>CM042191.1:13360188-13373443 GCA_023539305.1 Ilex asprella
TATATATATAATATAATTTTATTATTATTTTTTTAGAAATTTACGTTTTTGACCCGTACTTTAACAAATAATTATTTTTTTACACCTTTAATTAAGATTTTTAATAATAATAATGATTTTTTTTCCGGATTTTACAGCGGATGCAATAAATTGAACAATAAGTAGAATACAACAAAACAAGACAATGAATTAGGGAGAAAATCAGTATCATTAAGGATAGAGTTTGTCCCTCGAAGAAACTTACCTCAGTGTAGCAAATTATGGCGCATACCCTTCAAATTCTTTTGACAAACTTGCACTCGATATATGATGAGCTAGGAACAACCTTCACTTAGGTCGCACAACAAATAATTAGAAAATGGCGTAGAAGGGAGCACAGAGCCAAACAGAAAAATAGACTTTCTTCAAAGAATGATTGTTTAAAGGTGAATTGTTTTTCTTGGGAATGGTTTCAAATTATAGGCAGAGAACTCGATCACATGTGAGTCAATTTTGATGATGCACAAAATCTTCTTCGTGCGAGATCAACAGTCACAAGAGTGATTAATGAGCAATCAATGGCAATTAGTGGCAAAACAGTAAATATAGGTCAACACTGGAGATTTATAGTGGTTCGGTCTTGGATGACCTACGTCCACTCTTCGAACGGCGACGGTGGCCTTAACCGTTTTATTGATCAACGGTGGTACTCCGGAGAATTTACAATGAGTCTAGAGAGAGAGTGTGTGTAGAGAGCTCTTAGAGCTTGTTGAGTGCAACTAGTCTCGTGTGTGTGTCTCAAGAGTCATCGTGCCCTTTATAGAGTGAGGGCTTACAATATATAGGCTCACCAAGGCGGTGAGGCGGTGACGTGAGGGAGAAGTCTTCCGTCAATTTGGTAAGTACAAACGTGGTAGGAGTGAGCCTCTTTGGTAAGTAGAGTTATGGTTGAAGATTTCCGTATCCCGAGTCTTCCTCCACGTGCTCCTATTTACTCGGATGTCATTCTGGTGTGGAGTGTGCTCACGCTTAGCCTTGGACTTGAGTCTTGAAGTAAGGAGGAGACGAGGAGGAGAAGAGGATAGGAGAGGGCCAAAGTGGGAGGCGCCCACTTGGCCTCCTATGGGCGGCGCCCACTTGGTGTGGAGAGGTGGGCGGCGCCCCATGGGGGGTGTCCTCACCTCGTTATTCAGCTCTTCCTTCTCTCGGCTTCCAAGTAACCCATTTAGTTTCATAGCTCGTCTCTCTCTCCTTCGTACTTCTATTTAATCGGAGGCAGACTCCCAGTTGGTATTAGACCCTACCGTCTCCTTGAGTTCGGACTTGTATTGGAGTGGGCTTGGTCATCTTAAACTTGAGTGAGGTGGCCGGAAGAAGGAAGAGCAAGAGACGCCCGAAGGAGAGCCAACCCAAGCCGGCGCCCAAAGGGGCCAGCCTAGGAGGCGCCCAAGGATGCCTGGGCGGTGCCCAAAGGGGGCTGGGCAGCGCCCAAGGGCCTTCGGCCTCTTGGGTGTTGTCCTCTTGACGCCTGCGCCTTTTTGGAGGAGCTTGGGCGTTGGCCACTTGATCTTCTTGGACTCCCTTCACTATTCATCTCCGATTTACTATTCACCTCCGATTCACTATTCACCTTCGATTTACTATTCACCTCTGATTCACTATTCACCTCCGATTTACTATTCACCTTCGATTCACTATTCACCTCCGATTCACTATTCAACTCCTTTTGACGGGTGGACCCAGTTCCATAGGTCTTGGCGACTTGGGCTCTTTCGTGGGTCCTGAATGTTTGGGTCTTTTCTCAGTTCATTGCGCCTAGCCCAGTTAAATTCGGGCTCGTCAAATTTTATTTAGTTAGTAATCAAGACAAATAATTTCGGGATGAAGTCTTTGACACACACAAAAAATAAATAAATGTGGGGGTGAAAAAATAGTTAAAGTGGCAAAACTCGAATAGGATCAGACATCCTCACGAGGCCTAAATCCAGAGATTTGCACCTCCAACGTGCAAGTCATCTGTAGCGCCCTCGATTAAGTGGTTTCTAGAGTGGCTTTTCCAAATTCCTTGGGCTCATGTGCGCAAGTGGGCCGCCATATCCTAGCCCACAATTTGCTAAGCCTTAGTAGTGCAATAAAATATATGCAAAACACAAGAAAATTCAAATTTTAATTAAAGGGGTAATATGATAATTAAGTTGTTTAAGTGTGGGTTGAAAATCTAAAATTTTAAATAACTCAAATGAAAAAATGGATCTTATTTTTGGATTTGTCTCTTGAAATCGGTTAAGCAGTTAATTTTCAATAAATTTTGAGACAATCGAAATTTTCACATAAAACGAGGCAAATCGCGTAATCGGGTGATGCGCGATTAAAATTTCATGCAACAAGTTTTAGTCACCGGACCCACAAATATAATTAAAAGACTAGTTAACTAATCTTATCCAAGTGAACAAGTGTCGCATTGTGATTGACTCTCAAGGATTTTCAACTAATAAAAAAGTGACATGTGGCACTTTGTGAGCCAAGTATGAGCAGAATATCCATTCCTAGCCATTTTTGTTTGGAAAGAGAGAGAGAGAGAGAAGAAAACCAAAGTTCTTTATCTTCCCTTCATAACTCAAGATTCAACCGTTGAAACTCAATCAACCAAGGACAAAAGTTATTCTCCTCTTCAAGCATTTTTCACCATGTTCGAAAATTAAGGGCTCTTGGTCTAGGGCTTTGAAGAGCTTGCTTGGGGTGTTTTGGAGGGCTCACTTCATTGTTTACACTTCCAGATGTGAGGGTTTCCTCTTATTTAGAATTACTTGCAATTCTAAGAATGTATATGGTATGTGTAGGGTTAAGTAGATAATTTACATAGCTACCATGTAACTAGTGTGAATAGTAAGATGTTTGGGTGAATTGATTAGCATATTATGTTTATTTCTATTTGATTTTGGGTGTTGAAAACTTTGGTTAGGTGTGAGATGATTGAGCATGTTATGTGTTTACATTTTATGCCTTGAAGGTGTTTGATAAAATGCCTATGGATGTGCAAGTACGTTATTGAGATTGATAATGCTATAACATGCTTGATGATGGTTATGAAATGTTATTATATGCATCATGATATAATTAACATGTTGATGCTTATGAGATGTTGTCACATGTTTACATGATATAGTTAGTATTTTGATGAAATACAATTGCAATTGAACATTACATTGCATATGTATGAGTTACACTACATTCATGGGCATTGACATAAGTGTGAATGAGTTGAGTCAAACACCACATGGTGAGTTGATTGGTGGACTTGAGAAAATTAGACAAACGTCTAATTGCGTCATACAAAATATTGCATGGAAAGTGTGTTGGGTATAGTAAAAAAGGATAGATTCTCCTTCGGGTGCAAAATTCAGTTACTTGGTTTATACACTTGCCTGATGGTGAAATTCCAAAAAAGTGCATCGATGTACTCGAAATCGAAGATGGGATGCCCTCAAATGTCAAGTCAATTTGGTAGCCTGTTGATGTGATGTCTGCAAATTACCTACCCAAGAAAGATACAAGAATTGAGAAATGGTCATTGGATGCTTAGCATCAATGAGGGGGCTTGGACTACCCATTTCATGTCATCACATTGTATCATGTGTCAGGCATGAGAACCCAGGAGGGGGTTTGGTGTTGGACGTGCATTCATGAAGTATTATTGATGTTTGACATGCATGGTAGCATTCATATGTTACTTGAGATATATGTTTGGTGTGTTTGATGCACATTCATATCATATGCATTGAGATTGAGACGTATTCTCTATAGCAGATACCATATTGGGCTTCAGCTCACCTCTTTGTGGGAACATTTTTCAGGTATTGGACGAGCTTCTGCTAATGGCCCTCATTAAGGCTCATTTTGAGGACAAAGCTAGGTTGTGGCTCTTGATTTGGATTTTGTAGTCCTTTTATAGAATTATATTTTGGCCTTGTATAATTTTAAGTACAAAACTTGTATTTTATTAAAGGCATATAATGGGACTTTTATGGACATTATTCTTTTGAGAACAAATGAATAATGTATTATGATGGTTATGGATGAATGGTTAATATTTAATACTTAGATATTGGTGTATTAGACCTTGGAATGGTCCGTTTGTTAGTTAAAACATAGGTTGTGTGTTGGGTGGAGCTTTCCGTACAAAAGAGACTCCATCCAAATTTCGTTACAAAAGCACCCCGAATTTTGGGGCATCACAATATAAGTTAGACAACCGTTTGTCTTCTAAGCAATGTGGGATAGGAGTAAAAGGGATAGGTCTAGAAAGGTGTTCAATTCAAATGGGTACAAGACAAAGGGTGTTTTGGCATTTGAAATACACGTATTTAAGTCAATATTTACGATAATCTCCTCCATATTTCAAATGACAATATAAAATATTTGAGCTAATCAAAGGGAATACAATGCTTTGTATCTAGTGTCTTTTAGGCTATGAATCAGACCTAGGACGTGCAAGTTGTGATTCACCAAAATACAGTGAAATCTAACATTTGTATCAACCATAAAACTATATTGTAAACCAACAAACTTTTTATCCACATTGCACCCTCCCCAGTTAGGTTGTTCAACATAGGTTGGAGCGAGTAGATCAAGTGTCACATCTAGATATTCATGAGTGCTCTAGAAAACATTCCAAATTTCTCGAAGAATTGGCAACACTTCACACTCATGTGGGTGAATTCATTTAGGGTGCGTTTGGTAACGTTTTCGTTTTTATGTTTTTAAAAAGATAAAAAACATAATCAATGTTTTATTTTTTTGTGGTTAAAAGTTAAAATAAAAAACGTGTTTGGATGTAATTGTTATTTTACAAAATTTAAAAACTAAAACAAAAAATATGTTTAATAACTATTTTATTTTATGCCATATATTTTATATTTATTTTAATTATTGATAAACCATATCTAAATGATTATATATATATTTTTACAAAAAAAAATAAAAAATTATTTCTAAGAATCAAAAAAATTATAAGAAACAAATATTGGAGCAGTCAAACATCAAACCCTATTGACTTTAATCCTTCAAAATGTCATAGAACGATAATATATATATTTGAAAAAAGAGAATTTTATTCCATCAATCAAAGAATTACAAGAAGCAAAGGAATACAAAATTCTAATTACAAAGAGTTGGTTTTAATCATTCAAAATGATTAAAACCATAAAACTATTCAACATAGACCAACCTCCAGACCACAAAGTGCAAAAAAACAGCCCATGACAGACTGCCTAAGCACACCAAGGCTCTGAACCTGGTCCTCCTCTTTTTGCTGAAAGCTCCTGCTCCTGAGTCACAGACCAGCTCACAACACCCATTTGCCAAACTAGCAGAAAGTTCCTAAACCAGAAAAAGAGCAGCAACCATCCTTCAGTCCTCAAAACCCTGTACTGAAATAAGTCTACACTACAGGTAAAAGCATAAACAAACAATGCAGCACCAGCCCAGAGTGAATGCAGTTCAGACCAACAGCTCACAACATGTCAGAAATTCTGCAGAAATCAACCCAAAGCTGAACCTGAAATCCCTTACAATCCAGTCCATAGTAAACAAGCCCCAGACCTCAGAATCCCAATCCTGCAAGTGACCAAACCAATCTACCCAAGCCAGATCATAAAGAAGGCAATGCACCTCTATTAACAAACCTCTTCAATTTTACTGTAGGCAGCAAACTCTGATCCTTCTGCAATAGCAATCTCCCAGCAACTGGCAAAACACCATTGACCGAAAAATCAGTAGTCCTCTCAGTCAGAACAGCAAATACTACATGCCCCCCTTGATTCCTCAACACCAGCCCACCACCTGACAAACCAGACCTCCCTTTGGATACACCATCAACATTCATCTTCAACATTCCTCCAGGAGGAGGTTCCCACTTAATCCATTTGACTATAGTAACTAAGGAGAAAGGAAATCCAATTTTCAATTCCTGCAAAACCTCCTTCCCCTTATAATCATCAACCTCCAAAAATAGCATAAGCATTCAAGCTCACACCTTCATATTTCCTCCTACACCTCTCCTTCCACAAAGCCCAAAAAACCAACATAGACACCCCTTTGATCAGACTATGACACAAAGAATGAAGCTTGGATGTACCGAAGCTTGGCCCACAAAATATTCATAGTGGCAACTAATCTTGCTTGAATTACTAAGCAGTAGCTAGACTTAGGTTTATTTATATGAATGCCAAAAGTAGGTAAAGCATCTTGATTCGTGAATCTTGAGATGGTTCTGATTTAAGCAAATATACAAAAAATATTTTCTTTTAAAGAGTTATAAGATGATGCTTAGATCGGTTTTTAGGATTTGAATTTATCCATACCTTCTTCCTGCTAAAATTAATTTTGAAGTGATAATAAATTTTGAAGTTAGATCTACAAAAATTAACCTTAGGTCTGAAATAATACAGTATAGATCTGTAAAAATAAATTACGGATCTACAAAAATAGACCCTAAATCTGAACAACATCATCATAGATATAAACAATCAACAAGAGAAATATCAATGGTACCATTGAAGTATAAGCAATAATATAACAGAGGAGATAAAGGAGTATTGATCTGCACAAATAAAATAGGGATCTACAAATTTGAAACAAAAATCAGACATTTGCAAAACAAAAAAAAAAAATCAAAGTGGAGATACGAGCATAGAGAGAGAGCTTACAGGTTCGCCGGAAAGATTATAGTTTCACCTGAGACACAACAGAGCGACGACCAGCGATCACTTCCAGACGAACTAGAGAGCCACTTCTTTGCGGACGACCAGCGAGCAGACAAATGAGAAGTCAGGGAAAAAAATGAGAAGTCATGCCTTTTATATTGTAAGAAAAAAAAAATGAAACCTTTACTGCTAAGGGGGTTTGAAGTCGAGATCTCATTAATTGGTGGAGGCGACTTCCGCTTTGTTATGTTTTTTGGATGTTTTCAAAAACATCATTTTAGATGTTTCTAAAATTTGCCATTGTTTTTAAAACATAGTAGGAAAAAAAATAAAAACATTTGTCAAACATATTTTTTTTTGAAAAATTAAAAACAAAAACAAAAAAAAAACGAAAATAAACTGTTACTAAACACTACCTTAGTGTGCACTACAACTAAGCACACCACCCATAAGGGATTTGGGATTCATTAAGAGTGTAGCTCAACCCTCAATCATTGCCGTCTAGCATTACGTACACCATAGGAAAGGGTCATAAACAAATAGGTCACAATGCCCACCAGGTCAATCTATGATTTGTGATTTACCCAGATGGACCTATTTCATAGGATTTCCAATCACATAATTTGGGTTACCATCACTCTTGACCCATTATAAATAGGCATAAATCATATTCTCTCGATATTTTATGCATTAGTTTCTTACCTAGTGACTTGATAAGAGGATCCACCAAATTCATCTCTGACCTCACATATACATATATTTTTTTGGGTGAACCTCGACGGTACAAGAGAATTTTATTGATTCAAAATTAAATTATATCTAGCTAGGGGAATGTATGTACCTTATCCCTCGATACAATCTAATTACATGAAAGAATTAAAAAATAGAAGAAAACAAAATTGCATGCTTAGTACAATAAATGGAGTAAAATTAAATTAAATAAACCTAAGCATACTGCCTAAAAATGCAAAATGGCCCAGCTGATGTAATTAGGATAATTGATGAAGTAATGAAACAGCTAAACATAGCTGAGCTGAGGGCTTGAGCTGAGAGTTTGTAGAGCTAGAGCATTACAGAGCTGGGAGAACTGAGCTGGGAGGGCGAACTGGATTTACTCTAGCTGAGAGAACAGTTGATCTGATAAGCCCCTGCATCTGATAAGGCAAGTGAAAAGATACCTGATCCGAACTATGATAAGGCATGTGAAAACACAGCTGATAAGATAGTCGCCTTATTGATAAGGCAGCGTGGCACGTGAAGAGCGTCTGAACATCGAAGGAAATCCAGGGGGCATGGGAAACCTCTGAACAACGAAGGAAATCCTGGAAACTGAATTAGATTCTTTGATGCTTTTGATTTCTCGTTGAAGAAATCCTGATAAGCCTATCTTAGAGCAGGCATGGTGCTGCGAAGATGGAAGATGAAGAGGCCAGGAGGATGAGGAGCCCGTAATCCGAATAGATGAGCAACAATAAACCTCTTCCTGGGCATGAAGGAGAAGATGAATATCCAGCCAGGTTGCAGAGACAGAGAGAAGATGAAGCAGAAACTGTAACTGTATAATTTTCCTTTGTAAAGAAATCCTGTAGAGAAGAGAAATGCAAAATGAGTCTGGAAACTGAATGAAATTCCAACAGTCGAAGAGAACTGGGAGATCAATTGCTGAAGAAGGAAGCAGTAGAGACCGTAAACCATTTTGGAAATCTGGAAGGTAAGAGACTCTTGACAGTCTCCTTCTGATTTCTTGAAACTTTGTAGTAGAGAATAGCTCCACCATTGAGTTTGTTTCACTATGTGCGTAAGGAGTAGATAAATCTTCTTGTATGTGCTTGTGGTTGCGCCCTTGTCGATTTCGCAAAAACAGCATAGTGAAAAAATTCTTAAGAAACTAGAAAACTGGAATAGAGCCGCAATTGTCTAAAGACCAAAGTTTTCCTCCTGATTGTCTTGAATTGTTGAATATATTGCAATAACAGAAGTCTTGTAGAGAAGGGGAGTTGTTCTAAAGAAGAATAATTCGAAGAAGCACCCTTCACCCCAATATTTGCCAGCTAATCCGTTACTGTGTTCCGCTCTCTGCAAGTGTGGACTAACTTGTATTTGAATTTTCAAAGAAGGGAGAAAATTAAATGAGATAGGGCCTTAAACTTCCACGCATTAAGAGTCCCTGAGTTTAGCTGATCCACAAGAATTTGGGAATCAGATTCAATAACAATGGGATATATTTCTAACCCACATAGCTGTAGCAATCATAAACCATCCAGTAAGGCCCTTAGCTCAGCCTCCATATTAGAGCATGCACCATAAAAATTGGAAACAGCAATAACAAACTGTCCCCAGTGGTTCCTTAAGACAACTCTTTCACCAGACATGCCTGGATTCCCTTTAGAAGAACCATCAATGTTCAGTTTAAGCAATCCCTCAGATGGCAAAGACTAGCTTATCCATTTAATATGTATAGAAATCTGAAATGGAGAAAAGACATTAAGAGTAACAAGCATTTCCTTTTCTGTAGAGGAATCCATAGCCTTTGGCTTGATGCAATGCACCTCCAGTCTGTTTAGATGCATAACAACCATAAAGAGTGAATAAGGCAATTGCTTCTGGTCTTCAAAAAGTCACCTACATATCTTTTTCCATAAAACCCAATAAACCAGCAAGGAGATACTTCTTAGTAGAGCATGACTAAGAGAGTCCTTCTGGTAGATTCTAGCTAACCTTACCAATCTTGTGATTGGCTCCTCATGTGCAATTAACTGAAAGCTTAGCAACGCAGAGATCTTGTCCCATAATGAACTTGCATATCTGCAATTGACAAAAAGATGAATAGGAGTTTCAGATTCATTGTACGACATAACACACCTACTGACCTTTGAGACTCCACCACTTGTAAAGTTGAGTCCATGGGCAGGATTCCCCTTAATAGCTTCCAACACATCAACTGAGCACTTGGGGGGCAGCTTGTTTTCAAATCAATGCAGCATGATGATTGGTCGGATCATGCTGCCTGATAAGCTCCCAGGCAGATGTAATACTAAAATTTCCAAGAGGAGTATGCTTCCAGATTAGAAAATTGTCATCAGCAAAAGGAATTAACTGAGTATCAAACACCTCTTGTAAGCTGAGCATCCAGATGCTGTCTAACTTCATCAAGCAACCA
The DNA here is from genome assembly GCA_023539305.1 of Ilex asprella. NCBI lineage: Eukaryota > Viridiplantae > Streptophyta > Magnoliopsida > Aquifoliales > Aquifoliaceae > Ilex > Ilex asprella. Next base: position 13,370,032 of record CM042191.1, read on the forward strand.
TGCACCATTGACAAATAAATCTGAAAGCTTAGGATAAGACAAAGGAACTAGAGAATTCCTCAAAATCAGAGGCCCCATACCCATCCAATTGTCACACCAGAAATCAATTGTATTACCCTTACCCACTAAAAACAAAAGCTCATGAAACACAGAGTATTTTAAAGATAATTAATGGTCACAAGTAAGTGTTAGCAAACAAATCCCTAAAAGCAAATAAATATAAAGAAATTAGCTTATCACTCAAGAACCAAAAAGTATGACAATCAAAAGTAAATGGTTCTCCACCTCTGTTAGTGCTCTCAACAAACAAAATTTTTTCCATGTCATGACTATACTCCTCTTACTCCCTTGTTTTCATTAAAATTCAATCAACTCTTCGCAAAATTAATTTCCCTTTTTTTAAGATTTTTCTCTCCCTTTTGGTATCCTATCTATATCTGGCACCGTGGTTATTAATCGAAAAGAATTAGGCCTTGGTATCCACTTGTCTTTTTTCACCTTTACACCCCGACCATCGCCAATCCTCCATCTCATTCCCGCCACAACTACTTTCTTTGCCTCCAATAAACTGCGCCAAGTAAGAGATGGATACAAGCCCAGCTTCACCTCCATAATAGAAGATGACGGAAAATCGTTAGATTTTAAAACTTTAAATAGTATTGAGTCCAGATTCTCAACTAAGCTCCAGAACTGTTTGGCTAACATTGCCAAATTGAATGCCCTCCAAGTCAAAAAAACCCCATTCCCCTTTTAGATTTTGAGGTACAAAGTTTCCTCCAACTAACCCAATAGAATTTCCTTTCGTTTGCCTTTTGTCACCATCAAAACTTGGATATCATATTGTTATTTTCATGACATAACGAGGAGAGAAATATGAAGCAAGAGAAAGCATACATTGGAATTGATTGCGCCACTACTTTGACAAGAATATCTTTCACTGACGTGGAAAGTAGTTTTTCCTTCCACCCCTGTATTTTATTTCGTACCCTTTGACGAATGGATCTAAAGATTTCTCTTCTTGATCTACCCACTTCTGCAGGAAGTCCCAAATATTTCTGATGACTTTCAGCTTCCGAAATTTGTAGGATTTCTATTATTCGGCTCCTCTCATCCATGTCCACATTACCACTAAACACAACAACAGACTTGGATAACTTTATTTTCTGTCCTGACACCTCATAGAGTTGAAGGAAATCCTTTATGGCTTGACAATTTTCTTTTGAGTCTTGGCCAAACAGCAGACTGTCATCCTCAAAAAATAATTGAGACAGTAGGACTGTCTCTTCCAATTGTATGCCTCTTCAGCTTACCCTCTATTTCTGCCCTGGATAATAATGCAAAAAGACCTTCTGAGCACAAAAGGAATGGGTAAGGTGATAATGGATTTACCTAATGCCTTTATTCAGATGAAAAAAACTCCATTTGCTCTTCGTTAATCACCACCAAGTAGGAGACAGTTTCCACACATGTCATTACCAAACAAATCCTTTTTTCGTTAAAACTCAACCATCTGATTGCCATGTCAAAGAAACACCATTCAATCCTGTTATAAGCTTTGCTCATATCTAGCTTTATGGATATATACCCTTTACGACTTTTTTTCTTCCTTCGAATGTAATGGTTCAACTCATAAGCCACTAAGACGTTATCGGTAATTAGCCTCCCTGAGAGAAAAGCACTCTGGTACTCCGAAATAATCATGGGCAATATCTATTTCAATCGATTAGCTACGACTTTAGCCATAATTCTATAGATTTTATTGCGGAGGCTAATGGGTCGAAACTGCGACATATCTTCCGGAGAAAGGACCTTTGGTATCATGGCTAAGAGAGTGTAATTCAATTTGGGACAAACGATACCCGTATTTAGAAAATCAAGTGATACCTTGATAACATCTTTCCCAACCAAACTCCAATACTTTTGGTAGAATTCAGTATTCATACCATTGGGGCCAGGAGGCTTTGTTGGGTGAATTTGATTAACCGCTTCACAAACTTCCTCCACGCTAAACTCTTTGATCAGGGACTCGTTCATCTTGGACGCAACCTTTCGGGGAATACAATTAACCACCTCATGAGCAACCTGTTGGGAAGGAAAATAAGTTACGAAAATGTTTCACTACAACCTGTTCAATGCAAATTTGTTCAGTGACCATTCTCCATTCTCATCATTCAGGCCCTTAATAAAATTCCTCTGTAATCACATAGGTGCTTGGGCATGGAAAAATTTGGTATTACGATCTCCCTCTTTGAGCCATAGGGATTTAGACCTTTGTTTCCACATAGTTTCCTCCGCCTCCAAAAGTTTGAGTGTGCTGATGAATTTCTTTCAGTTCTTGTTTACTACTAGAATTCAGCTGAGCCGCCTGTAGAGAAACAATCCTTGCCCTGTTAGCCTGTAATTGTCGGCCAACATGCCTGAATTTTTCCTTTTTCCATTTTAGTAATTCCACTCAACAAAAGCGTACTTTGTTCATAAATTGCTGCTCCATTGATCCAGAAATTGGGATACTCTACCCCTTACTAATCACCTCCTTGCATTCTGGATTTTTGGTCTACATAGATTAAAATTTAAAGCGTCTCTTTCTAGCTCTATTGGGGATTGAAGATACTCCATCTTCCACCTTCAGAATCAACTGGCAATGGTATGAATCAGTAGTTGATACGTGGACAACTTTGCTATTTGAAAACCGAGAAATCCAAGATATGGATCCCCATGCTCTGTCCAATCTCTCTACTTTATAGTTAAAGGATAAACACTTTCATTGCACCACGTGAAGGGTTCTGCATAAAATCCCAAATCCACAGAGGCCACCTTGATAATCTCGAGTTGTTTGCAATCCCACACAGAGGCCATTGTGGTTTCCAGTGCCAAAGAGTTTACTAGTTTAAACGATAAGATTTTACCAAATAAATTCTTCTCACATTCTTGTATACCTTCTGCAATATCCACCCTATAGAAATGAATAAAAGTCTCATTCTTGGCTATGATCACTTTCCCTTTTGGACTAAATCATTTCCCAATGTATATTTATACGTATAAGTCGTGGTGACAAATCTTATATGGATATAAAGAAAAGTTTATCTATTTGTGCTTGATGGTTGAGTTGGCTTATTCATTGCTTAGCATCAAATATTATTTTTTTTCCCTTGGTTGCGAATAAAGGGATTTGAAGTTGTGAAAATTGTGTTTTGTAGTAGAGTAATGATATATGAACTTGAAAAATAAACTCAATATGTGTATTGGATAATCACAACCAATAATTTCACACTGAGACTCATTACCTATTCAATGATTATGATTATCAAATACACATTTTAAGTCCACATTTTAATTCTAATAATAAGGATCAAAATATTGATATATCATAACGTAGATATGAATGAATGAATCAATTTAGCATAATGGTTGG
>CM042191.1:13373453-13385992 GCA_023539305.1 Ilex asprella
TGCAACCTTGGTTTCTAATACATAACTGGTTTGGCCTTCTAATTTTTTATTCATAGATTTATGGCGCAGGTGATGGGTGACCAATATCACGGTTTAATTGAATACCTACATTTCCATTCCAAACTTGAAAATTTAAACATGTGGTTAATTTTTGTTATTGTTCACTTCAACCTTATAGTCTCTACTTTGCAATTTTGTTGTCTCAACTATCCTCTAATTATGAGGTCATGTCAAGTGCACATAATTTTTTATTATAGCGATATCTAAAAAAAAATAGTGATAACCACACATACCCTATTTTGAGAGGGCTAATCCTCCAACTCAAACTCATAACATTCACATTTATCTCTCTTTTGACCTGGTTATAATTCAAATTCAGGTCGACAAGTATGGAGACGACATAAAAATTCATTAACAAGTACCACCCTTTACCCACCAAGAGAGGCTTATGTGACTATCCTTCACTCTTTAGAATCATATGTCTGTGGTGCAATAGCTTTGGCCCAGAGCATAATTCATACCAAATCCACTAGTCCTCTTCTCCGACGACTCAATCTCCACCAAGTCCCTCCAAGGTATTCGAGCAACCGGATGGAAGATCAAGCACATCAAATGCATCCAAAGCCTTGAGGCTGAGAAAGATGCATACAACGAGTGGAATTACAACAAGCTTCGATTATGAAAACTAACAGAGTACAAGAAAATCATATTCATAGATGCTGATCTTATAGTTCTCAAAAACATTGATAAGTTCTTTGTCTATCCACAAGTATCATCTGCTTCAAATGATAAGTTTTTGTTCAATCCTGGAGCTATGTTAGTTGAGCCATCAAAGTGCATGTTAGAAAACCTAATGGAAAAAAGATTCACTTTAGCTTCATACAATGGTGGCGATCAGGGTTTTCTCAACGAGGCTTTCACGTGGTGGCACCGGTGGCCATCGAGACTGAATCATCTGAAGGTATTTGGGAGCAATAGTCTCGATAACCCGAAACACAAAATCTCCAAGAATCTGTATATGATACATTACTTGGGTGTGAATCCGTGGATGTGCTATAAGGATTAGGATTGTAATTGGGATGTGAAGAAGCATAATTTGTTTGCAAGCGACTTGGCTCATCGGAGGTGGTGGAAATTTTACAAGGCCATCCCTAAGAAGTTGAGGTCGTATTGTGCTCTGAGTAAACGTATGGATTCGAGGATAAGAACATGGAGAGTGAGAGCTACAAATGTGAGTTTTCTTGATGTGCATTAGAAGATCAAAGTGAGAGATAACAGAAGGCATTGATTGTTATGATCTTGCTCAGAGCAAGCAAGATCTTGGCTCCACTGTTCTTTCTAAAATAAAGGTTGTCCATGGCAGAGACCTAGAGTGAGCTTTATTTTTATGGTTGTTTATGGTTATTTTTATAGCATTACTCTTTGGTATTTAACACTCATAGAACCTTTCCCTCCCTGGTTAATCAATTTTTGTTTGGGCAACTTTTATGTCGTCATTGGGGGAAATTAATAGTCCAATATTTGTAAATCTTAAAATGTAAGTAAATAGAGTTTATAAAAGTTAATTATAATTTTATGCATCTAATCATTTGACCTATTTTGTTAACATCAATTATAATTTTATGCATCTAATCATTTTACCTATTTTGTTAACATAATCTACTATGGTAGATCAAGTTAATTACTTCAAAAATATTTTTTAATCTTACTGTACTCTCCTTCATTTTTATGAAAATTCTCAAACTTTTTCTGACATACCTAACTTGAATAAATCTTTCCTACTAATCATCCACGTTGTGAGTTGTGTGAAGATTTGATTAGTAAATGTTTCTTAAGAATAAAGTTGGAGAAAACAAATTAAGAATGTGAACGTGCAGTCACACACTTCCCTTTGTTGCTCATGTATAAATATCCTCTAAAAAATCTTGACAGAAAGAAAACACCAGACATTGAAATGGTTTTCAGGCCATCTGGTTCCAAGCCAAAACCATTCGTTCTCGCTCTCATCATTCTCTCTCTAATCCTCCTCCTCGTAACCATCACTTTTCGACCAAAGCCTCTTCAAAACCTTCATATTAATCGCCTTTCCCCTCAACTATCTTACCATTTTCCAATCAAGCAGTACCACCCAAAATGGTACCATGTCATCAAAGGAGAAATCAAGGATAAAAACATAAAGATTGGTTTGGTTAACATGGATGAAGAAAGTGATAAACTGCATGGATTAGAAGAGATGGTTCAGGTACGATTTGATCGTGTGGCTGAGAATCTTCAGTGGGAGGACTTCTTTCCTGAATGGATTGATCAAGATGAGATATTTGGCCAACAGAAGTGTCCGAAAATCCCAATGCCACGGGTCGGGGACCACCGAGGGATCAACGTGGTCGTAGCTAAGGTTCCATGTGGAAGAAGGGATGAGAAAGAAGGTGTTAGGGATGTGCTTAGGTTACAAGTTAATTTAGTGATTGCTAATTTGTTGGTCAATAGTGGATCGACCGATTATGAAGTAGATCAGACGGTTTATGTTGTTATTATCGGATCTTGTGGACCCATGTGGGAGATTTTTAGATGTGATGATCTCTTGTGGCATGAAGGGAAGTATAGGGTTTATAGGCCTGATTTGAGAAGATTGAAGCAGAAGATTCTCATGCCTGTTGGGTCATGCCAACTTGTACCTCCATTTTCACAAGCAGGTTAGTCTTTAGTTGTCCTTTTTGTTTATCTTCCAATTTCTAAGGAAACTTAGCATCACCAAAAAAAGAAAATAAGGGGAAAAAAGGGACAGGCAATCAGAAATGCAAGGCTAATGTTTCATCACCAAACAAATCATTAATTAAGATATGTTTTTCCTTTTCACTTGGTTATGATCACTTTCCCTTTTGGCCTAAAGCATTTCCCAAGGTATATTTATACGTATAAGTCGTGGTGACAAATATGATATGGATATAAAGAAAAGTTTATCAATTTATGCTTGATGGTTGAGTTGGAGCATCAAATATTATTATTTTCCCTTGGTTGTGAATAAAGGGATTTGAAGTTGAGAAAAATGTGTTTTGTAGTAAAGTAATGATATATGAACTTAAAAAATAAACTCAACATGTGTATTGGATAATCACAACCGTTAATTTCAGTGTGAGTCTCAGCATTTATTGAGATTCATTACCTATTCAATGATTATGATTATCAAGCACACATTTTAATTCTAATAGTAAGGATCAAAATATTGTTATGTCATAACGTAGATATGAATGAATGAATCAATTTAGCATAATGGTTGGTGGCTTTTATTGCTACCTAAATTTCTTCTACAATTTGGGTTTTGGAAACTTTCTACCTAAGCAAGAGTAATGACACTTGAAAACATGCAACCTTGGTTTCTAATACATAACTGGTTTGGCCTTCTAATTTTTGATTCATAGATTAATGGTGTAGGTGACAAGTGACCAATATCACTATTTAATTGAATACCTGCATTTCCATTCCAAACTTGAAAATTTAAACATGTGGTTGATTTTTGTTATTGTGCACTGCAACCTTATAGTCTCTACTTTGCAATTTTGTTGTCTCATCTATCCTCTAATTGTGAGGTCATATCAAGTGCACATAATTTTTGATTATAGCGATGTCTAAAATAAAACAAGTGACAACCACACATACCCTATTTTGAAAGGGCTAATCCTCCAACTCAAACTCGTAACGTTCACATTTATCTCTCTTTTGACTTGGTTGTAATTCAAATTCAGGTCGACAAGTATGGAGACGGTATGAAAATTCATTAACAAGTACCACCCTTTACCCACCAAGAGAGGCTTATGTGACTATCCTTCACTCTTCAGAATCATATGTCTGTGGTGCAATAGCTTTGGCCCAGAGCATAATTCAAACCAACTCCACCAAAGACCTAGTCCTCCTCGCTGATGACTCAATCTCCACCAAGTCCCTCCAAGGTCTTCGAGCAGCCGGATGGAAGATCAAGCACATCAAACGCATCCGAAGCCCTGGGGCTGAAAAAGATGCATACAACGAGTGGAATTACAGCAAGCTCCGAGTATGGCAACTAACAGAATACGAGAAAATCATATTCATAGACGCCGATCTTATAGTTCTCAAGAACATTGATAAGTTCTTTGTCTATCCACAAGTATCAGCTGCTTCAAACGATAAGTTTTTGTTCAATTCTGGGGTTATGTTAGTTGAGCCATCAAAATGCATGTTTGAAGCTCTAATGAAAAAAAGATTCACTTTAGCTTCATACAATGGTGGCGATCAAGGTTTTCTCAACGAGGTTTTTACGTGGTGGCACCGGTGGCCATCGAGGCTGAATCATCTGAAGGTATTTGGGAACAATAGTCTCGATAACCCAAAACACGAAATCTCCAAGAATCTGTATGTGATACATTACTTGGGTGTGAAGCCATGGATGTGCTATAAGGATTATGATTGTAACTGGGATGTCAAGAAGCATAATTTGTTTGCAAGCGACTCGGCCCACCGGAGGTGGTGGCAAGTTTACAAGGCCATGCCTAAGAAGCTGAGGCCATATTGTGCTCTGAGTAAACGTATGGATTCGAGGATAAGAACGTGGAGAGTGAGAGCTACAAATGTGAGTTTTCCTGATGTGCATTAGAAGATCAAAGTGAGAGAGAATAGAAGGCATTGATTGTTATGATCTTGCTCAGAGCAAGCATGATCTTGGCTCCACTGTTCTTTCTAAAATGAAGGTTGTCCATGGCAAAGACCGAGAGTGAGCTTTATTTTTATGGTTGTTTATGGTTATTTTTATAGCATTACTCTTTGGTATTTAACACTCGTAGAACTTTCCCCTCCTTGGTTAATCAGTTTTTGTTTGGGCAACTTTTATGTCGTCATTGGGGGAAATTAATAGTCCAATAAATAATTTGTAATTCTTAAAATGTATGTAAATATAGTATGTAAAAGTTAATTATAATTTTATGCATCTAATCATTTGACCTATTTTGTTAACATAATCTACTATGGTAGATCAAGTTAACAACTTCAAAAATACTTTTCAATCTTACTTTACTCTCCTTCATTTTCATGAAAATTCTCAAACTTTTTCTGATATACCTAACATTATTAAATCTTTCATGTATTAATTAATAAGCCACCATTGGTAAAACTATGGCAGAGTTAACATGTTTACATTATTTCAGAAAAGAAAAGAACATCCAAGTTCTGCTACTGTTGAGAAGGAACAAAAACATGAACCAATAAGGTTTATACTAAAACAACCACCCACAAATTATCGGAACTATTATTGCCTCTAGTTAAGATGCCATTTTGTTCATTGAATTAGTATTTGAAATCTGCAACTTCTCTTCAACATTTTTTCCAACTACCTCTAACTCATATCTTATATATTATTGGGTGATCCATTTATAAGGGTAATGTTTCATTTAGGAAAAATAGTACATGAGGATATTTGATGCTAGATGTTACTTTAAACACTAATTAATGTGGGGTATTTCCTAGCTTATAATATGAGGGTGAATATTTGGTAATAACTGAAAAAAGGGAAGACATAGGCAAAAATACAATTCAACCAATCAATCACTACCTTCAAATCCAGTGGTAATTTTAATGTTCATGTGTTTTTTTGTACAATGTGTGATGACATGGGTAATTTTATGTGTAATGCTAGTTACACTTAATTTTGTATTTTAACTTCTTGTTATTATAATAATCATGGGTCTCCGTATGAGATAGGTCCAATGTCATCTAATGAATTAGATCAGCAAACCAAGTGTAAACAATATTTGTTATGAAATTGATGTAATTGACAACTTCTATAAAGTCAATTGAATTGTGTTTTAACTAAAAATTCATGGTCATGAAGTTTATGAAAATTGAAGACCATGCAAGATGTGAAGAAAAAGCTCAAGCTTCATGCTACATTTGAAGAATTATGGGAATCCATCAAGCATAGGTGAGGTAAAAACTTATATACTTAGTTGCCCTGGTTTGATTTTTTAGATCAATTGTTAGACCATGCAAGCTATAAATACTTTTTTTTTGTATTAAAAATGGATTTAGGAATTAATCCGTCACATTACTCTCGCAACTTGATTGATAAATGTTTTTGAAACTCAAAAGATATTTTTGAAACACTATTAGTGTCATGGTATGGAACCTTGTAGAGTAATACCCTTTTGTACTAAATAGAACTAATGTTTACTTGGGAATTAATCCTTCACTATTTATATAGAGAGAAAACTAGGTGAATTCCAATTGAAACTATTGGTCAAATGGCTCACTAGGTCGTCGAGCAATCTCCCCAGTTGGGGCCTGGATTGTTTACTCTAGTAGCCATTGCTCGATTACTGTTGACTCATTGGGTGAGAGATTTCTCACGGATTAGAGTTTTCTTAAGCTTCAATTTAACTCTATTTTTTAGGCCATATATATTTACATCCTAGATGATTAGAAGGGACTCTAGAGAAATGAGAAAAGAGAGAAAATGCTTAAGAGATGAATTTTAGCCTCCCATAATCTCAAAGACCATTACGGACCTGATCAATTCTTGATTTCTCAATAGACCATTAATGAGTTAGGTTGAGATCTTGTAGAACACCCATTAAACCTTCAGATTTTGAAGATTTATAGTTGATTCCCAAGATTGAAGGAGGATTCCTTAAGAGAAAAAGGAATATTCCAAAGGCGCCTTATGGATTTGGTTCATGCGGACTAGTGTTCAAGAGCTAGCAATGGAGAGTTGAAGGTTTAAATTAAAAAAAAAATACCTAACTATGATATTGGTTGAGTTATAAGACTCTAATGATACCCAAAACTTGACAAAATGTTGAGCACGAGAACCCAGCTCGATCGTCTGAACTAAAACCACGCAGCTCATGGTAAACAACCAGAGGTGCACAGTTTGGGATATCCAATGGCAAGGTCCTCAGAGGAACGACAAGGATGACAATTGGTTGCCATCAGAAGGGTATGTCTAAATCACAATGGTCCAACATTCAGGCTAGTGAGTCGCAACCATCTCAAGATTATCTACGATGGCTACGCAAAAGACGCATCCATTATAAGGGAATGACAAGGATTGCGCTAGGAAATAAGGCAAGGCCTTTGAAGGCTATAAATAAGAGGCATATTCCTTACAATAAAGCTCAAACAATAGTCTATACGAATACTCTGTGTAATCTACCCCCTTTATTAATAAAAACTCCTACTAGGAGCAAGAGACTCCTTTAAAAGTGGATTAGCCAAGCTCCCGAACTGGTGAACCACTATAATTTTTTTGTCTTAAACCTCAAATCGCACATTATTCAATCTTCAAGAGCCAAGGAGCTCTGACTGGGCCTACCAGTGATTCCCAAATCCTTAAAAATCACCACTCTGCTCAATTTTGTGACACACCATCAGTTGGCGCCGTTTGTGGAAAACGTTCGTTTCCTATTAAAATTATAGTGATAACTTCAATAATTGATGGTTTCTACGTGCAACACGAGCAAAAATCAAATAAACCCTTTACGTTTGCCAAATCAATAGGAAATCGTCACTGGGAGGCAACATAAAATTCCTCTGAATCCTCTACCTAACCTCGAAATTAACCCACCGATGGCGGACCCCCTCCAAATGATGAATTTGAGGCCCTCCGTCAAGCCAACAATCACCTTCTCCATCAAACTGAGGATTTGTCGAACCTCATTCATGCCCAGCACTCTCAGAGGACACAACCAGCCCAAGATGATCCCCCACGAAGGGAACATCACCACCACAATCCTTTAAAGGAGATTATAGAAGAGAATGATCACAGTCATTCAATCAGCAACATCCGCCACAGAGCTCAAATGAATGAGAAGGATGAGGAGATTCAAAACCAAAATAGGGGAACTCTTAGAAATGAGCTCCCTCTATTCCTGCAAGAAAGAAAAGAACAATTTTGGATGCGATGTTTTAAAGAAATTCAGCAAGAGTTCAGCCACATGAAGAAGATTGTAAAGGAAAAAACCCCGATGACAATGGATGCCTTGGTCCAATAGACGAAGTCCTATTTTACCCCAAATATGCAGCACGAGAATATTAGTAAGGGGCATCTACATCAAGATATAGGACAATTTGTTAGTTATACTCTTTTTTTCTTTGTCCATATTTTATTCCACTGGGTTTTACTAGTAAGGTCTTAATAAGACAAAATTCTGAGTCCAATACTATTTTAGTATAATGGTCATCCAAGAAAAAATATTGTAAATATACAATATAAAGGTGGATGACCACTAGGACCACCATGTTTCCTAATCCCCCCCCTCCCCCCAATTTTCATTTACCACCATTCAACTCCACAATCCCAAACCTCCCCTATCAACACTTTATATTTGCCTATAAAAGGCCTTCTAAAGTTTGAACGTAATGCAATGAAAAGAAAAAGAAAAAAAATGTGATCCTAAAGATTAATACATTAATATATTAAATTCATAAAGAACTTGTTTTCTATACACTTTTGTGCTTTGCTCTCTTAATATTTTGTTAATATTTATTGATTTCACAACACTCTCATGTAAAATATAGAAACTTTGAAATTTTAAATGAGGTTCCTATTTGCCAAAACGTAAAGATATAAATTTCATTTATGTTTTCTCTCTCTTTCTCTCTTTCTCTCTCTCTCTCCCCTTCCTTATTTGGTTGTAATATTTCATCTTTCCACCCATTAATTATGATGGAGAATCTGATCACTCAACATCAATTTTTTGTACATGTGCACTAAATGGACCTCTTTTTTATTGGTGGCAAACTAAATGGAAGAACACATGATATACAACATAATGACAGTTGTTGTAATTGCATATGTTTTTTTGACTTGAAATTTTAAAAACTAAATGGAAGAACATATGATATACAACACTATGACAGTTGTTGTAATTGCATATGTTTTTTTGACTTGAAAATTTAAATGAGATTCCTCTTTGCCAACATGTAAAGAGCATAAATTTCATCTATGCTCTCTCTCTCTCTCCAAATTGACCTCCTTTTTTGTTTGGGGGTGAACTAAATGGAAGAACTTATGATATAAAACATTATCACAATTATTATAATTGCGTTTTTTTTACCCTCAATTACCCTTCTTGTGAAACCATGCATTGTTTTGTTATCCTATAGGTTTGAAGGATGTAGGCTAATAAAATGTTTTATTGGGGATAATATATTGGTGCTCATTTTTTCTTGGGCTAGTATATTGGCGATGATAGAAAAATTCAAAAAAAAGGAATCACATTGAAAGTCATATAGTTTTCATATGAAGCTATTAAGGAAGCAAGAGACTTAAACATTTGCCAAATATACTCGATGAGATGGCAAGTAGAGTATTGGAATGGTAATTGTATTCACAATAGTGGTAGATTTGGAATAATTTTGAAAGAGGGTGCTAGTTTGGGCAAAAACCCAAGACTTTGATGGCAATTCCATTAATTTACCGGATAGATTTCATTTTTATACTCCACGTGCGAATTTTAAATCCAAAACAAAAGTTGATTTGAATAACTTAACGGAAACCAATATATAGGCCCCATTTAGTAACGTTTGCGTTTTTAATGTTTAAAAAATAAAAAACGGAAACCAAAAATGTATTTTTTTTTGTTTTTGAAAATCGCCCCTCATTTATCAAACGTTGACAGAAACGAAAAATATAAACGGTTACCAAACGAGTTTTTTTTTCTGATTTTCTCTAAATATCAAAATAAAAACAAAAAACTTAAGCCCCGTTTGGTAACGTTTCCGTTTTTCGTTTTTCAAAAACGAAAACCAAAAACGTCTTTTTTTTTGTTTTTGAAAATCGCCCCTCGTTTATCAAACGATGGCAAAAACGAAAAACATAAACGGTTACCAAACGAGTTTTTTTTTTCTCTTTTTTTTTAAAATATCAAAATAAAAACGAAAAACGAAAAATTTAAACGTTACCAAACGGAGCCTTAATTACTATGAAATTTTAACAAGTTACATCTTATTTTCAAATCAATTTAATCAAATAATTACTTAATTTTATCATATATTTATGCATAATCATATATATATAACTCATTGTAACACAATCAGATCATATGGCTATAATCCAAATCAAGCTTCATGAAATATTTTGCAATGGATACATATTTGGATTCAAATTCAGAATCAGATTTTGACAATCGATTGAAATAATTGATCCACACCGATTTAATTCGTTAATAGACTTAACGGCTAAAGTACCTATTTAGAGAAACGATAATATCACATTAGTAGACGAATATGGGATATAAAAATTTTATCATCCAGATAATCAGATTGAATTCATATTACATCGAATCTGAACTTAAGATGGAATGAAATCCTAACGAATCCAATCGACTGACAAACTAACCTAATTGGTCTAACGAATCGATCGGTGATATCGGGCCCACTAACCCAACTTAATGACGCACCAACACTAAAATTCTGGAAAAAAGTAATATTTTTGAGTAAATAATGGGAAGTAGCCGTTCACTTCACATACGTTTTTTCGGCGACAGATTCGACCGTTAGAACAAAATATCCGTTACCCAAAGTGTGTTCGATGCCTGATGTTGAACTTGAAGCCCAAGTTTTGACCTTCACTTCAGAGAGAGAGAGAGAGAGAGAGGAGAGCAAATCCTTTGAAACCCACTTTTTGTTTCCTTCTGAGAGAAAAATGGTTGCCAGAACCCCACCAAAACTGCAGAAGAAGATGGTGGCTCCTCTCAATCCCACTCTGCTCAGAGAAACACTAAACAAGGTACATCATCAGAGGCTCCTCCCTCTTTTACACATTCTCTTTCTAATTTTCTAATACCCTCTTTGATTTTTATGCGGCTTCAGAAACCCTTTATATCATCATGGCTGGGTCTCTGGATTTATCAAATTTCTGCAATTCAGATCTCTCTCTCACTCTCTTTCTCTCTAATAAAGATTGATGATTTTTGCGACTTTGTGAATCTTTTGAAGGTGGATAAGTGTATGGCTCGATTGCAAGAGCTTCAGTACACGGTTACGGGTGGGACGAAGGTGATCTCTGGGGTGACTCTTAGTCCTCGCAGTACCAGAGGTTATTTGAAGACTAGCATTAGGTGCAAACAAGAGTCTTTGAGGTACAAAATTTCTGCTCTCGAGTGAAATTTATGATAACGATTGATCTTTTGTTGTTTTCATTAGTTCAATATGTATACTGATCTGGGTTTCTCTGTTTTTCCTCTCCAATTTCAAGGCTTAAGAATGCCAACCCCCATAAATCTCCACCTGGAAAATTACCCACAAATACAGGTCTCTCTCTCTCTCTCTCTCACACACACACACACACAAACACCAGATTACTGAAGTGTTTGATAATTTTGTGTACAGGGGAATGGCGAAGAATGTCACTTCCAGCCATGCTTCTGGGCGAAACAGTGGGAGAGATTCTACAGGCAAGTCAATTTGCAAGAGATATAGTGGAAGCAGTAGCTTCCAAGACTAAAAAACCCACCTCTGATTATCCAACAACTCCACTCACCCTGAGGCGAAACCATAGGCCAAACCATGAAAATTCTGACATTCGTGTGCGAAGAAAGACAGAAAAACAAGCCACATTACAATCAATTCGATCAGAATCCGATATGCCATCTCTCCAACGGGCGAAATCTCGCATAAATTTCAAAGTATCACCTGTGCACAAGAGAGAATCCGAGAAAGAAAATAACAGGTGGTACTTGGCTAACAGAGTGTCCCCAAAGAACAGACCATGGGCTAGAAAGACAGTTCTTTTTCCCAACCCATTGTTCCATTCATCTCCCACTTCACAGCACCAAAAGTTCTGCAAAACAAAGTCCCCGGTAATTGCCAGAAGAAATCAACAACCTCCACATAAGTTCTTGATCAAGTCCCCACCGCCCTCGACCTCAAAGGTTCACGTGAAAATCAGGAGTCCACAACCCTCTCTATCCCCCACAAGGGCCTCAAAGTTTCAAGTGAAAATCAAGAGTACACCACTCTCTGTTTCTCCACCTAGAGGCACCAGTTTGAGCAAGAAATCACCAAAGTTATCGACTGCTTCAAGACTACGCAGATCGTTTTCGCCATCGAAATTGGCAAACAGATTGGTGTCCCCATTGAAAAGCAGAAAATCTGTACAGAAGAGTAGTGAAGAGATGATAAAGATGATGAGTGGTCTGAAACAGCGTCCTACTGCAATACCACTAGGATTATCGGCTCGGAGAATATGATTAAGGAGTTAACTATTTTATTTGCTGATTCTGTTTGACTACTGAATGAGAGTGACCGACTCTCTTTCCGAGTGATGAAGATATTTTCTCGATGTCCATAAAACATTGGTTTAATTGTTGATTTTTAATTTCTTGTTTACCTTACTTTGATCTGTAATTGTGAGGTTTATTTAATCAATAACTGCCATTTTTGAATGAGTTGCTTAGTTTTACATGAACTTTTTGGCAATACTTTTTTTTTTTTTTTGGAAGAGTGATAAGGTGATTTTAAATCATCATCCACATTGGGGTTTTGTGTGTGTGTGTGTTGGGTGGGTTTTGGGG
>CM042191.1:13386392-13399622 GCA_023539305.1 Ilex asprella
AAGAGACAGGGGGGGGGTTGTATTTTGTAAGTAATCATGATCATCATAAAATAGTACCAGATGTGCTCTTAAATATATTCCATACAGAACTAAAAGTAACCCTCAATTGAAATGCACAATTACAGGAAACCAATACTGACCCAAAAAAAAGTTACAGGAAACAAGTGGGAAATGATTATTTTACATGAGGAAATACAGACTTTATGCACTGAACACAACTCAAGAACATATATCGAAAACAAACCCTCCAACAACACCCCCCCCCCCTCCCAAAAAAAAAAAAAGAGAAAAAAAGAACTACGTATATTCAAACTTACTGTCAAAAATGCGTGTTTGTGTGGCACAGTGGCATACACACTAGCTTGGCCTTTCAAAGAACATACAATGACGCACATGGGTAATCTAGTGGAGGGCGTGACAATGTATTTTCAAGCGAAACTGGCCAGTCGGCTCCACCAGGTATCATTTTCATCACGAGTGCAGCTACATACACAGTCATTTCCCTGGAGATGCAAACCTTGACCTCTCTCTCTGTCGGTTCAAAGCTCGATCCTTTGGGGATGATGTTTTTCCTCCAACACCTGCTTGACGCATCATCTCTGCAACCAATATTTTAGAACAAGGCATACACATTTAAATACGCAATACAGACAGGCCACATCTAGTCTATGATGTAATTCACACTTTCTAGATTTGGCTACAGCTTCATAATGTGCCCAGTTATAAGAGAAACTAAGTATAATTAGAATAGTAATACGTCAAAGAAAGGGGGAATGATTCCACAAATCAGAGACTCTTTTAAAAAGAAAATTGAACAATTATTTTCTTGTAAAACACGATTTTGTTTGGAGACTTTGTGGAACTAGCAAAGAGAAGTCTTCTCTGCAGATGTAGCAGGGTTACAAGGGTTTATATTGATAAACCCAATTCACCGTTTCAAGAAAATTCGAAGTAAAGAATCAAAGTCAAAAGATCAGGGAAACTTTCTCCTTTGCCTGTCTTCTTTCTTTGTAGCAGAATGCAGATACAATTCCGTGTCAACGAACACCCCATGCCAGTTTGAATTTTGAGGGTTTAAAAAATAAGGGCGGGAGTGGTGGTACTAATGATGAGAATCTGGAGGTATGGACTTTTGGTTATCGTGGTCATAGTTTTCAGAGGAGAGGAAGGTTAAGGGGGTCTTTTGTTTTGGTAGCTGGGAGGGGGGCATTTGGTGGAGGAGAAAGAGGGATTTTCATGTTTTTTAAAAAATCATTTTTTTTGGGGTCTAAATCAAATGAATAAAAAAATGACCTAATGCAGTTGACTATAATAAAAAACTCAAGGGGATTTTTGCAATTTCTAAAATCAAGGGAGCATAGTTTAATAAATGCAAACCTCATGGGTAGGTTTATAATCCACCATTATTTTATTCCTCGGTTTATACAATTGAAAAATCCAATCTTATGTGTTCAATCCAGCCTTTGAAACACCAAACATACGGATACATGTTATCCCGCATAGTTATCCGCAAAACAAAGCAATTTTTACCAGCTACATAATCCCCCCACCCAATGATAACTTGTCAAGTTCTGAACTTTCTGAACAAACCTATGGCAGTCAAATGATTAAGAGACTAAAGGAACAAAGGGGCCACTAAAGTCAGAACTCAATGGATGGTGATCGGTGAGGTATCTCAAAAACCTCTATTCCTATTGAAGAACATCCACAGGTGAATTCTTAGACATAATGCATGTGTATTGTGACCATATTGGTAAATTGCCACATGTTGAGCCTTAAATCTAGAGGTTCTCGTCAGCCAGATGCACAAATTAAGAATGATACCTACACTCAGGATTAAATGTTGTACTCCTTAAAGTCACATGGTTTAACAGAGAACAGAGTACGCCTTAAGATCAAACTATGGAGGATTTGAGATGGTGAAAATGGAAGAGTTATAAGGCACATGAAGGTGATAAGGAGAGGATCTCACAGGGATATCTGGTAGAGAAGGACTGAAGTAGAGAGACAGAGAGAGGGGTCTACCTCGCTTTTTCTCTAGCTCTTGGTCTAGCTCCTCTTTCCACTTCCTCTGTATCTCAAAAAAGCTCTTGCTGTGAGATAAAACACTTTTCTTCAGATCACTTAACATCTGACAGATAGCCAATATAGAAACAACCAGAAGAATGCATTGAGTCATGGACTGACCTTGAGCTTCTTGGCTCCTGTTGAGCATCAACTAGAAGCCCTTTCTGATCATTATGCTGAGGTGATGAAACATCATCTGGACTCTGATTACTTGCACTGCCAATAATTGAGATGCGTCTCCCACTACTCCCAGGGCTAGCACTAGTTAAAGCGTCAACTGATGGAGATGGAGTACCAATTGGAGCCCGATTGGGTGACCTACTTTTAGGAGGTAATTTCAAGTACTTTGGAGCACTGTCGTCACATGTGGTCTCAGTAAAATCTGTTGCGTAAGAAGCATTTAAACTATTGTAGAATTCTTCATATAAAGGCGTCTGCAGTTTCTTTAGTTCTAGAGCCTGAGATAGTGGCAAGAATGAGAAAAACATGACAACAGTACACTGCAATCTCAAATTAAGAAGCTAACACCTAGTGATTGTTCATTTCCACTCACTTTAAAAGCCAAACAACTAAAATTACCTTTTCATCCAGAAAGGCCCTAATTTTGAATTCAGTAACCTCATCATCATCCTCAGATAGTGATCGCCCACCATTAAAGGAGAAATCATCACCATCTTTTCCAGATGATCCACATGTACCAACAGATCCATTGACAATCTGGCCATTATTCAAAGTAAATCTTTCTTGCAACTCAGAACTCTTACCTTTATTGTACCTCCAATCATCAGAGGGCTCACATATAGGGTTCAAACTCTAATAAATATACGGTACAGCAAAAGTTAGTTCCCAAATGTTTTATATGCCCGCAGAACATAAAATCCCTGATGAAATGAAAGTGGATTCACACCTTACTGAACTTGTCCGGGATCAAGACAGAACTGCGTTCTGCTTCTGCACCCACCATAAAATCATCTTCGTCATCAATCTGACACATATCATCATCACTGTTGTTTGCTCCCCCAATATATCTGTTCTCTGACAATTTCTCGGAATTTACAGTTGAAAAATTCAGAGTACCCAAATTACAGACATCCATCGAGTCAGTGCTGGTTGTCATTCAATTAGAAAAAGAATCAATCCTACAGCATCACAAGCCTTTACAATCATAGTAAGACAAACAATCTTTAAAGGTTCAATGACACCAAATAGAGATGCTTACATATTTTCCGAATTTCTCCCATGTGAAAAGAGAGGGATTTCATAATTTTCCTGAAGCCAACGAGAATATCTGAATTAAAAAGTAAATTGTTTGAACAATTACACATCGTAGAATCCATTCCAACTAGACCAACCATGGAAGAAGCATGAACAATAGCAGGACACTGCATGGATTCCCCAGTAACAAAAGGATGCTGCATTTAATCAGTAGAGTAACAATATTATACCAAAAAAGATCCCCAAAACTTCAAAACAAATCTTTAAAACCTACAATCAGTTTAATAATCAAGTCAGAATCACCTGCAGCAACTCACATGCAGGTGGCCTTAACTCTGGTTCCCTGCATATTGTAACATACGACTCACATTAATAGTGCCCAAGAGGGAAAAAGGAGAAAAACTGTCATCAATTAACCAAATTAAATAATAGTATGGGATTAAACATTAAAAGCAATTAAAGGCCCAATTATGAACCAGAACAGCATTAGCCTGTATCAGTCTTTTCTAGGCACCCACCAATGAATTACAAACATCAGCAAATTCAAACAATATCCTGTAGTCAGGTTGCTCTTTATCATTTCTAGACTCATGTTTAGGGTTGAGGGTTTACTATAAAGAATAATACAAGAGATCTCAATATATGTACTTTTTTAAGCATTTCAGCAGAAAATCTTTTGCCTCAGCAGAGAGATGCTCTGGGATTGGTGGATGAGCCTTTGTCGTCCCAATATGGAAGAGAGCTGCCACCTAAAAGGAAGCTGTTGTTAGAACAACATGCATGGAGGAACACACTAAAACAGAGAAACTAATGTATGGTTAGTTAGTACATATTTAGTAGGCAGAACAATTAGAAAACTGAAATTTGACCAAAGTTGCTTGAAGTGTGTACCTCTTGGTACTGCTGGCTCCAGGGGGGCTTGCCTGTAGCCATCTCAATTACCGTACATCCAACGCTCCATATATCAGCAGAGCTAGGAGATTATCAAAAATGAATGATAATGAAAATCCAAATCAAACATACACTACAAGTGGTTGAAGTTGAGATCTTCACTAATGCAGGAGGACATTTATGACGCAGCAGCAAAACTAAACAGAACATTTGAGGGATGCATGCATAAATAATGGGAGCAACACATACCCCAAAAATTACATTCTGCTCTGACTAGCATGTTCATTGATGAGAAATTTCTTGATAATTCATTTTAATTTAGTTAAGTAAATGAACATGAGATGCAATGTCAAAAGAGCAGCAACCATTGTACTGATCAAGCATCCACCAAGAAACAACCTGAGCAGAGATGCCTCTCGCTTTTGCAATTCATGTAGGAACACAGTGTCAAAGCAAACACAACAAAGTTAAAGGTTACCAAGTTTAGAGTCCTCCAGCCGAAAGAGAAAAAGAAAGTAAGTATAAGCTTGGGAGAGAAAATACGGTATTTTTTTATATTCCAACCAATGCTAAAAGGGGTTCATCTTTGTTCAACTACCAACTTCTACAAAAGCTTAAGTTAGAGAAGATGTAAAATATTTACTGATATACATTAACAGACTCACTCACTTGCTGTGCAGATTTAGGTCAAGAAACATGCAAAAATAATTCGTGAAAAACACAAATAAGTCCTATTTTCTCTCCCAAAAATCCATTCAGTCCTATCAAATTTAGAATTTAACAATCAAATCCTATTTTCCCTAATTAGTACCAAAGAAGTCATGAATGACAAAGACGGACTCATATAGCCGACCCCAAATGATTGGGACATAAGGCTTGGTTTGGTTTGGTTAGTACCAACGAAGTAGTAACTTTTATCATATTCCGTTTTTACCCTTTTATTGTTAATTACAAAGGTGTCATTATTCTCTTTTAATCAAATAACCACAAAATAGGACACTCAAGAGGTGGGGTTTTATTCCAACCCCACTAACAGTTCCAAAGGACATCAATTAGGATCTCTCAATCTATGATTTTTCCAAGTAAGTTAATCTATTCTTTGTGGTTGAGGGATAAGTATCATTTTCGTGATGTCAAAATAACCAAATTTGTGAATCAAATCTATTACTTTGATCATATATATATATATATATATATATATGTACAATCATTGAAACCATGTCGTTTATGTTTTCTAAAGACTAGCAGTAATCGATAATTAAAGAATAAGAAGAGCTACTATAAGATAAGATCACTCTTGTAGGTCACCACTCATTGAAACATGTAAAGTATACCCTCAATGGTTTCGTGTAATTATTATTTTATAATTGTGTGGATTTTTTTCATTTTACTTGTCAATTTGTGGCTCACATTTTTTTTTTATTTTGATATACTATAGGTGACAATATTATTATCTTGAAGAGTTCTTTTATACTGAATGTTTTTGTGGAAGATTGGACATTCTTATCTCGATTGTACAAAGCAAGCAGTATTTTCCCTAAAGGCAAAGATCACTATTATAACATGATGATTTTCAAAAGAAAATTGCCAAGCAAGGCCAAAAACATGCAAGTATTATTATTATCTACGTTATATCATATACATATATTCCTAGGAGTAGATATTTTAGTAGCATAAAAGGTGGTCTGGGTGTTTGATGTGGTTAACTTAATTGAATAACTAGTATATCCATTTAGGTGATCAAGCATTATGCTAATTTAAGTTTTTAAGTATTATGTTAATCGGTCAAGAGCAAATAACTACGGTGGCAAAAACTCGAATCGTCTCTGAAGTCGTGAGAAAATACCTTTGTTTTCCAGGCTCTTGGTGACTCACGGAACAAATCTCACTCCCAAATTGTTTTTATTTTGTGATTATTTAATTGTTACATGATAATGGCAATTCAATAATTATCACTAAAAGGATAAAAATGGAATATAGTAAAAATTAAGACTTCTTAGGAATTAATTAGGAAAAGTAGGACTTGATTGTTCAATTGTAAATTTGATGGGCCTGAATTGTTTTTTGGGAGGAAAAGTAGAACTTATTGATATTTTTCTCAAATAATTATCAAGATCGCGGTGACATTCAACCCTCTTCTAGTTCCACGTTAGAGCATCTAACCCAAAACCCCTTGATTATGATTGGAGAGACTTAGAAAGATCATATACTAGGTTGTTAGGTGTTATTTTGCCAACAGGGGCTGAACTCTAACACTCACCCACATTTGCGACAACAGAAGATCCAAAAGAAATATAACAAGGTGCATTTTATGATACGAAATTAAGTACATCAAATGGATTGAAAATATAAAGAATCAAATTTAAGGGTATGAAACCAATCAAACTAACACATGCAAACAGATGTTATGGGTCAAATTAGTTTAAACTAACTAGAATTATTTGACCAGAAATCCAAAACTACCTCAACTTGTTATCATGGAACAAAACTCAAAAACATAGCACAACCACTTTCTGACTAGCATAGCACCACCATGAAATGACAAGAAATGAGAGTGATTCGTGGAACTAAACACAAAATTTTACTAATCAAGAGAAAACTAATCACTTAAAATGAAATTCTAACTCCCAGCAAGCCATAACAACTATATA
Organism: Ilex asprella; assembly: GCA_023539305.1. NCBI lineage: Eukaryota > Viridiplantae > Streptophyta > Magnoliopsida > Aquifoliales > Aquifoliaceae > Ilex > Ilex asprella. The sequence goes on from CM042191.1 coordinate 13,393,217, forward strand.
AGCATAGCTATAGCACTAACTATCTTTGAAGAGCAAATGTTTGAACCAATTATCAAAATATCATTTCAATGTATTATTTCTATCACTCATGAAACATAAATGTTTCAAGAATGGTTCAGAAATGATTCCGAAATCTAAGGAAAACGAATATAAAATTTGGGAATTTATTTACAAAGCATTCTGAAACATTGGTCAGATGTACCAAAATATCTTTTAACACTTCAAAACATTTCAAAAAATTTGTGAAAACATATTAAAATATCTAGAAACACCTCGAAACACTTTAAAACACCTCCAAGTATTGGAATTTCGACTCAATCATTGATCCGTTTCAGTCAAAATGTTTCGGCCACAAAATTTTGATTCTTAGTTTCAACAACGTACCACACATATGACAATCGAAAAAGAAGCATATTAATGGAGCAATCTGTATAACAAAAATGGAGCAATGAACTATCAACAGATCATGTAGTTGAGAGATGACATATTGAATCCATTCAATTGCTCTGATACAATTACCATGGCACATAGTGAATGCAATTGGTACCGTCAAGGGCATCTGACATCCTGTGAAGTCTATAATAGTAGAGTTGTTAAAGCTCCACATTAGCACACCAATTTGTACAAACAATTATTAGAGTGCATCAATTGAGACACACTACCTTAGGTGCTAGGAAGCACATGGATACTTCCCAAAGAGGAGTCGTGGCAATGTCAAACACGCTAAACACGTGTCAGATACGGCTATAAGTGTCCTAAATAATGAATCCAGTCGAACACAAACAGAATACTTCTAGGACATGGTCATGATACGGTGAGTAATTTTTAAAAAAAAAATTGTTGACTATTAAAAGAGATGTTATTTTTATTTTTTTAATATAATTTTTGTTATATAAGTCAATGGATGTAATAATGTTTGATAAAAGTGATGGATATTTATTTTGATCTATTTTTTAAAAAATTAATATTTTTTAGGTCTTATTATTAATATTGTTATAATATATGCTTTATTTTTAATATATTACAACTCTATTATTATTTAAAAAATATGTTATATTATTTTAGTCATACCCTAGCCGTACCCGTGTCTTATATTTTTGAATTATGTTGTATCCCTGTATCCGTATCGTATCGGATACAACACCCGTGTCTGTATCCATGTTTCCTAGCTTAGGTGTATCAAGTTGCATGATGTTGAACATCTCAACCCAATGATAGTATACATAAGAGGCACTTCTAACCATCTTAATAAACTTAGTGTAATTGGGTTCAAGCTGGTATCCGGGATTAGGCCAATTGCCAAGAGGTACTGGTGTCTTGGGTCTGAATATGGCTTCAAAGGCTTACATCATACAACTGGGGGCACAATTTTTAAAAAACAATGGCATATTCCAACAGCATGTTGAAAACATAATTAAAATAAAATCACAAAGATGTATATAGGGCTCTGGTTGTCCTTACAAGCTATGACCAGTCTGGAGAATGACTTCAGGAGCCATCCAATATGGTGTACCTTTCATAGACTTAGCACCTGTAACAGTAGCCTATGGTAACCACATCACATTAAAAGGGGTGTTCAGACCACAAGGGATTTTGAAAACCACAACAACCTCGACAAACAAATAGAAATTGAAAGACCAAATAATGGGCGTACCAGCTCAACCACCTGTTTGGATGCACCAAAATCCGCAAGTTTAATGCATCCTTTATTATCAACAAGGATGTTTGCCCCCTGAATATAAATAAGAATGTATATCAACGCTCCCAATAATGGTTACAGAACAAATGAGAAGGGATCAGAAAAAAGATACTTTAATATCTCTGTGCATAATTCCATTCTTGTGAAGATAATCCAGCCCCCATAACAATTGCTTTGTGTACATTCTTACAACCTGCTTGATAAAACATATTAGACAAAGACAAGCTGCAAATCCACCAAAATATCACTATCAACAGTGCCACTGACTTACTGCTTCGGGGAAAGATCCAAACTTCCCTAACAGTGATGATATAGATCCCCCAGGTACGAATTCCAAAAGAATATTCAAAGTTTCCTCTTCTCTCACAGTTCCCAAATATCTCTGGCAATGATGAACATAGTTGCAATATTTATTATTACACAAATTCAATGCAAAAAATATTCAGCCTAACTTAACAAAGTCTATCCTAAGTTCTTGGGAGATCAGTGAGCCCAGTGGCCCAATATACATGTTTGGAACCCATACCCCACCTAGAAGCTTAAGCCTATAGGTGGTGAGCTCATCAACAGTATATTAGGACACTTTAACATATTTTTCTATCCGATGTGGAATTCCCACACATGCAAATACCCAACAGTTCCCAACTATTTGAGATCATCTAAATTCACAGAAAAATTAATTATAAAATTGGACTTACAACAATATTGGGATGAGAAAGATTCTTAAGAAGCTTTACTTCTTCCTCAAGCTCATGAATGTGTGCCTGCTTATGGCAAGGTCAAGGCAATAATTCCATAAATCATGATCAAATAGCAAAACACAAGTCAAAGGTTTCAAATTCCAAAATCATCTCAATACATAATTCTGTTTTGGTTGCTAAGAAATTAACAAAAATTGTTCTTCATTTTAGGACCTAAGAAAATGAAAAGCTACGCTTCATTGACCCTAAGGTTACCAAAGTACACCATGATGACGATGACAATGATGAACATAAGTGCTCTGTTTAGTTTACAGGACAATGCAAGAAGATATAAATTCGTACCACTGCATTTTGCGTGCACAGTTATACAGGAAAAAGAAAAGAAAAACAGATAAAGGAGATACTGATTTAATCAAACCTAATATTTTCCCTTGCTCCATAAAGTAAAATTGGTTAGATGTGTATCATATAGCTCCCGTTTTAGATCTCTCCCATCCTTTTTACGCAATGAATATGATGAGCCAAATACAACCACACTGAGCTCTTCTTCTAAGTTGAAAATTCGACATAATTGAGCTTAAATATATATACATATATATAACTATTTTCCTTGGCTTTGATATATATAACTAGAAAGTGGGATCAAACCTGTGCTTTTTCCTTGGAGGCACTGTTTGCAATCAAAACCTGAAAAAATAATAATTGAATAAACAACCAAAAAATACACTAAATCTATCTATCACTAAGACCGAAAATTAACAACAGATTGAGTTAAAGAATCAACTTGTTTAACGGCAAGAAGCTCTCCGGAATCGAGATTCATGCCCATGTAGACTTGGCCGAATGCACCGCAACCGATCAGTTCGCCTTTCCGCCACCGAATTGACGGTGGTGGTGGCGCACTGTCCTTGGTAGTTGGAGGCAGTGATTGTGGCGAGGGCCTGGAGAAGACTATTGACTTGCGGATGCATGAATTGATCTTGTCGACTAGGGTTCCGACGGTGCCTTCGTCACCACCGCCACCACTGTCGGGTGTACGGAAGACCAGTGAACGTCGGACTGATCCAAACATGTCTTGCATTTTAGAGATATTTAGGGTTAATCTGTGTGTTGTAGTCAGAATGAACAAATTGAAGAGAGAGTTGGGATGGGAGAACACGGTTTTTGGGGATTGGGTTTCATTTGATCGACATTGGTTTGGGGAGAGAGAGAGAGAGAGACAGGGGAGGGAAAAGTTCCGAGATTCTTTTTCAAAAACAAAATAAATATAAACATAAATAGATATAAGGAAAAAGATTCTCTTTGTAAAAAAGGAAAGGAAATATAAACACAACTACATGTAACAAATAAGATAGGAGTTTATCTGACCATCTCAAATAATATTCTCTCAAAATTATTTAAATTAAATTTTTCCTCTTTAAATTCATCATTTTTTACTTACATTGTATATTATTTTTAGGTACGAATTACCCCTAATTTAAATATAATTAGGAATGACAGTAGACAAAAAAAAACGAATATTCGTCTAAATCCGTTTCGTTTGGATCGGAGATGAATCATGCGTATTAAAAAATTAACGTATAAGGGAAAACTCGTATAAACTTATACGAGAATAAAGACGGGGATGTCCCTGACCCTTACCCTCGCCCCCGATTACCCGTTATATATATATATATATATATATATATATATATGGGATTTAGATGTAAGTTCTATTGTTGCATTTTGATCTTGTGAACATTTAATCACTTGGGTACAACTTGAAAAAGTGCTTGAACTAGAAATTGTACACATTCTGATATTCTCATAGCATGGATATTTTCACCGGGGCCACATGGAGTCAGATACAGTTCAATTTCACAAGTTTCTTTCTTTTCTAGTTGATGATTATAGTTCAGATGTGCTGGTAAAAGAAAATTCTTTACTTATTGATTTTTGGATACTTCATAAATTTACTGTGGATTTCAGAAAAAAATATATTTTTGTGATGTGAAAAATTGGTAAACATAAAATATTTTTTATGAAATTATTATGATTTTTATGTTTTATTTTCTTTATTAAATTACAGGTGTGAAACAACATGACAGAAAAGTTTCTTCATTACAAATATTCAAGTAGTATTTTGGATATTTGTTGTTTGTATTATGTTAGAATATGTCATACTACATTATGTTATGTTAGATTATTTAGAATATTATTGAATTATTTAAAATGTTAAATTTATTTAGAATTTTAGAATATGTTGGTTTGTGATTGGGTTTGGGCAGGTACGGGAGAAGCGAGGACGAGGGCAGGAATTAGAAATTTATCAGTAGACGGAGATAGGGATAAAAATTTTATCCATTAACGAGGGTGGATCGGGAATGAACTGAGTTTTTTTAAGCTAGTATGGAGATGGAGATTATACCCCCTACCCTCGCTTCGGTTCATTGACATCTCTAGATACAATGTAGACTATTCCAAAGAAAATCCAAACATTTACTCAAATTTGAGTAAAAAAAGGGTAAAGCTTGATTTGGTATAAATTTTTCCAATGAAAAACTCAAATTTAAAATAATAGAAACACAATTTTAAATTAAGACAAACTCAAATTTAAAAGAGGGTAAAATATAATCATTGGATCTTTAAAAAAATGTGAAATCTCACTATTAAATATTTAGATATGAATTGAATTTCTCTTAATTTGAGTAAAAAAATAAGTCTCACTTAGATATGAATATGGGTCTAACATTAGAAAATATTTTTAAAAAATTTTTACCCAAATTTAAATTTTTTTAATCAAAATCCAAATTTAAATTTGACTTTGAAAAGAAGTGAAGATTGGAGATTTTTTAGGAAATACCTTCTTAGAATTTCACCTTTTTTCTTGATAAGATAGATGGTCAACTTTTTAACCCTTCCAAATAATTGATAAATTTGTTTTATTTAGATTTTCTATCAAGTCCATGAATGTTAACGTTTTATTTATCTTGCTCTTATGATTTATTTATCTGTTTTTGAGGAGTCATGCAACCATTGATCTTAATGTAGGAACAATTATAATTTAAATTTTTTTGACCTAACTCCCAATTCAAACAATTATGAACCACAAATTTCACAAATAACTTAAATTATAGGGAGAATTTCACTTTGTACCCTAAAAGATTTCAAAATTTTTATTTTGCACCTTAAAAATTAATTTTTTTATATTGAACTTTCAATATATCAAAAGTTTTCTAATGTGGTCATTTAGTCAGTTTTTCATTAGTTTTTCGTAGTGTCAATAAGTTGACTTTTGATGAAGAAAAATAACAAAATATAACAGAATGGTTACATTGCAATATTTTGATACATTAAGGGTGCAATATAATAAATTTAATCTTTAAAGGTACAAAATAAAATTTTAAAATCTTTCAGGGTACAAAGTGCAAAAAGTTCAAAATTATATGCCAATAATAAGAATGGATTGTTCAATCACATATGATCAATATATTGTTACAAATCAATCTAATATGTTTAAAGCAATAAATCAATCACACAAAATTATAAGACATACAATTTTTACATGAAAATTCTCTCAAGAAGAACCATAGTTACTAAATTCAATCTAAATCCTCTATTATTGAAATCAGCACTATAGACGTAAATACTTAATACCCCCCTAACTGCGTTAGATATAGAGTGTGTTTGGGATGACTTATTGAATTCAAAAGTACTTCTTAAATAATTACTTTTTAAGAAACACTTTATTAAAAAATACTTTCTTCCATAAGCATTGTTTGAATGCTCATTAGAAAAAGTACTTAAATAAAAATGATTTTACAAAAATTGTGTTGGATGGTCAATTAAAAAAGTATTTATTTGTATCACAATTACAAATATGCCCTTCATAATCTAATATATGTGTGTGTGTGTGTGTGCATGTATTTTGTTAAAAACGTCAATGGTTATCTCATGATACATTTTTAGTGATAATTTATCAAATATTTACATAAATTCACAAAAATAAAAAGGTAACTATGGAATA
>CM042191.1:13400022-13437114 GCA_023539305.1 Ilex asprella
CCCCCCCTTTTTAAAGAGAAATTTTATTTATTTGCAAAACCACAATTACAAGAAGCAAAGAAAAGGCCAAATGTACCTTTTCATGACAGAAACTATCAAGCAAACACAACAAAATTTTACACTAAAACAGCAAGTCCAAAGACAAGACTTTCAAACACTCCTCCCATCTTCACAACACTGAACTTCATCTCGTTTCAAACAAATCAACACTTAACGTTTCAGTCAAAAATGCTTGATCAAAATAGATGTTGTTTTCCCTAAACTCTGGACATCATCCCTCAATGTGTATATGGCTTATGTGTGAAAGAGAGTGTCACTCTCCCTCGGAATGATGTGAAAAATGGGGCAATGAAATAGTGAAAATGAAATAAACAAAATGTGTGTGTGTGAACAAAAGTGCTCCCCAAGCGCAGAGAGTCTTTTGAAAGTCGTGTTTTATTTGAAAAAGTATTTTAAAGTCGTCTCCTCAGGGATGGAAAAGAGTTGTGTGAAGGTGATTTTATCAAAATGGAAAAGTGTAAAAATCTTTGTTGTTTTTTTTTGTGATTTTGTTCTTAGTGAAAATGAAAGAAAACAAGTGTTGCCTAATCCAAAATGTTCACTCCATTGGGAATCCCAACTCAACTTGAAACCTTCTTCCAATGGTGCTTAGATGAACGATTGATTCGTAGGAAGCTATAGACGAGATGAAGGTGAAGATCCAAGCATAACCCGTGACCAGACCTACGAAATATCAAAGACTCACAACTACATCCACTCTCAACCCAGTCAAATTGAACCATCGTACACCGAGAGGAGGAAAGAAAATGAGTTGAAATGAAAAACCCAAGAGGAGGTCTTCCTTGAATTAACCAACTAAAAATCTACCTACTCGTGAAAGTAAGAAGGAAATGCATAATGTAAAGAGACATAATGGAGAAATGAAGATGAGAACTCAACTTAATACAAGAAAACTTAAACTAAGAAGAAAAATATTCAATACCCATTTTAAGAAAAACTTGAATTGAAAAAACTTATACAACAATGGTAGATTCTAAGTTACACAACTAAACTTGCAATGAACTTGAAATAGCTAAAATTAAAGTGCAATAAATAAAGATTACAAGATATTTAAAAGCTTACTACAACTAGAATGGAGAAAAGAATGCAAAAATCTAAGCTTTTCTATCTACTATTCATTTTCTTCCTCATTGAACTACTCTTAATCTTAGGTAACCACACACTTCAAAGCTTGTGGAATGCTGAATATATGATGTGTGAGCCTTGAATTTTCGTCTATGGAGGGTCCTCCTAGGTGTGTGAAATGACATCCAAGCATGGGGAAGGAGCTAGATACTTACATAAGCAAGGACAAGCCATCATTTCAATCCACCATGCCCGTTTCTTTCTCTCTCATCTTCATCAATGTCATTGCCTCCAAAGTCTTCAACTATGGTGTAGAAGACATGTAAATATGTAAGGGATGTCAGGGGACAAGTGGGAGAATCATTTATGGGACCCCCAAGTAAGTGGAGTATGAGTTGCAGGCATTCTGGGCAAAACCTATTGGCAGATTTTTAGCGATCTACCAGTAGGTTTTGACTACTGGAGTAAAAACTACCGATAGGTTCCCTACTCTGGACCAGTTTTCATAGAATTGTCATAACATTTGATCCAACTGTTCGATTGAGCTGAAATTTTGACACATTACAGAAGACATCTAAATCTACAACTTTTATCATTTGAAACTTTTTAGATTCGAAGTGAATCATAGTAAAAAAGGAGAAAAACTGAGGTAATGCTACCAAATGGTGCGGGTGTTGGTGCCTATGTTACCAAGCCTTGTCATTGAACAAAAAATTACCTTCTTTTTACGCAACACAGGCAAACCTTGTTGATTATAACTCAAGGCTAAGCCAACCTCCCAAGGTAACCTCAAATCAATAGAAAAGTCCACAAATCTCTTGTTTCGAACAGCATATCCAGCCAGCTTGCCAGCAACATAATTTGTTTCTCTATAAACTTGCACTAGGCAAAATTCCAGACTGCTCAAAATACCTTTACCCTGCCTCAATATATTCAGACAGAACCAAGGGCATTCACAACGTCCCAAAATAGAGTTTACCGGAATCAAAGAATCACATTCTATTTCAAGAGTACAACAAGACAAAATATATAATTTTTAGATTCATTCTGCACAACATATAGTTTTTAGTATGGTAAGGGTAATGGTTCAATCCTCGCTCTACCATTGATGGTTATTTTGGGGTTTGTTGGGTGTGTGGGGTGGGTTTGGTGGTGGGGAGCGGAGGGCGGGGCTAACATTGCACAAAACTGGACCTATGTGCTGAAATAAAAGAGAACTAAACCAGAGAAAATATGTCGTCAGAGAGAATGTTATGGTTACCCATATGCTGCCAGAAAGTTTGGGACCTCTAACCTTTTAACAAATAATTGTATATAAAATAGGTATTTTTCCTTTTCAAGCTTTGTGAGTTGATGGATTTTTTCATTAACTCATATTTGTGGTGTTTGTTAATGGAATAATCTACAATAGAATGGATGCTAATAACGATGTGTGTGAGCATGGACAAGAACTTTTAGATCATAGCTGAACAGTTTTTTTCTGGCGAGTAAAAATAACTAAGCTAAGGTAAAAATTCCCCAAAAATATGAGACATAGAGGTATCTGGAGATTTGGGATTTCCATATAAGCGATTAAAGAATGGAGCTCATTGAAGGAACCTTATCACAAAAGGAATCCGAATCAATAAGGCAGGCAAACAACTATACCGCATGAGGACAAAATGTGATCGACAAAGACACCAAGCATCGCCAAGATAATGCCAATTATGTCAGGCAAATGGTAGCTAATTGGAAAACACTAATCACAAAAGGAATTTGAATCAACAAGATAGACAATCTGCTTAGAGAAACACTCACTACTACTCGCACATGACTCGAACTAGCCCAATCATCAAGTATTAGCAAATGTACCATTTTTCAGATCGCCCATTGGTTTGTTATTGACAGTTAAATACATTTCAGATAACCAAAGAACATGAGTGAAACATACCCATATGGTAAAAAGGCAATACATGAGTTTATATTGCAAATAAACCATCCTTAGCTGCCCAATTGATTGTAATTGGCAACTTTATACTTATCAAATGACAAGCAAATAACATCATAGAAACATAGCCAAATGGTAAACATCCAAGTAAAAGATTTGGTAGACAGGTATCGTGAGAGGGATGAGAAAATAAGAAATGAAATTGATAAGTAATCTTAAAAGTAAAAGTTAATTATTTTTTCTTTTTTTATTGTCTTATTTAAATGCTCAAATTACTTTTAGTTATTAAAAATAATTTTTAATAATTTAAGTCAAACACTACATTTTTAAAAAAAGTATTTTTCATAAGTTAAAAGTCCCAAAAACACTTTTTTTTAAGTCATATCAAACACACATAATTTATTCTCTTGTACTCTTCCTGACAAGCTTCCTCTTATCTTTCAACTCGGAGAACAATGATTCCTTCAACGTTGTTGACTTATCATTCACAAAACTTAACCATCCTCCTTGAAAATCGAGCCTCACCAGAACAATTTTATTTTGGAGGAATGAAGATCTTTGAGATTTAAAACAAACCTAGACAATAAATTCACTCAAGAGTACGTACTATGTTAAGGTACTTTTATTAGTAGGATAGATAAATATTAACATTATATACCTTTGTATTTAAATAACAAACTAATCTCAAAAATATTATGAAAATCTTTCTATCTTTGCAAAACTTTTGAATTGTCATATTATGCTTAACATGATATATAAAAACAATTATTTTTTTTCTGAAACCCCAATATTAATACAAGTTAACAACTCTATTGATATAATATAATCTCCAATGCCCAAAAATAGATATATTTATCTTATCTCTCCCATTCCCCGATAGCTAGGATAGAGCTATCTTTATCCTTCCTTTCGTTCAGGGGCACTTTAAAGGCTTTGCAACCCTCAGAGATGGTTGACAGTGATCACTCGGTCTTATCTGAAGAATAACTTTATGTCCTTATTCTCTGTCCTAAAGGGAAAAGAGAAATGTACAAACAAGGCATTTTTCACTTGTTTATGGGACCAATGTCAAAGGAAAGGCTTGTTGCACTCTCTTGCTTGAATGAATTTAAAATGAGTTCATTAGATGTTTATAGTTATGAAGATAATACAAATAATTTAAGTATAATAAATATGAAATAATATTTAATGTAACTATATAATTAAATTTTTGTATGTATTTTATCAAATATTTCAACAAAAATTTTCACGTGCAATGAACATCTTGCATTTCTAGTTCTCAAAAAGTGTCCAAAAAGGTCTATAGTTTGAGTTTAAAGAGATAATACATAATGAAATTTAGAAATAATCCTATTGGAAATGGTTAACTTCAGAACTCTGATGTGCCACAGTCGCTTGAGTGCGCTTAAGCTCAAAGGCAACGTGAGCTACAACAGTTCACTAGTCTAAAGTTCCTGTACCATTCGTTTAAGCCAACAAGGTTCATTTTGTTTTTCCTAAAAAACTTTACAAAAACATATTTGTTAGAACAATTTCTTTCCGTTAAAATATTCATCAATTACGCTTCAAACTAGTACTGAAGCCATAATAAAATGAATCACACAAAAATCCACCTATTGTTTTACAAGGTCTCTAGGTTAACTTAACAACCTAATCCCTTGATAAATTTCAATGAATTGTCAACAAGTTTTTTCATTTCCTGACTTTCGATGGGCTTCAAATCTTGAATCTTCAAATTCAACGTTAGACCAATAAAAATAAGTAAATTTATGTGATTCACGAAATCATGCCAACACTAGAATCTCTTACATATTTACATCATGAGAATCAAATAAGAGCAAAAGGAGTTTGAAAATTCTTTCCTCCCATTTTCTTGATTTTTATTTGTTAGATTGTATGACAAAATTTCATTTAATACTGTCATATGTCACATGTAACTACTCCTCCACTCCCACTTATTAACTTTGTGATGCCCCATACTCCAGGGGTAATTTCTTAACACATTGATCACCTATCAACATGCAGAACACTCGTGAATATCGTATAACCCGATACCACACTTTTATGCCAATTTTCGAGATCTATAATTAGAAAAAATTCGGGCAAAGTCTCCTTTGTACGGGAAACTCTACCTAATACACAACTTATGCATCCAACACCTATACGACCATTCCAAGGTCCAACATCCATACGTATAAGTATTAAACATTAACCATTCATCCACAACCATCATTCTACATCATCCATTCATTAAAAAAATAAATGTCCATACATAAAGTCTCATTACAGAGCCTTTAACATAATACAAGTTTTGTACTAAGATTTTTACAATGCCAAAATGTAGATGCACACAAAGTGACTACAAAATATATAACGAGAACAACAACCTGACTCTGTTCTCAAAGCGAGCCCGTAGGAAGGCCTTTAGCAGAAGCTCATCCAATACCTGAAAAATGTGCCCACAACGAGGTGAGCTAAAGCCCAGTAGGGTATCTCCTATAGAGAATAACTCACAATCCCAATGCATATGAGATGAGTGTGCACCAAACATAATAAGCACATATCTTAAGTAGCAGATGAATGCTACCATGTATGTCAAACATCAATAATACTTCATGAATTCATGTCCAATCCCGAATCTCTTCCCGAATTCCCATGCACGACACATGCTACGATTTCAAAACATGAACCGGGCATTTCTAGCCCCCCGTTATTGATGCTAAGCATCTAATGACCATTTATCAATACTTGTTTCTTTCTTGGGTAGGTAATTATGGACATCACACCAACGGGCTACCAAAGTGACACAACATTCGAGGGCATCTCACCTCTGGTTTTGAGTACACCGATACACTTTTATAGAATTGTACCACCGGATAAGTGTGTGAACGAAATAATCAGGTCTTGCACCCGAGGGAGAATCTATCCCTTCTTACTGCATCCAACACATTTTTCATGCATTATTTTGTGCGACTCAATTAAACTTTGTCCAATTTTCTCGAGCCGCCAATCAACTCACCATGTGGTGATTGGCCCAAATCATGTACACACACTCACACTCATGCCAATGCCCATGAATGTAGCGTAACTCATGCATATGCAATGTAATGTACAATTGTAATTATATTTCATCACAATTCTAACTATATAATGTAAGTATGTGACAACATCTAATAAGCATCAATATGTTATTTATATCATGAGGTATATAATAATATCGGATAACCATCATCAAACATATTATAGCATTAACAATCCAAATAACATACTTGCACACAATTAGACATTTTATCAAACACCTTTTAGGCATAAAGTGTACACATAGCATGGCAAAATATATCACACATAACCTACATGTTCAACACCTAGATAAAGTAGAAATAGGCATAACATGCCCCTCAATTAACCCAAACATCCCATTAGTTAGATCGTAGCTATGTAAATAATCTACATAACCCTACCCATACCATATAAATACATAAAATTAAAAGTAATCCTAAATAGAAGGAAATCCTCACCTTTGAAGCGTAAATAAGAAGAAAATCCCTCTAGAATACCCAAAGCAAGCTCTTCAAAGCCTTAGCCCCAACACTCTTGATTTTTGAAATTGATGGTTTGGTGTTGACGTGTTGCCTTCATCGAGTAGTACGACTTTAGTTCTTGGTTGATTGAATTCTAATGGTCGGATATTGAGATATAAAAGGAAGAAGAAGGAGAAGCTTGAAGAAGATGACTTCTCTCTCTCACTCTCTCTAATGAAAATGCAAGGCAAATATGGGGAAAATATGTTTTTTACCTTGTAAATACTCTTCCATACTTGGCTCATAATGTGCCACATGTCACCTTTTGGTTGTTTAAAAATCCTAGATAGTCAATCACTATGCAACACTTGTCCAATTGGACAATGTTCTTTAAAATATCTAGATCATTTATATTGTGAGTCCTGTAAATAAAACCAAGTTGCTGGAATTTAATCATGCATGACTTGATCGCATGTTTTAGCTCATTTTACCTGAAAATTCCGACTTTCTCAAAATTTAATGAAATTTGACTGGTTGACTCAAGTTCGCCAGACGAATCCAACGGTGAGGTCAATTTCGTTATCCGAATTTTATAAAAATTTTAAACTTTTAACCCGTACTTAAACAAATTATTTACCATATTAGCCCTTTAATTAAAATTTTAATTTTTCTGGATTTTACATTCTTTTCCCCGTAAAGGAATTTCATCCACGAAATTACACACACTTGCAACGCATAAGATGAATGCACATGTAATCATGTTGTATGCGATTAACATTAAATTGTACCTCCATCTTCGAATAGAAATGGATAGATAGCTCGTGCGTTCTCATGTATCAGCCACTACGTTTACCTTACTAGGATGGTAGTGAAAACTAAAGTCACAATTCTCTATATACTCCATCCATCGACACTCTCTGATGTTGAGATCTCGCTAAGTGAAAATGTACTTCAGACACTTGTGATCCGAATACATTTCAAACTACTCTCTGTATAGATAGTGATGACATGCCTTCAATGCAAAAACAATAGCCGCCAACTCCATGTCGTACATCGAATAGATCTCATGGTTCTTAAGTTGACGGGAACTATAAGCAACTACCCTACCAAACTGCATCAAGATGCATCCAAGTCCCTCATATGAGGTATCAAAGTAACCGGTGTACCTCTGTCCCCTCTCTGGAATAATCTATATAGATGCTGAAGTCAACCTCCTATTCAACTCCTAGAATGCTTTCTCACAAGAGTCCTCTTATTGAAATCTAACATCCTTTCTCGTTAGTCATGTCATAGGTGCTGCTAGGAGGGAGAAGTCATCAATGAATCTCCGGTAATACCCTACCAATCCCAAGAAAATACGTATCTCGACTGACTTTGGCCTCTCCCAATCCATTACCACCTTAACCTTTTTCGGGTCAACTGATACGCCCGTAACGGACACAACGTAGCCCAAAATTTTGACTTCCTTTAGGACAAAACTCACACTTGCTAAATTTGGCATACAATTGGTGATCTCCTAAGACTTGTAAAACAATCCTCAAGTGATGTTCGTGCTCTTCCTCTGTCTTGGAGTACACAAGAATATCGTCTACAAACACCACTACAAACTGATCAAGAAACGGTTTGAATACCCTATGCATGGATCCATGAATGTGGCTAGAGCATTCATCAACTTGAATGACATAACTGTGAACTCAAAGTGGCCATATTGAGTCCTAAATGTCGTCTTAGGAGTGTCAGCTTCCTGTACATTCAACTGATGGTATCCAATGCACAAGTCTATTGTAGAGTAGACTTGTGCCCACCTCAAATAGACAAAAAGGTCATCTATCTATGGAAATGGGTACTTGTTCTTGATGATAACTAGATTCAACTTTTGATAGTCTATACAAAGTCTAAGGGCCCCATCTTTCTTCTTAGCAAATAGTATCGGAATGCCCCAAGGTGAGGTACCCGTTCTAATAAAACCCTTGTCCAACAACTCTTGCAATTGAAATTTGAGCTCTTGCTACTCTATCTGTGTCATCCTATGTGGTACCATAGAGATAGAAGATACATCGGGTTGTAACTTAATGGAGAAATCAACATCCCGATGCGGAGGCAATCCCAATAACTCTTCTCGAAAGGTATCCGCATACTCGCAAACTATCCAAGGTAGACCTAACTCTTGTCTCGCCTCGTCCTCAAGTGTAAGGTTCACAAGCTAACTTATTAACTTCCTGTACTAATTGTTGTCATATACGGCCTAAGGTAAAGTGTTGTGATTTTCTCCATGAAACTTGAAACAAATCTCCTTTGAAGTGTAGGTGGTGACTCGTTTCCAATCACAATCAATAATCACCTCGATGTGATGTTAACCAATCCATCCCGAGGATGACATCGAACTCCAACTTGTCAATGACCCTGAGGTCCACCATGAGTTGAATCTCCAAGATCTTTAACTCATAACCCTAACATATCTTATCAATGCAAACCCTAGCTCATAAGGGAAAATTCATACAACGACTCCTCTAAGGTTTCAACCTCTAAGCCCAAATCTGTTACACAAGATGCAGAGATGAATCAATAAGATGCACCTAAATCAAATAACACATGTGGCCATAAATGAGAGAGTAGAAATGTATCCTGAATCATCAATTGATCCATTGGCTCAATCTAAGAAGTGATGGTAAAGACTCGTCCTTAATATCCATGTTTGAAATTTCTATTCTCGACCTTGGCCTACACCCTGGCCCATTTGTCCTGATTGTAGAGTCCCCGCACGTGAAATAGCTGGGACTTATCCAGTGCCCTGAGCAGGGGCGGAGC
Source organism: Ilex asprella (assembly GCA_023539305.1). Classification (NCBI taxonomy): domain Eukaryota; kingdom Viridiplantae; phylum Streptophyta; class Magnoliopsida; order Aquifoliales; family Aquifoliaceae; genus Ilex; species Ilex asprella. The sequence goes on from CM042191.1 coordinate 13,409,404, forward strand.
CAGGATTTTGGTTCAGTGGGGGCAACCTAAATTTTTAAATTTTAAAATATAATTGTAATATTATTTTTATTAAAATACGTATTTTTGATAAACTGTTTATAAACATGGTTACATTAAAAGAATGTCATTTAAAGACACAACTCATGTATATATTTAGGTTCCAAAATACCCTATACTTTAAGAAAATTTTAAAATATTTAGGTTTGGACGAAGAAAACGAAAGAAAAAAAAAAAAGCAAGTGTGAAAAAGAACGGTCAAAAGTTAACTTTTAAGGGTTAAAAACTATATTAATATACTCTATACTTTAAAAAAATTTTAGTGAAACAAGTTTAAGAAATTCTTGAAATATTTAAAATTACACCTAGGTCTCAAAATTTTTTAAAATTTTAGTGGGGGCAGCTGTTGGGCGTAAAAAATGAGAAGGAGCTGCCAAAAGTTAGTTTTTAAGGGTTGAAAATTATATTAATATACCCTATTTACTTTAAGAAAATTTCAGTGGGGGCAAGTTTAAAAAATTCTTGAAATTTTTAAAATTACACCTAAGCCCCAAAATTTTTAAAAATTTCAGTGGGGGCAGCTGCCCCCACTGCCCCCACACTAAATCCGCCCCTGGCCCTGAGGCTGATATTGATTCCCCTAGCCCAAGGTAGGGTATGGAAGAATGGAATATGTCTATGGATTCTCCACTAATAATTGGGACTAAGAAGCCCCATAACTCTGGGATCCCTGCCTGAAAGGGAAATCCCTCTTCAAGTAGCCAGACTGATGACACAAATAACATGTCTTTTGGCCTCCTTGGTACATCCCCTTGAAGTTCTTACATCCTTGGAAATACTGACCCTTTCCTTGGCCTTGATAACCCCGACTTTGCCCCTGAGACCCTTGTGGTGTAGAAGCCTTCTGTCTCTTACCTGAACTTGTGTTGGAGGATTGACCCTCCTTTTTCTAGTCCTTTGATTCGGCGTCCTGGATGCTCTTAGTGTCATTCACCTCCCTTTCGATAGCCATGGCCGTCTTGATCATTGAGTCCAGGTCTTGTAGGCGATGGCCCACAATCTTACCCTGAATGGATAGTTTTAAGCCACCCTCAGACCTCTACACCTTGGTCAAATTTATGGCCACGTAGTCATTCGCAAAATGTGTCAACTCTATGAACTTGGACACGCACTATATGAATGTTATCATTCCTTGCTTCAAATCTTGGAATTCTCAGGCTTTCACTAGTCAAAGAGCCATGGATTTGTTCATGAAGAGCTCTTGGAACTCTTCCTATGTCATCGTTTCGATGTCTCTTGATGTCTTGGCCCAAGTCCACAGCTGATGGATGTCTCCCCTCAAGTTGGAACATTGTCTTGGTGACATTAGAGGTGATTTCCATTGCCTCCAATATATTTTTTACTTGTTGGAACCAATGGTCAGCTACTATCAAGTCCATTTTTCTCACAAAAATAGGCAACTTATGTGCTTAAACTTCTGGAGGAGACTTGAGTCTCCTTGGCGCGCGTTGACACTAGGTTGTACGAAATTAGCCACTATAGCAGTCATGACATTCTTAAATGTCTCTTGATCGTAGATGGGTGGAGGTTGGTTATTCCGAATGCTCCCCCGACCATTTTGACGTCCTTGTCTACTAATTGTCATCTAAAACACACAAGATAACAATGACCCTAACTTAGAGTCATGGGCCATTAACAATATCAAAGCATCATAAAATATATCACAACAATGTAATGAAGCCATAAAGAGAACCTGAGAGTTGGTTTCAAAACTTCAATAATAACCTTTATGCAACAGAGTGTCACGTTCGAACAAACCTTTTGTGTTCAAACAGACATAAGTTCGAATGATTATTTTCATTTGAATGTACAGAAGTCCCAATATCTTAGTTTCTAAGATTTTTTTAGATTTTTGCAAAAGTACTTGGATCAAGTCATGTTCGAACGTAGGTCACATTTGAACGTGGGTTGCATTCGAACGGGCTGATGTCATAGTATCTCAATTTCTAAGATTTTCTAAGAGGTTTGAAGTTGGATGGCGTTTGAACGTCGCCCTTCTTCTTTCCCCTTATCTCTGTTTTTTCTTTCTTCCTTTTTCCAATCCTAAGTTTTTTCACATCTTTCATGTTCAAGTATACATATATTCGTACTCTACACATAAAAAAGAATATACAATGTACTTGAATACAATGCTCTAACCCAATCTTCCTGAAATAAAAAATGATAGACTCACTTCCCACGAGACCCGTATAAGATCTAAAGCCTATGCTCTAATACCAAGTTGTGACACCCCAAACTCCGAGGATTATTTCTCAACCGGTTGATCACCCATCAGTCTGTGGAATACCTGTAAATATTGTATAACTTGATATTGTGCAGTTACGTTCCAATTTTTGGGATCCATAATTAGACGAAATTCGGATGAAGTCTCATTTGAACGAGAAACTCTTCCCAATACACAACTTATGCATCCAACACTCATACGACCATTCCAAGGTCCAACATCCCTATGTATAAGTATTAAACATTAAGCATTCATCCACAATCATCATTCTACAAAATCCATTCAGTAAAAAAATAAATGTCCATACATAAAGTCTCATTACAAGCCTTTAAGAAAATATAAGTTTGGTACTTAGATTTTATACAAGACCAAAATATAGATGTGCACAAGATACTACAAAATTCATAACGAAAACCATAACCTGGCTCTGTCCTCAAAGTGGGCTTGTAGGAGGTCCGTCAGTGGAATCTCATCCAATACCTGAAAAACATTCGCACAACGAGGTGAGCCAAAGCCTAGTAGGGTATCTCCTATAGATAATACCTTTCAATCCCAATGCATATGATTTGAATGTGCACCAAGTATAATAAGCATATATCTCAAGTAACATATGAATGATACCATACATGCCAAACATAAATAATGCTTAATGGATGCACAACACCGAATTTTTTCTCGGCTACCAATGCACGACACATGCTACGATTCCATGACATGAACCATGCATTCCAAACCCACTGCCATTGATGCTAAGCATCCAATAACAATTTATCAATACTGTGTCTTTCTTGGGTAGGTAATTTAAGGACATCACACCAACGAACTACCAAAATTGAAACGACATTTGAGAGCATCTTACCTTTGATTTTGAGTACACCAACACATTTCTTTGGAATTGTACCATCCGGCAAGTGTGTGAACCAAATAATCGGGCCTTGTACTTGAGAAAGAATATATCCTTTCTTATTATACCCGACACATTTTCCATGCAATATTTCGTGCAATATTTCATGCCATCAATTAGACGTTTGTCCAATTTTCCTGAGCCCTCCAATCAACATACCATGCGGTGGTTGGCCTAACCCATGCACACACACTCAAACTCATACTAATGCCCATGAATATAGTGTAACCTGTACATATGTAATGTAATGTATAATTGCAATTCTATTCCATCACTATGCTAACTATATCATGTAAGCATGTGACAACATTTCATACTCATCAATATGTTATTTATATCATGAGGCATATAATAGCATCACACAACCATCATCAATCATGTTATAGCATCAACAATCCAAATAACATACTTGCACACAATTAGACATTTTATCAAACACCTTTTAGCCATAAAGTGTAAACACATAGCATGCCAAATTATATCACACATAACCCACATGCTCACCACCCAAATCAAATGGAAATAGGCATAACATGCTCCTCAATTAACCCAAACATCCCACTAGTCACACTAGTTACATGGTGGCTATGTAAATAATCTACATAACCCTACCCATACCATATACATACATAAAATTGAGAGTAATCTTAAATAGAAGGAAATCCTCACCTTTGAAGCGTAAACAAGAAGAAAATCCTTCTAGAATATCCAAAGTAAGTACCCAAAGCAAGCTCTTAAAAGCCCTAGCCCCAACACCCTTGATTTCTGAAATTGATGGAAAATAGTCATCATTGGTGTTGATTTGTTTCTCTCGTCGAGTAGAACGAATTTAGGTATTGTTTGATCGAATACTAATGGTCCGACCTTGAGATATGAAAGGAAGAAGAAGGAGAAGCTTGAAGAAGATGACTCCTCTCTATCTCCCCAACGAAATGCAAGGAAAATAGGTGATAAATCTGATTTTTTTTTACTTTAAATACTCTTCCATACTTGGCTCACAATGCTCCACATGTCACCTTTTGGTTAGTTGAAAATCCTAGAGGGCCAATCACAATGTGACACTTGTCCAATTGGATAATACTTTTTAAAATATCTAGATTATTTATATTGCAGGTCCTACAAATAAAACCAAGTTGCTTGAATTTAGTCGCACGTCACTCAATCATACGTTTCGTCACATTTTATGTAAAAATTCTGACTATCTCAAAATTTAATAAAATTTGACTGGCTAACTTGATTTCCTGATACAAATCCAATTGTGATGTCTATTTCATCATCCGAGTTATATAAAAATTTAGTTTTAACCCATACTTAAATAGTTTAATTACTATATTTCCTTTTTAATTAAGATTTTAATTTTCATGAGTTTTACAAACTTGCATCCATTTACTTTTGTTAAACATGTTATTTTCATAATCCTTAGATTCTACTATTGGAAAGGGGGGGGGGGGACAAGACGTGGAAGAAAGAAAGGGTTGGCCTAGCGGGTCAACTAGGGAACCCAATAAAACTATGCCTAAACTAAACTAGTTCTCAAATTAGAATGGTTAAGCATTTAACCTAGCAAAAAACTATTAAAATTAGGCATTATCATCTAATCCAATGGAGTTGGACAGTCCTCTTCAATCTGCGCGGGTAAATGACATTCTATAGACCAAACTTTCTTTAGTCTTGATCTTATTTCAACTCTCACGGTCATATCCCTCTATTTGTGAGATTTTGACCTCATCTTCTCCCTATTGTCTCTTTCTATCTCTAGGGGATCTCATTTCTATACCTCACCAAACTAGCTCATCATCTCTGTCTCTCAACAAATCAATTCTTTTTGTTTGTGATTTTGTTTTGAAGTTTCTTCAACAGAGAATGCGTGCTTCAAAGAGTTATATTGTTGTTGTATTGATAGACGCTATTTCCACATACTAACCACCAATCATTTTTTTTAAAGAGAGTTTTTGTTCACCATATAAGTTGTTGTAATTCTATGTCCAAATTTCAAATTAGTAAGGGCAGAAGAAGGGAAAAGGGTGAAGGAGGCAGACTGGGAGGAGGAAGGGATTATATATTATGTGCATTGCATGAGTCTCCACACACACACACATATATATAAGCTTAAAATATATATTTAGTCCCCATACTATATGTTTTCTGTCAGTTTAGTCATCAATCTTTTAATTGTGTCAATTTGAATCTCAACTTTTCAATTTGTGTAAATATGGTCTAAGCGAAAAGGCATATAGAATTTACTAATAGAGATCCTCAAGTGCATCTCACATGAGCACACTTGAGATACATTCTTTGGAAACTTTAAAGAGTAAGTGACACAAACTATAAACTTGAATAACCAAAATAAAACAAGTTACAAATTTGAGGGACCCCTCAAGTGGGTCACGTGAACGTCTCCATTGATTAATTCAAGCTACCATTTTCCATTAGAACAAAATGACAAATGAAAATTTGAGGGACCAAATTAACACCATTCAAAGATTGGGGACAAACAAACACAAAGCTCATACTTGAGGGACTGTCAATTTATTTTATCACACACACACACACACACACACACACATAAACACATGTAATCATATTTGGGGGAGAGGGTTTGCGAAGTTTTCCTCCTCATTTTATTAATTTTCAACAATTTGATTGGTTAAATTGAAAATGAAAAGGTTCTTCCAATAATATTCTACCATTTGATATATCTAAGCAGGGGTGGTCTGACACCCCAAAATCCAGGGGTCCGTTGATTACCCGTCAACTCACGGAATGCTTGTGGATATCGTGTCACTCGATATCACGCCATTGTGTCCCATTTACCAGAATCTATAATTTAACAAAATCGGGTAGAGTTTCCTTTGTACAGGGAGCTTTACCCAAAACCCAACCTATACAATATACATAACATGACCCATCCGAGGCCCAATATAACACAATGACCGTACCGGATCTATTTATAAGTAAAAATTGACCACATCAGATTCATTTATCCATACTCATATAAAAACATGCAAGGTTATATTAAAACAGTCCATATGAGTTCAATTACAACTCTCTTACATAAAATTATATGTCAAAACTAGTTTGCTCCAAAAGTTTTACAAAAGGAGTTATAAAAGCCACAAGTCGGCTTTCTTCACCCTTGCGGCCCCGAATGAGAGCCGTCCACCGACGTATAACCCACACCTAAAATATTTTCCGTATAATGTGTTTATAAACCAAAACTTGTTTGATGTTACACCTCGAATCATAATTTCATAAATAAAACTATGTGTCTTTATGGGTAGCGGATTTTGGAATCACACTGCCGGCTTCGCAAGCCTATCTACACTTTTTTGGACTTTCAGCATCGGAGTGCATGAACCAGTAATTGGGTTTTTCACCCAAGGGAGTGTCTAGCCCTTCTTGCTATACCCGACACAAGTTTTCCATGTCATGCGACTGTGCGACTCTGTTGAGCCTTAGTCCAACGGTACCAAGCCTACTTATCAATCACCAAATGTGGTGTTTGCTTTCAACCATACACTCACACCCATTAAATGCGATTTTTCTGTGCATATGCAATGTAATGTGTCATTGCATGTCAAGGTCATGTCTCATATGTAATCACTGTTACACGGACAACTTAAATCACACATTTCATCATGTATCATGGTCAATTATATCATAAGCATATAACATCCAAAAATTCATCACAATGTCAATCTATTAATACACATATATCAATATTTCTTCAACACAATTCCCTAAGCATGTTACTAAGTAATCAAGCAATAACACATTTAATTCTCAAGGCATAATATAAACACATAATATGCCCATAAAATATCCCCAAATCATGCCATAAAACATCCCACATACAGCCCATATAACAGCCTATGGAACATCTCCTAAACAGCTACAAAATAGCCCACAATTTCAGCCCAAAATAGTCCCTAAAATAGTCCACAATCTCAACCCAAATCAGCCACAATTTTAACCCTTTAACAGCCCATAATTTCAGCCCCTTAACAACCCCTAAACAACTGCAAAATAGTCTCTAAACAGCCACATAATAGTCACTAAAATTAGCCCAAAAGGTAGTAATAAAATCAAAGTAGGAAGAGTCCTACCTCTTGTAGTGTAGATTGAAGTGTAGAAACTTTAATAACACCAAAATCAACTCCAAAACCTTGATTCCCTAAATCTCCTCTTTTAAATCTTTGGTGAAATCCCTCATTCTTGGTGTGGTTGCGTAGCCCTTGTCATGGTGATCGACTTTAACTCTTGGTCCGAGTCGATCCGAGTGATGAAACTTCAAAAATCGTCAAGAAAAAGCTTGAAGATATTTGTTTTCTTCTTTTCTCTCTTCTCTCCTAAAAAACGTGTGAACCAGTCGAATGGGAGAGAAAATATCTAATTTTCAGATATGTAGCCACTATTTGTAATTTTAAAAACTTGGCCCGAGTTGCGCCACACGCCCCCCACTTGTCCGGGTCTGTTTTTGCCCCATCATTTCATTTTGGTTTAAGTTCAAATTAATTTTATTTGAAATTTTATCAAATTTTAAGAAAATTTTATAAAATTTATTTGTGGGGACCTTTGTGAGGTCAACCACCACCTAGCCACCTTGAACGACGTGCAAAAATTTGACTATCTCGGATTCGACAAAATTTGCCAGGGTAACTATATTTCGCGATACGAATCCAATGAAGAAGTTCATTATGTCATAAGAGCTCTAGAAAATAGGTATTTTAATTCTGCACTATAGTGAAAAAAATAACTATTTTGCCATTTTTGAAAAAAAATTTAAAATTTTTCGGGTTTTACATTCTTCCTCCCTTAAAAGAATTTCGTCCTTGAATTTCACACACACATACACATACAATCACATGCATATGCAACAGTCATCTAATACTAAATGACTATAGGAATGTACCTCCATTCTCAAATAAGAAAAGATCATTAGTACGCATAGTGTCCTCACGCTCCCATGTAGCCTCTTCCACTACTTGGTGCTGCTACAGCACCTTCACTAGCCTTATAGTCTTGTCTCACAAAACCTGATCCCGACTATCCATGATATGTATCGGTCCCTCCTCGAATGTCCCATCATCATCAACAAAAAGCTTGCCCCAGTCTACCATATGAGTCAGATCTGGGGTGTATTTTTGGAGTTTAGAGACGTGGAATACCGCATAAACAGCCGCTAGATTTGACGGTAATGCCAACCGGTAAGCAACTGTACCTATCCTCTTGAGTACCTCGAAGAGCTCGATATACCTCGATGATAGCTTTTTTTGCTTGCCAAACCTGACCACTCATCTCTTTAGGCATCACCTTCAAGAAGACATGATCTCCTACTTCAAACTCTAAAGGTCATCGCCGTTTGTCGGCATAGCTCTGCTGTCGGCTTTGAGCCTTGAGAAGACGCTTCCGTATCAAGTCCACCTTCTCAGAGGTGTCCCTAACCAAATTTGAACCTGTAGAGGGTCTCTCTCCTATCTCCGTCCAACAAATCAGAGATCGACAAGGCCTTTCGTATAGTGTCTCATAAGATGCCATCTATATGCTCGCCTAATAACTATTGTTGTAGGAGAAATCCACTAAGGGTAAGTACTTTTTTTAGCTACCCTTGAGATCTAGGACGCATGCCCGTAACATGATGGTCCTCTCCGACTGACCGTCCGTCTAGAGTTGAAAAGCAGTGTTTATCCACTATGACCCCATGGCTCGCTGAAAACTCTCTCAAAAATGAGTCATAAATCTAAGATCCCGATCTGATACTATAAAAATAGGCACTCCATGCTGATAGACAATCTCCCAAATATACAACCTGCAGAAGTCCTCCAGTATGAAGGTCATCCACACCGCCAAAAAGTGTGCCGACTTAGTAAGCCGGTCCACTATTACCCACACCGTGTCATGCCCTCGCGATGTTCGTAGCAAGTGAATCACAAAATCCATCATGACATTCTCTCACTTCCACTCAGCTACCTCTAAAGGCTGGAGTAACTCTGCTGGTCTCTGGTGTTTAGCCTTCACTCGCGGACACGTGAGACATCTACTAACGAAATCCCTAACGTGTTTCTTCATCCCAGTCCTATAGTACTAGCGATGAAGATCTTGATACATCTTCGTGTCACTGGGGTGTACCGTAAAATGGGAGCAATGGAACTTTTTAAGGATCTCCTCTCTCAGCTTCATAGACTGGGGAACCACAATTCTTCCCCTATACTGAAGACTACCATCCGAGTGAATAGTCCAACTCTCATCACCTATCCCCGACCGTACCCGATCCATGATGGACAATATCTCTGTGTCCCGTCCTTAGGACTCGATCACTCTGTCCAGTAGGGAAGGTGTAGCCACCAAACTTCCCAAAGTGCCCTAAGCCTGCCCCATATAGCGTAGCCCAAACTGTCCCACAGTCTCGAGCATCTGCCACTCCCGGGAAGTCACACTAGCCAAGACTCCCCATGACTTGTGGTTAAGTGCATCAGCCACAATATTTGCCTTACCCTGATGGTAATGCAAAGTGAAGTTATAGTCTTTCAGATACTCCATCCACCTGCATTGCCTCATGTTGAGGTCCCGCTGTGTAAAGATGTACTTCAGACTCTTATGATCTGAAAACACCTCAAATTACGCACCACATAAATAGTGGCGCCAAACCTTCAAGACAAAGACAATGCCCGTCAACTCCATGTCATGTATGGGGTAATTATGCTTGTGTTTCTTTAACTGTCGAGAACCATAAGCCACTACCCTCCTAGACTGCATCAAAACGCATCCAAGTCTGTCCTTAGAGGTATCATAATACACTGTGTACCTTTGTCCCCTTTCTGAGACTATCAGAATAGGAGCTGAAGTAAGCCTCCTCTTCAACTCCTGGAATGCCTTCTCACATGAGTCATTCTACTCAAACTTGACCTCTTTACGGGTCAACTTAGTCAGAAGTGCAGCTAATCGGGAGAAGTCTTCAATGAACCTCTGATAGTACCCTACCAATCCCAAAAAACTATGTATCTCTAAGATTGACTTTGACCTCTCCTAATTCATAACTGCCTCAACCTTCTCTAGGTCCACGGATACATCCGAAGCCGACACTACATGCCCTAAAAACTTCACCTCCGTAAGCCAAAATTCACACTAGCTGAACTTGACGTACAACTGATGATCTCTCAAGGCCTGAAAAATAATCCTCAAGTGACTCTCATGTTCCTCCTCAGGCTTAGAGTAGATTAAGATGTTGTCAATAAAGACTACAACAAGCTGATCTAAGTAGGGTTAAAACACCCTATGCATGAGATCTATGAATGTCGTCGGGGCAATTGTCAATCCAAATGGCATCATTATGAACTCGAAATGCCCATACCACGTTCTAAACGCTGTCTTAGGGATATCTTCTTCCCTAACTCTCAAATGATGGTAACCAGTGCGAAGATCTATCTTTGAGTAAACCCACGCCCTTCTCAGCTTATCAAACATGTCATCAATCCTCGGTAAAGGGTACCTATTCTTGATAGCAACCTTATTTAATTGTCGATAATTTATGCATAGTCGAAGGGTCTTGTCATTTTTCTTTGCAAATAACACCGAAGCGCTCCAAGGTGAGGTACTCGGTCTAATGAACCCTCCCTGTCCAACAATTCCTGTAATTGGACCTTGAGTTCTTGCAACTCAGCAGACACCATCCTATGTAGAGTCATAAAAATGGGCGATGCTCTAGAATGTAACTCAATGGTAAAGTCTACATCCCTATGTGGAGGTTTTTCCGGTAGTTCATCTAGAAAAACATCCTCATAATCACATACAACCCGAGGTAGACTCAACTCTTGTCTTGCCTCGTCTTCTAGGGCAAGGCTTTCTAGCCAACCCATCAACTGCCCGTGCCATCTAGAATTGTACACGACTTGGTGTAAAACATCATGTTTGTCCCCTTGGAACTTGAAACAAACACCATTCTGTGTGTAAGAAGTGACCCTTTTACGATCATAATCAATGACGACTCAGTGTGCCTTCAACTAATCCATTCTTAGGATTACATCGAACTCTGACATGTCCATGACCCTAAGGTCCACAGTTAGTAGAATCCTTGAGATCTCCAACTCACAATTCTGACATATCTGGTCAACCCTCACACTAGCACCTAGGGAGAACTCACATGCAATGACTCTTCCAAGGTTTCAACCTCTAAGCCCAAGTCTTTCACATAAGATGCAGAAATAAAAGAATGAGATGCACCAGAATCAAATAATACTCTTGCCTATAAGCCACAGAGTAGAAATGTACCTTGTATCACCGACTGATCTGTTGGCTCAGTCTGAGGTATCATGGCGTAGACACGCCGCTGGGTCCCCGAAGTCACGGCTTGTGAGCCCTGTCCACAGCCTCGACCCATACTCTATCCCACCTGGCCTGATTATGAAATAGTATGAGCCTGTGCAGCACCTTGGGACTAGTACTGGCACCCCTGACCCATGGTGTGGTAGGGAGGAACAAACTGAGTCTATGAACGTCCCACTGATGACTGGGCCTAGAGTGTCCTATAACTCTAGGATCCCTGCCTCTGAGGGCAATCCCGTTTCATGTGCTCAGGCTAGTGGCAATAAAAACATGTTCTCTGCCTTGGCTGGCTAGGAGCCTTGAAGTGTCTCCCACTTTGGTAACCCTGGCCTTGACCTTGATAGCCGCGAACCTATCCTTGAAACCCTTGCAGAGTAGAAGTCCGCTACTTCCTCCCGAACGAGAAGAATAAGGTTGGCTCTCATTCCTCTTATCTTTAACACCCGCCTCCTAAATGTTCCACGTGTCGTCCACCTCTCTCTCAATGGCCATAGTAGTCTCGACCATCAAGTCCAAGTCTTGCAGGAGAAGACCTATAATTTTACCCCAGATGGACAATATTAGGCCATCCTCAAACTTCCTCACTTTGGCCATGTCTGTGGCCACATACTCATTGAAAAAACGGACTAATTCAGTGAAATTAACCACATATTCGAGCACAGTCATTGTCCCTTGTTTCAGGTCTAGGAACTCCTGAGCTTTTTTATGTCGGGCAGACGGGAGGAAATATTTGCCCTTAAAGAGCTCACGGAACTCTTCCCATGTCGTTGCCTCCAAGTCCCTTGAGGCTTTGACCCAATCCCACCACACTTGGGATTCTCCCTCTAGCTAGAATGCAGCTAGCTTTATCTTCGTGGCATCAAAGGTGATCTCCATAGCCTCCAAGATCTTCCTAACTTGTCGGATCCAATGATCAGCTACCATCGATCCCCTTCTACCATGAAGATTGGAGGATGGTGTGCCTTGAACCTATGGAGGTTACTTGGTCCTTATTGGCTTATAGTTTCACTAGCCTGTGCAATGGTGGCAGTTGCAGCACTCACCTGTACAATGGTAGCAGTTGCAGTACCAATAGCCTCTATAAAGGCCGATGGTGGTTGGTTGTCGTTCCGCCCACCGCTTCGGCGTCCTCTTCCTCAATTAGCCATATACATATGTCAGATAACAATAAAGTCTTACATAGTATCCCAAAATGAGGATCAAGTTTAAACTTTGAGCTTTCTCTCCTTGTCTAACTAGTAGAGCATGTGTTAACCACTAATAGACATCAACACCCCGAACCATCCCATTCATTCTTTTTCGAAGTCCAAGGTTATGTTTGCTAACCCTAATGTTTCTCCTTTCCATATAAATTTTACTATGCATATAATTCACATAACAAGTAGCACATAGCATGTAGCAATTTAAGCACATAACACGCAATGTACCATGAATGCAATGGTCTAGACCCATGCCCATCAAGCCCTAGGTTATCATAAACCTAGGCTCTAATACCAAGCTGTGACACACCAAAATCCAAGGGTCCATTGATCACCTATCAACCCGCGGAATGCCTGTGGATATCTTGTAACTCGATATCATGCCGTTGTGTCTCATTTACTGGGATCCATAATTTAACAAAATTGGGCCAGAGTCTCCTTTGTATGGGGAGCTCTACCCAAAATCCAACTTATACAATATACAGAACATGACCCATCAGACGCCCAATATAACACAATGACCACACCGGGTCCATTTATGAGTAAAAATTGACCACACCGGGTCCATTTATCCGTACTCATTTAAAAACATCCAAGGTTATATTAAAACAGTCCATATGAGTTTAATTATAACTCTCTTACATATAATTACATGCCAAAACTAGTTTGCTACAAAAGTTTTACAAAAGGAGTTATAAAAGCCACAAGTAGGCTTTCTTCACTCTTGCGGCCCCGAATGAGAGCCGTCCACCGGTGTATATCCCACACTTGAAATATTTTTCCATATAGGGTGAGCCATGCCCAATAGAGTAATTCCTATAGAGGTTACTCCCCACCTAAGTGCACGTGTAATGTTCACATCCAACAATTTATATTCACATCAACATTCCAAGTAAGAATATGCAATTCTAGGTTGGAATTCTATCATGTCATGGTATGAAATGAGATGAAACTCACTCATGCATTATAACCCGAGTCTTCACCAACTCCCACCACACAATGCAATGCCAATGAGTAATAAAATTCGTCATTGATGAATTACATCCAATGATCACTTTGAAATAAAAGTCATCTGTTTATAAACCACAAGCAAGTTGGATGTTACTGTGAAACCCGAAAAATTTTGAATTTTCCCAAAAATGGCAAAATGGTTATTTTGTCACTATAATAAAAAATTAAAATACGTGTTCTATTGACCTCATATGACACAACAGACTTCGCCGTTGGACTCGTATCACAGAATATAGTCACCATGTCGAATTTCGTCGAATTCTGAGATAAGTTAGAATTTTGCACGTAGATCGAGTCGACTAGATGGCGGATAGCCTCACCGAGGTCCCAAAAAGTGATAAGCTCAAAATTTAATTATTTTTTATTAAAATTTCAAATAAAATTTAATTAAGCTTAACCCGTAATGTGAATAGTCGTTTCGGGGTGAAATCGGATCTGATTAATCGAGAGACACATGGCGCGACTTGGGCTGCACATTTAAAATTATAAATAGGGGTAAATATCTGAAAAATCAGATATTCTTCACCCATTTGAGTCTTCTTTGGCCGGCCATAAAGAGAGAGAGAGGAGAGAGGAGAGAGGAGAGAAAAGAGAAAACTCAAGTTTCTTCAACTTTCTCCCTTGATTTCTCGGAGTTCCGTCACTCAGAATCTCTTAGACCAAGAACTAAAGTTGTTCACCATCACGAGGGCTACGTCTATGTACCAAAAACAAGTGTTTTCACCGAAGTTTCAAGTGGAGTCTTTGAAGAAATCAAGAATCTTGGAGCTTGAGTTGGTGTTCTTGAGGTGTTCTTGAAGCCTTGGAGCTATAGTCTTCATTTCACACTTCAAAAGGTAGGGTTACTCCTACTTTGGTTCATTTCATACCTAGCATGTTCATAAGGTGTTAAATGTATGTGAATACATATATTCTTTGTATATCCTTTAGGGAAATGAATGATTAAGTGTAGGAATAACTTAAGCTAAGTTCTATCTTGTGATTGATATATGAAAGTTACTTGTATATCTTCTTGTAACTTAAAGAAATAGTGGACTGTTTTGTAGCCTACTTTGGGACTGCTATGCATCCCATTTTGGGGGCTATTTCAAGGTTATATTATGGACTGTTTTGGGGACTATTTGGACTGATTTTTCGGACTGTTTTTGGGACTGTTTTGGACTGATTTTTCGGACTGTTTTGGGATTATTTGGACTGATTTTATGGACTGCTATTGGGACTGTTTTGGACTGATTTTCCGGATTGTTTGGACTGGTTCTATGGACCGAAATTGTGGGCTGTTTTTAAGTTGTTTTGGATTGAAATTGTGGATTATTTTTGGACTGTTTTAGAGCTGAAATTATAGGTTGTCATGGAGTTGAAATTATGGACTGTTTTGGTTCTTTTCCAAGCCTATGATGTCCATAGAATAAGGTTTGAGTATGTATCTATATGTATGTGGACTTAGATGTATAGATAGTTAAGAAGGTGAAAAGTGAGTCTAGAGATGACTTAAACTACTTTCTTGAGTGAATTTGATATGTTGGGATTACTTAAGTAATTTCTTGATGTTTGATGTTATGTGGGATATGTTATGTGATTGCCTGACTTGGGTGCCCTTAAGGTGTTTGACTAAATGCCTAAGTGAAAATTAAGTATGTTTTGCATAGTTTATGTGTAGCATGCTTGGACATTGTATTAAGGGAATTGTGAATATATACATATTTTGATATATTGACATTGTGACAAAGCATGGTATTTGTATGTTTATAACATAAGTTACCATGGAAATTTTGAAATATGTTGAGATTGTTCGTATGACATACATTACATATTGAACATATGGTTGATAATTTGCTCATTTGGTATTATTGCATATTGGGCATGGTGTTGGCATCACATTTATGGGCTTTATGCATGGGTGTGGGTGCATGGTTTAATCAAACGCCGTATTTGGTGGTTGATATGTGGACTTGGAAATGTGGACCGATGGTCACATAGAGTCGCATGATTGCATGAGAAAAACTTGTGTCGGGTATAGCAAGAAGGGCTAGACACTCCCTCGGGTGCAAGGCCCGGTTACTTGGTTCAGGCACTTTGCCGGCGGTGAAATTCCAGAAAAGTGCTGGTGTGTACGGAACCGAAAAATCCGTTGCCCAACAAGACACAAGATTTTGTTAATAAAAACATACTCGGTCAATGAGTATCATCCCATAATGATCTGATTTATAAAACACATGAATTTTATTCAAAACGATCATTGGGTGAATTTTCGTCAATTGACGATTTTATTGCACCAGTGCATTGCATTGTGTTGTGGGAGCCGGTGATGGCTCGGGGTTAAAATGCATGGGTGAGTCTCATCTTATTTCATGACATGACATGATAAATTCCAACATGGGGATTGCATATTCTTGACTGGAATGTGATGGATTGTTGAATATTGCATGTATGCATTCCATGTGCATCTATGTGGGGAGTAGCCTCTGTAGGAATTATTCTACTGAGCGTGGCTCATCCTATACGGGAAAATATTTCAGGTGTGGGTTATACACCGGTGGATGGCTCGCATTCGGGGCCCCAAGAATGAAGAAAAGCCGACTTGTGGCTTTTAATCCAATTTTTGTAAAACTAGACTTGTAATTAAATTTTTGCATGTAATCTATGTAAAAGGATTGAAGTTTGAACTTATATCAACCATGTATGATGCATAGGTGTGACGGGTTGATAAGTCACAGTGGTGCATGGCAGTGTTACACTTTTACATGGTAGTGTTACACTTTTATACAACATGTTACACTTTTATGTGGTAGTGTTACACTTTTATACGCCGTGTTACACTTTTACATGGCAGTGTTACACTTTTATGTGGTAGTGTTACACTTTTAGTGTTACACTTTTATACGCCATGTTACACTTTTACATGGCAGTGTTACACTTTTATACGCCATGTTACACTTTTATGTGGTAGTGTTACACTTTTAGTGTTATACTTTTATACGCCATGTTACACTTTTACATGGCAGTGTTACACTTTTATACGCCATGTTACACTTTTATATGGTAGTGTTACACTTTTATACGCTGTGTAACACTTTTATACGCTATGTTACACTTTTATACATCATGTCACACTTAATACGTTGACATAGGAATTCCAATTTTGGGGGCGTCAAAATTATGGATAAATGGACCCAGTGTGGTCAGTGGTTTATATTGGACCTCGGATGAGTCATATGATTTTAAAATTGCACAGGTTGTGTTTTGGGTAGAGTTCTCTATACAAAGGAGACTCTGCCCGAATTTTTGTTAAATTAAGGACTTCGGTAAATGGAGCATAACGGTGTGTTATCGAGTTCTTCGGTATACACGGGCATTCCACGGGTTGATTGGTAATCAACGGACCACCGGATTTTGGGGTGTCACAGTTACACCTTGAATCATCATTTCATAAATAAAATCATGGGTCTTTATGGGTAGCGGATTTTAGAATCACACCGCTGGCTCCGTAAGCCTATCTACATTTTTTGGACTTTCAGCATCGGAGTGCATGAACCAGTAACCGGGTTTTTCACCCGAGGGAATGTCTAGTCCTTCTTGCTATTCCCGACACAAGTTTTCCATGTCATGCGACCGTGTGACTTTGTCGAACCTTGGTCCAATGGTACCGAGCCCACTTATCAATTACCAAATGTGGTGTTTGCTTTCAATCATGCACTCATACCCATGAAATGTGATGTCTCGGTGCATATGCAATGTAATGTGCCATTGCATGTCAATGTCATGTCACATATGTAATCAATGTCACACTGACAACTCAAATCACAAATTTCATCATGTATCATAGATAATTATATCATATGCAAATAACCTCCAAAAACTCATCACAATGTCAATATATTAATACACATATATCAACATTTCTTCAACACAATTCCCTAAGCATGTTACTACATAATCAAGTAATAACACATTTAATTCTCAAGACATAATGTAAACACATAATATGCCCACAAAACAGCCCCAAATCATGCCATAAAACAGCCCGCATACAACCCATATATCAGCCCATAAAACAACCCACGAAACAGCCCCAAAATAGCCCACAATTTTAGCCCAAAACAGTCCATAATCTCAACCTAAATCAGCCACAATTTCAGCCCCTTAACAGCCCATAATTTTAGCCCCTTAACAACCCCTAAAAAACCACAAAACAGTCCCTAAATAGCCACATAAAAGTTCCTTAAATTAGCCCAAAAGGTAGTAATAAAATCAAAGTAAGAAGAACCCTACCTGTTGTAGCGTAGATTGAAGTGTATAAACTTCAAGAACACCAAAACCTTGATTTCTGAAATCTTCTCTTTTGGATCTTTGATGAAATCTCTCATTCTTGGTGTGGTTGCGTAGCCCTTGTTGCAGTGATTGAATTTAACTCTTGGTCTGAGTCGATCTGAGCGACGGAACTCCAAAAATGTCAAGAAAAAGCTTGAAGATCTTTGTTTTTTTTATTTTCTCTCTCCTCTCCTAAAAAACGTGTGAACCATCTGAATGGGGAGAGAATATCTCATTTTTCAGATATTTAGCCCCTATTTATAATTTTAAAAACTTGGCCCGAGTCGCACCACACGCTTCCCACTTGTCCGAGTCTGTTTTCGCCCCAAAGCGATTAATTTCATCCCGGTTTAAGTTCAAAATAATTTTATTTGAAATTTTATCAAATTTTAAGGTAATTTTATCAAATTTATTTGTGGGGACCTTTGTGAGTTCAACTGCCACCCAACCGCCTCGAACGACATGCAAAAATCCGACTATCTCAGACTTCGACGAAATTCAGCATGGTAGCTATATTTCACGATACGAATTCAACAATGAAGTCCGTTGTATCATAGGAGCTCTAGAACATATGTATTTTAATTCTGCACTATAGTGACAAAATGATCATTTTGTCCTTTTTGGAAAAATTTCAAAGTTTGTCGGATTTTATAGGTGGAGGCATTATTTCTATTCATGGTGGACCAAAACATGGAGAAAAATACTTCACCAATTAATATACGCTATTATAATTTTTTACTTATCTTTAAGTGCATATATAATAAATATATCAATAATTAATTAAAACTAACACCATTAGACCTTAATAAGTAAGGAACAAAAGAAAAAGGTACAAATTTTGTGCCTCAGTGCATTACACCTCCATCATTCACTTCCCAACTACTTAGTTACCCCTCATTTAAATATATTTAAAAACTTTACTTTTATCACCCTCTACCTTTCAAAAAAAAAATTAGCTAACTTTTTGAGATTGCACAAATCAATTGTCAATGTAAACCCAGATAAGCCTAGAACGGATGAATAGGTCTAACACAAAAATAATTACAAATTAAAACTAACTCATCCAAATTCAACAATTCAACCCCTCATGATAATCAAAACATACAAGAATAACATGAATTATAAATTAAAAATCGATAGCATGTAAGTAAACCAACCATATAAGAACCCAACAATTTTTAACATGGAAGACCCCATCTACGGTGAAAAACCTTGGAACCAAGTCTAACTCAAGCCAATCCAATCTTGAAATTAGTAGTAAAAACTCAATATTTACGTTAACTTTAGACCCACTAGTTGTTAGTTCTCCTCTTGCCTTGTACTCTTCCCAACGAATTCTCTCATCATTCAACTCATGTTTAACACTGAGTCCTCCAATAAAGGTTTGGATCAAACTCCCATTTGGAATTCTTGTTGAATTGTCCAACCATCCAACCACAAATCCTTGATATTCCTCCTCAAAATTTAAGGTGAACTCAAATGAATAATTCTGAGTTTTTTGAGACAAATCTTGAAGAAATATTCACAAGAGTACACTTATATCTTGTTCTTGTGACTCTTAATAAAGGACAAACTAAATATATTATAAGGACAAATTCAAAATCAATGAAAGTTTTCATGTTTTTCTCTAGATCTTTCAAACTCTCAACAAGATGTGGAATGAGACTCTAAAAATATCTTAGAGACTCTTCTCGCACCATTTCTTTTACCCAAAAAATATCCAAGTCTTGCCTTTTTTTTTAATGCAAAATAACCTATGCCCGAGTTTGAAAGGAGTCCTCTTAAAATCAGAAAATTGCAAGTCTAATGTGCTGCAAACATTCAAGAGTGCATGACTTTGCTCGGGTAGTTGATCTCGCTTGAGCGCCAAGTGAGCACGAAGCCAACGTGAGCTATAGTAATTCATTGGTCCTAATATCTACATCATCTGCTCGGGCGCTATGAGCCTCACTCGAGCGCCAACTTTAAGTATCTCTTAATTTCGCTTTCCAAAACACATATTTGTCAAAAACAATGTTGACCAACAAAATATCCGGCCCAACTACAATTATTTTGTAATTCAAGATTAGATTTGTCTTTAAATGAATAAAACAACCTAACCACCTATTGGATCACTAGTTCCCTAAGTCAACTTTCCAATCTTATTCGGTGAGAAAATCCAATAAAACCTTCAACAATCTTATTTTATATCTGACTTTCGATATGCTTTAAATCTTTAACTTCCCATCTCAATTTAGACTTTTATGATATTTTCATTTATTTGACTTATAGGATCATGTCACAATATTAAAATCCCTAACATATTCCAATTTATGGGGGTTCAGATATGGGATGAGCGAGGAAGGGAGAATGGTAGGGGATAGGAGACCCTTATATATTGAGTGAATCACACAGATCTATGGCTAATTTATATGCATATAAGCAGCATATTGTGGAGAGATAGTTTGAGAAGTCTTCCCTCTTAAAATTTTTAATTTATAAACTAAAAATAAAAAAATGTCCAAGTCATATTCTAGTATGATCCATGTATCAATTCCTTCATCCCCTTGTTGGGATAGTGTTTTGAAGCCTTCACATCCCATTTCTCATTTTCTATTTTTTTGTTTATTTAATCTAAAATAATTAAAAGTTTCATTCAATTAGCCACGTGGACCATATAACTACCCATTCATGATATAACCACACTAATTTATTTATTTTTTAAAATAAGTTTTTATCATCCTATAATTTTTTATCGTTCTAGGAGGAGTAGAGAGAAGGAGGAATGAGGGTTAGGGGAAGGAAGAAGGATGGGAGGGGTAAGGAATAAATTATAAAATCCGTATATTGTACAAGTCCACTATATACATTGTCCGATGATGTGTCAGCTAACATTGTAAGTGGATCTTGAATTTTTAATGATTAAATATGGGACCCAAAAATATTGTTGCATTGCCACATAATTTGATTCCATTTTTAGTCAGTGTGTTTGATAACCTAACTTCAGTCTTACAACTGAACACTTTCAGTGCTGAATGAATTAAGCTCCTTTGATAACTCAATATTACAACTCCTTAATAAAATAAGTGTCACCTAAATGCAAGACAAAATTTTAAGTGGATTTTACCTACTTAATATTGAAGACTAAAAACGCTCAGCAACTAGATTTTTTAATAAAATTTTATTTGATAAATTTACCCCAATAGTTTCACAGCCCTAACGCATATCTCCTTCATCCCCTCTGCCTCTTCTCCACAATCTCACACTTCTTCGTTGCCTTTGCCATTGCCTTCCAAACTGTAGGTATGTTTTTCTTATCTTCTTGCTATCTTCTTCCTCCATTTTTCCTCTTTTCTTCTTGATGCAACAACACACAAGCAAATTAACACATGCAACAACACACAAACAAAACAAAAACTGCCATCTCCGGCGACATTCCCTTTTGATTCCAATGTCGATTTCAATACATGAGGCGCCGTTGTGGTCTTCCCCGACGTTTGTTTCCACCCCTGGGATGATTTTGATGAATATCCCTAGGAAAAGTGCTTCTGTTGCAGTGCTTGGGCCAAAATTATCAAAAATAACACCACAGGCTCCGACTTGGTCATCAAGAAATGTACAGATGAAGTCGCGGAAGATGCCCAATGAAATCGAACGGGGTAATGCCGCCCTAGCTAGGCCTGTCAAAGTCCAACATGACACGCTTAACCGATACAAATCGACACGAATTAAACGGGTTTGAGCGAGACCTTAACAACTTTGGGTGATAAACGAGTTAATCCATCAGACACGTTAAATAAATGGGTCATGTTAGGGTGAGACATGTCAACCCGTTTATACATTTAAATAAATTTTATATAATAATAAATTAATAATTATTATATATATAGGTATATGTGTATATATGTATGTGTGTGTGTATATATATAATAATGAATGGGTAAAGAAAGAGCTTTTGTTTGATCTAAAGACTCCGAAGAAGGGTAGTCCATATCTGCCGGGGATTTCTCAAAAGGGAAGGTTTGGCGGTGGCTCATCGGCGGAAGAGTGTTGGTAGTTGGCAGAGGAGGAGGAAGAGGAAGACATTGTTTATGGTTTGGTTTGCAGATATGTATTGAATAAATCAATGGCTGAGCCTCAAAGTTTGAGGCATTGAATTGCCTTTTCATTAGTCCCACATCGATATAGGAGTAGAGAGGGGAGGTTTTAGTTGCCTATAAAAAAGGTAATGGGCCTTATCATTTTAGCTAATCTTTGTGGTATGACTTTTCATGTGGGTTGTTGGTTGGAACTCTTCTAATTGAAGAAAGTACAGCTGGAAGCAAATAAATAAAGTGTTAAAATTTGTTAATTTTTTTTTTGTTGTTTTTAAACGGGTTAAACAAATCATGTTGTGTTACCCGTTTATTAAACTTGTCGTGTATGAGTTTATATATTTTTCACCCGTCCATTTAACCCGATAAGTTTGATACCTCTAGCCCTCACCTTGAAGGTTGTGGTAGAAGAATAGAAGATTGGGAAATTGAAAACAATTCTCCCATCTATTTCTCTTTTGATTTACCCTAGCCTTTGCCCTTTTTCCCTTGACAATGAATTTTTGAACAAAATTTTGATTAATTAGTTTAGATGGGGTTATTCTCCCCAGCATTTGTTTCCACCCCTGGGATGATTCTGATGAATATCCACTCAATCTGTCATAGCATCACTCTTCTTCTTCCTCCCATAAGTATCTCGCTGGTGACATTCCTCGATCTACAATCCGGTCAGTAACCCATAATAAACTTAACAAACAAAAAAATTAAAAAATCTTGAAATTCTTGCCATCTATATATACACCCTGACACGCGTGAACGAAGAATTTCATGTTAATGGTCAAAGATTATGATTTTTGTTATTGAGTGTGTCTATAGATTGCAAGAATTTCAAGGTTTTTTTATGTTAAATTGATTTATGGGTTATTGAATTATCGAGTGAGTCTATTCAACAAAAAAGAACTATTGAGTGAGTGAATCCAAATGAATCCTTGGTGATTTCTCTCTCTCTCTCTCTCTCTATTGCACCTCACAATAATAATTTGACAATGTTAAACAATACCATATAGCTTGATATTCTATTAAAAATGTTTATGCAGGGATGGCTTCTAGTGATGATGCTAGAGCAAATTGGAAGGATCTAAATTTGCTTAAAATCTTTATAGATTTGTGTCTGCAAGAATCATCTGATAAAGGAAGAAATAGAGATAGCTTGAAAAAAGAATCTTGGGATTATATGAGGGTAGATTTAAAGGAACGGAAGAATGTTGACTTCTGTAAGAAACAATTAAAGAATCAGTGAGAATATCTAAGAACAAAATATGGAATATAGTAAAAAATAATATAAAAAAATGGAAATGATTACGATCCAGAAACAAATATTATAAATTAGAGTTCAACAGAATGGGAGGAGTATATAAAATTATTACTTTATTCATTATTAATTATTCTTATAGAACTATAACACAATTAATTCTTGAGCTTTTTTATATTTTTATGTCACATGCTAATCCAGATGCAAAGCAATTTCGCTATAATGGACTACATTATCAAAATGAGTTAAAATTTTTGTTTGATGGTTTTAGAGCAACTGAAAAAAATTCATGGGATCCATCGAAGGAAGGGTTGCCAACAGATATGATCGGCTCGCAGTCACAAATACCGATTAATCTCGACATTGAATCTATTGAGATACCTTCTTCACCAAAGGATGTGACAAAACAAGTCAATAAACGTTAAAAGAAAAGTAAACATAGTGACCTTGATGAGCAACTATTTGAAGCTCTTAAGACATTACAAAATGCCAACGAACCAAGTATAAAAGAATGCAATTGTATTTTGGATGAGATGCAGCTTTTTGAAATGAGTGATCCATTGTATTTTGTTGTGTGTACTGTTTTTTGTGAGAATAAAGCACACAGAGAGCAATGGATGTTATTACGACAAAAACTAGAAGTTGTTAGAAAGAGGTGGATAGAAATGAATGGTAAGAAACTAAAGTTGATTTGAATTTTAGGAATTACTAGAAGTTATGAGTATTATTTTTATAGGAAGAACTTATGACTATTTTGAATGTGAAAGCTTGTTTAAATTTATTTGTTTTATAATTTTGCAATAGTTACAATAAGTATATCATGATGCGTTGATAGCATTTTTATTGTTGAAATTATCTGTATTATTTTTGAATGTTAATTATTTTGGAATCTAACATACATAGTTAAATTGTCTTATGTTAGACTGATTAGATTTTATTAATATTGTCCAACAGCATGTTGTCTGAAAAACAGAAGCGTGCATTGAAGGTGGTTGTAACTTCTTGATATTCAAAATATTGAGGAAAAAACGTGTTGGACGGAGGTCAAACACTAATGGTTTGCTTCGTGGGTCTGGATATTTAAATGAAATACTTGATGAAAATCCAAGTCATTGTCAAGAGATGTCAAGGATGAAAAAAGAAGTTGTTATAAGTTTATGTTATCATTTTCAAAATAGAAGGTGGCTTGACGATAGTCGTTATGTATCCATAGAAGAGAAGATGACAATGTTTCTGACAACATTGAGTCATAATATACGAAATCGTTTTGTGAAACGAAGATTCAATCATTCAACACAAACAATACATAAATATTTTCATGAAGTATTATACGCTATGCTCTATTTTTCAAAAGAGATGATTGTCCCAGCAACTACGAATTCAGTTAAGAACATAAGTCATCACTGTCGGCTCAGAGGTATATTTAAGGTATTTTTTTCATTTTATTTTAACTTCATAGGATATATAATGATTTTCAACTTTTTGAAATTATCACATTTATACTAACATATTTATTTTTGAAAGGGTGTGGTGGGTGCACTTGATGGAACTCTTATTTCTGTTGTTTTACCGCCAAACGAACAAGTTCCATACAGAGGAAGAGGCAAAAGAGAATGTTTTCAAAATGTACTTGTTATATGTGATTTTGACCTTGCGCTCACATTTGTTGGGAAGGAGTAGCACATGACTCAAGAGTTCTAAAAGAAACTATGAGTGATCCAACTAATAATTTCCCAATTCTTCCTCCAGGTTAGATGAAAATATTTAATGTTACAAAATATTTATGTAGATAATTTATTTTATATTATTCATGCAGATAAATACTTTTTATGCGATGTAGCATATACACATACCTATGGGTTTATGCCACCCTATCGTAATGTGTGGTATTAGTTGTCTGATTTTCAAAAACCTTCGTCCA
This sequence comes from Ilex asprella, assembly GCA_023539305.1. Lineage (NCBI taxonomy): Eukaryota > Viridiplantae > Streptophyta > Magnoliopsida > Aquifoliales > Aquifoliaceae > Ilex > Ilex asprella. The sequence goes on from CM042191.1 coordinate 13,434,678, forward strand.
AGAATAAAAGAAGAGTTATTCAACCAAACACATGCTAAGTTAAGAAATGTGATTGAACGTGCTTTTGTAGTATTGAAAACTCATTTTTTGATATTAAAAAAGATGTCATATTCTTTGTTGTACAAAAGAATATTGTAATTGCTTGTATAAGCATACATAATTTTATCCGACAATGCTACTTATGGAAATTCCCATCAAAATTTGCGTACTTCAACTAGCTTGGAAGCTGGAGGAGGACGGACACATGCTAATCAAATTTTTATGCTCAATTTGCTTGAACAAATTGCACGATAACTAAACTCTTTATTTGGGTCCTAGTTGTAATTTTCAAAATTTATGACAATTGGTAGCTATAAGTGATTAATTTAACTTAAATTAATTTTATTATCATGTTTGTTAAATGTAAACTACAATATGATAATAGTGATTATAATTTATGTTATGAATTAAATTGATTTGATATATTGTCATTTTTTATTAGATAAAATCATATTTTATAAATATTTTTATATTAAATGGTGGAAGGATAAAATTGAAAATTAATTTATTTGCAGACGTCAACTCTGTGTAATTATCAAACAGTTTGGTTTAATTCAGTACTTAAATTTCAGTAGATACCAAACAGTATACAAATTAAACATTTAGTTTTAACAAACACAACTTTATCATAATTCTTTGAAAATATGATTTGGTGGTAAATATTTGAGTGTACGTATGGTAGGTTTCGGACATGTAAATTGTTGCCGAAAATACGGACTTTAGCCATATCATTTCCATTGTGGTTCTTAGAATTGGATATTTGTGTATGGCCCAATTCAAACTAACCTTATAATGTAAAAATTAGTAAAAATTGGAGATGAGTCCTTGTAGATGTATTTTTTTGGAGATAAGTCCTATAAGGAAACTTATAAGAAGCTAAGTCCATGTTTAAAATTATATGTAATGACTTAAGTTCACCTTTTTTTTATCTCAAAAATACCCTTCTTGAAAGGAAGTTAAATTAATTTCCTATTTTAAAAATTGTTATCCCTTAATTCAATGTCAATCAAATATGTCAATAAAACTTTCATCATAAATTTAAAATTCAAATTCAAAGCTCTTTCTCTCTCTCTCTCTCTATATATATATATATACATATATATTGGAGTGGAACTTGAATGGACTTTTGTGTGGTGGTGAGCGTTGTTGTAGAGGTGATGATAGCATGATGGTTGACATTGCTCAAGAGGTGACGATTGTGCGATGGTGACAATGCTACGGTGAGGAAAGTAGTATATATATATACTTAACATATATATTCAAATTCATGTTACTATTTTTTTTATTATATTACTGTTCATGTTACTGCTTTTGTTGAGTATGTTACTGTTCATGTTATTATTATTTTAAGCAGGTTACAATTTTTTGAACATGTTACTATTGTTATTTTTTAAAAATATTAATATTGAATGTTTCAATTTTTTCATGTTTAAATGTTACTATTTTTTTGTATTTAAATGTATTATTTTTTGTGTTCAAATGATAACTTTTTTTTTTTTTTGTATTTGAATATTACTAATTTTTATTTTTAATGTTACGATATGTGTGTGTGTGTGTATATATATACATAACCTATGTATGGATGTAGATAGATAAGAGAGAGAAAAAATTTTAAATTTAGTCAAACTCTTAACCTATATATAGATATAGATAAATATAAGAGAGAAAATACTTAAATGTTAGTCCAACTCCTAAGATTTAGGAGTTTTTAATTTTTAGTTTTATTTCACTTTTAAAGGAAAGGGATAGTATGGTAAAATTGACAAAAAATGGACTTCATAACAAATAATTTTTTTTGATGGACTTAAGTCCAAACAAGTCCATATAAGGGGACCGACCTCCAAATTTCTCTAAAAATTACCCATACCCCACATTGGCCCTTCTAATTACTTTGATCCATCCATGGACATTCAAACAGGACATTTTCACATTATCCTTGCTAACTAGTTTGGACCTTTTACATAATATATAATGTGAAAATTATAATAAAATATAATATAGGGATTTTTTTTGTCAATAAATTAGATATATGTAACGCCCCAAAATACACCCTGGACGGCATTACATTCAATAACCATTCATATCATGAGAGCACTAAGATAAACCATTACTAAATAAGTCTTCATCACCATAATTCATAATAATTACATAAATATCCCAAAAGAATATGCCATCATTGGCCTTTACATTTCCAATGAAAATTTACTATTGTAGCGTATCGGAAATGACAAAAGAAATCTAGACTATACAGTGTGTCCATAGTAGTATTTTAGTCTAGAACAAAAAGTAGACGACATCTCTAGATGTCCCACTCGGGATCCAAGTATCCCTCAAGTGAAGCCTCCCCAAGGTACGGCTCGTTAGCATCGGGTACGTCCTCTGGCCCAACATCTGAAAA
>CM042191.1:13437214-13472771 GCA_023539305.1 Ilex asprella
CAAGTATCCCTCAAGTGAAGCCTCCCCAAGGTACGGCTCGTTAGCATCGGGTACGTCCTCTGGCCCAACATCTGAAAAGGTTCAACGGTAGGGGGTGAGCACTAAGCTCTGTAGAAAAATTCTCCCAAACCCATACAAGGTTTAGAAAAGCCTGTAAAATGGTCGGTCTAATTTCACAAGTAACATATTTATAACCTTTGAAATAAAACAGAACATTTAAAGAAAAGATCTCAAGTTTATTTCAAAACATTACTTGAATGGATAAACGAGCAATCACATTCCAAAATATTCATTGATGGTTGTAAACAATTCCCAATAATTCTTTAGGTAGGTGGCATACTTTGTGGTAACCTCCACCTCCTTTTAGGTCACCTTGAATTCTCAAGCATCCTTACCGGGAACCTCTTGAGAATGGATTCTTTAGGTAGGTGACATACTTTGTGGTAACCTCCACCCCCTTTTTATGTCACCTTGGATTCTCAAGCATCCTTACCGGGAACCTCTTGAGAATGGATTCTTTAGGTAGGTGGCATACTTTGTGGTAACCTCCACCCCCTTTTATGTCACCTTGGATTCTCAAGCATCCTTACCGGAAACCTCTTGAGAAGGGGGTGAGCATCCTTACATGGAACCTCTCACCAATCATTACATTGTTTTTCCAAGCATCCTTATCGGGAACCTCTTGGGAAGGGGTGAGCATCCTTACAAGGAACCTCTCACTATAATGGGCATATTTCTCAAGCATCCTTACCGGGAACCTCTTGAGAATGGGTGAGCATCCTTACAAGGAACCTCTCACTATAACGGGCATATTTCTCAAGCATCCTTACCGGGAACCTCTTGAGAATGGGTAAGCATCCTTACAAGGAACCTCTCACTAATGTGTACTACCAACAAACCAACCAAGCATACAATTCCACCATTATCCCAATTTTTACAAGCATTTTTCTAAAATCCCAAAATATATCATACAACCATTTCACAACCAACCAGGAAAAGTACATGAGATCGCAATAGAATCATTTTATGGTTTGATATTTAACACTAAGGTTTTTGAAATCAAGAATTAAGGACAATTTAGAGAAAAGTTCATCTCTCTTTGAAATCTAGGGTTTTTGATGAAGAAAAAGGATTCACGGGTAAATCCAACAATAATATTGTTTAAATCATGGTAATAAAATGAAGAATCAATGATCTATAGCATATATATAAGATGTAGAGTGGAAAGAGTACATATAAGTAAACCCTAGCCTCAATGTAAGTGAGTGGGAGAAAACCCCTACCTTAAAGCTTGAAGAACTAGGGTTTGGATTCTTGAATCTACCCTTAATCTCTTGTTTTTCCCTTCCTTCATTCCTCTTTTCTCTTCCTTTCTTTCTCTCTTAGGGTTTCAAAGGTTGGAGTGGCTGAAATAGGGCCAAAATGGACGACCTTGGGTATTTATAAGGCTAGGATTGGACCTCGGTCGCGACTTAAAACATTCAGATTTTTCTCGGGTGTACCGGTACCCGGTACCCGGTACCCAGTACCGGTACTACAAACCTTCTGGAATCGGGGTACCGGTACCCGGTACCGGTACCACTCAGCAGACAGAGTCTTCCTCTGTCTTCCAAGTTTCCAAATGCACTTCCTATTACCTTTCCCAAGGTTTTTCGACCTTCCGGATTCAGTGGAAGCATTATTTTGACCTAGAAATATTTAGAAATTTATCTAATAACTAATTCCAATCCCCAACGTCTTTGAACTTAACTCCCCAAATCCAGTTGTCTCCCAATCCTTCTTTTCTAATGTTTTAACCTATGTGATTCATTCTTACATCATTATACATATCCTCATTTTCACAAAATATTTTATTACATATATCTATACATTATATAAAAGAAAATACGGGGTGTTACAATATAACTCGTGGTTAAAGGTACACTACAACATAAAATTTCAACTCTAAAGACGCCATGCCTCTCTCTTTCTCTCTACTCAGTAAATGGGCTGGAAGATAGAGAGCAAATCTTAGAAGTTTCAGCAATGAGGACTAAACCTAGGGATACATACAACTTTCTTATGGGTATTGTTAGGCTCTTCTCCGTTTAAAGAGAAGAAAGATGGTGGCATTGGTTTGAACCCTGGTTGTGCCATGACTGACTCCGCTTTATTGGTATGACTTTAAGAAAAAATTACACTAAGACCCCACATGGTTTACTAAAGAGCAATACTACATATCCCAAATTTGTATCCCAAATATGCATCCCAAATCAATGGGAACCATTGGATGAGTGGATCCCATCAACTTTTTTCATTGAAACCTATTCATCTAATGGTTCCCATTAATTTGGGATGCACATTTGGGATACAAAGCATTACTCTTTACTAAAATATTAGGCACCTCGCTCGTAATTTCTGAAATTAGTTTCTTAGTGGATGTTACTTTTATATCTCAATCTTTGTGGGTGTGGGAATTTTTTTTTGTAGGGGTGATTTGAAATTTTCTAATTGTGCTATCCACTTTTGAGTTGTTTCTATCAGATTTTTCCCTTGATTATGGCTCATGGGGTTAGTCTTTGATGTATATGGTGGTTCATGGGGTTAGTTTTTAAGTAACTGTCAAATGGTTTTGGTTTTTTTTTTTATCAAAAAAAAAATGTGTCGCAAAGGACAATGACAGTAAAAATTCACATTATTCTCTAATTATTTATGTCTTTAAGGATAAATTAATTTGTATGCCTTTAATAATTCCGAAAAATATGCTCATGGACTAATTGACCTAAAAGTCCACAAAGGTGGACCAGCCTCCAATTAACCCATAATTGCAGAGGTTATGCAAAGAAAGTTTCCTTGATGCAACCAACTGGGTAGCACATTTGGCCAGAGTTGCTGGCTTCTCGGTGGGAGGTCAGGAGTTCGAAGTCTCTCGGGCGTAAAGTGTGCTTTTTTTACTAGACAAAATCTCAGTTGTTTAGATAAATCATATTCAAGTCTCTGGTGTGAGTCTTGAATTTCTGGCGACACTAAATCCTGATTTAAATGATATATGAGTTGAGATATCGATTTATACACCCGAGTTTTGCCCTTGGTTCTACTCAGAATTATGAGCTTGAACGACGTAAGTACACTTCTACTCGCTGATGACAGGTTGAGGGATCTTCCAGTATACCAAGTTTTCTTGATGCAAAATATATTGAGTATAGCCCTACAGAACCGAAAAATTATTTTTTAGCACCGCAGAAATTTATAACTTTTTGTAAATAAAGTTATTTACTTTTTTAGATCAAATTATAATAAAACATATTGTTTGCCATCGATCCTATCATTGTAGGGTTTAGTTTGCCATTTTTCATCATAAATAATTCTTTGAGTTATAACATGCCTTAAAAAAAGTTGTAATATTCGATATCATACTTATTATTTTGATACTAAAGTCTTACCGGCATGTTGAAAAAAAAAAGAAAAGAAATGCCAACAAACATAACTTATAATCAGCATCATGTTATGTAAAACGAAGGCCAAGCAGTAAAAAAGAGAAGCTTCATTACATAAGAAATACAAGAAATGGGGATTTGGCAATTTACTACTATTTTTCATGCCTCTCAAATAAAAAAACAAATAAAGGAAAGTTATCTAAACTGTGTCTTTTAGGAATTCATCGGAAAGTGATCAAGAGGGCAATAACGATTTCATGTTATTTTTTACGCCTCTCAACCTGAGTGGACTCCAGACTAACTGCTTTCGTTGAAGTGCAATAACAGTTGGATGCTTTGGCTTCCATGAACCTGCCTGGGAAGGAGGGCTTCCCATAAACTTACTGCTCCTCGGGCCAACTGGTGTCGCCTGTGCTGTTGCAGCACTTGATGTTTCCTTCAACTGTGGCAATGGAGAGTGCACCCTTGAGGTACGCCATACCCGTTGTGGATCCCAAACAAATGATTGCCTACCCATCACACGGTCACTCCTCAATCGAGCAGTAGAGCTATTGAGTGGAGTTGTGAAGTTTGCATTTGACTCGGGCCGGAGGGTCGCAATGGAGGCCCGTCTCTTGGGCTGAACGACCTGGTTTGTCACAGGAGGTGGTCTCACAGCAATGGAACCCCGTCTTGGTTTAAAAACTGTCTTTCCCTTGGTCGCAGCCATTGATTGTCTTGTTATATTTTCTTTGTCAACCATTGAAACTGGGAGAAGGGAAGCCCTGGTTTTGGGTGGAAGAATAGGAGATGGAACAGGCATGAAATTGGTTATTCTTCGCAGTGGCAGCCTGAGTCTTGAGGGACCCAATGGCGGTTTTTTCTCTCCTGTGGTCTTCTGTGCTTGGTTAAGAGATGACAAGGCAGAAGACTGAGACGAAACAGCAGACAAAACTCTAGTTTCCTGTTTCAGTCTGGTTTTCCTCTCCTCTGCTAATTGGTTCTCAAGATCTCGGACCTGATGAGAATTTTCAATAATTTACATGTCTAATGGGAACTTGAACTAAACAAAATATGTCTTAAAAATCGGTTTATCGTGATGCACAACTTCAGAAACTCAACAACTCTGAATTATGTTGGTCTATTTCAGAAGCCCTTTAAGGGGTAGAAAAATTACGCCATATGCTAGCATGTATAATCTAAATCAATCAAACTAATCTTTGTTAAAGTGGAATGATATCAAGAAGCAGTTGCAAAATGCACTCTACTTATGAGTAATGATCATAACCTTCTCTTGAAGACTTCTGCAGATGTGTTCTCTTGCAGCAATTCTTAATTGCAAGGACTGCACGCTATCCTGAAATTTCTTTGTTTCCTTCTCATCATGCTTTGCTTTTTCTGCCTGTTCACAGATCAGAAAAAATGAGTTGCAGCAGGTCTTAACCTCAAAAAGTGTGTCTGGGAAGGAAAATATTTCCTAGTGTCTTCTACACACCAGTTGTTTGTACTTGAAAAGTTCAGTGAGGTCTGTCTGTTTGCGAGCAGGGCCATGCTCAATTCCACGCACACGGCTTGCAAAATTCAGTGAGCAGAGGGTTTCTCCTAAATCTGCCGAGCTTGGGCTAATCTGGACAAACATCAAGGTCTTGCAATCTCCTCCTGCATTATGAGATCCTCATTAAGTGCAACTCATCCGGAAAGGCAAAACATGGAAACCATTTACTTCATTTTCACCAAAAACAACTGTAATTCATCAAGATGACTAATGAACTTCATAAATAATACTAAGGCATAGCTAACTGGACGTGATACACAACAGAATTTGCTGAGGATCTATTCAATAAGATCAAATATCAGAAAAACTTAAGAAGCTCACCTAGAGAGCTCTGCAGCATATGAGTAAGCTTTGAGTTCCTGGTATTGCCAAAGGAAAGAAACAATAAGATAATAATTTGTGGAATGTTGATGCAAGAGAGAGAGAGAGAGAGAGAGATGCCTGTATGGAACATGGGTCGTCTTAGATGCAAGGGCAGAGATGACATCTCCAAGTGCAGATAAGGATTTATTTATGAACTGGGATTCTTTCAACCTTTCACCTTCGACTTCAATCCTCCCGACACGCTCACTGCCAGCTAAGTCCACCAGCCAAAGGTGGCTTCTAGTCCTCTGCCCATTCATTAAATTCTCCCCCATGACAGTCACTCGTAACAAGCTACAAAAGACAGAATTATTGGTCATTAGTTTCAACTTTGATTTTCCAAAAGAAACAACAAACTTTCAGAATAACTATTGTTGACATTTAATGGATTTTACAGGATTACACTGACATCCCCTGGTATTTTACCAAAATACACTTGGGACCCATGTGGTTCAGATAATCACCCTAATCACCTGTCTTGGCTTAGCATTACACAGACCTCCCCTCAACTAGCCATTAGCAACCTGACAGATTTTGATGACATCATCGATTCAAAGTTTTAAGTCCCTACTTAGTCCCTGTACAAGCAAAATAATGCTAAAATGCTTTTCCATGTACTCATTTGACCCAAATAAGGAAACATAATATCCAGTAATGATCTGGCCATGACGATTATCTACTATATCTAAAGATACTACACAAAACCCAAGAGGTGTCGCTGTAACGTACTCATTTCTAAATCATTTCAATTGACAATTAGCAATAGGCATTACAAATTTCAAATGAGGGCTAACACTTACCAGTGAGAACGGCTGCTTAGCTCATTAGCACTAGTGGATCCCACAGATCTAGCTTGACTTCCAGACTTCAGCAGTTCCCACACCTCATCTGTACCATAAACATGAGCTTCAACAAGTCCTGGGACTTCTTGTGTTCCCTCTGCTGATTGCTTTATCTCCAACCTTTATTTCATATGAGAATAGATTACTAAGTGTGTTCCGAAAGTAAACTTAAGTCCATGCGCTGACTTGAGTAAAATTAATGACGAATAAAGGGAATAAAAGGGATATGCAGACACAATTTACTCACAATAGAGAAGATATATTCATGATAAGACCATACTTTTACTGGTAGAACTCATACTAAACAGTCACAAATGTGAATATTCAAAAAAGTTGTGTTCCAGCAAGACTAAAAGAGCTTTTAATTTTGGTAGCTTGAATTTTCCATATTTCTACTAAACTAAATATCGCCTTGAATATGCCATTACTTTTTTGTTTAACAAGTCCAAAAAAATAAAGGTACAACTTTGTGGTTCTTAGATTACATCAATATTATTGAATATCAAATATTAAGTTTTTATTTGAACTGTATAATAACTTGCATATCTCTGCAGTTTGCAGTAGTCCAAACAAAGAAAGCCTGTGAAACTTTAGAACAAGGGAAGCCCAATTATCCAGGGCTTTATTATTTTCCACAGTTTTCCCTAGGTAAGATGCTGATAAGAGGACAGTTTATTATGCATCCAAGAGACACTTTTTGGTCAATGCTTATGCAATGGCAGACCACAAACAGGTTAAACATGGAAAATATAAATGCCACTACAACTGGAAGCTTTATTGAAAACTTGTCATATTCAATCAATATTCAATATTTTGGCAAAAAAGAAAAATTGCTTACAGATTGCATTCAAAGAACAGATTGAGAGCAAGTAACAGTAGTAAGCATCACAATTAATTTGGTGCTGGTAGTTGTAGCTATTAAAATTAATATAGACTGGATTTAATACACTTACAAATGCAGTAAATTATTACTTATTTACCACCCTGTGCTTATCAATAATAAAATATGCATGGCATTTTTCAAAAAGGAAAAATAGCAAGACTTAAGAATAGAACCTTGTTGGTAAAGACCAGAGCTGATAAAAACTTACTTTTTAGCATCATAAGTAATTTGGTGCTGATAGTTGTAGCTATTAAAATTAATTTAGACTGTGGATTTAATACACTTACAAATGCAGTAAATTATTACTTATTTACCACCATGTGCTTATCAATAATAAAATATGCATGGCATTTTTCAAAAAAGAAAAAATAGCAGGACTTAAGAATAAAACCTAGTCGGTAAAGACCAGAGCTGATAAAAACTTACTTTTTCGCAGGTTGGCTGCAGCTCTCCACAAGAAGGTCCCTTATCTTCTCATTGTAAACCTCGAGCATACTTACAAACAGTTCATATCTCAAGATACTGCTCCTTTCATTGGACATCCTAAACAACTCCTCCAAAGTCCTGTAGTTAACTCCCCTTTTTTCAGTTGTTCCTTCCATTGTAAATGTCTTGCCAGTTCCAGTTTGCCCATAAGCAAATATACAAACATTGTATCCATCCAACACCGAGGTTACTAAAGGCATTGTTTGAGCAAAAACAGCCTCTGCATATATAACAAAAACTTTAGGCAGCAAAAAAACCACAAAAGAAATTCTGCAGGGAAAGAACATAAATACACGTGTATCAATGCTAACATTTGAAGTTACCTTGGTTGTCCTCTGGTCTAAATATATGATCAAACTTGAATTGCTTTCTGGAAGAATCAGAGCAAGTGATCTGTAGCTCATTTTCCTGCGAGGAGTCAAAATCAATTACAGAAGTAGACCCATTAGTGATTTCATCTTGGTTCAATGGTCTACATCTGCAAAAGACCCTGATATTGCCTTTAAGTTCAATCACTTCATTATATAGCCGTTTCCTCTCAGAACACTGTTCATAGCACTTCTTCCTTAAAAGTTTGCAGTCTTCATGGTACTTCTTTTTCAAGACTTCATGTTCAGTGCCTGTAACCCAATAAAGAACACGCATAAAGCAATTAAAACGTCCAAACAAAACCCACCAAACAGAACCATGAAGAGTAAAAATGAGAAATAAGAGCCAATTATCATCAAAAGGTACATACTAAGACACTGGAGAACATTGAGTACTTCAGAGTCAGGAAAAGAATTTGCAGTGATGCCTTTCATTTCACTGCATAAAACTGTATGATCTTTCCTCAAATTCTGAAACAAATGAGTAATTTGTGACCATCATAAACAAACTGAGACAATATTTTCATCCAATGAATAGTTAAAGGAATGATTATGAAAAATTTACCTGTACTTTGTTGCTTATATCTTCAATTTTCTGCAGAATCGGAAGTGTGTGCTCTTGATCCGAAGACACTTCTTGGGTTTCAGTCAACCCGTTATGCTCTTCCATCAAATGACTATTTCCTTCAACTTGTTCTGAAACAATACCACAACCTTAAAATCACTAATCATATCCTTTTGTGTCTGAAAAATTGTTGAAAAAAGAAAAAAGTCAAATTTGCAAATATTTAACTTAAACAAAGCAACAATGACACGAAACAAAAAATCTTGCAGTGAAATTTGTGCTTTTGCTTTCTTCGGTTTCCAATTACAATTTTCATGAATGTACAGAAAATAAAATAAACATACCCAAAGTAAAACACATTACCTGTGTCACAGTTTGCAGTATCTAGGGTTAGATCTGAAACAAAATCAAGAAGGATCGAAAAAGTGAATTAAAAAAGAACTCAGAATCCACAAAAAGAAAAATAAAAAATCCATATCCAAGAAAACATGCAGAAACCTAATTCGCTAGTGGAAGATGGCCCCACAATTTGATCGGACACTGCGTCATCACAGTTGTGCGATAGGCTTTCTAGGGCTTTTCCTGAAAGAAGATACCACAATATCTCTTGAGATAAAGAGTAATCGTAGCAGTTTTATGGAATAGAGTTTATATGTATACGCATATGTAGGTATATGTTTATACGAGAAAGCATATATGCGCGCGAGAGAGAGAGAGTGTGTACCTTCCATGAGTTATTTTACTCTGCTTCAGAAATCAATGGAGAAAAGGTAGATCTTCACTGGTACAAGTCGAATTCCTAGAGAGAGAGAAAGAGAGAACTTGAAAGCTAGAAAACTATGAACGGAGAGAGAGAGAGAGAGATAGAACTTGAAAGCTAGAGTATTATGAACGGAGAGAGAGAGAGAGAGAATCGATCCTAAACGGTCAGAGAGGGGTTTTGGTTCAATTTCAAGTGTTTTTCAAATTGGTGAATCTGAGCCGTCCACAGGAGGAGCTGTCTCTAACGGCTATAAGTTGCTTTATGGGAGCGTTTGGGACGATGGGTGCGACCTTCCGGGTTAACGGAGATCCGAGAACGTATAAACGCTGGGGTCATCCTTTTTTTTTGGGTTTATTTCACTTTGGACCCTGGAAGAAATGAAACGGTAGTAATTAGATCAAACATCTAACTGCCATTCAATTTTTCGTCTTTTTTATGCTCACGTGCAAAACACGTGATCAATCAGAAGGGCAAACTTGTAAATGAATCATTTTGGCGCTCAAATGCACTTCATATGTGGTTGTCTTCTACATTTAAGGTCATAGATCTTCTCTGTTGGTACAGATCTGTGACCTAGGACAAGAAAAATAGAGAAAATTTGGGAGGTGGAAGAAGAGGGGAAAATGCAAGCATTATGTTACTGTGGCCGCAGAACTATAACGAAGACCTCTTTGACGGATTTAAACCCTGGAAGAAGGTTTATCAGTTGCGCAAAAAATGAGGTATTTAGTTGAATGAGTTTCTCGTAAAAGTTATTTTGTTTCCCTTTTTGTTCATAAGATTTTTGGCTTTTAATCTGTTGATCAAGTACAGATCCATATGCGTGAAAGATTTTTTTGATTTTATATGTGATTTTTGTATTTAAAATTTCTATTTTTCTGATAAAAGATTGAACAAGAATTTTTTTTTACAACAAATTGAAGTTAAAATGGTAGTATAATTCTCTATGTATTGTGTGATATTCTAATTTTTTATCAATTATAAAATCATAGGTTGGTGGTCCATGTGGTTACTTTCTATGGATCGATCCCCCGATGTGTAACCAATCACGCCAAATTATACCCGGTTTGTTGCGTCGTGCTACAAGTTTAGAAGAACAGTTGGCGAGAAGCAGAGCAAGGAGTAGAATGCTTTGGTTCTGCCTTGTTGGTTCCTGCTTTATCATGGTGGTTCTGTATTGCTACATGGGTGATTATGAACACATTCCAGATGGGCAGGTTTCAAATGGAGACATAACAAGGTTGGAGCTGTTATGAAAGTCTATTGGTTCAAACCTGTTTTGGAAGCTGATGTGATTAAGTTGGAGTTATTTTGTATCAAATGTACCAGTAGATTATGTATTATGCAATGCAAACTGGATTTTGTATTTGGATGGTGTTGGTTCAAACATAGTTGCATCCCTTTGCTTGATTTTGTATTCGGATGGTGTTATATTCAGATATATCCATTTGCTTAATAACACAAAATAACACCATGACAAAAAAGTATATCAACTTTGCATTAACTTCATGCAAAAATAGTTGCAATTAGCTAGCAAAAAAGTATATCCACTTTACACCCCCATAACAAGCTAACTGTGTAGCTGCAACATATCATTATCAACATAGAGCTGCAATGAGATACAAAAAGGTGACTGCTGAGTTTTACCCCTATTAACAGTACATCCCAAAAATCATAAAAGGTCCTAGAGTTTCACTATGTCCCCATTACATTGTTTGTCTTCCTCAGTTTCTTGGATAAGTTGAAGTGTTGTGTAGGAACTGGTGCAGATTTGGAGTGTTGTGTAGAAGCTGGTGCAAACTTGGTTTGCTTGGGCAGGATAGGTTGTGCTGTACCAGATTGGGGTGGCATCGACACAAGTGGTGTTGAAGTTTTTCTTGGTGGCCTCCAAGCAGGTTGTGCTGAAGCAGTCTGTGGTCGAGTAACTTGGGGTAGGCTAGTTGAGGGACATGATGTATTTCTTTTCCTTCTAATCTGTTAAAGAAAAAAAAACAACTATTAGTTAAATTTTGTAACTAATAATTGACAGAAGTGGTTCATGTCTTACAGGTAACTTTTGTCTGCCTTTTGTAGATTTATATTAAGTAGCATCTGAGCTTGACCTTGAACCATTTTGTGATGCATTTTTCATAGCTGCCACCTGACCATGAAATGTACAAAAGTTAATGTTAATAAAAATCAACAAATTACAGATAAAAAAATCTTACTAGTAAAATATCTTCATGATCTGGAGGGGTTGTGTCTACACAAGTTGATGTATCTACGCCACTGGAAGTTATGACCACCTTGCACTTCCTCTTGTTGTAACAAGCTTGACCACAAGTTCCACATATGATTGCTTTGTATTTCCTTCTCAACTTCACACCTTTGACATGCTCATCACTCTCTCTCCTTCTTGCCTTCTTGGGCCTACCAGGTCTTGTGGTTTGATTAGGGGAATGAGATTGGCATAACCTGTTTTGGGCCACAATTCTTTCCCATTAATAGGACTCATTAGTTGACTGTAACAATTGAGGAATGTTTCAACCTTGTACCAATCAACCACATGATCATCTGCTGACAAACCTAAGTAGTTGAGGGCAGACACACCATGTTTACAGGGGATTCCTATTAAGTCCCACTTCCTACCTACAACTACAAGTCCTATCTTGTATGTTGATTGTTGCTTTGTCACCACTCATCCCAACAACTTTAAACTTTTCATCCCCATTTTCATGTAGGAATGAGAGTTGCTGACTCTTCACAGTAATCCCATAACAACATGAACTGCTCTTTTTCGTTGCCACTAACCCTTGTCCTTGCTGCAACTTTGCCCCTATTTACTTGGCTTTTACTTAAGTTCACAACATGTTCTTTCAACACAGTTTGCTTAATTGATTTCATTGGACATGTAGGGTTGGACTTCAACCTTTCAACATACGTATCAGCTAGCCACTTTACATTGGCATGCTTCACTTTGAAAGTTCTATTGCAACCGTGTTCACCATTAAAAGTTTTAACTTGCATTGTCTTCTCTCCTGCCATGCTGGAAGCATAAATCAACCAATCACACCCTTCCCTAAAAACTTCCCTTACTCTAGACTTCTCTTTTTTAGTAAATCTTATTTCTTTTCCCCCATTTTATTACATATTGCCTAACTGCAGCTCTAAATTCAATAGTTGTTTTGAACAATATACCTAGCTTAAACTGTGGGTTAACCATATCAGAATCTGAATTATACTGTGGATACTTCACCTTCTTCCTCTTCAACATACAAATCATTATCAACATCATTTGTGGTGACTCTTTCACTATCAATACCTTTCCCTTTGTCAACCCCTTTCCCCTTGTCCTTACCAACAAATTCGACATCCTTATCAACAAATGTCTCATATAATTGATCATCAATTATGTCATACTCACTATCATAAAAATATTCATAGTCTGATGAGTCACTATCATTCATATCCCCATCATTATTAGTCTCAACTCCAACTTCTTGTTGTATGGTACCACAGTTTGACTCAACCTGACTTTGCTTAATATGGTCAACATAAATATCAATGACTCTGTCCTCATCAATCCACTTGATCATGTCTAAGACCTGTACATCATTTTCTAGCAACCTCCATCCATGCCAAGATATATGATAGAATTTATTAATCTCATAGGATCCTAATGATATCTCATCAACAAACAATCTCATAGTATCCTTTAACATACTATTTAACTAAATCAATGAAATCTCATCAACATGACACATATCAATGTGATTGACCTTCCCACCTGTATATGCTCTATCACCCAAATGTTCCAATGTACCACTATGATGCAATCTGAAAGTAAAATATTCAGAATATTGATTTGCATGTACCACCAAATGACCAACAAGCTACACACTGTTAATCTTATATAACCCCACAATGCAAACACAATTGTCCAGGAAAAAAGTAACAAAATAACTGGTCCCCACAATACACCCACAAACATCCAAACAATGAACCCCACAATGTAAACACAATAGAAAAATAGTAATAAAATAACAAACACACAAACCCACATACAAAAATTGGTCCCAATCATATACCCACAAACATACCAGAATGATGAAACGGACAACAGTTGACAAACACACAAACCCACCAGATTGAACCCCATATTCCAAATACAATAGAAAAACAAACACAAAAAATACGATTACCATAGCATGGTGCATCCTAATGATTCTATAAATCGTTGGTCCCCTCTGTTAGCGACCACGACATTTGGAGTCTAGCAAAGCTAAGCTGGTACATTATCAACCAGTTTTTCAATTTAAATTGTTCGTAAAGAATATACACAGCCTCTTTCTTTGAATATGAAGCCCTAGATGAGAATCATGCTACCTCTTCATCTCTCTCTCTCTCTCTCTCTCTCTCTCTCTTTCTCTCTGAAAAAGTGAAGGCAAGGGCTGTAGATGATCGGTTTCTTCAACTGAGGTATTGTCTGGGCAAATCACATGTGAGCCAAAATGGTTCATTTACAAGTTTGCCCTTCTAATTGATCATGTGTTTTGCACGTGACCATAAAAAAGACATAAAACTGAATGATGATTAGGTGTTGGACCTAATTGCTACCATTTTATTTTTTTTAGGGTCCAATGTGAGAATTTTTATCTTTCAGGGTGTAAATTGAGAATGTAACAATCTTTGCAGGGTGCTAAGTGAAATAAACCCTTTTTTTTTATATCAGAACAAGACCATGCAACAATGTATTAAGTAGGAAAATTCAAATTACAATCAGACAAAAGAGGACTCCTTAAGCTCGGGAAGGGGGGAGCCTAACTAGTCCAACGGGAGTAAATTGGTTAGCTTAGCGACTGCCACCCATTGAGTAGCCCTATTACAGGGCCTAGACTTGTGTAAAAAGCTAAAGTTATGTAACCTAGCAAATATCTAATATCATCTATAATAACTTTAATTTTCCACGGGTGGTCATCTTGGGTAGAACTTTTTCTACAAATATAATGGTGATATCACCATTAATATCGTGGATCTTATTATTTTAATAATTTTTAATAATCAGTATATTAAATAATTAATACCTTGGAATTCTGGGATTCACTTATCCTACATGTTATATTATTATTGATTGATGATAACACGTATCACCGCTAACATTTATCATTATTACACTGAATATTTACTCCTCCTAGGAATTTGTTGAAAAAAGTTCAACCAAATTAATTTTATTAATTCAACTCGTCATACAGGTAATTCATGAAATTTCGAAAAATTGAGCTTAATATTCAACAAGAGTAACAAGACTTGTATACCCATTGGTAATATTTTTTTTCAAAATATTTTTCTAAGCAAAAAATAATATTATAAAAAATTATTATTTTTAAAAAGTTATTTTTATGAACCTTAATTCATATATAATTTATATATTTACATATATGCATGTATGCACTACTATACATGTGATTAAGTATAAAGTAATAGGGTAAATCCGAACACAAAATATAAAATAAACACTAGTTAAAATAAAAAAAACTTAAAAACAACAATATACCTTCACTTGTTGGAAAATTTTTCATGAAAATAAAAAATAAAAAAAGTAAAAGCGGACTAAACCTTCAAATTCATTGAAAATTTGTCTCTAATCATAGATAAAAATGACATTTAACTAATTTATATTACTTCGTAGGAGGGCAAGCTTATCAATTTATTTTGTTGTCAAAATGGTATGTTAACTAAGTTTATGTTACTTGTTGGATATCAAATATCAAATCTCATGACTATTCAGTGTATTAATACTTGACAGTCTAAAGTTATTGTGGACGTGTCACATGACAGAATCTGAAAAAAGACGAGAGATAATCAACCACAGTCTTATTTTAAAAGAAAGAAATAATTAACTGGGAGTTATCGGTCAATAACTATCAACAGAAGCAAAATCGTCAAAGATAATGTTTATAAAAGGGCAAGTAGTGGAGAAGATGAATATACATTTAAACTCCTAAAAGACCCACGATTTAGGCATTATTATGAGTATTTTTAGATTAGTTTTAGAAAGTAGTTTGTACTATAATCAAGATTGTTTATTCAATCTTTTTGTAACTGAAGTTCTTTCGATTGAATTAATAAAGAAATCCTCTTTTCTAAGTTCTTTGTTATTTCATTTCGCCATTGGGCAATGTGATTGTACATTATTTTTTCATTCAAGGAAGTCCTAACATAAAGTATTTGAACCCCTTACAAATAGTCGTCTGAAAATTGTCTATCGATTGAGATATCGTTATCTATCCCAGCAGATTTTGGAGCAACAATCTTTTGGCATGCCCGTTGAGACAACATTACTAACTTGGATAAGAAAATAGTTAGAACAAAGAAGCAAGACGAGATCATTTTTGACACTAATGAAACTGTGGAAATGACGCCAAATAGTGGCAATCATGAAACAAGTTCAAGTGTCAGCCCAGTGAAATCTAAAAATTCAAAAAAGGGTCAATCTAATGGCCAGGACAATGTGCGGATGCAAGAGTTTTTGCAAAAAACTTGAAGCAGGTGCTGCATAATCCTAATTCTGACATTAGACAAGACTTAGTTAATTCCATACATGAATTAATAAATGTTCAGACACCAATGTTAGGACCAATTAATCAAAAATCAATTAACATCATTAGAAATCAAATGGTGGAAGAAAAAAACACCAAACTTGGCGCTTCTAGTGAAAAACCAAAGGCCACCACCAATGGTAACCAACAAAAGACCAAGCACATCACACCAAAATCACTTTAATATGATGTTCGATGGAGAACCTATTTAAATATTTCCTAATTTCTTCACAGGAAGAAATCTTAGGGGCAAAAATGGGACAAAGATGACACCCAAACTCCCTAGAAGGGGTTGTGCCTCTCATTGGAACCAGTAGAGGAATTTAACTTAAGGCCAAGAGGGCAACCTTTTGATAGTAACTAGTTAGTAGAAATGATTTAGGATTTGTATGGTCCTAGCTTTAAAAAATAGAAAGACTTGTGTTTAGGAAACCATGACGGGTTGATTTTGAGAAATAACCAAGGAGATATAAACGGTGACGTTCGAAAATCCGGGGGTCCGTTGATCATCTATCAACTCGCAGAAATACCCGTGAGTGCCGCGTAATCCGACATCACGTAATAACATCCCCTTAATCGAGATTATAACTCACACTTGTAACTCGTGTTCATTTAATCATTTAATCCAACCGAGGTCCAATGTGCCTCAATATATATCATTTAATGTCCATTTATACTCTTGGAATGAAGGAAGGCATAGCCCAAAAGCTTGTTGAATTAAAACAAAAAGAAATTAAAAATCTGTGAAAGCGTACCGGTACGGTAAACTCTCTGGAGTTGAGCGTACCGGTATGACTAACTCTCTGGACAGAATAATATCGGTACATGTACCGGTACACTCTATAAATTTTTGCCTGTTTCAACCATTTTTTATTTTAAGCCCATTCTAAACCCTTCCACATTCATCCAATACATGTTTAACATCATTTTCTATATAAAACTTGGTACATACAAGTTCCATTACATTCATTTATAAATTTTACATGCTAAGTTTTCATAAATGTTTTACAATAACTCAAGGCAAAGCCACATCTCGGCTTTTCTTCACCCTTGATGTCCCGAATGAGATCCGTCCACTGGCGTATACTCCGCACCTGAAATGTGTTCCCGTATAGGGTGAGCCACGCTCAGTAGAATAATTCCTACAGAGGCTACTCCCCACTAGATGCACATGGAATGCACACATGCAACATTCAACAATCCATCACATCCCAAGCAAGAATATGCATTTAATGTTGGAATCCTTCGTGTCATGCCATGAAATGAGATGTGACTCACTCATACAATTCAACCCGAGCCATCCCGTCTCCTCAACACATGCAAGTGCCAATGTGTTTGAATTCGTCATCCATGTTGAACATCGAATGACATTTACAATTCTAGGGTCTTTCTTGGGGTGGATGTTTATGGACTTACACCAATGGTACCCAACTGACACGGAATTCATGGGCTTCCACCAACGGTTTCGCGTACACCGACACACTTTATGCACTCTTATACTAATGAAGTGCGTATCCAATCACCGGGTCTCTCACCCGAGGGATCTTCTAGCCTTTTCTTGCTAACCCTAAACCTTATTTATCATGCTTCTATGCGGCTTAGCTAGGCCTTCGACCCAACTTTTCCAAGCCTTCCGTCAATTACCAAGTGTGGTATTGACGACAACCATGCACACACCTATGTGATGAGATGTTCCGTGCAAATGCAATGTAATGAACCATTGCTTATCTATGTCATGTCCCATGTAATGAATGCCCCATGAGCAACATTTATTACTTATCATCATATTCCATGGAAATATATATCATGTGCATATAACTTCCATAAATCATCATTATGCTCCATATATCAATAAGCATATAATTTTCACAAGTTATCACGTAACTCAACTCAAGTATGTTATTTCAATTTAATCAAAACAACAATTTTCAATCACTCAAGGCATTTTATCAAACACCTTCAATGCAATATTCATGTAAACACACGAATTGGTTCACATAGCCCCAAGTTTCAAGGAAGTACTCAAGAAACTTCTATTTATCAAATTCAAGCTAGAAAGTCATTTACGTTATTTCTATGCTCTTTTTCTCATTTCAATAACTATAACAAGTTATATGTATAACCACATACCCTAACCACCCCTTATAGGCATTCTAGGCTAGGAATGAACCCAAGTAGGAGAAACCCTACCTCTTGGAGTGTAAATTGAAGAATCCCCTTTTTAGATCTTCAGTGAAATTTCTCGTTCTTGGTACGTAGACGTAGCCCTTGTCGAGGAGATGAACTTTAAGTCATGGCTCGACGGATTCCGACCGACGGAACTCCGAGAATCGACGAAAGAAAAATGATTTTCTCTCTTTTCTCTCCCTCTTTATCTCACACGTTGAAGACCAGATTTTCAACAGATATTTATACTAAAAATCATATATTTTTCCCTATTTATAATTTTTAAAACTAGGCTCTAATCACGCCACGTGTCCTTCGCCCGTTCGGATCCATTTTCGCCCCGAAATGATTTATTTGATCCAGGTTTAAGTTCAAATTAATTTTATTTGAAATTTTATTCAATTATAAGAAAATTTCATAATTTTTATTTTTGAGGACATTTTTGTGAGGTCAATCGTCACCCAGTCGCCTCGAACGACGTGCAAAATTCAACTATCTCAGAATTCGATGAAATTCGACAGGATGACTAAATTTCGTGGTACGAATCCAACGACGAAGTCCGTTGTGTCATACAAGATCCATAGAACACGTATTTTAATTCTACATTATAATGATAAAATGATAATTTTGCCCTTTTTAGAAAAATTTTAAATTTTTACGGGTTTTACATAAACAGATTCACTTTGGGGAAGTTGAAAATAAAACTATTCCCACAATTTTGACTAAAACAACATTCGTTTGGTTCATCAATTTACCTGCGAATTCAATTCAATTCAATCCAAACTTGACAAAAAATGAAAGAGCAGTTTCATGCTCAATTCTTTAGGAATGAATCAAAGACTTTAATGGAAGATCTTTCGAGATTAAGGCATAAATCAAATGAATCTACAAAATAGTATATTAACAGATTCAAAAAAGACAGAAACAAATGCCATATTACTTGCCTGAGATTGAGTAAGTTAAATTGACCCAAAATGGTTTGGATTTCAAATTAAGAAAGAAATTCGAATGAATGGAGTTTAGATATCTCTTTGAATTCTCAGCCAGGGTTACCAGATATAAGATGTTGCTTAGAGAGGGAAGAGCAACAGAAAAAAAATAGTTCACTTGGGACTTTCTAAGACTTCGATAGAGCACTTTCTGTAACAAAAAAATTGGACTTGGCAATTTTTTGAATAATAAGGGAGGCTTTTAGGTGTGGGATTAGGATGGTGGAGAGAGGGAGAGAGACAGAGATAAAGGGATTATTGAGGGAGAAGAGGTGTGATAGTAGGGTCGGAGCCAAAAACTTAGTTTTGGGTGAGCCCTTCACTATAAGCTGCAATGTGTTTCTCCGCATTGATAAGAGTCATATAATATATTTATATTTATTTTTAGAGGTTGATCACTAAAAAATAGAGGTCAATTACATGTTAATTCCAAACTATTTCATGTTCAAATTAAAAATACAGAATGCAAAAGCGTTAAATATGCAAATTATGGTTAAATGTAGAAATATTTTAAATAAATAAAAATACTAAACATGTAATTATAGACCAAACACAACTTATAGCCTTAGAAAAATTAATTGTCAAAACAAGAAAAACAAGCTAAACAAGGACAAAAATCATGATTACAAGTATTGAAAGGTCTTAAAAAATTAAGGGTAACGATGTTGCAAACGTTGAATAACAAATAAAAGTCACTCAAAGCTTATTGTAGGATTGCAACATCGTCAGAGAGTAACAATCACCAACCATGTTTATTTGGACTTGTTTAAAGGGAGTCCATAATACGTCCATAGTTTTTTATAATTTTTTTTTTGTATGAAAGTGATAGAGTGGACACCATAAAAATATTTAAGGATGTTTATTTATTATAATTATATATACAGGTATTATTTTTGAAAAAAAGTTTGAGGTTGGGCCAGTGACCACCCTAGGCCAAGGGTGGCTTTGCTCATGCATGAGAGCAATACCTGAGCTAGCAATGGCAGTGGCTGGACAGTTGTTGCCTATTTTTGGTAGTGGCTATCTAGTGGGGTAGAGGAAGAAGAGATAACAATGGTTGTCATTGACGAAGAATTGAGAGAGAGAGGTGAACGCTGGTTGTTAAAGGTGTGATTGTTGAAGGCATGAATGAGATTGGGCGTGAAAGACATAAGATATAGGGGGGAGATAGAGAGTTGGTGTCTTATTTCGGAAAGCAAATTTGGGGGAGAGAGAGAAAAGGTTTAGAGAAAACACAAAGAGAGGTTGAAGGTTTGGAAAGGAGACAAGGGGGACAGACAGAGCATAGTGTTAGGGGGTGATTTTAAGCATGATTGAGGTAAGGAAAATGACAAGTTTAAGGTTGGAAAATATATTTCAAGACTCATTCTGGTTCGTCAGATCAATAAATTTTGAAATGATTTGAACCATTTTTTATGTTGGGCACAATAATTTGTCAGATAATGTTTTGTTTTATCTTGAGACGATCTGAACCACTTTTTGTCTTTAGGATTCAAAAATTATTCTACTTTATTATTAGATAGATTGTAAATAAATATAGAAGTATGTATATAGAAAGTGGTAAGGAGTAGAATTTCTTGGCTTGACAAAAACATGCATATAAAGTTGTGAAAAGGATGAAAAAAACATAGGAAACAAGAAAGTAATGAAAAAAGCTGTTAAACAAATATTAGCACATGCTACAAACAGATTTTGTGCCAAACACATATATCAGAACTTTAGAAAATTGTTTTCAGGACAACTGCTTATGCATTATATTTAGCAGGTAGCAAGATCATATATTGTACATCATTTTAACACTTCAATGGAAAGGATGAAAGAATATAAACCTGCTACATATGATTGGTTGGAGACGATACTAAAATTCATGTGGATAAGACATGCATTTGATCCATAGCTTAAGAATGACCACATCACAAATAATCTGTCTGAATCATTCAACAGCTAGGAAGGAGACACCAGAGATCAACCAATTCTGACATTACTTGATGGACTTATGGCAAGGGTAACGAGCAAGCACCAAAAAAAGGGATGAGAAATCATGCATGTAAGATTCTGAAGTGACCCTTTCTGTTGTTAAGAAGTTGAATGCAATTGTGACTACATCTAGGAAATGTAACATATTACTGGCCGGTGAGGATGAGTTTGAGGTGATGGATATTGATAACATTCACTACATTTGCAACTTGAGAAATAGAACTTGTGAATGTAGAGTTTGGGAGATTAGTGGGATATCTTATAGGCATGCATCACTGGAAATTGCGTACATGAGGCATAAACTACAGGATTATTGTGACCCTTTCTTCTCAAAGGAAAAATACTTCAGTGCATACTCTAATATTTAGAGCATGAGAAATGCAATCTTCCCAGGTTTTGAGAAGATCAGATATTTGCACTACTATCTTCCTTCCTCATCTGCACCTTTGATTTTTGAACCTTATTTGACCATCGTTACTTCTGTTATGTGACGAAGCCATTCATTACTCTTCTGCTTCTATGACAATGCTTTACTTGCATGATCAATGGCTAACCTTTATATAGGTGGATATGGTTGGCCTTCAAATACACAAGCAATATAGCCATTACTCACACTTGCAATATAACCGTTACTCACACTTGCAATATAGTTGTTGCATTGTGTCAATTTTTACAAAAATGTTTATACATTTTTTCAATTACCTCCACTGTAGTTTGGTCAAATAAAGTTCTTTTTCCAATGAACTTGGGCCCCACAAAAGGCAATGTTGGATTTTCATAACATTATCTTATAACGTCATCAAAAGATTAACATCCCCTTAACGATCAAATAAAGATTGGGGGAATCTGTTACAAACAACAATATCAGAAGGGATCCCAGTGTTATTTCTTAAGTTTTATTATTATATCAATTTGAACATATAGTATGGCTAATTTACTCAATTTGTTTGTGACATAATTCATCCCAAATAGGAATAGTTTTAATTTTAAAAACCAAAATTTGCGAGAGCAATTGGTTAGTGTATTCTCAATAATATTGTATAAGCAATACATAAATTCAGAAAAAAAGAAAAGAAAAGAAAAAGAAGCCTAACGTACTCGAAAAAAGAAAAGAAAAATTTAGTCTTTCTATATGATTTATTGTTTTGATTGAAGTATTAGTGTTTGCTTGTAAAATCACTTTTACATTATTAGGTCATTATTATATGACCTAATAATATTATTCTGGTTTCAATTGTTGACCTTCTTAAACAAGACCTTATGACTTGATATATCATTAAATCATCAAATTAGATCTCTTTCTCATGACTTAATAATTTTGACAAGCCCATATCAAAACTATGTTTGGACCCAGCTCGTAAATTGAGCCCAAACCATCAAAAGGCAGGGCAAACTTAGCTCATGACTTCAATCTAATTCAAAGCTCAAGGGTCTAGAAAGAGTCACCGCCTCAATTGGGGTTATGCGCCTACACATGGGGGCAGATCTCACACACTTTACCTTGAGCGTATTCTTATTTTTTCTCTCTCTCTCTCTTACTACCTTGTACTATGTCATAATAGAGTTCTTCGGTGATTGTTGTCACCTTCAGTGGTTAGGTCACCTAGACCCAACCACCCAATATTTGTCTCTTATTATTAATTCTTTTACACCACACACTCGACTGATTCGATCATGCATAATCAACTTTGTGCATCATTAGTTTGGCGCCATTTGTGAGAACCGATTTGATTCTTACCCTATAGTCTTTCTACCTTTGACAATCACAACTAGATTCATGAACCATTAAGAAGAAGATGAACCCGCCACATCACGACGAGGTCCCAGCATCACCAGCGAACCTCGTCCCTGAATCCCAACAACTGTTGGAGACCATGCAACAACTGGTTAACTACAGCTAATAGATCCTCACACTGATGTTTCTTGGGAGTCTTCAGGGAGCCGTGTCCCAACATCAAGACGAAAGAAGGGTGCCAAGGCATCTCCTACTACCCCGCTTCGCAGGCCTACTCCATTCTCCTATATTGACGACCCTCCTTCCGAAGAGGATGAGGGAGAAAACTGGCATGGGGACCACCAAAACTACACGAACAACCCCACTCGTGATATCCTTAACCAGTGGGACAAGAAAATCAAGGAGGTACAAAATCAACTCAGTGACGTTTACAACATCATGAAGGCGTGAGGGCCTGAAATGGTCGACTACCTTGTGAAGCGTACTGACACCCCCTTTGCGCCTGATGTAGCCAACTACCCTCTCCCCCAAAATTCAAGATGCCCACTGTAGAATCTTTTGATGGATCCAAAGACCCACTAAACCACCTTAACATTTACAAATCCTTGATAAAACTGCACAATATATTGGACAAGATCATGTCAAGAGCTTTACCTACCATTCTTAAGGGATCTTCTCGCTAGTGGTTCGTCAAACTCACCCCGGCTTCCATAAACTCTTTCGCTGAACTAAGCAAGTCATTTGTCTCACACTTCATTGGAGGACACTAACACCAGAAGCCTACCACCCACCGACTCAGAATCAAGTAAGACCGGGATAAAAGTTTAAAGAGTTACCTCACTCGTTTTAACGAGGAAGTCCTCCAGATTGAAGAACTAGATGAAAAAATTATCATAGCAGCCTTCACAGAAAGTCTGCGCTCATCCAATCTTATGTTTTCAGCCTTGAAGCGCCTGCCAAAGAACATACTAGAATTTCTATCAAAAGCCTAAAAATACATGAACGATGAGGATATCGCCAAAGCTTTGCAAGTCGAGTCCTCACATAGAAGGGAATACAAAAAGTAGAAACGTGAAAATTCTACTTCTTCACTAAATTATGTTTAAAATTCAAATTCAGAGAAAAATAATCGTTTTCTAGGAAAATTTGGTGCCCAAACCAGCATAGGCAGTTTGATTCTGTTAGATATCGAAAAAAATATTCAGATTAAAAAAAAATCAACTCAAACAAACAACCAAGTACAATGTTATGACCGTTCAAAGTTTTGCCACTTCTTTATGCTTTTCTAATATTCTACCAGCGCCCAACACAAACCACCAGCTAGGCATCCAGGCATTCAACGCCCAACAGCCAGACGACCAACGCAGCCTAGTGCCCACGCCAGCGGTGCCAGATGCTCGGTGCCTAGTGCCTAGTGCCCAACCAGCGGTGCCTAACTCCCACACCCTTGGCACGCTGCCTCCTTGCCATCCTGGGTGCGCCTCCCGTATTGCATGACTAACTCATCCAACATCACCCCTTCTAGTGTATCTGACGCCTTTGTCTCCCGCGCCTGATGCCCATGCTCTACTGGCTCTATTTCATTGGTGTCTTTCAGTTACCCTTACTGTCATCTGCTTCCTATTCTCTATCTCTTGGGAGAGAGCCTCTCGAGTCACCAAAAGTTCGGTCAAACTCTGTCTCTGCTCTCACATAAGTAGTCTCAATCTCCAGCTTAAGTGACTTTTTCGCAAGTCACCAAAAGCTCGGCCTAACTCTGCCTCTGCCCTCACGTAAGCAGCCTCAGTCTCCAGCTTAGCGACTCTCTTACGAGTCACCAAAAGCTCGGCCTGACACTACCTTCACTCTCATGTAAGCATCCTTAGTCTCCAGCTTAGTGGCTCTCTCCCAAGTTACCAAAAGTCCGACTTAACTCTAC
Source organism: Ilex asprella (assembly GCA_023539305.1). Taxonomy (NCBI): domain Eukaryota; kingdom Viridiplantae; phylum Streptophyta; class Magnoliopsida; order Aquifoliales; family Aquifoliaceae; genus Ilex; species Ilex asprella. Next base: position 13,461,798 of record CM042191.1, read on the forward strand.
CTTTGCTCTTACACAAGTAGACTTAGTCTCTAGCTTAGAGCTCACTTGTGAGTCGCTAGAAGCTCGGCCTCATTATGCCTCTGCTTTCACTCAAACAACCTTAGTCTCCAGCTTAACAACTCTCTCTAGAGTGGCCAAAAGCTTGGTCTAATTGCCAGCTCAAAAGCTCTCTCCCAAGTCGCCAGAAGCTCTACCTCTATTATCACCAAGCAGCCTTGGTCTCCCGAAAGCCCTGCTTCAAGTGGTATTGCTCTCTCATGATCCAACCTTAATTATTCCTCAGCAGCCTAACGTACTCGTCTTTCTTCCTCCACAACTCTCGGCACTCATTAAGTTTGAGTGTCCTTGAAAAAAGGCACAAAAAATCCATAGCCATCTGTGAATATCCAAAATCAAGAATTTCAGCATGACTAAAACATACAGAAGACAAGGTTGCACAAAAAAGAAGGGTACCATAACGAAGCCCTCCATCGCGGTATCGATGATACCTTTAGGACCCCGAGAGCCGACCTCTCTAATATACGAGAGTGTCACAAACCTCCAAATCCACTCCTTGGCCAAATTCACGACTTGTAGCATGGACATTGAACCATTATTGGAAGTATGACAATTATGCAAAGCTCTGATCTCAGTAGAGGTTTGCACAAGAGTCTCAATCTCTAAAGTAGTCCTTGGACTAACCCTAGGGTGTGTCTGGGTTGATGGATAAACCTAGATACACCATGTTGGATTGGATAAATAATTTATGGGGTCCATTTATCCTTGCTTTGGCAAGGCATTTCAACGTTGGACATTCGTAGCTTTTGAAAAACTCGGGTGTAGTGATTGAGCTCATTTATCCCCTCTCAAGTGGACAAAAAAATCCCACCAAAACTTTGGGATTAATCACCTGCCAACAGGATACAAAAATTATTTTACCACTACACCCCTGGACAATACAAAAGTTAGGGTTTTTTATCCTTTCTTCCCCTTTTTGCACTGGTCCCCATCTTCGAACGACGCCAAATCCTCCCATTGGCAAGGTATGTTTTTTATCTTTTTTTCTCTCCATATATATATCACAAAGTTTTGGTGTATCGATTGAGAGATGTTTAGCTATGTCAGTGTATGTAGTTGTGTCCTGTTGTGGGTTCATTGATGGGTGGTTGTCGCTCTTTATGTCTGAATGTCTCTATTTCTATAGCTTTGTATGGGTGTGGGTAATTTTTGGTGAAATATTTTCTGTTTCACTCTTCCCTAGCATGAGTCTTTTTCATTACATCCCTTTCGATGGCTATCTCTGTAGACCTTCTCTCTGTATCCCACAGTTGATAGTGTTCTACCCATCATAAATTATGTATGAATATCGCTTACTACACAAACACAACATATAGGAATGTGTTACCCAAAATTTAGTAACACACAAAGGCATGAATAAAGCTAGAAAACCCCCTTGTCTCATGTGTCTCTCTTGCTGCGTGTCTCTCTTGCTGTGTATTTATGTGTGTGTGTGTATCCAAAGTATGATTTTTGCTTGCATCATCTCCTACATCTTCTCCCTCTAGGTCGCTGTGTGTTTATGTCTGTGTGGGTGTGTGTGTATGAATGTATGTATGGGCTAAGGTTTAGTTAGCTAGTGTGATCTCCAAACCAGTAGGCATAAAAATATAGTTCTTATTTTTCCTAACTTTTCATATTTGTGTTTGCGGACTGTTATGTGTTGTTGTATTAACCTAGTTTTTTACTTTTTCAACAGTGTATCGGATCATCTTTTCGACGTTTTAAGCCAAGAGTAAAGTATTCTTATTTATGTTCTACAATTTGTGAAGTCTTATGTACTTGTCCATTGTTCTTACTTTTGTGTTAGATGATTGTAGTATGCTTACGTTTGTTTGTATTTGTATGATTATGATAAATTTATTCATGTTCTTAAGAAAAAATTGGATAAATAACTTATTTTTTTGGTGATAGTAGCGTAAATTGGTTATAATAACGGTTTTTATGCTTTTTTTTTGGATGAATTAGGTATACATGGACCTAAGGTTTACTAGGTTTTATTACGTGATTAAAGATATAAAAAAATTTGTTACACAATTGGCTTTGTAGAATTATGTGGTTGCATTAGATGACATGTATGTTCCTGTCCGAGTAACTCTTGTCCATCAAGCTAGATATAGAACACGTAGAGGAGGTATAACAATAAATGTGTTGGGGGTATGTACACCGAACATGAAGTTCATTAATGTGCTTCAACGGTATCATATCCAAGAATTTGGAGCTGGTTCTGCCGTACCCCAAAATCCCGAAGAATTGTTTAATTTGAGACATTCTGCGGTAAGGACAAGCATTAAGAGATATTTTACATTGCTTAAAAATAGATGGACGATTCTTAGGCATTGTGCTACTATCCTGTGCGCACTCATAGTCGCATCATTGATGCATGTTATTTGCTACATAAATTAATAAGGAATGAAATGAGTGTTAACATATTCGAGGAGGAGTTGCCCGAAGAAATTCCTATTGATGGTGAACATGCAGATGATGTCATAGACAATGTGGAGACATCTACTGAATGGTCTTTGTTTCGCAGTCAGATGGCATTGGAAATGTACAACAAATGGAGAAGTACTCATGGTTAACCTATGTAACTTCATGAATTTGTATTTGTATGTTCACTATTATTTGCCCGAACAAATTATGTTTCATGTTATTGCATACAATGAACATTATATTGTTACTTTGTTTTATCAGTTTATTTATTATTTTTTTACAACTTGTGGATGGAATTTAAGATGGTGGTTGTGTCTTACCCGTCGAATGGACAGTTATCGTAAAGAAAAAAAAAAGAATGTCTTTTATTTTTTGTTGTGTTTTGAACATGAAGTAGAGAATGTCAAACACATTGGGGAGTATGCAATTAGAGAAGGGTGTACAGAGGACTTGGACTACGGCTGAAGAAAATCAGCTTATACTGTCGTTGAAGGAATTGTGCGTGAATGGGTGGAAGTTCCAGAATGACACATTCAAACCTGGATATTTACGACTGAGAATAAAATACTTGTTGATGGTGACAATATTTGGCAAGACTATTTGAAAGTGATACTCGACACCCACACTTTTGTCTTAGGTTATATGATAATACTAACAAAACAAAATGTATTTCAAAATTTTTTTGATAAATTGTCCTCATATTGTGTAGAAGGAAAGAAATGAAAAAGGCACGCGAGATAAATCGTGGCCTTACTTCAATGACTGGGGAATGATATTTGGCAAGGACTGAGTAACTGGGGAGTACGTTATCGATATTGAAGACATGATTAACGATGCTGAGATGGAAGCGTCAATGCAGGAAGTTGAGAGCATGTATGCACAAAATCTGGTACAAAATAATGTACCGGCTTTCAGTAGTTCAACACGTGGAGGAGATCAACCACCTCATATGTAACCAAGTGTTGCCTCTCCATGTACAACTAAGAAAAAGAAAGGTAAGGTGAGTGGGAATACATATGAGGCAATTGAAAAAATTTTGGGAGACATCTCCAAGGTATTTGGTGAATATGTTCAAGAAAGTCGTAAGCAGTTAGACATTATTGCACATCGAGTTGGGTACATGCATGATATTACTGATGCACGAAAGAGAGTGAATGAAGAACTTGCGAATATAGATCGTATATCAATGGTTGATCAACATGCAACATTGTTTAAGATTTGTTCTGACCTAGTAAAGGTGGACATCTTTTTTATCTTGCCTGAGTATGAGAGACCTGCATGGGTTGGTAGATTATTGTGGAACACAACCCATCCATGATCAATATCGATGGAAAATGTTGGTCAGTGCCAAAAAGCAAATAGTTAGGACTGTTGTTGTTATGTGAATATATTGACTGCTATGTATGTTGATTTGTACATCTTAATTAATTAGAGTACATGTAGTACTATCATGATGAATCATGTCTTGTAGTAATCCACCAAAGTTTTTGTGGGACTTACAGTTTAGGATACAATGTGATATGACTTGTATTAGGTGGAATACTTTTTGTGATGGGCTATACATGTTTTGGTTGTCTATATGATGGTCATGTATAATATGTATTAAAGAATGCATTTAATGTTAGGTACTATAACTATTTTTTGTTCCGTAAGCAATGTAAGTAGCAGTGAATAGTAGTAGTAACAAATTTTTATTGTTGTGCGAGTAGGTATGAACAGGAAGCAATGTTGGTACGTTGTATTTGTCGGAAGACGGGTTGAAATTTTTCAGTCATGGGTTGAGTGTCATTCGCATGTGAATAAGTACCCAGGTGCACTGTACAAATCTTATGATTCGTACAATGATGCGGCAAATGTTTTTGTCATGCACAATGCAACGCAAATAGTACCACCCGAACGAGATGGATGTCCATGCAATTGGACCTTTGGAAAATTATATTCAAGAACGACCTATGGACAATAATTAACCACCTGTTGTTGTACTTGGAAAAAATAGCTACAAGCATGATATCATTTGGTGCATGATTAGTGTAGTAATGTTCATATTGGGTATTGTACTCACCCATATTGTGTACTCGCTTATGGGTAGAGTTGGTTGACTTTATATTTTTAAATTAATGATTGTCGTATGATTATGAAGAATGAAGACTTTGCCCATCGTTTGTAAATAAAATGGTTTTTGGATTTGAAGTTCTACATATGTATGGTTATGATGCAATAACATTTTGGCGGGTTTGAAGTACATACGATTGCCTATTGTTTGTGTAGAAATATTGTCAACTTTTCTTTATTTTTTTTTACTCTTGCATTTAGCACAAATCATATTGATACTGTTCTAATGAATGATTGTTATGATTGTAGTTCCTAAATGAAGATACCAAAAATAAATGAGGATGAAACAGATGTGTTGATAGACACATTGATTGAATACAAAAATAAAGGGAAGTTATCTCCTTTTGGGAGATACGACACAAAATTGGTAAACGGTATGTTGTCCAAGTTGAATCGAAGAATGTTAAAGTTTAGTTTGTTCTTTATCGAGCTTATAAGGATAATATTTTTTTGGGAGAGACAATACCATACGATTTCTAAGATGGTTGACAATGGTTTGTTTGAATGGGACCCTTTAACAAAATGTGTGATGCACAACCTAGCCATACATGGTGCAAATGCATTCTTGGAAGTAAGTTATATGTGTTTTTCACAACTTTTGTACGTACTTGTTTTAACTGCGCCCGTGTTCATTACACAGCAAATTAATGCTTGCTTCAAATTTACACATGTAGGAAGATGAGTTTGTTGAGCTGTATTGCCTTGCACCATGCCAAAACTTTCAATATTTTGAAGTTATTTTCAAATGAGATGAAGGTACTTCAAGCAATCAAGAATTGGATAGTGTTGGTTCATCCGAGTTAGTTAATTCTCTCAGGCACATCGATGTTATAGTCATCGATGATTGACTGGGTCTACAATGGTTATGTGCATGGTTCGCACTTGATATGCATATTTGTATGTAGTTGTGTGTGTATTAGACTTGGTAATTGCCACAAGCCATTTTGATAATTACGCGACTACTCTTGTGGTAGTGTAGGATGTACTAAATATGTGTGCATATGCCTTCAACTTACCATTTCAAATATGTTGCCTTTATTTTGTTTGTATAAGTTAAAGCAACTGTTAAACTGGACATGTATTGGACAGTATATGAAGTAGAATGCCTTAATTTTGTGTATTTTTAGGTACAAGGCAACGGTTCATTAATTTTAATGTTCATGTGAATTTGTCTGTGCATTAATTTCTCATATATTCTTGATTTGTTTTTACTTTTTTATATTTTTGGTGGATCAAATAATTTTGTGATCGCCTTCTTAAAATGTTTCTAAGTGGAACGTGTAAAAGTTTGAATTGTACATACATAAGTTTCCTACCATTTCACTTAAATAGTAAAGTGGTAATCAATAATTCGTAAAAAATAAAAAATAAAAAAAATAATTCGCAAGCCAAACATGACATAAGATTGGATAGAATTCAAGAGTAAAATTGTCAATAATGTCAAAGTCATGAGATGTTTAAAAAAAAAGTTATAATTTTTCCATGGCTCCACCACATTATAAATTATTAACCAACTCTGGGATAGGATTAACTAATTTGTTTTTATCCCACTATAAATCCCGGTTATTGGGATTTCACTAGAATGGTTATGACTTTAAATCCAACCCAATCCAATCCATCAGTGATTTGCCAAACACCCCCTAGGACTCAAAGGGGTCACATGTTGAGAAGAATCAGAAGCACCATCAAACCCCACTTTCCGAGAAACAGTAGGGCCGTCAGACCTCAGTTGGGAAGCATTGGGGGCATCAGATTTCTCCCACTTAGGAGGAGAGGAAGTCGTCATCCTAGTGACATAGAGAGCCACCACCATTGATCTATAAGCCACAGGATCACCTATGGAGTCTGAATGAAAGAGAGAATTTTCAGAAACTGAAGACATCATCAGATTTACCACAAAAGAAATGAATACCTCTCTTTCTATCTGGGAGAGACTCTGGAGTGACCCGACCCGGTATAAGGGCTGTAAAATCCTTGATAGGATGATCCCTCATAGCTTGGAGACTACTCTCCTGCTTCGTTGATAATGCAGGCAAAGCTACAAAGAAGCCAAACATGCAATGAGTAAAGGAGAGACATGTCAGCCAGACATAAATAGCCGAGGTAAAACTTATACCTATCTTGTTCTTTGGAGGAGTATCCCATCTCACAAGAACTAAAGCACGGTCTTCCTCGGCAGTCCACTTTCCTCCGACAAAGAAGAACCAAGATTTCCACTCTTCTCCTGCAATCCAGTAATCAGCTTCCTCAACCTCGAAGCAAAACGATGCCAGCCCTGATGGGGAATGGGATTCTATAAAAGTATATATGAAGCCAGGAACTCCTCAAAAGAGTATGGACAACCTCACCACGAGCCCGCCATCGCCACAATGAAAAGAATGCCAAAAGCACCCAGCCATTCGGAGTCAACCATCTCAGTGCAAGTGACAAATAAGTTAGAATCTAGAAAATGGGTCTATGCATGAGAAACTTTAACCTTGCCTCCGAGACATTCTCATAAAAAACTATCTCCCCAAAGGAATCATAACATGCCAGCTCGTCCCTCTCAGCTCAGCGACACAAAACAACAGGAGGAATATGGAACGAAGATGCGATTCTAGCAATGTCATCATCACTATCAATGGAGCTGAAAATGAAGGTTACCTTCGAGCCATCACTGTCAGCAGCTCCCTTGCCACGCTGTGGAGCTTGTGCAGAATCTATCACCATACCTTCAGCAAACTGGTTGCGAGTCAAAATAAAAGCCAAGATTAGATAAGGGTATCAAAAGAATGAAAGGATGAACATAATGAACTTACCTGAGCGAAGGTGTCTTTCTCTCTCCTTAGCAAGGCCCAGGTCCTCAAAGGCATTGCCCTCCGTGGTGTCAACCCCAGGGGCATCACCTTGTTTGGTGTCGCCCAGCCTTACGCTTCCCCTAGCGTTGCCCTTGGTGCTGCCCAGACTTGCTCTGGCATCACCCAGCTCCGACGTCGCCCGTGGCACCACTTAGCCTTGCTCTAGCATTTCCCCTGGCACTACCCAGCCTTGCTCCAATGTCGCCCCTACTATCGCCCAACCTTGCTTCGGCATTGTCAGCCCTCCAGTGCTGTCTAACCTCGCGCCTCCCCTGGTGTTGCCCAAGTTCATCTCCATGGCGCCACCTAAGCCTCTCTCCCTTTCCAAGGCGCCGCTTGTCAAAGCATCTCCATTTCCTCACGCAGAAGCGTCCATGCCTCTCTTCATCATGTCTCTACCGCTTAAGGAAGGAAGAAAATGAATAACACTGCCCTAGCTCTAATTAGGAAAGAGGGGTTTTGAAAGAAAAGAATAAATATTGGCAGCTCACTCTTGGGTCTATATATAACCCTCTAAAATCCTAAGCTTGTTACCCTAAAAGAAAAATGAGATTTCTAATGGAAAGAAATGAAGCTTTCTCAAATCCAATAAGAGACCTAGCAGAGAAATTTGTTTGCTAGCACAATGGTTGTTCGACAATGGCTCTACCAGATGGAGAAGTAAGCTTTGATAATGCAATGAAGAGAAAAGCTAAAGAGAAGAATCCATTGTGTGAAACAAGATATCTTAGTCTACCCAAATGGGGGATTCACTCATGCCCTCAACCCTTGGATTACTACTAGGGCTTGGGGCATGTGGGGCAAATGACAAGTCCAACTCCAAACTAGGCCTGGGCCCAGTTCGTAGATTGAGCCCAAACGATCAAAAGACGGGCTAGATTTAGCTCATGACTTCAGTCTAGTCCAAAGCTCATGAGTCTAGGAAGAGTCAACGCACATGGAAGAGTAATTATCGAGACAGTTATCACTTCAAGATAGTGCCCATCCCCAATTATAACTATTCTTCCCGATAAATTAGTAGCTTGACCCTCACGTCACTGCCTCAATTAGGGCTATGCGCCTTTAAATTGTAAAATCCCCTACACATGGGGGCAGATCTCACATACTTCACCTTGAGTGTACTCTTGTGCTCTCTCTCTTACTACATTATACTCTCTCATTAATAGAGTTTTTCAGTCACTGTTGCCACCTTCAGTTGTTAAGTTACCCAGACCCAACCACCCAATCTTTTTATCTTATTATTAATTGTTTCACATCACATCACACACTCAACTGATTTGATCATGCATAATCAACTTTGTACATTATCAAGTTTGATATATAAATATATATATATATATATATATAAAATAAAGCTAAACTTGAAGTTATCTTGTATGTCCTAAAAAGAGAAGACTTTTTTTACATTATGTGGGTAAATAAAAGGAGAAGTCTAAGACAAAAAAATACTCTTATATTTATAACTAATCACAAAAATAATATGGGGCTCCCCTCTGAGGCGAGGTCCTAAGCGGTTGACTAAGCTGCCTTACACTTGAGCCGACACTAGTAGGATGCCATAACTTGTTGCACTGAATCAGAGGGGCGAAATCTACTCTTAAAGTTAGTGATACACACCTCTATTGACTATGGATAAATTTTTTTTACCCTTATTTATTTTATTGCATTGTAGCAATCTTTCAATTTTCCACAGCAGGATCCACAAAATTGACATAATATTATATAATTAATTAGTGATACCACGTCTCAACGATAATATTATAATTATTTTATTGCATTCGACCCATCTCTCGCTTCACGCACACCACGACCACCGCTCAACACTTCTGTCTCTCAACTCTACACAGCACAAACTACAACCTACCAAATCCATTCAAATACCACAACTAGCAAGAAGAATTTGCTTAGATTATAGATCAGTGTATGAGAGAGGTGAATCGGTGCTCAAGTTGCCGGAGAAAGTGGAAACCAAATCTGCCATTAGTTAATACAAGTATATAATGTCGAGTCTTCTTTTGCTTTTTTATCCAATCTTAAATTGTTACCATAATGATATTCTTAGACCGTGATAAACACTATATATTACTAATATGTTGTAAACTATTTACTTTTAGAAGTGATACGGAACATAAAAACAAAGACGGTATGTATAAAAATATTAGAGAGAAATGTTATTGAAATCTAAAAATTTAATTTAATTTTTTAATTTAATGATGTGTCAAGTGATAGAGTTCCTCTAGAGTTACAATAATTCTATTGGACCATATAACTGTCACATCATTATCCCAGAAAATTAGATCAAATTTTAAGTTTAAATAACATTACTCAATATTAGCCACTCGTTAATTATGTTTTTTAAGCAAAACTTAACTCAAATTTTAAAATAGAAGTATATTGGATCACTGCATAATAAAAGTGTTCTAAACGAATCCTAGCTTCTAAATAATGTACTTGCATGCAAATGCATATGTATCAAACATACATGCAATTAAGTTTGGAAGAAGAGAATAAATCCAGACAAAAAATAAAAAAATTATTTGTGCAGACGAATTTATGCACAATGTATTTAGTGAACAGATCTCTCCCGTGATGAACTTGCACTCGTCTGAAAAGACAGCTGCTCCGCAACAAAGAATGAGTTGAGAGGGCCAAAGGAGACTCAGTTGGCATCAACGAGTTGTTCATGAGCTGTCTCGTCGACTCCGTCGGACCTGTTTTTTGTGAGAGATAAATTCTCTCAAAGGATTTCGGCTAACCTGCGTGCGTTCGACAGTAGCCTTTACCTCTCAGTACTCGGAGGACTGCGACATGGAGAGACACACCCATCCCACATCAACTGAGAGTCGTCTCTCCACCCGCCAGATAATCCCTTGGTCTAATGAAGGTGATACCCACAAGGGTACCACTAAAAGGGAACTTAATAATAGCACCAACAAAAAGAAAAAGAAAAACTTCAAAAGTGATTATTAAAGCCCCGTTTAGTAACGTTTAAATTTTTCGTTTTTCGTTTTTTGTTTTTATTTTGATATTTAGAGAAAACAAGAAAAAAAAACTCGTTTGGTAATCATTTATGTTTTTCGTTTCTGTCATCGTTTGATAAATTATGGACGATTTTAAAAAACAAAAAAAGTCATTTTTGATTTTCATTTTTCGTTTTTTAAAAACGAAAAACAGAAACGTTACCAAACAGGACCTAAACGATTCATGTGTTACATTGACTGTGTGTGAAGATAAAGCCATGTAGTTATTATAGTAAGTCCACAACAATATGTTGGGACTAAGGTTTAAAATTTTATTTTGTTTTTTTCAGAAGTGGTACTATTTTTAGGATGAATTTCACACATACCCCTTGATATTTGACATAATTATACAAAACTCCTCACATTCAAAAATAGCGCTAAGATCACTTCACATTTTAAGTTTGTAAAGTCAGAACCTCTCCTCTCGTAATGTACACGTATGCTAATTGATGAAATCAGGCAGAATAGTTCACATATTTCCTGAATTACCCCTCTTTGCTAATTCCTTCATTCAAATTGCTGCTGTCTTCAATTCC
>CM042191.1:13473898-13485860 GCA_023539305.1 Ilex asprella
GGCTTCACCCTCGAATTGTAGTGCTTCGTCATGCGTCTTTTGTACTCGGCGTTGCGGACCGTAGCCATCTCCCTTGCCTCCTCCACCAAGTCGAGGTTGATGCGGAGTTCTTCCTCGTTGGTGATGGGGTTGTGGTGCTGAACCCTCAGAGAGGGTACCCCAATCTCCACAGGGATGACCGCCTCAGTTCCAAAGGCGAGGGAGAAAGGGGTTTCCCCAGTAGGAGTTCTCGGGGTGGTTCGATAGGCCCATAATACGCCCGGTAGCTCGTCCACCCAAAGACCCTTCGCTCTTTCAAGCCTTGTCTTTAGGTTGCGTAGCACTGTCCTCACCATTACTTCAGCTTGCCCATTTGCCTGTGGGTGTGCTGGGCTAGAGTGAGGTTGTTTTATCTGAAGGTCAGAGCAAAAAGAATTCAACAGCTTGTTGTCGAATTGTTTGGCGTTGTCGCTTACAATGGTATGAGGAATCCCGAAGCGACACACCAAGTTCTTCCAGATAAAATCTTTGACTTTCACATCTGTGATTTTGGCTAAAGGTTCGGCCTCTGCCCACTTGGTGAAATAGTCCACTGCCACCACCACAAACTTGCATTGTCCTTTGCTAAGAGGCAAGGGGCCTAGGATGTCGATACCCCACTTGGAGAAAGACCAGGGACTCGAAACGGTCGTTAGCTCCCTTGGTGGTTGTCTTGACACCGTTGCGAAGCGTTGACACTTGTCACACTTCTTAGAGAATTCCTGGGCGTCCTTTGCCATGGAAGGCCAGAAGTAACCTTGTCTGAGCGCTTTATGGGCAAGGGAGCGTCCTCCAGAATGGTTCCCACAGATTCCTTCGTGAATCTCTCGCAAGGCATAGTGAGCTTCCTCTGGTGTAAGGCACCGCAACAATGGTAAGGAATAGCCCTTCTTGTATAGAATGCCTTGTAAGATGGTGAACTTGGATGCTCTCATCCTCAACTTCCTGGCTTCTAAGGGATCATCTGGCAGCACACCTTCTTGGAGGTATGCCCTTATTGGGGTCATCCAATTCAACTCATCTGACGTACAGTTGACATTTGCGGTCACCATGTCCGGCTTGCTTGGCTCGAATTGGTGTCTGACGAATGTTGGTTCTCCTTGAGGGGCCTCTAAGGCTGAGGCGAGTCTTGCAAGTGCATCAGCCGCCATGTTATCTTCTCTGGGGATATGGTGAATCTGGAAGTAATGGAACTTGGCGATTAAAATTTTCACCATAGCCAAGTATTCCTGCATTCTTGCTTCCTTTGCTTCGAACTCACTTTTTACTTGATTGACCACCAGCTGAGAGTCACTGTATGTGGTGAGATGTTGGGCTTCCGTTTCGGCTGTCAACCTCAATCCAGAGAGGAGGGCTTCGTATTCCGCCTCATTGTTGGAGGCAAGAAAGTGAAGCTTTACCGCATACTTGAGAGTGGTGCCTTCCGGGCTGATCAAGACTAGGCCTGCTCCTGCTCCTTCATTGGTTGAGGAGCCATCAACGTAAAGTTTCCAGAGTGATGGAGAAGGCTGCTCAGAGGTTTCTAGAAGAAGTAGGTCTATAGGGTGAGTTGCCTGGGTACCATCAGGGGTGGCTGAAGGAGCCTGGGCGTCAGCAGGGGTACCTGAAGAGCCTTGGGCGTCCCAAGGAGCTGGTCGTGCGACATAGGGGGTTTCTGGTGTAAGCTCAGCAATGAAATCCGCCAATGCTTGTGCTTTGATGGTTGTTCTTGGTTGATACTGGATGTCAAACTCCCCTAATTCTATTGCCCACTTGAGTAGTCTTCCAGATACGTCAGGCTTTCCCAGAATTCTTTTCAGAGGCTGGTCTGTGATTACAATGATACCTGACTCTGAAAGTAGTGTCGTAGGCGCCTTGCTGCTGAGATCAGGGCGAGCGCTAGTTTCTCAAGTTCAGAATATCTCACTTCTGCCCCCCTATATGCTCTGCTCACATAGTAGACTGGTCTCTGCACTCCATCACTGCTCCTGACAAGAACTGAGCTTACTGCCGATGAGGAGGCAGACAAGTATAAATACAAGGTTTCTCCTGGAGTGGCATGCGAAAGGAGGGGTGGTGTAGCTAAGTAAGCCTTAAGTCTTTGGAAGGCTTCCTCTGCCTCTTGTCCCCACTCGAAAGCCTTTCGAAGGATTTTGAAGAAAGGTAGACATTTGTCTGCAGACTTGGACACGAACCTGTTAAGTGCTGCAATTCTTCCATTAAGGCGCTGGAGCTCCTTGGTCGAGGATGGTGATTTCATGTCAAGGATTGCCTTGATCTTGTCAGGGTTCGCCTCAATTCCCCTCTGGTTGACCATAAAGCCTAAGAATTTTCCTGACCCCATGCCAAAGGCGCATTTCTCAGGATTCAGCTTCATGTGGTATGCCCGTAGAACATTGAATGTCTCTTGGAGATGGTCAACATGTTCTGCTGCAGCCAGACTCTTGACCAACATATCGTCGACGTATACCTCCATTGTTCGCCTGATTTGGGACTGGAACATTTTGTTCACCAGTCGCTGGTAGGTTGCCCCTGCATTCTTTAGCCCAAAGGGCATCACCCTATAGCAGTAGGTCCCCTTCGAAGTGATGAAGGATGTCTTCTCCTGGTCTGGGGGATGCATGCTAATCTGGTTGTATCCAGAATACGCATCCAAAAAGGTGAGTAGTTCATGCCCTGCTGTAGCGTCGATGAGGAGGTCTATTCTTGGTAGCGGATAGCTATCTTTTGGGCACGCCTTGTTGAGTTCGGTGAAGTCCACACAGAGGCGCCACTTTCCATTAGCTTTAGTCACCATCACCACATTTGAGAGCCAATCTGGGTATGCCACTTCCCTGACTGCCCCATTTCCTATTAGCTTTTCTACCTCCTTATCCATTGCTTTGGCCCTTTCAGTGGAGGCGCCTCTTAGCTTCTGACGTACAGGCTTATAGCGAGGGTCCACATTGAGGTGATGGGTGGCTACCTCAGGATCAATCCCTTCAATGTCTGCATGCGACCATGCAAAGATATCCATGTTGCATTTCAGGAAATTTATTAGCTGGTGAACCGGTTCTTTGGAGAGAGAAGAGCCAATGTACACCTTTTTATCAGGATGCTCCTCGTCTAAGACCACCGGGGTGAGTTCTTCGACTGGTTCTCCTCTTTCGGTGGAGGCGTCATCCCTGGGGTCAAGGAGCTCTACTTGCAATGCCTCATGTGGTTTCCTGGTCTTCATTGAGGAGACATAGCATTCTCTTGCTGCTACCTGATCTCCTCTTACCTCTCCGACTCCATTAGGAGTTGAAAAACGGAGGATGAGGTGATAGGTGGAGGGCACAGCTCTTAGTGTATTGAGGGCAGGTCGCCCCAGTATGACGTTGTAGGCGGATGGACAGTCAATTACTAGGAAATTGACCATAACTATGGAGCTTCGGGGTGCAGCACCGGCAGTGACTGGTAGGGTGATGGACCCTAGTGGGTATACCTTCTCCCCTGAGAATCCAATGAGAGGTGACCTGATAGGTTGCAGTCTCTCCCTTCCCAGGTTGAGCTTGTCATAGGCCTCTGCAAATAGGATATCTGCGGAGCTGCCACTATCAACCAGGATCCTGTGCACCTGAAAGTTGGCCATTGTCATGGTGAGCACCAGAGGGTCGTCATGCGGGTGCTGGATTCCTTCTAAGTCCTTATATGAGAAGGAGATGACTTCATTGTTGCCATGTCTAGGTGCCTTGGATGGTCGCTCCTCCTCAAGGTGCCTGGCTTTCCTGGCATGAGCCTTCATGGCGGAGAGGGACTCTCCTCCTCTCGCAAGTCCTCCTGAGATAGTGTGAATTTCTCCAATGGGATGTGGATCCTCCTGATGGTGAGGTGGTGGCGGCGTCTGTCCCCTTCCGGCCACATACTGGCGAAGGTGTCCACGTTGGATAAGGTCCTCAATTTGTTTTTTGAGGTCAAAACAGTCGTCGGTGTCATGGCCATGGTCGCGATGGAAGCGACAGTACTTGCTTGGGTTCCTGCGGTTTGGGGGAGACTTCATCCTCCCAGGCCACTTTACTGCAGGGTCGTCCTGGATTTGGAATAGGATGTGCCCGACAGCGGCGTTAAGGGGGGTGAAGGCTTGTCGGTTCCTTTGAGGCGCAGGACCAAGCCGGTCCTTGACAGGTACCCTTTCTGTTCTATTATGTTTGTTGCTGGACTCCTTCTTGTCATCTCTATCTCTTTCCTTTCTCTTCTCCCCCGTTCTGGATGACTCACCTCGTCTGGCCCTCGTAATGTCCTCTGCGTTTATGTATTTCTGGGCTTTGGCCAGTAGCTCTGGCATGCTTCTTGGTGGGCGCTTCATCACCGAGAATAAGAAACTTGACGAGCGAAGGCCTCCCAAGAAGGCAGTCATGGACACCTTGTCATCAGACTCTTCGACCTGAAGGACCTCCTCGTTAAAACGAGTGAGGTAACTTCTCAAGCTTTCGTCCTTGTCCTGCTTTATGCTAAGCAGGTGGGTAACAGGCTTCTGGTGACGGCGCCCTCCAATGAAGTGCAACACAAACGACCTGCTCAGCTCAGCAAAGGAGGAGATGGAAGCTGGGGTAAGTTTGGCAAACCACTGTCGAGCGGATCCTTTCAAAGTGGTTGGGAATGCTCTGCACATGATTTCGTCGGGGACACTATGCAGTTGCATTAGGGTTTTGTAAGTCTCCAGATGATCTAGTGGATCATTTTTCCCGTCAAAGGTCTCCACCGATGGCATCTTAAACTTGGAAGGTAGGGGGTAATTGACAATATCAGCAGTGAAAGACGTGTCAGTGCGTCTTACCAGGTAATCCACGGGTGTCGGTGCTTGCGCCTTGATGGCGTTGAGGGCGTCACTGAGTTGGTTTTGTACCTCCTTAATCTTCTCGTCCCACTGGTTGGGGGCATCCTGGTGATGGTGCTGACTTTCATGGTTTCCGTACTGACTTTCTCCCTCGTCCTCATGCGCAGGCACGTGCGAAGGGTGAACACGCGAGCTCCCTGCATGGCGAGGAGGGATCGGCTGACAAGGGACTCCCTGGCGTGGTACTGAAGCATTCTGATGAGGGACCTGGTGTTCGGAGAGGACAGGCAGTGGTTCCTCTCCCATCGGAGGGAGTTGGACTCCTCCAACGGGGTGATGGGTGACTCCTCCTTGAGAGAGCATCAACTGGATGATCTGCTGGTTTTGGTTCACCAGCAGCTGCATGGTCTGCAGGAGTTGTTGTTGTGACCCAACGGCGGGGGTTGCCGTAGCAGAGGGTCCTTCGGGTGCAAGGGGAGGCGGAGCCTCCTCCCGGTGCACAGGGTTGTTGTCTCCGGGTTGATGAGACTTTGATCTGGTGGTGGTTGCCATGGATTGCGAGAAAGGTAGGAAGACCACGTTGGTTCCCACAGACGGCGCCAAACTGATGATGCACAAAATAGTATGGTGCGAGATCAACAGTCACAATGGTGATTATTGAGCAATCAATGACAGTAAAATGGTAAAACTGTAAATAATAATCAACACAAGAGATTTATAGTGGTTCGGTCTCGGATGACCTACGTCCACTCTTCGAACGGCTATAGTGGCCTGGGGTGTTTTATTGCTCAACCGTGGTACTCCGGAGAGTTTACAAAAAGGATTGTGTTTACAATCTCAGTTGTGTTTACAATCTGAATTGTGTTTTCAGAAAATGAGTTATTTTTTTAGAATGAGAGTTTAGAGAGCTTTTATAGAGTTCAGGGTCACCCCTTGGGTTTCTCAAGGATTACCCCTTGGGGTTATGTCAAGGGTTACTTCAGCTTTTTCAATCACATCAGCTTTTTCAGTCACATCATTGCTAATGCCATCCAAATATTGGGGTCTTATTGTCATTTTTGATACCCTATAAGTACCAACATAATTATATTAAATATCAAGGGTCCGTTTAAAATTTAACATTTATTTTATTTATTCCAAATTTAAAGTTTGACTTTTGAAGGTTGCGTTTGGTGTAACTTTTTAAACTAATTTTTTTATCTAAAGAATGTACTTTATAAAATGAGTTTTTGTACAATGAACTTCTTAGGTGTATTATATCGTTGGTGAACATGGTCCTTGAAAGCACTTTTAAATGCAATACCCCCAAAAAAAAAAAAAAAAGAAAAGAAAGAAAAAAAGAAAGAGAGAAAGAAAGAAAATGCTTTTAAATCAAAAAGTCCATCCGCGAGGTGCGCGAAACACAGTAGCTTGGCTACGGAATGTTTTTGCGTAGGTTGCAAATGTATAATGATACACCTTGTGTGGTCGTGTTTTAGCTTCCATAGAAGATAATTACTTACTCGACTTATCCCCTGCACTGTCACCATTCATGGCTTCTCTGGTTGGCTTCTCTGCAATTCACCAGAGGAGTTGCACAGAAGCCATGGCGTCCTCGTACTCTAATTCGTGTTACTGTTCTATGTCAATCCCCAAACTACCCACCGCCACCCACTTCTTATCGTCTCTCAATCCCTCCAATTCCTGTGGGTTCCATGGGATTCCACCATACAGAGTTCTGTCTACCACAAGAACAAGTGCAAAGTTTGAGAAATTCCAAGGCCAAGTTCCGCAAGACAATATTGAAGACATCCCAGACTCATCTACTTTAAAGTTCTCACAACAAACAATTCAAGAAGAGGAAGAAGATGACAGGTGGGTTCAAGGTTTTATTCACTTTTGAATTTTTGTGTGTATTTATTTATAAATCTGTTTGCGTATATATTCATTCAATATATGTGCCTCTTTATGGGTATGTATCCTAATTACTAATAGAGCTGAGTGAGCTTGGTGTTTATTCATTAATCAAGTGGAGGGCAACTTTGTAGCGACAATGAGTAAGTTGTACTCATTCATTAATACATCATGAATTCATGGCGTTTTGGTTGTCATGTGTTCTGTTGAAATTGGATCATTTAGATGTATTTGCTAACAGTCAATTGCTCTTTCTTTTCTGTTTCCCTTTCAACGCTTTAGTGGCCCAGATGTTTTCTTAACCAAATTGTTTGAGTTAATATCATCAGCGTGACTCGTGATTTTCAGCATACCTGAAGTAAAAAATATGTAGTGATGTTAGTACCACTTCTTGCTAGTTATGTGGCTAAATATTGAGTGCTTTACTGTGCTACAACAAGTTATAGGGAATTTTTTTGTGAGCAATTGAAGATTATATAATTTATGGAAACTATGCATAGAGTAGGATTTGAAGTAAAATCTTCCTCCCGGGATTGTTGTGCTTGTTTTTGTGCACAAGTACATTATAGTCAGTATTGAATCTGGCTGTCCTAAATTAAGATGAATCAAAAACTGAAAAAAGGAGGGGGGGGGGGGGTATGGTGAATAGCTTGCAGTTGGTTGCAAAGCTCATTAGAAAGTCTAACTTTGTGTTAATTGGAAAGAAAAAAATTTCTTGCAAAATCCGCTAAAAAAGTCTCAGATATAGGTGTTGTTGGTAGAATTTTTATTTTTTGGGAATTTTGTGGTCTTCTATCTATTGATGTAAATTCCGCATATGCCTTTAATTTAGTAAAATATGTTATCAAGGAAGTTTCAGTGCTTGTTAAACAGATTTTTGCAAGCGTATTAATTCATTCAAGGAAATACAAAAAGTGAGTACTACCATGCTTATTGAATGATTGCTATTTTTGTCCATTCTTATTAGCTCTGCATCAGTTGAGAATTAGGAATTGCGCGTATAGGTTTCATGTTCAGTGACCTTTCATTCAAATCCTTGCATTGCGTCATATGTTATTTCTTTATTCGTAATTTCAGTTAAGCGGTAAGAAATAAATGATTTTTTACTTGATTGAATTTGTGCTTCAGATTTTTGCCTTCTGATTTGGAGGGTGCTGTGCGGCAGTCAAGTGAAGCAACTGCTTCTTTCGTTTCTTCAGGAGGAATGAGAGCCATAGTATGTGTTGGGAAGGCTCGATCTTTTACCTCTGCGTATGTGTTTTAGTAAAGAATTGGGGAATTTGCCTTTATATGATGCCAATATAAATCGAAATCAATTTGCTCCCTCTCTCTCTCTGTCTGCCCTGGTTTGTGTCTGTCAATCTTTCACCATTCTGTTGATAATTCTGTCTTATTTCTTCTTAGCATATTTCATATTCTCTTAAGAGATGCACACACACATGGACATGTCACAACTTATAAGTATTGTAGTCTGATTCACTGTACAACTTTTTGGCATTCAAAAGGACTTTCTAATAACTAGGTTGTTGTGATGCAAGGGAAATATTCTAGTCAAGATGAGGCATATTCATTTAATCTTTGTCAATATGTAATAAGTTCTACTAGCTTATGAAAAGTTTCATGCTATGAACTTGTGTTTTGAGTGACCAAGATTGACTGGATTAATGTGTCTTTTCTTTAGGAATGCTAGTGAACTTGCTCTTAAGCAGCTTGATTTATATAAGTTTTTTCTTACTTTTACCTTCAGGTTGATGTTGAACAATTCATCATTTTCTACATGTAACATACCTGAGTCAATTTGTCTTCTTGTGGGCAATTCATGCATCATTATATTCAAAATGTTTGAAATTTCAGAGTCTCACATTTGTACTGATTTAGTTACTTCACTTATATTTTTCTTTGTTGGTCTGCTTTTGCCCTCAGGTTGAGCTCTTAATACCGCAGTTGCAGTTTCTTGATGATGAAGGTGCCCAAGCTGAGCTCTGGGAACTTTCAAGGATTTTCTTGGATACATTAATTGAAGAAACAGGATGTCAGGTTAGTTGGGACTTGGGAGCACTGTCCTAGTTGTAATATTAGGATTGAGACTTAGTAGTCTTGTATTTTTATTTTTTCTTTTTATTCAGACTAAGACTTGGGAAGAATAAAAATATGGTCTAATAAAGAATTATATGGGCTGATTCATATTGAGACATTTTGCATTTTGTACGGTATAGAGTTTAAAGGAAGGAAATGCTTATGTTTGTATGAAGTAATTTATTTAAATGATCATATATTTCTTTTTACATAAACCACTATATTAAAGGGTGAAGGTGTGTGATTCTATAGTTCTGTGTTGTTTGAAGCCTCACATGGATAAGCAATCATATTTTTATCCATTATAGCGAAATTTTAATTGCTAAGAGCCTAAGATATATTTCTCATTGTTAGAAAGTGAAAGCGATATTTCCAGATGCTGGTGCAACTGCCCTTCTAAAATATCAGTGGAAAGATGCTGCTTTCAGCTTTTCGAGGTAAATTTCACCTTGCTGATGAGATTCCCCTTTTTATACAATTTGGTTAATTTCTCTTATCCAGAGGTGTTTAGCACCATTTGCCTACATGTAGGAGTCCTACTGCTGAATCATCTTGATTTTGGATTTGTTCAATAATGCTTGCATGACTGAAAGTATGAGAACTGTACTGTGAAATTTAAACTCCTAAGTGAAAGAAGTTAGTGTGTGATTGAATTTAGATATTTTCAGTCTAAATAACTCTTTCATGCCATATTCTTGCCCAGTTTAAGTGACCGGAAGCCTGTAGGGAGCGACGATGAAATTATTGTTATGGTAGTTCCTGATTATCAGATGTTGGAATATGTCGAGCGAATTGCATCTGATCTCTCAGATGATCCGGTACTTTCTTGACCTCATCATTCTTTTGATGCATGATTTTGCAGTTATTCAGTTTTAATATTTCTCTTGACTTTACTAACCAGATAATTAATGTAATTCTGAAATGTATTAGCTTCTAACTTGATAGAACCTTCATATATTTCTAATTGTAGGTGTTTGGATTTGGAGATCAAATCCTGTTCTGAGGCTGCTAACAAAATAACAACTGACTGTTTCTCTAATTGATGTAGTGCTAACAGTGACACAAAGAGAAGACCGTTTCTTTATATATAGAACACATACACAAAGCCTGAATTGATATGAATGGAAGAGCAACACTGACAAAAAAAGTATTATTGAATTGGGGCAATTTATAGGAATGCCCTAGACCTCTAAATGTTCCGAAACTGAATTAACGCCCTAATTATATGAAAGTTTCCAAAACCAAATTAAAACACTTGTTGAATAGTATTTAGAAAACTAAATATTCTCGGCAAGAGTAGAATATCCGTAATTAAATTCTGACCATAACAAAATGATAAATGGAAACAAACGGAGAAATTATTAACTCATGTCGCCAATGGTGCACTCACACTTTGATGTTGGACAACACAGATGCTGCCACAAACCCATAACACCAACAAAACAATCAACAACTTAGACGATTTTGGCCCAAAAGCTCTCAACGATACTCACTGTCACATGTTGCGTCGGCACTCATTCTTACGTGATTGCTACTTATCTGGGTCGACGTTCATTAGGGATGGCAAACTAGAGCACAATTGACCACCATGAAGTGATTCTGGTGCACCTTTCAACCTAGAGGAAGAAGGGAAAATATAGTAGAAGGAGATGAAGTACAAAAAGGGACTTAGATGCAAATCCTAAAATAAATATGAGATTGAAAGATAGGATCAAATTCTAAGATCTTGCTTTGATACCATGTTAAAGTCAGGATTTATTGAGAGAGAAGAATTTAAGACAAGAGAGGAGCTCACAATCATCCATCTACAACTCTCTCTATATATACCCTTATGATTGGTTTACTTATTGCAAATCTAACATTGGCATTTAGGGAATATTTCATCCACACCCCTGATAAATTACCATATCTTCAAAGGAACCCCGTGCATTATTTGAAATTTCACGGCACTCTCTTGTAGTGTATATGTCCACTTCATGTAGGCCCCCTACTCTAACTTACAATTAATTACAATCAAAAAGTTGCTTACGTCATACCAATACTTTCTTCACATACCAAATTTACCCTCCTTATTTCCCATGAAACCCCTCCCCAAGACTGCAATCTCCCTTTCTACCTACTACCAGGTGCGTTCAGACCTGGAGCTGCCATCACCTGCCACCCAAAACCAAATTCAAACTGCATTTGCCTTGAACAACATCACCCTGTTAACAGTGCACCAACACACAGAGCTGTCATAACCACCACCCTAATCAAATTCGCACTCAATGACACTGCCCACGAACACTTCGCCAGCTGCAAACCAGTAACCACCTCACCATTGAGCTGCCATAAAAATGGAAGAAAGATGAAACAGGGGAAGAAGGGCAGTGAATGCAAGGCATCACCACTGCCACTCTTGCTCACAACAAACCAGCATCACAATATATATATTCTACAATTGTCTTTCAATTAAAAACAATGAGCAAATCAGAAAAATAAAAATTATTCTAGCTTGACCTTTACATTGAACCATTGCACCAATAGAATCCCATGGCCACCCACCACATCAATCTCCCAATTCAAATAAAAATCAGAAAACAACCCAATTTATCTAAAGTTTAAGCCCTATTTGTACCCAATTGCACCAAATCACTAGGGAATGATAACTCCAATTACGGTGGAACCAAATTGAGGACGGAATTGAGTTTGGAACTTTGCGATCCATTACCTAGATCACCCTGTTCACACTGTGATGCGAATTCCAATGAAAACCCGTACAAATTTTAATCAATTAATACTAAAATTTTGTTAAAAATCCACACCCTCATTTTAATTTTATCGAATTAGACTTACCTTTGACTCGCACTCTGGTGAATTGTGTGCATGTTGCTCTGATAGAAGCTATGGGATGGAAGGAGGGTGACATAGATTGGTGAGGGTGAGGGGCCCCGCCGGGCTGCCGGGGACAAGGTTTATTTTCTTCTATGTGCTGTGTGGGTGATGGGTGGTGTAGGGTTGATGTTTCTTTTTTTTTTTTTTGGGGGAGGGGGGAGGAGGGAGAGAGAGAGCGAGGAAGAGGGAGAGATAGATGTGTAATGGGTTGATGGTGGTTGATAGTGAGTAGCAGTGGAGGTGGGTGGAGGAGGTGCAACTGGGTGGAGTGGGTATTGGAAGATGTGGGGTGTGGGGCGATAGAAGTGGAAGTGGGTCGAGGTG
>CM042191.1:13492891-13563823 GCA_023539305.1 Ilex asprella
ATATATATATATATATATATATATATATATTTGAATAACAATTGACTCTTGAAATAACTTGATAAGAGCTGTGTAACTAAACCAATAATGTATTACTAGTCATTCACATCCAAATGATATATGGCAATTAATATAATAACCCAAAATCAAAGAACTTAAAATTAATTTTTCTCAAATAAAAACATCATCCAAGTAAGTACAAAATAAATGTATGAAACAAGTGTTTTTCCACTGAATAAAAGGCGCAAGTACGTAAAAGAAAGAAATAAAAAAGACACAAGTGTAGTTTTATCCGTTGTAAACAACTCGCACCACGAGTCAGTAATCTGCGCATATGAACAAAATAAAATGATATCAGTATGTTTTCAATATCCATAAACAGTTGAAGATAAGTGTAACTTTTGTAAAACACACCTCATAAACAAGGTTTCTTTGTATAGATAACATAAAAACAAAGAAAAAGAATCAAGACAACACCCAATAAGATGCTCCAAAATTTTAAATAAAAATGTGAAAAATCCAAATCCAAGCTAATTCAGATCAACTCAAGCAAACATAACTAGATTCACAAATTATATCGTCAATTTGTCTTTGAGAGATATTATGTTGTATACATGATAGTGTATGTGATGTCCACATCATTGAACTATTGGTTAGTTACCCCATGTTTTTGTTGCTTCAAGTAAATTCAAAAGGCAATAACAAAATATTTAAACACATCTACCAAAAAAATGACTAATCAAAATAACCATAAAATAATTTTTTTTTTTCAATAGGCTTATAATCTCTAATTATTTCCCACATCTACCAAAAAAATGACTAATCAAAATAAACCATAAAAGAATTTTTTTTCAATAGGCTTATAATCTCTAATTATTTCACACTTAAAAAAAAGTCACAAGGAAATATTGCAATTTTTCCATAGCAAA
Source organism: Ilex asprella (assembly GCA_023539305.1). NCBI lineage: Eukaryota > Viridiplantae > Streptophyta > Magnoliopsida > Aquifoliales > Aquifoliaceae > Ilex > Ilex asprella. The sequence goes on from CM042191.1 coordinate 13,493,821, forward strand.
CGAATTTTACTCAATGTTCACAATAAAAGTCTCAACAGATAAATTAAGGAACCATTTTGTATAATATAAGTTTTAACACACAAAATTTACACCCTATAATAATGACAATTCTCTAATATGGAAGAAAGTAAATGTGTAATATATAGCTTACCATGACGTAGGAGGGTTAGTCAGATGCTCTGCAGAAGACATATAGGCTTGAAATATATTTTCAAATTGGGTCTGTCGAATCCTCATTTCTTCAATTTGAGTCTGTTGGGATTTTATCATCTGATTCTATGATTGTATCTTTTGATTTTGAACCTCTACTCGCTCAAGCAGTTCATACTGAACTCTCTCAGCCTCGTCAGCCCTCCTTATAGCTTCTTGTGCATCCAAAGTAGCTCTTTGATTTGATTTGACAGATGTATGGGACTTTGGACCATGCCTAAGACTACGTATATACCTCGACCTTGTTCTAAGTACAAGGTTGCATATTTGATCTGGATTTAACATGGTGCCACCCTCTGGTATAGGTTGGGATTGCAACTCCAATATCTGATTCTGCAATTTTAAAAGTGTAATGTAACAACTTAATTTTTTTTATAAAAACTAAAAATTGAAGTATAATATACTAATCAATCTTAAATATTTCAACTCAGCTTCATCGCATGACCACCCTTTCACTGGATTATAAAGAGTGTCTTTGTAGAACGAAATTCGATCAAGCTCCTCATTTGTCTCTTCATTTCGTTGTATGATTTACAATTAGAATTAATGAATATAGAGTTAACAATAATATTGTACTAATTAACTTGAAATCATACAATTTTATATACCACCGCCACAAATGACTTTGTACTCATGAAGTGGGTAACTTGCAACTTGGCTTGGCTTGCCTTGTTGACTTCACATTATTTTTGCATTGAAACAATAGACATGTTAATGAGTTAGATAACTTTTTTATATTAAAATATTGCACATGATAATTTCACTTGATAATCAACATCAGAGAATATAGTGGATTAGGTTAGGTATAAGTCTTTGACCTTGTCATTGACTTTGACTGTAATAGATTAGGTTAGGTGGAATACGGTCCCGTAGTTTTTCCCAAGATGGTTTCTATGTTAAATTGGTTTGTGTTTTGGTTGTTGTTTATTGCTTACTTCACACACACAAACATACTTGCAATGCCTCATGTTGAGATTTAAACGAACTTTAAATCCACAGACAAACACACACAATCGAAGAACAAACCAAGAACATAAAGCAAAGAGAAAACAATAAAGAACAAGACACACAGATTTTACATGGTTCGACAATTTGCCTACATCCACAATGCTGCAGGGATTTCATTATTGAGAGGGAGAGAGTTACAAAGAGCGGCTACAATGCACACACAAATCCAAATCGCCAAAATAACAGTTTTTTATATGTTTTGCGCACCGGGCCACAAAACATACCCAAACCCCCATGAGGCTTTAAGCCTCAAAAAATTTTCCATTAAAAATTGCACAATATTATTCCGGGTCGGGTCACCACCCGGATCAACACAAAAAAATTAGGCTCCACAAAAGCCCAACACCTCACAGACCATGTGGTTGACCTTACGTGTGAATGGTCAATTTTATGTCTTGAAAAATTTGTTGAAATTGATGGAAGGTCTTGAAGGGATAAGAATGGTAGATTTGCATAAAATTAGGGTTGATTATTGAATTTGGTATTCATGTATCCATACGTTCATTTAAGGATTTGTGCATCAAAATGGGTTAATTGAACTAAAAATGATTAATCAATTGGTAATCGTGATAATTATGTTTATTTAGGAAAATATTTCGCACGAAGGGTGAAGGACCTATTAACCACCCCCTCTAACTGATCTTAGGTTGAACTTCATGTGTATAATCGTGTTGGGGACGATCTAAACAAAATTCCTAGAAAAAAACACTCAAGCTCCCATGAGGCTAAGTATCCTAGCAAGAAACAACATCTCTAGCTTTATCTCCTGCTCTGCAATCATCATCATCTTCTGCACAATCTATAGGATGACCTTGAAACTCCTTGGTATTCTTCGAACCATGGCTACCTACCCTATTTTTTCCATTGAACGACCTCCTGGGTCGCCCTAGATGACCTCCAATATTCCCTCAAGTCCTCTGTTGTGCTTTCTCGAGGCTCAGAATCGGACCACAATTGTGTCCAACCTTTGACAGGGTTTCAAAACTAATCTCTGGTGTTGGTGTAGTGGAGGTATTCACATGAGTATTAACAGATGCTGGTGGTCTAGAAGCAGCATGATCCTAACCAATGGGGCGAATATGATCCTCATTTTCTGTGTCATCTCCCTTAGCCTCTACATTGACAAGTTTGAACTCAGATCTTGCAAGAGATGCACTGTGTCGTACTATGTCCTAACGAATAGGCTTCATCGAGGCCTTCTTCTCGTTCAATTCTTTCAAAGGGAGAACCTTGTCCTTGCATATACGTGTGATCTAGTAGCCAAATGGAAGGACTTAAGAAATCCACCCCTCGTCTGAAGCACGCCAAACAACTCCAAATATAAGAACAAGTAAATCTATCCCAGCACATGCTTGTATGGTGCGTAATAAGTAGGCTCACTGGATAGTGAAATCAGAAATGTGGGACTTGGGGGGTCGATATTATAGTTCACTATGTGATTGATCATCCTATAGTCCTTATTGAGATATTTTTGGAAGAAATTTTGATGGTTCCAACAATCAGGTTGCGGAGCACCATAGATCTTCATTGCAACATCTGCAATAGGGGAATTTCTAAGATAGGTCCATGCCGAAAGACATGATGGGGAACCCTAGGTAGTCTGAAAGTGGTGGCTATCAATTCAGTGGAGAATACAAACTAAATCCCACACACATAAGTGCTGAAGTGCTCAACATTGACATATGTACCTCAAATTTGTGCATAAAACTCCCTGACTACTTCGTAATTTGCACGCTTAGGGGCAGAAAAAGTGACTAGTCAATCCACGAGCTATGAAAATTGTGAGGGATAGGAATGTTTCTTAGCCTTGTAAGGACGACTGCTTCCTCCACGCTTACAGGGATCAAAGCATACTCTCTCTCTCTCTCTGAAAACAGTTCATCTCATCAAAAGTTATAAACCTAGCCCTTTTCTCAAACCAATTGGAATGTGTCCAACTATGCAGGGAATGCAGATCTAAAGTCAAAACATGACAAACAACACCTTATGAGGAGTTATAGAGTTTGGGAATGTGATGCGTAGAGAGGTGTTTTAGTTTTGAAGAATTTTGAAATGAGTTAGAAAGGCTTAAAACCTATTTAAAAAGAACAACCCAATAGTTTTCTTAACAAACACCACTCCAGCCATCTTTAGACTGCCAGCTTCCCTCCTGACCTCTATTCCACGTCTCTCAACTCTCAACCAACCCTCAAACGCCCCTAAAAAATGTATGAATTCATGAATATGACTGAATTGAATTATGAAGACATGCGTGGATAAAATTCAGAAAAACATTAGCGCAATTTTCAAAATTTGAAAATTAAACACCAGTCATTAATTATGCAAATATCACCTATTCTTAAACTAATGAATTCATCCTCTCTAAGGCAAGTTCACAAATGCAGAAATTAGCACTTATACATCATTTGAGCAATTTCCTAAACAAATTTTATTTTTTATGATTACTCACACGTTTTAAAAATTTGCACAATTTTGATCGACCCATGTGTTAAGTATGTGCAACCAAACTCCAAACCAATAGGGAATCCATCTAAACCAAGACTTTAATATAGCTCTACATGAGTTTCTAATGCATCATCTAAGTGAAAGTATAACCCGTTAGTGAGTGTTCTATTTGAATTTTTATTTTCTTTATTTTGGGACATTCCCCCTATTTGTTTCATCCCTTCTACTCATTTTGTGGCCTCAATAAGTATGATTGTGGATTCCGTACTTTACATTGTGGTAGTTTTATAGCTATAACTAGCTATTTGAGCTTTACATGATTGAGCAATTACATTTATCACATAGTACTCCCAACTATCAAATGTTATTGATTTTAACCATTCTTTTTATGCCTCACATTTTTGCTGTTGGCCGCATTGTACTCTTTTTACACTTTTGGCCCTTTGAGCATCTTTTCAAGGGATATGGTGTTTTACTAACCTTCGAGTTATGTGTTCATCTATCACCAACATCTAGAGTCATGTAAGGTCATTAAAATTAACAATACAAAGACTAGATAAATGAAGGTGAATGTATATTCGTGCAATAGATTTTATGGATTGTTCTTTGAATCAAAGTATGATTACCATGTTTAACATCAACAATTGTTTTCCCTTTTTTCCTTTTTCAATATTTTTTTATTTTTTATATAATATAAAAATAGAAAATACGCACAAGGGAAATGCAATAAACAAAGGAAAAATGTAATAAAGGGTAAATCCTAGAAAAATGTCTAAACTACATGTCAAAACTCTTATTGGATTTTTTTCTATTTCATTTTTTTGTGTTTTCTATAACTAAGAAACAATGATTGCAAAAGTGATTGACTTGTTTAGGCCATCCAATCACTACTTTTGATATATTGAACTTCTAAGAAAGAAATAGGAGTCCAAGTCACCCCGATTTAGGCTTTTGGATCACATGCAACCACTTGAGTAGTATTAGAGACTTTAGTTTAGATCATATGGGATTTTAAGTGTTTAATATTCTATTTTTTTATTCACTTTTTTATTTTATTGGCTTTTTATTTGTATGCTTTATTTTTCGTTTGTTTTGACAATATTCTTGGTTCTATTTATAGATGCTTTGTGGTATGAGACTTTGAGTTATATGTCTTGTTTTTCTTTTGCTTAATTTACATGCATGATTTAGCTAGTTGTTATGTGTTTATGTCTTCTTATTATACTATGATTCTATGGCATACTTCTTGTATATTGTCATTGCGTTAACATTTATAATAAATAAGGAAATAATATATTGGATAACTTAATTCTGTATCGTACTTGTCATATATTGTCATTGAGTTGACATTTGCAATAAAAGGGAGAGAATATTTTAAGTACTTATGAGAGGAATCGAGGAGATTTACTCTTGACTAGTCTAGGTATGTTGCATGTGAAAATACTAAGAGAGAGTTTGTTCTAATATTCAGGAGGAGTACATTTACAAATTTGACGTAAAGTCATATATTTTACATTTGTTATTTTACTTGTGAACACCAATTAGGGAGAAGAACTTGATTTGTTTGACATTGGTATGTCAATATTACATATTTACACTTGCATAATGTATATATAAATATGTCCGATGCTTAATTGGAGCTAACCATATCTGTAATTGTGTTATTTAATTCCATAACATATAATGCTCTTCACAAGGATTTTGGTTTGAGTTGTGATACACAGGACTATGATCTTCAAGCAATATTATATGATCTAGATCTTGTACTTAGATAAAGATTTAAGACGTATGAGTGTTGAGATTAAATCTGTAATGTCCCAAAAATTCACTTGGACGGCATTACATTCTAAATACAATTCGCAGCATGAGAGCACTAAATAACTCCATAAATAAGAAAGTTTCATTCAACAACCATTGATATTTTAACAAAATTCGGGCAGAGTCTCTTTTGTATGGGGAGCCCTACCCAAAACACAACCTGTACAATTATACTACAATTAACCTCACAAGGTCCACATATACATAGCTATTGACCACACCGGGTCCATTTATCCATCATAAAATAAACTTTCATTCACTATATATCATAACCACACTATCATTCCAAAAGAAGAGGCCAAGCCATGACATTTACATTCCAAAAGAATTGCACATAAACTTAGCAGTGGAATAAACAAAATACTAGACTATACATAGTCGTAAATACATTCTCTAGTCTAGCACAAAAATAAACTACATCCCTAGATGTCCCACTCTGGATCTAAGTATCCCTCTAAGGAAGCCTCTCCATGGTCCGACTTGTGAACACCGAGCTCCTCCTCAGGCACATGATCTGAAAAATGTTTAACTGTAGGGGATGAGCACGAAGCTCTGTAGAAAAATCCTTCCAAATCCAAACAAGGTTTCGAAAAACATATAAAAACGGTCGGTCTCATTCCACAAATAAAATATATAGTTTTTGAAATAAAACATGGACATTTTCAAATAGATCTCAAGTTTAGATAACAACGGTAATTTAAGGAATAAATGGAACCAATACACAATTAATAATACATTCCACCATAAACCGATTTTCACAAGTTCTTGCGAAATCCCTACTTCCCAAAACTCTTGTAGAAACCATATCTGGTAGAATGAACAATTACCAACAACTACCTTCATATCAACCTTATAAACATGTTTCTCCACTATGATGTATGGCAATCCACATGAATCGACACATTGAGTAATATCTAGGCCCACACACACACAAATCTTCGCAAGGATATCAAACTTCGAGAAAGGCGTCTACCGACTACATTGTCCCATACCAATGCACTGGCAATAACGAATCCAACCCAGACATAGTATACTAATCCCCATACACGGCACCCGTGATTGAATAGTAGTTTGGTCCTCGTAAGGTACCAACCCCACTACGAGTGGTAGGAAAAAGGTCAACCCACACGGAGCAAGCACAACATCTACCCACCATACGATATCTAGTCAAAGGCCACCCATGGTCATCCCACATCATAAGAGATACAATGCCAAACCCATTTCCTCCATTTATAAGCATATCCCAAAAATTCCCAATTTAAGCATATAACATTTTCAATAACTAACTACGAAAATTGCAAGAGATCACAACAATATAATTGTATTACTCAACAAAAAGTACTATAGTTTCTCAATCATTAGTAAAGGAAGAATTTAAGAGGAACATTCATTACTCTCCAAAAAAACTATAGTTTTAAAGCAAGAGAAAGGATTTCATGGGTATTCAACCCTATTTTGTGTAAAACATGTTAATAATTGCAAGAAAATCAAGAAATCAAGAACCCATAACAAATACATACTATTAAGAGTCAAAAACATACATATAAAATAGCTCTAGCCTCAATGTAAGTGAATGGAAGAAAATCTCTACCTTGTATCCTTAACTTTGGTGTGAAAAACAAGAATATTTGATCTTGAATCACACTTGAATATCTTATTTTTTCATTTCTTTCTTCCTCTCTAATGCTCTATAGGGTTCCAAGAGGTGTGGGGGTATGAGGGGAGTGGAAGAAATGAGAGAAAATGGGATGAAAATGAGTTTAAAACACCTCAGCCCCGAAATTTACTGTTCATGGACTGTTTTGGTCTTCTCCGAAATTATGATTTTGCCACTAAAAATCTCCAATTTGATCTATATGACTACCCTAAGGTTTTTCGATGTTCCGGATTCATTTTTAAATGTTATTTTAACCTAAAACATTTATTTTTATGATTTATCTCAAAACCAAAATCAATTTACACCCGAAACACCGAAATTACTATTTTACCCATCCGAACCGACTATTAATGAAGTTTTGCGTTGTTTGCAAATAAAAGGAGATAAAAGGTGCTTCTTAAAGCCTTTTATACTCATTTGAAGCCTAAATTTACTCATTATTCTTATATTTTGATTTATGATGCAAATGGAGACATTAAATGCAAAACGAAGCTAAATGGACTATTTCGACATCGCTTCGTTATTTGGGTATAACTCTCTCATCCGAGCTCTAATTGAGATGATTCAAGATGCTATGTAATACTAAGAAAGATCTATACAACTTTAATGTTTTGAGTTTTGAGAGATATTGACTGCATCAAGGTCAAAATCGCGCTTGAAATTGCAGCCAGTGCACTGTTCACGTGCACTACTCACAACCTGTTTCATCACTTTTTCATTTTCAACCCATTCCTAAGCCAACAAAATCCATCCCATAGATGTTTAACATGGTTTTCCACCTAAAACTTGATACCTATAAGTTCTATTGCACCCCATTTCATACATCTACAAATCAAAACCAAGTTCCAACTACTATTTACCCTATTTTCACAATACGAACATTTTTTTAACTCTCTACTTTTACAATCTACCTATTATATATATCTAAATGTATACAATGAACGTGTGGGGTTTTACAAGATCTACAATTTATTTTGTTTACTGATTTGAGAGTTGTAATCTTAAAAATTGGTGCTCCCATGCCATTGAAACTAGAATCGACATTTAGGTATCAATCCTTCTTCTTTGTTTGTAGCTACGGCCAAATGTTAGACGCGGAATTGCATCTCTTGACAAATTTTGAAGCTAAGGCCAGAATGAAGAAAAACATAATAAATTGTGTTTGTTAGTCCTGTAAAACAATTGAATAAAAATTGCAAGTGGTAATTTATTACATGAAATGACATTAATATACGGATGAAAAAATATTTCTCCAATAAAAAGATTCAATAATTTTCTATAATTGCCAAAGTCCAAATTGAAGGGATCAGAAAACATAGAGGGTTAAAGAGGATTCTAATTTTTTTGTATCATAGGGGTCGGTCGCTAATATAAATATAAAGTGATAAATATTGACAAGACAATGAAATAATAGCAAAGTGATAAAACAAGAATGACTTTATGGAAGTTATAACCATCACCAATCGTAGTACATTTGTTCGTAATACTGATAGTAATATAGATCCAACAATCCAAAGTGACGAAATAATGAAAAATCTGCATCATAGTGCTTGAATTGACATTAAATATGATCCCCCTTAAGTCAAAATTTCTAAACAAGGTATTTCATCTTCGCCAAATTGGCATTCCAAACCAAACGTTGAGTTGTTTTACAATCGGCTGGAGAGTTGTCAAATTGATTTTTTGTCGTTTTAAAATGTTGATGACTTTTCTTTGCAACAGAAACAATGACTTTCTCCACTTACTTCTTTGAATCTCTAGCTTCCATTTTTCTTAATTTGTCAAGCTTTTCACCAATAGAGTTCCATTAGTAGGAGCACTTTTGGAAATTTTAAGATTCATTACTTCATATTTCTTAAGGAATTAAGGACAACCTTAAAAAAAAATTGAGAGGGGTATTTTGTCTTCAATCATTTTCACAGACATTAATGTTGGTGTTGATGGCCTATTTATGTGTGACTTGACGTTTGCGTTATCTCTTCTGAGACAAAAACAATATAATCCAACAATATCAGACTATATATTTGACAGGGGGTGTCAGTACACTTAAAATAACAAGGGTTGTTCCTAAAATTATACCAATCTACAATGGTATCATTGTTATTTTGCCCATTTTAATCTATATCATTATAATACAAGATTTTGATCAATTATATTCTGTCACGTGTCCCATATAACCACCCCCTGTACCCAGCAATTAAGCAATACACATTGAAGAACATTGTAAATTGCTTGTGTAATGAGTTCTAACAATAAAAAAATTTGGAAAGATGCAAAGTCATAAGTAATAGCAAGAGACCTTTGAAATCATAACAAAGTGATAAAATGACTTGATGGAAAATTGTAACCATCATCAACAGCAACACATTTGTTCACGACACTTGTAGTAATATAAAGGGTGAATCACACCCCGAAAGATTTTAAAATTTTCAATTTATACTCTCACTGATTAATGTTTTCACATTGCATCTTCAATATCATAAAATAGTTGTAATGTGACCCTCACCTAACTTTTGTTGCCATTTTTGTCAAATCTCACGACATTTAATGTGGGAGCCACATTGTAGATTTGACGTAAATTACAAAGAACATTTGTGTGACGACCACATTGCAATCATTTTATGACATTAAGAGTGCAATGCGAGAAAATTAGTTATTGAAGGTGCAAATTGAAGATTTAAAAAAAATTGGGGTGGAAAATTTAAGCTAGTTCTGAAATAGTGGAAAATTTACTTGAATTGACTTCAAGCATGCTCCTCTAAAGTCAGATTTTCAAAGCTTGATTTTTCGTCTTCGTCAAAATTGGCCGTCGAAACAAATGTGGAGTTATTTTGCAATTGGTTGGAGAGTAGTTTTTTTTTTGATAAATATGATTAAAGGGGTGGGGGCTGGAGAGTTGTTGACTTGACTTTGTTTGTCTCTTTTAAGTGTTAATGGTTTTTCTTTGCAACAGAAACAATAAATTCTCTCCACATGCTTCTTTGAATCTCCAGCTTCAACTTTTCCAAAATTTTAAAGCTTTTAACCAATAGAAAATTCAAAACCAGTTGCATTAGTAGGAGCACTTTCTGAAATTTCAAGATACATTACTATATATTTATGTCAAAGTTTTCAAATGATGTAACACAAAAGCAATGAAGGATGACCATATAAAAAATAAGAGGTGATAAGTGTGTGATAGTCTAATATTGTCTTCAATTTCACGCACAACAATGTTAGAGATACGATAGAATCTAAAAGAGAACTATTATTATTAAGTCTAAATAATTATGAAAGGTGATAACTATGTGTGATAGTATATATTTTTCTTGTTTATTGTGGACCCTATAAAATAGGGTTTATCTATAAGTACACAAATCACCCATGAATAAACTTTGATTTAGTTTTTTGGGGGCGTTCGGTCCATGAATTTAGGTACAATATGCCAAACAAGGTATATACCTTTGTTCAATCTTCCTTTCTCTCTTCTATCTCAATCTCTCGTATTAATAAATTTATATGACAGTAGAACAATGGATACTTCGAGCTCGTTTGATTGTCGTATTAAAAATGGATGGATTGAATAAAATAATACAGTCTAATACAACATAGATGAATAAAAGACAAAATTAAATATGGTATTAGAATAATACATAATTTTATCTAGTGTTTGGTAATACACAATATAAACGTTGGATAGTAGTTATTTAATTCAATCAGTTGTTTGATTAGAGAATTATTTTATCGTATTAATGTTTAATTAACAAAAATACACTAAATCAGTGTTTGTTATAGTGATGATAGTTTGATTTTGTCACTAAGGGGTTATAATGTAAATGTGTAGAATAATACGTTTGAGTTGAATTATAATACCACATATTTGGATGGTATTAAAAGTCCTCCATAATACATGCCTATTATATAAAAATATACAATAATATACATTTTTCAAATTAATACGGTGTCAAATTTGTTTACCAAACAAAGTATTATGTCCGATTAAATAAAAAATAGAACAATTCAACATTTAATCCCCTCATAATACGTCTACCAAATGAGCCCTTCATGCTTTATTTATCCACCAAATTTCAATTTATTTTAGTAATAAATCAACACTATAACTTTTTGGTTGCCATTTTTTAATGTTTTGTTCGTCACTTTTTCACTCATTACGCAAACCTCAATTGTCCAACCCCATTTTGATATAATAACGACTAATCTTCAGGAGAATCTCTTGGACTTAAGTCAAGAAGAAATTTCTCATGTGTTTTTTCCAAGGAGTGAAGTGCTTCATGTTATTGGAGTACGAATGCATAAAAATCTCTTTCTCGAAAGGCAAGGCTTTGAAAAGTGACTTTGATTTACCTCCTTCGATTTTAGAATTTATTCCTTCTATTGGGTAGAAGATGGTTCATTTTGAAAGTCAAAATCGACCCAACAAGGTCTTCGACCAACACCGTGGACATGTTGACACTTGTCTCGAGCGAATTCACCATGGCATGAAATCTCTCCCACAAAAATCTCAAGACTTTTCACTTATTTGTAGCATCGTCGACTTTGGTACCTAAGGCAAAATAAAAGTTAACAATATCACAGAGCTTGGCATAAAAATCACCAAAAGTTTCTTCCTCTTGCATCCTCAACATCTCAAATAGTAAGGTGTATCTTTGGAGACGAGACATTTTGACTATTGTAGTTCCTTCATGTGAAACCACAAGAATATCTCATGCATCCTTTGAAGTCTTGCAATTAGCGATCCTTCGGAACTCATTTGGTGTCATGACATCGAATATCAAATTCAACCCTTTTGAGTTCCACCTCGCTAATTCAATCTCGGTCTTTGACCAAGTCATTGGGGATTTCAATTCAACCATCGCTTCACCACCTTTAACTTGTGTGGTGGTGGTGGGAGGACTCCAATTCTCTTACACGCTTAATCATACTCTCTCATCAATTGATTTTAGAAATGCTCTCATGCGAGTTTTTCAATATGCAAAGTTAGAACCATAAAAAAGAGGCGGTCGTGCAATTGATTTTGCTTCCTTTTGAGACACCATTCAAAACTAACTTGTACTAATGATAGATCACTTGGAGGTAAACTAGGCAAGTAAGCAGTAATAAGATATGCCTATTTAGTGTCTTATGATCTTAGGACAACCACGCTTTAATACCAATTGTTATTTCGGGAGGGGGAACCCAATCTAGATCTTCCCTAACGATTATACATGTGGAGACCAATACACTTAATGTAGAGGGGGGGAGGTGAATAAGTTTTTCAATTTTAGCTCAAATTGACTACAAATTAAACTTATGTCTACCATAATTACCTCTTCTCACAAATATGAAGCAAAAAATGTGAAAACCCCTTTAATCATCACAACCACCTTTAAGCATGACGATTGATTTTAATTAATATGCAATTAATTCACTCTTAATAATCTCACGACGATCCCAACAAACCCGCTAACCCAATTGGACAGCTATGGATGATATGATATCAAACAATCAAAACATCAAATACATAGTGCGTATGTGTGCGAACAAATACAAGTGTGTACAATAATTAATAAGAGAGACACAAACAATTTGCTGATGCAGAAAACCCTCCTTGAGAAAAACCATAGGAAACCACTTGGGGTTCACCAAAGCCTAATCCATTACTCTCAGAGTTAACATACAAGTACTCAAGACTTATACCTCAACCAATACCATGGCTAAATGCTCCTTTCCTTGCTATGTCTCTCCGCCGAAACTCCTTCTCTGACATCTGGTGTAACTTCATTTGGACCTCCCTGCAACACAGTTCGTCTAGGCCTTGAGCAATTATGGACACTCCAATAATCCTCAATATGCACACACCAATAAGTTTCTTTACCAACAAGTTCTTCTTCTCCAAGTTGTGAGGATGGAAAGAATCACTAGTGATAGCCTTTGGATATTTGGGATATAGGTTGTGATGGAAGTTCTCAAAGTTCAAAGCTAGAGTTCTCTCTTCAAAATCTCACAATAGACTCTCTTAAGGCTTGACCTAGATGTGGGAAAGATTCTCCCTATTTATAGGTCCGGATTAAGTATAGTTTTAGTAAATAAAAAAAAATCAGATTCACGAATGATTGTTCGATTGGCGGGACGACGGGTATAGGGTGGTTGACACTGAAATGAAAAACAATATCTTAAACCAGGCAGGGACCAGGACCTCTCGAGCAATCATGGGACCGCTTGAGTGACCATGGGACTGCTCGATGATCCCTAGAGTGAGCCCTGTATTGATCCCTCGTGTCCTTTTCCATTTTTATCCCAGGTCATCAATAGACTATTCTATCAACGTCTAGCGAGTATAGGTTGGTCCTTACTTGTTTTAAGCCTAAAATCATGCAAAAGCTTGTCCTTTTGAGCACTAAAGAGTGTTGCTCAAAGAGAGATCCGATTGTGAATCAAACTATGTTTTTAAAACTTAAAAATAGTTTAGAAAAACTTTTCTTTGAAAATACATGGGAGTTATAATTGGATCGCTTTAAATTCTATTTTTATCCTAAGTTAAAATAACTAAGGGTTCGTCTTAGGTGCCTAGGTCATTATATTTATCTTAAACATGAAGGTGCATACGGAAGTTAAATGATGTAATTTTGATGTTTGATTTTCTCCCTTCAATGACACTTTTGAATCTTGAACTTGATAATATCATGACTACAGAAATAGTTGAGATTTTACAATTGACTCCACAAAATTAGTTAATTACAATATATGATCTAACACATATGAACACCCGTCTAGATGATATGAAATTACAATATTGTTAAAAATTACATGTAAGAAAATTTTGTTTGAAATTGGTCAAAGGCTCATTTATAAACTAAACATGGTGTTAGATTTGATAGGTTAGAGACAAAATAATCAATGGTATCTGATGAGCCCAAATTCAACTTGGTCAGACCCAATTAGTCATGCAGGCCCAATTAGTCAAGCAGGTCTAAATCAGCTAAGGGATAGGTCAAGCCCAGTTTGTGAATTTAACACTGCCCAAGTTCGAAGGAGTTCAAAAAGAATTAGAACATGTGGAGAACAATTATTGGAATACTCGCTCTCGAAGATCAAGACGATCTCTTATGGCACTTACCTTTTTGTAGCTACCCAGAGAATTACTACATTCGCCCTCACTTCACTACCTTAACCAAAAGTTCTGTGCCTATAAATTTTAAGCTCTCTATACAGGAGAGGGCACCTCTTGAAATCTCTCTACACTTCTCTATACATCCCTCACATAACTTTTTTTTTTCTCCTAACTATTGTACCTCTCATAGAACTAACAATTACTCTCTATTTCTCTCACCTTACTTTATTAATAAAAGTTCTCTGACGACTGTTTCCGTTTCTCGGAGTGGAATATGTTACCTGGACCGAACCACTATATATCTGTGTGTTGATCCAATATTTACCTTTTTGTCATTGATTGCTCTATTAATTGCCTATTAATTACATTTTATCACACATTCCACTGTTGATCTTGCATAAGCCTATTTTGTGCATCATCAGTGTCATATTTCATCACCCTTCTCTATGGGTCCTACAAAAGTACTTATGTATTATCAAAATATTTGAAATGATAGGATATATTCATTAAATCCTAACTAGTCCAATGATAAGTAGGTTTGCGTTGGATAGAAAATGACTTTTTTTTATATCTCTAACTTGGTCCAATCCTGTTATCCAAACACACCCTTAATGTTCCAACTTGAAAAACAGTACAAAAGATTTATGATTGCTGAGTCAAGTCAATCAATTTACAGGATAATTGATTCTCAATTACTGATATGTAAAGCACAAGTTAATTTTCTAAATTTGTCTTAAATCTTTTTTATCCTATAAATATAATTTTGATTTATGTATGAAATCAAGTGAGAATAATGAAAATGTAGTCTTTTAGATTTTTAAGTCTTAGATGTAGATCTTAGGACTGAACCATATTATATATTTATATTACAGTGTTCTCTTATTTCTGGTTTCGTTCTCTTCATTTAAAATCTAAAAAGTGATTTGTTTCAAGTTTTTACCATCAACTTCATGCTACTTGGTTGTAATCAATGCATACTTTTCCTCCTATATGGAGAGGGCTTGGTTTGCACAACGTACAATAAGTTGTATTGAATGTAATATCTCAGTTCAGAATCTCACCCTCTCCAGTTTTAATTCAGTAATATCCTAACACTTTCACATATGCACAATCTTCGACTATTATATACAAGTACTTCTCCATATGATTATCAAAGAAACTAAGTTCTAGCAGTTGGACTTACTTCTATAGGATAGAAAATAAATTAAGTGATGGGAAGCTAGAACACAAGCCTAAATGTAAACTTTGTGATAAATTACTTAGTAATAGTTCAAGTGGAGGCAATAGTGATTCAAGACATCATTACGACAGTTATAAACATAGTCGACCAGTAAATATTATAATTATGCTATTAGAGGAACATTTCACCCTCCTAAAAAATTCGGATTTTACTGTGATGATCTAGCCTAAGTTAAAGTTTTGATATTAAGGGTTGTCTGGAACTACAGCTAAAAGGGAACTTATGAACAAATTTAAAGAGAAAAAGTGAAATCGAAAACAAAATTTTTCTAAATTTTGAAGGATTTTTTTTTTGAACTTTTAATATTTAGACTTCAAGATATAAAAAATTGTTTGATAAGAAAAGTGGAAGATCTGTAAGGGTGGGAAGGAACGAGCGGAGCAAGACGGATTATAATTTTCGTGCGTCGCACGGGATACTCGCTTGTAAAAATAACAAATAATCTTACCCTCCTCTAAAAAAATCATTATAAAAGATGGGTAGAATGGAGGGATATCAACCCAATGAATGCAGGAAGTCTATAAATCTTGTTTTGGAGCCTCAGAAGTCGGGGATGTTGATGTTTAAATATGATCATATTGAAAGCTTACTTTGAAAGGAATTAGTAAACAATGTGATGTTCTCTTTCTAATATCATAATGGACTTTCTTATAGTGATTAATCTCTATTACAATGAAGAACATCTTGTCTACAATATGACTAGAGACGAAAGCACCCAAAGGGGCAAGAAAAACCCGAAAGAGGAGTAGGACATTAGAAATTATTTTGCCTTAGGTAAGAATTGACCCTTTCAACTTTTGTTAGGAACCTTTTGTTTGACCTAATTGATTGCAAATTAATAATTAATATAACTACATTATTAGAAAAAAAATTGCTCAAAGATTAGATAAATTGCAGCAATTCAAATCAAGTACAGTTGATCTTTAATCTCTTTTTCAAAATGATGCGATTGCATACCACAACGTTTACGCCAAAATGCTGGTGTGAAGTATGTTTTCTTGTTCAAATCGCTCAATTACTTAAACAAATTAATAGCAAAGACTAAGTTGGTTTCCAATTTTATTGCTTTAAGGCTTTGAAAATAGACATTCAAATTGCAATAGTGTATGCATCCAGCGTAGGTATCGGTGGAGTGATAGAGATACCGAGGAATAACTGAAAATTACTAGCTTTAGCTTTTATCTTGGGCAGTATAGAAGAAAATGACTAATGACACTTTGCAACTGAAATATTTCTAGTTTCTCAATTTACACCATAAAAGATTATCATTTTCACATTTTACCCACAATTAAACAAAAGTGTTGCCATCAAACCCGAAGGATAACTCTTGCTGCCCTTGTCATCTCACGTACAAAGCACAATGTGCATTAACCAAGGACGTAGTCATCCAAACACACTTGTTTCTCATGCATGTGTGTTGCACATGAGGGGATGATATCTCTTTTAGTGTAACTGTTGACGATCGAGTGTTCTCCCAATACAAAAGGACCCAGGAGGGAGAGAAGGGAGAAATTTTTTAGTTCACAAAGTGGTCTCGTCTTCTACTAAGGAAAATCGTCCTAGCATGCGCGAGAAGGAAATTTTGAGTTAGTCTTTGGACAATTATGCCCTTGCGTAATGTAAGTGATTTTCGCTCGTGGTGAAAACAAAAAGAAAAGGTAACTTGAGTTATCTATTGAGCCTAATTGCAACACAATTGTTCAAGTGAGGGTACAATATGCAAATATTGACCTTTTGATGGTGAAACATTAAAAATCTAAAACTTTCACGAAGACCTCTTAATTGCAACAGTTACTAAGAAATGGAAGATTAGTGATTGGTTAGATGAACTTGTTCTAGAAGGTGATTCATAAAAGACCCTAAAGCTAATTAGAGAGTCCAGGGAGAGAATGAATTACTGAAGTTATAATTTGATGAGGTAACGATTGTACATAGTTCGGGCAACTCTGTAGCATATAATTATGGGTGTTCAAAATTTTTTACTATCCGTAAATTTCGATCCTGCTCTGTAAGATCCGACCTTATTGATCGATTACTTGAAAAAATCAGGTATGAATGCTAAATACCTATATATATATTTATGTGTGCTAATCCCTAAAAATTAAAATTCAAAAATTTAGAAATTTTAATATTTTATTGATACTTATGTTTTTTTTTTATATATGATGAATTAATGTTTATAGTTTTCTTCTTGTGTTTTATTGTAATTATTTTTGTAATATCGAATTTATTGTATTTTCTTTAGTGTTATTGGTTTATTGTGTTAGTTAATTGGTGCAAGGTACTTAATTAAATTGTTAAAATGATGCAAAAATTAATAAATAAAAATTATGTGTTCACTTGATTGGGTAGAGTAGGTCAAAATTTTTTTTTTTCGTAAAATATCGGATAAAAAGATAAAATATCATAATTCCTCCCCGTAACGTTTGGTAAACACCCCTACACATAATTTAGCTCAATACGTCAGCATTATTAATTGGGGTTTAGGAAGGCAAGTACTTCCAAAAAATAGTGCATACCTAATTACACTTTTTAAAATAATTAGGATAGAAGTATATGTGCTAAAGAAAAGTCAAAAAAGTCCTTTGACCCTATCATAAATAGTGCATACCTAATTAAATGTGAGACTTTCAAGACTCTTTTTAATGTTTGTGTATCATTTGAATTTTAAAAAGTCTTTTTACTGTTTGATGTTACTGTTTGATATTACTATTTTTCTATCGAGCGTGTCACTTTTTGATGTCACTGTATTACGTGTGTGTGTGTATATATATATATATACACACAAATATCAAAAAGAATATTGAAAATCTCACATTCTAATCTTAAAAATCTCACATTCAAGTAGGTATGCACTATATATGGTAAAAGGTAATTATGAAATACATTTTAAAAAGAATTTAAAAATGCTTTAAAATGTGTCCTTATTGTCAACTATTTAATGAAAAAGAGGACTTGAAGAAGGATAAGTTTAGAAGTGGTACTTAAAGTCAAATAAGTTTTGAAAAATGTACTCACATCCCATTATCCCTTATTAATACGATCCACCCCACTGAAAATTTTGAGATCCAATGAAATTCCAAACACTATGATAAAATTTTGGAGGGACTAAATTATCTAGCAATACCAGCAAGGCTAAACAGAACATAAAAAAAAAAAAAAAACAAATTTGACTTGATCCCATGAAATCAAAATTTCATAGCTTGGCCGTTTATTTTTTTCTTATTTGCCACATCGAACAAAAAATTCAGTAGGTTTAAAATTTGTTGTGAGTTGTTTGCCTTGATTTTTCTACTTTTGAAAATCCTGAGGATGTTTCTTCTTCAGTCATTCCCCCACATGTTTCTTTCTCTTTTCTTAACCAGTTAAGCTTTTTGCCTATAAAAATTTCAAACAAGTTGCATTGTGAGCAACAATTTCAAAAATTTCCTCATTATTTATTTCCTTTAATTTCACAACTAAATTTTATGACAAAGTTCTCTATTGGAAAATTAAGAAAAAATAATAAAACCCCACTTTGCTTTTTATCATTTCACAAACAATAAAACTCCAAATTACCATGAACGACGCAATAAAAGATTTGCTATTTTTTCTGTCCCAACCTAATTAATTTTGAGCCAAACTCTGTACATGCATAACACCTGGAATAAGTTTAGTTAGGAAATTATATGTTCGTAATTGTCAAATTTCGTGAAGCCATAACTTAAGTGCCCTTGGTTAATAACAAACTAATATCAGAGCTTTGATTACGGGATGACAACACAAAAATTCAAAGTAAAAAAATTTAGTGGTTAGAACAGTTTCACCCCATGGTGGATCTAGACGCATATCGTTGCTTTGGTTTGATAGAATTTTTTCATTGCGGATAGAGATTCAATGTTTACTATTCTGAAGAAGTCAAAAAACTGTATTACTTTTGATCACTTGGTGTGAACAATGTCAAGGTGAATATTTTTTATAGATATTTGTATTATTGCCTCGTGGGATTTGTGGAGAAGACAGCTAGCTCAGTCAATTTTGTTTTACTTGTTTGATAGAATAAAAATCAAGGTGGAGATTTGGTGTATGTATCTTATATTACACTCCTAGTTGTAAACTAATTTAGAATTTGTTTTCCTTACAGAAATTTGAAAAGGTGGATATGTTGGATTCCAGTCCAAGTAAACCACCCATTAAAAATCTTCAGTCATTCCCCCACATGTGATTTTGACATTTTTACATCACAAAAATAAAGAAATCATTTTATAATTTGTATTTGTATATTCTTTATCTTAGGATAAGGTTATAAGAGATTTATCCCTTATGAATACCCTGTCCCGATGGATAGTCTCTCTTTGATTGAAGCGGGAAGGAGATTAGCATAAATTAATTCAGACATCTTTGACCGTAGAACCCAAAAAAAAAAAAAAGTAGGAGGAAGGACACAAGATTAAGTCCCACCTACTGAGGAAGGAGAGTTGTTGCAACCTTAGATTCTATTTTATCCTCGTGACTTTTTAATTCGTAATTGTAATAGAAATTTTAAGTACTCAAAAATATACACAAATCACAAGCATAAAGCAAACAAATTTAGAACCTATATTAATACTCATTTTTTAAATAAAAAATATAGAATTATTCTAAAATATATATGTAATTTTTATTTTAATGACGTGCCATGTCCATTGTGGGGTTTCGTATTAATATGGTCTCTGACCCAAAAAAAAACAATATATATATAATAATATGGTCAATTACTTAATGGATATGTCATGATTTTCTGCATTATTTTTCTCAATATGAAATTGCAGCATCTCAAAACTGATGGTGGTTGTAAGATCCCCGTGAATTAATTATAGGTTGCATTGAGTTTAAGCTAAGGGTTCAGAAATATTTAACAGGTCGAGTTGACTGTAGCAACGTTTAACACGAAACTATCAACTTAGGGGATTACAATAGAGTAGTTGTTTTATGAAATGTGACTTTTTTTTTTGTTGCTTGGAGAAAAAAAGGGTAGGGTAAAAGAGAGTGTCTATAGACCACGCCGATAGGCCTTCATTAGGGAGATCATGAGGGCCTGACCGCATCTACTACACCTCTCAAGAGCAAAACTTAGTTAGACTAGTATAGGGGTCAACCACTGAACCTCAATGTAAATTCCAAGACTCAAACCTCCAACTTTGGAATAAGAAGTTCAATAGAAACCCCACTAGACTATCCGACTCGGTAGATGACCCGTTAATCAAAATAATAAATAAATAAATTAGTGTCAAACAGAAATATTCACAAGTATTCATTTGTTTTTATTAGAATTTGGATCAAGTGGATTTGTGATATTTGGGAGCCTAGGAGCAGTGAGTTTGATTAAGAGAGAATTGACTTATGGTCTTATATTATATTTCTAGTTCACCTATTATACATGTTAACTTGAATACAAATATTTAATATAGAAATCGTGTATAAACATCTCTGACATGAATATTTAGATGAGTTAAATTATACTTGTTGTTCACCCAAAAAAAAATATTGTATTTTACTACTCAAAAATAGAATATTCATCCAAAAAGTGATATTTTACACCAAAAATAAGAATATTCACAAAAAGTGATATTTTACTCCAAAACATCGTCTTTTAACTCCAAAAGTATGATATTCACAACAATAATATTTTCACCCAAAAAGTGATATTTTCATCTAAAACAAATGGTATTTTCACCCAAAAGGTGACATTTTCATATTTAAAAAATGGTATTTTCACTCAAAAAGTGATAGTTTCATCTAAAAAAATGGTATTTTCACTCAAAAAGTTGTAGTTTCACTCAAAAAGTGAAACATTCACAAAAAAGGTCGCCTTTTCACTAAAAAAATGATATTTTTACTTAAAAACTGAAATATTCACAAAAAATATGATATTTTCACTCGAAAAATGATATTTTTACTATAAAAATGGAGTATTCCCATTAAAAGGTATTTTCATCTATAAAAAAATGATATTTCCACACAAAAAGTGACATTTTCACCTAAAAAGTGGTATTTGACCCTTAAAAAATTACATTTCTGAGCAGACAAAAATTAGGGCGACTGAAAAGAAACTAATTAAAGAAGCAGATTCAGTACACAGTCGTAATTTTTGATCGGAGAATCTAATTTTCTTACAAGTATATATACTTCTACAGGGTGGATTAAAGCCAGGATTTTAATGGAGCTACTGTAGCTGGAAATAAGTGAAAAAAGAGAAATAATTTTCACTGTGGCAGTAAATCGGTCAAAATCTTCCGACACTAGTGTATGTAAGAAATGCATCCGATACAGAATGAATAACACTGCATTACTTTCCAACTCCACAGCCCTAAATCCCCAGAAAAGACAATGAATACCTGTTGTGTCCCTGTGATTGACGTTCAAGACTTTCCAGGACAATCTGTAAAACTCATAACAGCATGTGAGGAGTGGGGATGTTTTAGAATCATCAACCACAAAATCCCACTCTCGTTGATGTCGGAAATGAAGGCGGTGGCTGGATGTCTTTTGAACCTTCCCATGGAAACCAAACAAAAGGCTGCTGATGTTGTTGTTGGCAAAGGTTACATACCACCTACGGAATACAGTCCTCTTTATGAGAGCTTGGGTGTGTATGACATCGCCTTGCCTGAGGCCTTCCACGCCTTTTGTGATCGTCTAAATACCTCTGCTCACCAAAGGTATTACAGTTTCAAATGAACTTGCTAAATTTTCTTCCCTTTTTGCCAGTATGGTTACACAACAAAAATTATATGTTGAATATCTCTCGTTCAAATGACCTATTCACTGCACTTGTTTTTGAAAGAAATAACCTTCAGTTTATCGAAATACCAGTACAACACCATCGTGGAAAGATATTCTCGAAATGGACTCTCAATAACTTCTTGTATAATCACCCATGGCTTAGATGTAACATTTATTCTTGAGTAATTCTATTTGCTTCTTAAAATTTAATCTAATTCGTTGATCGAATGATGTGTTAACGATATAGTCCAATAATATTAATTATATCTACAACTGATAAACTTTTTATGAGTAATGTTACACTGACCAAATGTTAGAACCAAATTTGGAGCCCAAATGATATGGCAGCAGAGTTGGGCTTTTTTATTTGATGTTATGTCATTTGAGTCCCAATAAAAACTTCAAATAATATGCTGCCATGTCATTTGGGCTCCAAATTTAGTCTCAAAATTTGATCAGTGTAACATTACTCCCTTTTTATTAGTATCATATAAGTTGACACATCATTAAGATAAAAACTTAGGTCAAATTTTTAATTCTAAATAACTTTGTTGTTGATCCTTTTAAGGTAAATATTTTTTGGACAACCAAAAAGCATCTCTATCACACCTTTAGATTGGTTGCTTCGACGCAAACTTTAAAAAGTAATGCTTTTAGGACCTACAAAATTAACTTAATTTATTAATTTAATGATATAACATTGATGTGGTCTGAAACTCATGCCATTAACGTAACAAGTGCATACATCATTGAGATTACAGTTTTTTATTTGTTCATGTTTTTGGATTACCACTAAAATTACTCAATAAAGCCAACCGAAAGTTGCACATGAAGCCATAATTACTTGATTTAATTTGCAACTAATTTACTACAGGGAGACAATGCTGAGATACTTCAAGGCAGTAGAGGAGTTGACAATGGATATCGGTCGCAAGTTGGTTGAAGCAATGGGGTTGGTCATCCCTGAGTTTATGCAAGGATGGCCCTGCCAATTTCGACTCCTCAAATACAATTTCACTCCCGAGACTGTAGGATCAAATGGTGCCATGATGCACTCAGACTTGTCATATCTTACTATACTACAGGATGATGAAAGTGTTGTTGGTCTTGAACTGGTAGACAGCCAGTCTGGTGCACTCATAGATGTTGAACCCTCCTCGCCAGGTACCCTTCTTGTCGTTCTTGGAGATATTGCTAAGGTATGAAACATTAATTTCCTTACACCTTAGATATTACAATAATTCGTTTTCTTCCTTATCGATAAGTTCTGAATTTCTGATACTTCTTGATGATGCACAAAATTGTTTTATGCACCACGAGTCAAGTGTGAATAATAAATGTAGAAATAAAATATAAGGAAATGAAGAGACACAAGGAATTATAGTGGTTCGGTCAGCTAGACCTACGTCCACTCTTGAATGGCTCTGGTCACCGGGTATTTTATTAACTCAAGGGAGTGGGGAGCAGAAATTACAAGCTTTGAGGGAGAGAAATGAGATGTGCTCAGGTAAAGTGTCATGCCCCCCAAGTGTTGGTGGGACGTGCAATTTATAGTGGCCCTCTAACAGACTGGGGCTATTTTATAGCAGCTAAGCAAGTATTTCGGTTGAGCTCACGACTTCTCCTCAACGGGCTAGGCAGTTGTAATGCTCTCCACAAGACGCGGTCAAGGATAAGGTGAGGGTGGACTGCTTCCTTGGTGGTGCAGGCAAAGCTCCTACGCTTTCCCTCTTGATGACGTGGCTAAGCAGAGTGTTTAACTTGCCTTGGACTATGTTGGGCTTGGTGGACCCTCAATGAGGTTGGGCTCCTTAATTGGAATTTGGGCATTTCAAATAAATTGGGTTCTTCTTGGGCTTGACCCATCACTTCTTATATGTCAAAGGCATGGAGCAACGGAAGGTTTTATAATGTGAAGCACCGAGTACAAAATAAGGAAGGGAAAATACGTGTATCAGTTGTTACGTTCGTCCTAGGACCGAAGGAGGCAAAAGTGGAAGCACCATTAAAACTAGTGGGACCTGACAACCCTCCTCTCTATGTTCCTTTTGATGTTGAAGAATATAGAATGCTTCGGCTCTCCACACAGTCATCGACTGGGGAAGCACTTGAGCTCTTCCGCACAACCAGATCCGGCAAAATATAGCTGTACATGTTGAAAAAATAAACTTGTTTTAGAATTTTATTACAATATTAAGGTGTGTTAATTAGGTATGTGTTAGTGGGCAAGAAATATGCAAATAGTGGAAGACAAGAATATTATTGTGGTGTTAATTCTCAAATAATGGTGTCTTAATATTGTAGAGGTTACTAGAGTTAGTGGGTGTAATGGTACTTTAATGTAATATTATGGATTATATGTATGACCTATATAAATAGGGTACATGACTTATAGTATCAAGTAAGTAGAGCTGAGTAGAAATGAAAGAGTCCAAGCTCAGTGTGTGATTGTAATCAACTTGTATGAATTTTTTTTTTTTTGAGTGTTCATATCCTCTTCTACTTCCTTCCATTTTATTTCTAGTTCTCTTGACTCCAATAAGGTGGTATCAGAACAATTTTTCTTGTTGCAGTAATTCCAACAGTACAAACCCTTGGAGGGCTTACAGACAAACATGGATATGCTAATTTCAATCAAAGCAGTCTTCTTCTGTGTGTATGTGTGCCCTGCACGGTACCTGCATGTGAGTTTTTTCACATTTTCTTTTTTTTTGGGGGGGGAGGGGAGGGGAGGGGGTGTTTGGGTGACTTGAATAAAGAAACACTGTGATGATCGAACAATAAAACAAGTTCCTCGTTATGTAGTCAGCTTGAGTTTTTTATATTCTTGTTTTATCTGTTAAAAAAGAGAAAAAAAAAAGAAAAAAAAATATTCTTGTTTTATCAATGAAAATATCTTCAAACAGGAAAGTAAGAAACAAGCTAATGAAAAAATAAAAATAAAATATAGGATTAATTGCACCGAAGGTCCCCAAAGTATGAAGTTTGTCTCATTTTAGCCCCCAAATATTTCAATTGCATGATTTTGGTTCCTGAAGTGTTAAATATGTTTTTTATATGGTCCCTTAAGCAGACGGTATCCACATTGTTAACGATTTTTATTATAAACTTGTCACATGATACTTAAATATGGACAAAAAATAATTTGGATAACTCTTGACTAAATTTCTACCCAAATTTTGTTTAAATACCTACATAAATTACACAGTTTTTATCATGAGCTCTCTAAATTTTGGTCAAAAGCTACTCATATTTACATTTTTTTTGTCAAGAGCTACACAAATTTTGTTTAAGAGTTATCCAAATTATTTTTTTGTTCATTTTTAAGTATCATACGACTAGTTTATGAAAAAAAATCATTAGCAATGTGGACAGTGTCTGCTTGAAGGATCATATAGAAACATATTCAATATTTTAGGAACCAAAATGAGACAAACCTCATACTTTGGGGACCTCTTGTCCAATTTCACAGCCTTTGTAAGTTCCCATCCCCCTAGAAAAACTTCTAGTGAAGTTGAGTGAAGTCCTACCACGGAGATAGATTACTTAGTTGTTAAAGTCTTTACTAATGAGGATGACACTAAGAATATTGAAGACCTTCAAGATGTATATAACTAATTATATGAAGTATCTCAAACAAAAAAGAGGATGATTTCATTGAGCACGAGGCTCAAAATGAGTGAAGATGATAAGAAAGCACTTCAAATGGACTTGGTTAAGCCCCAAGCTCAAATTTATAGGCTTGAAGAATAGAAAAGGTCTCTTGAAGACAAAGTGAGCTTTCTAGAGAGTGACTGTCACAGGTTTGTTGAGTCTAAGAAAAGTATTGACTTTAAGCTTGTCAAACTTGATAGAGACCTTCACAAATCAAAAGAACTCTCTAGAATACTTTCCCTAAGCACATAAAAATTGAATAAAATGTTGTCTATAGGGAAAAGTGTGGGTGACAAAAGAGGCTTAGGCTACCTAAATGAGAACACCACCTCCTCTTCATCTAAGAGGTTGTTTGTGAAGGACAATTCCAATCCATCACACCCACGTGTAAACACAAGTCTATAAAAGAGTAAAAATAGTAAGGGTGTGCATTCAAAGAAGCAAGTTAAAATGAAACTCAAGCCAAAAATTCACTATAACATGCATTCAAAAAGCTGGTTAAATAGTCACTATAACATGCATTGCATGTATAGTATGAAAATCTTGGATAAAAATCTCATACATCTAGCCAACCAATCCAAAACCTTGACCAATCAAGTCATGCATCTTACAAAGCTTATGGAAAGGTCAAGTGAGTTTAAGGATACAGATACATTATCTTCTAAGAGCTCACATACTAGAGAGCACAAAGCTACTTCTATTCCCAAGATCAAGGTTGATCTACATTCCTTTGGAGAGAAGAGAGTTATTCCTCCATCAATTCCTTGACCAAACCCAAGTTTTTGGTAGGGAAAGAAAGTTTGGGTGACTAAGGAGGACTTTGAGAGGCTCAACATCTCAACCAAGTTAGATGTCCTGAGTTCTTCCACCAAGGTCAAGTCACCTATGAAGTTGGTGAGATGAGTTGTATGAAATTAGGTGCATCACTCATGCATTGCACTAAATACCCTAGGGTCATATATTGTATATATATTTTATTTATTTATCTTTGATTTGTTTTCGTATAAGAAAAACCATAAATAAAAGAAATTGAAAACACAAAAATATTTTTGATGTCAAATTGACATTTTTTTTAGGATTTATGGTAATTGCTTTATTTTCATTTGTTGTTGCATGTTCGCGCATATTTTTTTTTAACACATTTGAAAAATAAAAGGCAAAAAAAAAAAAAAACTTTGTTTGTTTTTATTTGTTAGTCATGGTAATCACACTTTGGTTTGATTTGTAGCATATACATCCTTAAGTCAAAACTTTGTGCATTATTATGAGACCTAAGAGGGAATAAAGAACTTAGTGGTTATAAATCGTAGTGCATGATCCTTGAACCAATTCTCCTTTGCCCTAGCATGCTTGGATAATGTGTTATTTCTGAAAATTTATAAAATCAAGTACACACCAACCATTCACCTTCATACTTAAGAGTTTTACTAGATTAAATAAGGTGCCAAAGACCTAAATGCGGCCAAATTTGAAAAGGTGAGGAAAAAAATAAATGGCTAAAAATAATTACACTTGATTTGTCGAGAGTACTTATACTTACTGATCATTGTTTATTTGTAAAGCTCAAAGACCTAATGCTACACACATTTAGAAGCATATTTGTAAAATACAAAATTTACAATTGTGCTAATTGAAGCCATATGAGTATGATTAGGACACTCACTAATAAATCATTTATTCACTTAGATGATGCATTAGTATTTCTTGTACAGCTTTATTAATGATTTGACCTACATGAAATCTTAATTATGTTAGCGTTTGATTTCACACATTTTGCACATGAATTGATCAAAGATGCAAAATTTAAACACGTGCAATGGAAGTTGAACTAAGTGAGAGGTCATTACTCTAAGATGCATGAAATTGATTTCTATATTCTTTAATATGCTTTTGATTAGTATGCTAGATGATGAAATTTGGATGGATATGCTTTAATTTTATATGTGTGATTTTTATGTTTAATGCTTTTGTGCATTTATTGTTTAAATCAAAAATTGCATTATATTTGCATCCACTTTTCATCAATGCATGTGCATTTAGATACATTTAGGTTGTATATAAATCAATTCATGTTATTTGGTATCAATTGAGAGCATTGAAAGTGAGACAAGTGTCCAAAGCAAGTCGAAGCAAACATATAGAGTGATTTTAGGTGTGATCCATCTTTTGATTTGAGATCTTCACTTGTATTTGCGCCTTTTACCCAATCATTTTTTGGAAAAATGCCTCCAAGGGATGAGAAGTGAGCAAGGGTACACATACTTGATGAGAGGAGCCATTTTCAGGACCTACACTATCGTGATTTGTTCAGGAGGCAGTTTGTTTCACGACTTGTGACCGTTGTGATTAATCTTTAAAAGTAACATTTAATTATCCATTAAAAAAATTAATTGCTTGCATTTTCTAGTCAGTTGTTTGTAAATTAGATGATTTAAATTAGTATAGGGTAGATTTGGGCATTAATTTGATTTGCAGGACTAGAATATAATTTGGCAAAGTTTAGGGGCAAAAAAGGAATTGAAAGGTGGATTGGAATGAAGTAAAGAGGAAAAAACAACAAATGGTGATTGACAGAGGGCCGAAAAAAAAATCCCCAGCCACCATAGTCCGGACACCTATAACCGACTCAACAAATGGAGGCTGACAGAGGCTAGCATCCGAACGCCAGCCACCAGCGTCCAAAGGCCCACATCCCATGTGCAATCTTACCAAGCCGAAGTTTGAAAGCTATGTTTACGCCTTAAGCTCCAAACTATTGGCTCTTTTTGCCATCGTTCTTCCACATCTATCTTTATAAATACCCCTCATGTTTTAGGAGGAAGACATCACTTTTAGAGTTCCATTTTCTCTCCAAGCCGTATAATATTTTAGAGATCTCTAGCTTGTAAATTTCTTAAGCTTCTTTATTTATTTAGTAAGATGAACTTCACTCATCTTTCTAGCTTCCTTTGAGCTTTGAAGGGTGAGTTGTATTTTATTTGATCTGCAGTAAAATAAGAAACCTTGCATTTATTTTAATGAAATTCTATTCGTCTTCTTGTTTTTACCTTCCATAAACTTGAATTCTCTTTAATTAGAGGGATGAGGTTCTCTCACTTTTCTAGCCTGCTACTAATGGCCATGAAGGGTAAGTAGTTTCTTATCCACTCTTTAGTGAAAGGGGGATGGATTTATGTTGAAGTGTTGGGATAACATATTTTTGCAATCTTTATTATGCTTACTTGTCTAATTGAACTTGTGAATGATTGATTGAATCTAGCAAGCTAACATACTTTGTATAGTTGTTTGATTACCTATGGACAATTTGAGTCTTACTGTAGGTAATACTTATAACTACCTACCAGTATTTAAGTTAGGTCTTCATGTTATCTTTCAATCTTCACCTACATGGTGCTTAACTATATGATTGATTTTCTAAACCAGCTAGATGTTTTTTTTTATGTTGTATTATTGATTATAGACAGGTGAAGTCCTAGCATCTTCAATATTTACAACTATGGGCATAACGTCAAAGCTACATTCTTTAATCTAAAATCAGTCATCATCTTGTGGTACTGATTAACACAAGGGTTATTTGAGATTTCATTACTGCAAAAGCGTTGCATTCAAATACTCATGCTTGATTCTGGAACCCTGGACTGAGGAGTGAATTTTCTTTATTGTCTAACATTTTACATTATCTCTTGCACACAACTTTACCCAACGCAATCACTCACTCTTTAAGTTTTCTTGTGTCTTAGTCTCTATTGATCTTTTAAGATACTGTCATTAGTTCCTTGAGGATTCGATATCGGACTAACCGATTTATAATTACAACTCGACCTCTTATACTTGGACGTGCATATCTTTAATCGAGCCAATTTTTTGGCGCCGTTGTTGAGGAATTACGATATTTTTAAATTCAAAGTGAAGAGACCTTGATTCTCTTTTGTATATTGTTGATAAATTCTATTTTAATTTTCTTTTATGTTTGTTGAGTTAGATGGGTCTGTACATCTATCTAGCCTTTCCACACCCCGATTAGTCACAAGTTCTTTTAATAACAATATGGCCGATAATCAAGGAGACTAGGAGGTAATCCCAAATGTGCGAACTGTAAGGGAATATTTGTATCCTATATAGAATAGTGTTCCTTCTTGTGTTGTCTTCCTTGAAAATGAATCAAATTTCAATGTAAAGCCTGATACTGTACCTGCAATTTCATGGCCTCGAATCAAAAAATTCATATTTACATATGAAAGAATTCGAGAAGGTATTTGGGACATTCCAAGACAACTCAAAAATGTCCCGCTCGAAGATTTTTTCCTTTTTTCTAGAGGATAAGGCTAAATAATGGCTAAATTCTTTGAAATCCCAATCAATACCAAATTGGCAAGTTTTGGAAACTGAATGTTTCAAAAAAAATTCCTCTGCACCACACTAACGCACTCAAGAGACAAATCATGATTTTTTCTATCAAAGAGGGATTAACATTTTATCAATGTTGGGAGAGATTTAAGGATCTCCTAGAATTTTGCCCCCCACCATGCTTTTGAAAATTGGGAAAAAGTCTGGATGAGGCCTTTAAATTCTTTGATTCTATTTTTTAGAGTTCCCAAATGTGGGACTCGGCTTCACTGACCACCGATAACAGACCTTCCACTTCCTCGGGGGGAAAATAATTTTTGAAAGAAGATGATGAACTTAGGAAAAAAATGGCCACATTATCTCGTTAATTGCACGCTCTAGAAATGAAAAAAGTGAACACAATAGCTATTTTGTCTCCCTCGGAGCAAGTATGTAGGATTTGTGCCTTTTCAGGGCATCCCACTAGAGAATATACCAGCAATTAAGGAGGTTTTGATGGAGCAATCCAATTCAATTTTCAATTTTGGGAAGCCTTACTCCAACCCTACTCTGAAACTTACAATCCAAGATGCCGAATCCACTTGAACTTTAGTTGAAAAAACACACAACAACCTCCTATCAACCACCTATAACAAGGATCACCACCACCACCTCAAGGCCCTGCTACATACCAATCATACCAACCACCACACAAGAGGAATCAGTCGAATGAGTTTCAATACTCATTCGACACAGTCATTGAGTGACTTCAAGTCCCAAACTTCACAAATAATTGATGATATTAAGAGTCATTTAGCTAAATTGACCCAATCATTGAGCATATTAGAAAAGGAAAAGTTCTTTTCTCAACCTAAACTGCCATAACATTAATAAAAAGCTAATGCCTCCTCTCCATATGAGTCATCTCCTTGCTAGGTTCAAGCAATTACCACATTGAGAAGTGATAAGGTGATTGACAAGATCATTCATCCCGAAGAACATGAACCAATTATCAAGTCTACACTAGAACCTCAAGGGAAAATGTGTCGCAAGAGGAAAATGAATCATCATGCCCTATTCCTTTACCTTTTCCTTAAAGGGTGAAAAAGCTACAAACCCTGAATAATCATGCAAAAATTGTTGAACTTTTTAAACTAGTAAAGATCAACAACCCCTTGTTGGATGCAATCAAACAAGTGCCATCATTTGCCAAATGTTTGAAAGACTTGTGCACTGTAAAAAAGGAATATCAATGTCCAAAAAAGGGCATTCGTCATAGAACAAGCTAGTGCTATCATACAACACAAGGGCCCTCCTAAGTACAAAGTTACAAATTGTCTAATTGTTTAATGCATAATATAAAATTTTAAGATTGAGCAAGCTTTGCTTGGTCTCAAGACAAGTGTCAATTTACTCCTATATACTATTTATAAGCAGCTAGGTCTAGGAGAGGTTAAACTTACTAGTGTCACATTGTAACTAGCTGACCGGTCTATCAAAATTCCAAGGGGAGTAGTTGAGGATATACTTGTCCAGGTAGATAAATTCTATTTTGTTGTTGATTTCATCATTTTGGACACTCAACCTGTGATGCACACTATCACTCAAATTTCAATCATTTTAGGTCGATCATTCCTAGTCACTTCTAATACTTTAATTAATTACAAGAATGGAGTGATGAAACTCTCTTTTGGCAATAAGACATTGGAATTGAACATTTTTAACATTGCTAAATAGCTAGGGGAAGAGGAAGATATGCATGAACTCAATTGCATTGAGTCATTAATGCAAAATCTTTTTGATGATGCATTTGATGGAAATGAGTTGGAATCACATGCATATGATAAAATGTTCAAGTTTTGTAACGCCTCAAACACCACCCTGGACGGCATTACATTCTAAAACCATTTACATAATGGGAGCATTAAGATATTGCATCAATAAATAAATTCCATTCATCTTAAATATATAATATCTACTACATTGTCCCCAAAAGAATAGGTACATCCAAGCCTTTACATTCCAACAAAATTAACTAATTGTAATACATCGGAAAATTTCAAAAGTAAACTAGACTTTACATTGTTCCAAAATAATATTCTAGTCTAGTACAAAAGTAAACGACATCTCTAGATGTCCCACTCGGGATCCAAGTGTCCCTCTAGTGAAGTCTCTCCATGACCCGACTCGTTAACACCGAGCTCATCCTCTGACACAAAAGCTGAAAAATGTTCAACTATAGGGGATGAGCACGAAGCTTTGTAGCAAAATCTTTCCAAACTCAAACAAGGTTTAGAAAAAAATATAAAACAAGTTGGTCTCACTTAAAAAAATAACATATATAACTTTTGAATTAAAACAAGGACATTTAGGTAGATCTCAAGTTTATACAACGACAATAATTAAATGGAAACATTAGAAAACATTTATCAAAGAAACCATTTTTAAATAGTTAGGAAAAACACCCACCTTTTCATTGTCCCATACCAATGCACTAGCTCCGACATAATCCAATCCATGTTCTCATATAGTTATATAGATATATATTGGTTCATCCCATGCCATGTACGTTGATTGCTTCCCATGAATCTATCCAATGACTATACCTAGTTCATCAATCACAATCAGATCACAAGCACTTTGGGAAAGGACGTCTATCATACCAATGACAATGACGAGTCCATTCCCAGGAAAGGTATACCAACTCTAGTTCGAACTCCAGTGAACGATAGTGGTCGCATTACCAAATGACAGCCCCCTACAAGTGTTAGAAAACTATCTCACCCCCACCGGGGTAGACTAACATCTAACACTCTATGGCATATCTCGATGACAATTCAAGTTCCTCATAACAACCATACAATAAGGAAACCAACATATTCTTAATTACAAGCATAATTCTAAAAATTTCTAATTTTATCATGTGACAATTTCAATAATCAACTATGAAAAACACAAGAGATCACACTTCAATCATTTAGTACTTCACACAAAGTTCTATGGTTCCAACATCAATAATGAAGGAAGAATTTAAGAAGAAAATTCATCACTCTCTCAAAATCTAGGGTTTTTAAAACAAAAGAGGGATTTCGTGGGTATTCAACCCTAACTTTGTTAAAAATATGTAATATTTGTCCAAAAGACTAAGAGAGGATGATTTCATATCATATATATAGCATTTAGAGCAAAACATATATATATATACATAAACCCTAATCTCAATGAAAGAGAAAGAGAAAAAATCCTCTACCTTGACTCTTGAAATCTAGGTTTTGATGGACTGCAAGGTATAAATCCTTTCAAAGAAAGTGTTTCTCTCTTCCTTTCTTCCTCTCTTTTTCTCCTTTCTTCCTCTCTTAGGGTTTCTAAGGTTGGAGTGGCCGAAATAGGGCCAAAGGAGGCGACATTATGTATTTATAGAGCGAAAATCAGACTAGGATCGTGACATTAAAGTTTCAGTCCTCTTTCGGCCATACCGGTACGTCGAACTCTCTGGAATAAGTTGCTCCGGAACATAGTACCGGTACACAGTACCGGTACAGTTTTGCCCAATTTTTCTTTTTTCCTCCATTTTTCATTTCCAATCCATCCGGAACCCTTCCAACGCCAACCCAAACTTACCCAAC
Organism: Ilex asprella; assembly: GCA_023539305.1. NCBI lineage: Eukaryota > Viridiplantae > Streptophyta > Magnoliopsida > Aquifoliales > Aquifoliaceae > Ilex > Ilex asprella. The sequence goes on from CM042191.1 coordinate 13,527,639, forward strand.
GTACATTTGTACCCCAAATATAGTTGATATACGTTCTTTTATAAATCATCTCATATATTCACTAGCTAAACCGACTTGAACTATTATTTTAGTATTTCCTACAGTTATAATTTGTGGATTTCATTTCTACACCATTACATATTACACATTACTACAAAATTTATGATTACACTACTTTAACATGTGGGGGTTTACAAGTTTGTGGCTGATACTGATTCTGTAACTACTTATGTGTCTATTGTAAATATGTCTTCTGTGCGGACAAGGGTCCCAAAATTTGAAGAACTATTACCAAGTGGTACAAAGCCTATTTTTTTAAGTGTCACTACATCTAAACCTGGGTTGAAACCTCTCCAGACTTACTTGAAATGTCTCTTCTTGGGAGACAAAGAGACTTATCCAGTGGTGATATCCTCTAAATTGTCAGAGTCACAAGAACTAAAGTTGATAAAAGTTATTAAAAGGCATTGAGGTGTAATTGGATGGACCATAGCTGATAGCAAGAAAATAAGCCTTCTTCTCTGTACTCATTGTATATACTTGGAAGAGGACTCAAAACCCTTTCGACAACCGCAACGAAGGTTAAATCCATATTTGAAAGAGGTTGTAAGAGCTTAAGTGCTAAAATTGCTATATACGGATATCATCTATCCCGTATCTGACAATAAATGGGTAAGCCTTACCCAATTAGTACCTAAGAAATCGAGGGTTACAGTGGTAAAAAACAAAGAGAATGAGTTAGTCCCAATGTGTACTATCACAAATTGGCATATGTGTATAGACTACAGAAAATTCAACTGTCTTACCTGAAAGGACCACTTTCCTTTACCTTTTCTAGACTAAGTTCTTGAAAGGACAGTTGGACATATTTTTTTTTTATTTTTTGGAAAGGTACCCGGGATATAATCAAATTGAAATTGGAATAGATGACTAAGAGAAAACCAAATTCACATTTCCTTTTGCATTTTTTCATATAAGAGAATACCATTTGGACTGTGCAATGCTCCAGCCATATTTCGAAGATGTATGTTGAGTATTTTTAGTGACATGGTGAAACATTTTTTTGGAGGTTTTCAGGGATGAATTTTATGTATACGGTGACTTATGAATTGTGTTTGCATAATCTTGAAAATTTCTCATATGGGGTGACGACACTAATCTTGTTTTAAATTGGGAGAAATGTCACTTTATGGTGACACAAGGTACTCTCTTGGGTCATGTTGTCTCGTTTGCGGGAATTATGGTTGATAAATAAAAAATTAATTAGTAGGTAATCTCTGCCTACCTAGGACAGTAAAGGATGTTAGGTTATTCCTAGGTCTTGTTGGGTTCTATAGAAGATTCATAAAACACTTTAGCTCCATAGCTAGACCAATGTGTAATCTTCTATGTAAGGATACAACATTGGAATGGAATAATGTGTGCCAAAGGGCTTTTGAGAAGCCTAAAGCCATTCTAATTTTTGTACCGATATGTAGCCTCATGACTTGACTTTACTGTTTAAACTCATATGTGATGCTAGTGATTATGTTATTGGTGTTGTCTTGGTACAACAAAAGGGCAAGCGACCCTATGTTATATACTGTGCAAGTAACACCTTATATGATGCACAAATGGACAATTCTACAATAGAAAATGAATTACTTACAATAGTATTTACTTTAGATAAGTTCATATCATATTTAGTTGGATCCTCAATCGTGGTTTTTACTAGCCATGCAGTCTTGAAATACTTGCTAATGAAAAAGGATGTCAAGCCACGTCTACTCCGATGGAAACACTTCAAGAGTTTGATCCTACTGTCAAGGACAAAAAAAAAGTAGAGAATGTTGTGGCTGACCATATTTCTAGGCTAAATTATGACACGAGAGAGGTGCCTCTCCCAATCAAAGAAACATTTCCTGATGAACAACTCTTTGTTATTTCTGAGGTACCATAACAATTATTTGGCCACAAGTACCACTCCTTTTCACTACACCTCGACCGACAAGAAGATTATTTTGGGAGCATCCCTACTTATTTAAATATGGTACAGATCGTAAGACGTTGCGTACCCAATTTTGAAATCGATCAGGTCATTTCTTTTTGTCATTCAAAAGCTTGTGGTGGGCATTTTTATTCAAAGAAAACCGATGCTAAAATCTTGCTATGTGGATTTTATTAGTCCACTCTCTTTAAAGATGTATATGTTTGCTGTCTAATTTGTGATAGATGTCAAAGTTGGAAAGTATTTCTAAACGAAACATGATGCCCCTAAACTCTATTTTAATCATTGAAATTTTTTAATGTTGGGGTATTGATAGGACCATTTCCCCCTTCTTTTGGATAACTATAAATTTTGATTTACGTTGATTATGTTTCGAAATGGTTTGAGGTGATTCCTTGTAGAAATAATGATCTCCCACAAACAAGTGGGCAGGTCGAACTTGCCAATGAGGAGATTAAACACATTTTTGAAAAAATAGTAAACCCAGACCGCAAAGATTGGTGCTTGTGACTGACTGATGTGTTTTAGGCATACCACACTACTTACAAACAATTTTGGGAATGTCTCCTTATCGGATGGTTTATGGAAAGCCTTGCCACCTGCATGTGGAGTTGGAACATAGAGCTTATTGGGAAATCAAGATGATGAATTTTGATCTAGAAAAAAATAGGTGTATCCAAAAGACTTCTGATAAGTGAACCAAAGGAATTACGAAATGAGGAAAATGAAAGTTCCAAGATTTCAAAGGCCTGGATGAAAAATTTTCATGATCAAAATGTTATGCAAAAATCCTTTACCCCTTCCCAGAAAGTTTTACTGCATAATTCAAGGCTCCACCTATTTCTTGAAAAGTTGAGGTCTAGGTGGATGGGGCCCTATATTTTTAAACAAGTATTTGAACACGGAGTTGGTTAAGATAGAAAATTCGTCAAATGGTAATGCTTTTAAAGTTAATAGTCAACGACCTAAACCATTTCATGATGGATTTGTTGAAAATCTGGATTCTATTGACTAAATGGAACCACAAAATATTCCCCAAACAAGAAAGCAGTAATTTGTACATTTTGTATATATGTGGAACTAATATCAATTTTTATTTATTTTATAGGATCCTAAACATATTTCCTTCTTTTTTCCCTTTTATTTTGAACTTCAAGATGAGCATTTTCACATTGACGACAATACCACATTTAGGTTTGGGGTGATAGAAATAGGAATGTCAAAAGTTCAAATGTTTCTTTAATATTGCATAATTTTATAAATGTTTGTGCATTTATAAATAAATGTTATTTTTGTGTGTTATTTTGAGCTTTTGTAAATAGGTGTGTTATTTTTAATTAATACAGATTAATAGGTGTTTTAGGCGTGTTATGTTTGTGTAAATAGGTGTGTTATTTTTTGTGTATTAATTTTTATGCTTTTATAAATGTGAATGTGTTATTTTGTGATTTTATAGATAGGTATGTTAATTTTAATCAATATAGATTTTTTTAAAAAAATTATTTTTCAATTTTCAAGGCAATTTTTGCAGTTAAATCCAAAATTCAAAAAATCCCACTAGCAAGAGAAGTTGAAAGCAGGAAAACTAGAAAAACAACAGCATCGTGAGGCCCTTTGCACCATCTAGACGCCCAAACGTGACTATAAAAACAACAGTTCGTTGATCTACGGCTTTTCAAGCTCCTCCACTTCAGTTTTTGTAACCCTAGCCCCCCAAAAGGCCTCTCCCTCTGTAGATCTTCACTACCCATCACATTTTCTTGGATTTTAGCCCGATTAAACACAAAATCTAGCAACCTAGGCTTGATTTTACCCCTCAAAACCCAAATTAAAGCCCTTATTCCATCTTGAATGTACAAAACAAATGGGACCAAAAAATAAGTCCATTGCTCACAAATCTCAATCAAACTCAAGTAGATCACAAAGGGAGGCACCTCCACCATCTCAAGAAGCTTCATGGCAACAAGATCCAAGCGGGTAAGTGCCAAATCCACAAGTCCACTATGAATTAAAATATGATTTATTTTTTAAATCTTGAGCAACAATTATGCTATGAACGTTATTTTGAATCAAAAACTGTTGTTAATTAACAGACCGTCATCTTTGAGAACTTTGAACACTTGGGCATTAGGCAAGATTTGGAGAGAAGGGGTTGAGCTAGCTATATGAAAACTGTGGGCATTTGTTTAGAATGTATTGTATGAGAATTTTATAACAAGGTCGAGATCGATAGGTCTAGGACATTTGAAACATTCGTAAGGGGAGTCAGGTTTCAAGTAGGTGTGGGTACCATTGTTAAACAACTAAGACATATAAGGAGAGAACCCAATGCTAAATATCCCATCGACCCTTCACTTAATTTGACTATGATTGGGAGAGAATTGACTAATCACCCAACCTTTGTGTGGGATAGAAGTGAAAAATGTATCAAACAAGGGGATTTGATTAATAAATACCAAATTTGGAATTTGATTACTGTTTCTAATCTCAAGCCTCAATCCCAAAAAATCAGATTTATACTAAAAGAGCTAGGTTGCTATTTCCCCTCGGTGTCCATCATTCTATCAATTTGCCAAATTTAATACTGGAACAGATGACTTTGGCAATTCAGAATAAGAAACCTTCACTTCCTTTCGGTATTTTGGTAACTAATATATGTAAAAGCAAGAAAATTATGATTGATCCTACCTGGACACCCGCCAAAGAATTGCCACATCTTGATGCTACATCTCTTAAGAAGAGCCATGGAGTGCAAGGAGGACAACTAGGAGGCCATGTAATTCCCAAATATCCGGGGTCCTTTATCAACCCGTTGATCACCTATCAACTCGCGAAAATATCCATGTATGCCGCATAACCCGACACCATGTCATCATACGTAAGGGTGACAATCGAGTCGTGTTGTGTCGGGTTTGTGTCGTATCGAACATTAGTCAACCCTAACCCAGTCTATTTAACTAATCATGTCGTGTCGAGTTGACCTGTTTATTTTCATGTCGTGTTGGTGTTCGTGTTCGTATTCGTGTTGACCCACATAAACTTTGAATAAAAAATTTAACTTTAAAATTTTATTTTCACTTAATTGAATCTCTCCTCATACTTTTTCTACAAACTAAAAATTAACTTAATAATAATAATAATGAGTAATAATATTTTTTTATCTGTTTATTTTTGTGTCATGTTCGTATCGAATTATCATATCGTATCAAAAATTGCCACCCCTAATCACACGACCATTCCAAAGTCCAATATACATTAATTTGTCCTTAGTATTTCACTAATTACATTCTTTAAACAATAAGACTCAAGGCCCTAAGACCTGGTAAAGTTATACTTAAATTTTGGAAGACACCTCACGTGGTACTACTACCTAAGCCTTCTGTCTTCCAAGTATCGATACCTAAGTGACGAGGTACTGGTACATAGACCTCTTTCTTCCTGGTTCTTTTCTAGTTGTCAGGTATCGGTACCTATGTGAGGGGGTACCGGTACCTGAGCTCACTGTCCATCGAGGTATCAGTACCTGAGCCCATTGGATTCTAGGTATTGGTACCCGTGTGTTGAGTTACCAGTACCTGGGCCTTATAATAGCGGGGTACCGATACCTAGTCTCCTTGGAACCGGTATCTGAGCCCAGATTTTTTCCAAATTCTGTCATTTTCACTTCAACTCATACAATCTCATACAACATTTCTCAAACTCATATAACAACTAATTTTACACCAAATGTAGCCCATATGAGTTCATTACACCAATCTTTATGCTACATTACAAGTTCAAATCCAATTACACAATTGTTTTGCAAAAGATGTTATTTAAAGCCACATATCGGCTTCTTCTTAACAAGGACCCTTGTGCGGGCCGTCCACCTGCGCTTGTTCCGTACTTGAAATGTTATTCCCATAAAGGGTGAGTCACGCTCAATAAGGTATATCCTAAAGAGGCTACTCCTCAACCCATATGCATATGAAATGTTCACATGCAATTCAACAATCAGCAAACATCCATTCAAGAATATACAATTCATAATGGAATTCACAATGCCATGTCATGTTATGAGATGAGACTCACACATGTAATGCAACCTAAGCCTTCATGGGCTCTCATAACACATGCAATGTCATTCGTATGTATCCGATCATTCCAAGCCCACACCATTGTGTTACACATCCAATGACTATTTTATGAAATCATGTGTCATTTGTTAGACAAGTAATTGTCTAGACTTGCACCAACGATCCACCATGCCGACACAGATTTTGGTATCCCACCTCTAGTTCCACGTATGCCAATACACTTTTTTGGATTTTCACCGTCGTAAGTGTATAAACTAATAATCGGGTCTTACACCCGAGGGAGAATCTAGCCCTTATTGATATACCCGACACAAGTTTTTTCGTGCAACCCGTGCGACTCTGTCGGACCTAGATTCAACCTTCCCAAGTCTACGTATCAACCCACCAAGAATGGTGTTTGATTAAAACCATGCACACACACACCCACACTCATGTCAAATGCCCATGAATGTGATGCTACTCGTACATATGAAAATATAAATGCACAATTTGCAATTCCAATATCATGTTCAATATGTTATGAGCAGTTCATGAATAACTTCAATATCCATCAATATTTCCAAGTTCTCAATGTAAATATATCATAAGGCATGTACCAACAATTCCCAACATCAAATTCCAAGCATGTTATGAAATATTCAATGCAATTAACACACTTAATCAACATAGACATTTTATCAAACACGTTCAAGGCATAAATGTAAACACATAGCATGCCCAATCAACACATTCATCTTGAAATTTCAAAGAGCAATTTCAACAAAACCCAATTCATGCAAGTATTGATTTTAACCATTTTTATACCCATTTTTCACATTTTAACTACAATAGGTATGTACCATATATGAGATTACATCTCTAACACCCTACTCATTTCATATTTCAATCATAGGTTAGAAATAAACCTAGTTAGGAAAGGAACCCTACCTCTTGAAGCGTAATATATGTAGAGGAAACTCCAAGAAACCCAACTTAAGCTTTGAATCTTGATTTTCAAAAATTCCTTTATTAAAATTCAGTGAAGTCTGTGATTTTTGGTACATAGACATATTTCTCGTCACGTAAAACAACTCTTGTTCTTGGCTCAAAGCGATTTGACGAACAGTTGGCCCTAGATCGCAAGGAGAATATGGAAGAAAATCCTTGAATCTCTCTTTTCTTTCTCTACATCTCTTTCTCTTTATTCAAAATGGGCTAATTAATGGGGGGGGGGGGAGGGGAATCTGATTCTCCCCCCTTTTTATACCCCTCATTTGTTTGGCCCTCGTTGTGCTACACATCTCATCTTTTCTGATCCGATTTTATTCCGAATCAATTAAATCTTATTCCGTATTATATTCAACATATTTTATTTGAACTAAATTTAAATTATTTTTCATGTTTTGTGATTAAAACCTGATCGCGATTATTTTAGTCACGCGACGCTCGATTGCATTGTAAATCAAAAAAAAAATTAACTATCTCAGAATTCAATGAAAATTGACTAGGTAACTAGATTTTGCAAGATGAATCCAATGGTGAGGTCCACTTCGTCATCCGAGTTCTAGAAAAATTCATGCTTTTAATCCATACCAATTGACTACTTACCATTTTACCCTTTAGAATAAAGTTTTAAAATTTTTTTGAGTTTTACAGGCCAGCATACAAAACAAGGAGGAGGAGACACAAGATTTTGAGTAGCAGCATGAGTAGGCACCACTAGAGGATGCATGGATTGATAGGAAAATACTACTGAGTCTGGAGACCAGGATGGGCCACTTTGAAGCCATCCAAAGGAAGATTTTGAGTCATCTTGGGCGAATATATGGTGGACCATTGTCATCAACATAGAGACTATTTAGGCACTTTTTGAAGCCTCCATCTTTAATTTCTGATTTTAGAACTTTTTACTTTCTGCATGACAGTTTTTTTTTTTGGCACTTGGGATGATTTTATGTTTATCTTCTTGCTACTTGATTTGGGATTTTTGCTTAGCCATAATATCTAAAGTTATCTTAAAATCATGTATGCAGGTGGAATATTTCATTCAATAATTTAGGATAACTTGTAAGGTGTGAGTTAACACAAGATTATTTTGATGACCAATTTACCTACGAGTTTGACTCACTTTGGTTTGCTACAGGGCTATATGCTAAGTATGAGAATCATATCAATACTTTCATTTGGAACTCATAAATCATGTTCATGATATTCATGCTATCTGAGAATTTTTCGAATAACGTTTTTCCTTGAAGGCTTACATATATAGTGGAGATGAAGTAATTATCCTAATGAGATTTTGAGCTCACTCTTCTTGGAGAAAATATGTACATTAACTCAAGCAAGAATTTTATTCAACTACACTTCTTTGAATAATCTTATTATATTTTCCTTGATTGACACATGTTGAGTAATTCATTGGCATGCTCTATGAACATTCCTAGGAATTGTACATATGCACCATCTTGCAAAATGATTATAGGCCATTTATTGTAAAAAGTTGAGTTGCAGGCGTTTCTTTTGAAAAAATGTCCCTAGTCAGATGTTATTGAGCCCTTAAAATAAATTTTTTTTCTTAAGCCATGCTTTTGATCTAGCCAAATTCAAAATAATTTAATCCTACCTTGATTATCCCTAATGTATATTGAAAGCATTGCTCTTATCAAGGGATAAGCATTGGTGATAAATGTTTGAAAGACACACAGAAAAAGACAAAAAAAAAAGGGAAATACAAGTGATGGCTATGAGAAAGCAAGAAGAAAAGAAAAAGAAAAAAATATATGTGTAGGAAATTGTTTCAAGTTATAGAATTGAAAGGAGTGGCCGATTTTGATGATTCAAAAGCCAAAGATTGAAGAAAAAGGAAAGATGCATGCTTATACATGATAAACATTCAGGGTAACTCCTCTTGAATCCCTTTTACCCTTCATTTTTTAACCTATTACCCAGGCAACGTTACAACCCTGAGAAAGTCATATTTAATTTCTAGATTTGTGCATGTATATAATTCTAACTCCTTATTTGAGGGGTATGAAAATGAAATTTTTCCTTGAAGGCTTACATATATAGTGGAGATGAAGTAATTACCCTAATGAGATTTTGAGTTCATTCTCCTTGGAGAGAATATGTACAGTTACTTGAGTAAGAATTTCATTCAGCTACACTTCTTTGAATAATCTTATTATATTTGCCTTGATTGGCACATGTTGAGTAATTAATTGGCATGCCCTATGAACATTCTTAGGAATTGTACATATGCACTGCCTTGAAAAATGATTATAGGCCATATATTGTAAAAAGTTGAGTTGTTGCCATTTCTTTCGAAAGAATGTCCCTAGTCTGACGTTATTGAGCCATTAAAATAAAATTTCTTTTCTTAACCCATGCTTTTGATCAAGCCAAATTCAAAATAATTTAATCCTACCTTGGTTATCCCTAATGTATATTGAAAGCATTGCTCTTATCAAGGGATATGCATTGGTGATAAATGTTTGAAAGAAATGAAGAAAAAGAGAAAAAAAAAAAGGAAATACAAGTGATGGCTATGAGAAAGCAAGAAGAAAAGAAAAAGAAAAAAATATCTATGTAAAAAAATGTTGCAAGTTGTAGAATTGAAAGGAGTGGCCGGTTTTGATGGTTCATAAGCCAAAGACTGAAGAAAAAGGAAAGATGCATGCTTATACATGATAAACATTTGGGGTAACTCCTCTTGAATCCCTTTTACCCTTCATTTCTTTAGCCTATTACCCAGGCAACGTTACAACCCTAAGAAAGTCCTATTTAATTTGTGGATTTGTGCATGTATATAATTCTAACTCATTATTTGAGGGGTATGACAATGAAATTGCTTATATCTTGTGTTAATTTCCTTTCAAGAGCTTATGCTAAAATTGACATTTCTTCACAACCATTCTTTTGAATTTACATGTGAAACAATTTTCTTTGAATACATAGTTCTCTTCACATATAATTTATGAGTGATGAGTCAGTAAAACTCGAGTGATTCTTTTAAGAGTGTTTTCCCAAGTAAGGACTGTTATTGAAGCTAACCATGGAAATTTGTGAAGAGGGATGTTATTTTTTAAATTCTCCAGATAGACATGACACAATACGCACCCACGAGTTTTGACTAAAAGTATAGTGTATGAATACTGAGGTTTAGCATGTGGTCCTAATTGTGAGCTTTAAAGGGGGATTACTCAAAAGAAATGATTTGTTACCATTATAATTACATTGTTAACTAACACATAATTATTTATTCTAGTCATTGAAGTTTATAGATATCTTTATTGGAAACCTTCATGAGACACAACTTGTACACTAGGGTAACTTGGAGGGTTTAACGACTTATTGCATGGGTTAAATTCAATCATGAAACCTACGAAAGTGGTTGTATGTTCTACTATTACTAAAGACTAGTAATATCTTGGTTGGGGGTCTGATTAACATTTTAAAGTAATTTTTTATTATCCATTAAAAAAATTAATTGCTTGTATTCTCTAGTTAGTTGTTTGTAAATTAGATGGTTTAAATTAGTATAGGGTAAATTTGGGTAGTAACTAGAATTACAGGGCAAGAATACAATTTGACAAAGTTTAGGGGCGAAAAAGGAATTGGAATGATTAAAAAAAAGGGGGAAAACAACAAGAAGGTGGTGTCCAAACGCCAGCCACCGTAGTTCGGATGCCCATAACCGCCTCAAGAATCCCAGAAAGAAGGTCACAAAAAATGGAGATTGACAGACATGGACGTCTAAATGCTAGCCACCAGAGTCCGAACGCCCTTTCCCATACACAATCTCAGTAGGCCGAAGTATGAATGTTGTGTTCACACCTTAAGCTCTAGATTATCAGTTCATTTTACCGCCGTTGCCACCCATTTACCTTTATAAATACCCCTTATGTTTTAGGAGAAAGGCATCACTTTTAGAGTTCCATTTTCCCTCCAAGCCTTTTAATATTTTAGAGAACCCTAGCTTCTACATTTCTTAAGCTTCTTTCTTTATTTAGTAAGATGAACTTTACTCAACTTTCTAGCTTCCTTTGAGCTTTGAAGGCTGATTTGGATTTTATTTGATCTTTAGTAAAGAAACAAGCCTTGCATTTATTTTATTGCAAGTCCATTCGTCTTCTTGATTTTATCTTCTATAATCTTGAATTCTCTTTACTTAGAGGGATGAGGTTCTCTCACTTTTCTAGCCCACTAATGGCCATGAAGGACAAGTAGTTTCTCATCCATTCTTTAGTGAAGGGGGATGGATTTTTGTTGAAGTGTTTGGATAATATATTTGTGCAATATTTACTATGCTTACTTGTCTAATCTAACTTATGAAAGGTTAACTGAATCTAACAAGCTAAAATACTTTGTATAGTTGTTTGATTAACTATGGACAAGTTGAGTCTTACTATAGATAATGCTTATAAATTCCTACAAGTATTTAAGCTAGGTCTTCATGTTATCCTTCAATCTTCACCTACATGGTACTTAACTATGTGATTGATTATCTAACCAAGCTGGTTGTTGTGTTTTTGTTGTGTGATTGATTCTACGTAGGTGAAGTCCTGGTATCTTCAATATTTATAACTATGGGCATAAAGTCAAGGGTACGTTCCTTAATCTAAAATCAATCATCATCTTCTAGAACTGATTGACACAGGGGTTAGCTAAGATTTCATTATTGCACAAGTAATTCATTCAAAACACTCACACATTATTCCAGAATCCAGAACTAAGGCATGGGTTTTCTTTGTTGTCAAGCACTTTACATTATCTCTTGCACACAACTCTGCACAACGCAATCGCTCACTCTTTAAGTTTTCTTGTGTCTTTGTCTCTATTGATCTTTTACTTAAGATATCTCCCTTAGTTCCCTGAGGAATCAATCTTGGACTAACCGAATTATAACTACAACTCAACCACTTACACTTGCACGTGCATATCTTTAGTCGAGTCAATTAAGCGTGGTGTAAATCTTCTTATGGTACATAATACTTCAGTTCTTGAAAACTAGAATTTGAGAGGGTGGATTGAGCTATTAATGTCTCTTGAGCCAACGAATCATGATAGTGTGAGAGAGTTTTACAAACACATTAGGAACACCACTATGAGTAGTGAGAATTTCATGACTTATATTCGAGGCGTGTTGTTTGTATTCTCTTCCGATATGATTGCTACCACCTTGCACCTAATTCGGGTAGCACAAGATACTTATCATTTTAGATATGAGAGTGCATTACTTAGGCTCACTCGTGTTGCATCCGATTTGTACAAAGATTCCTATTCCTAATGGGTGGAACCGACAAAAATGGTGCCAAGAAGATTTGACAAGGAAGTCTCGGTTGATTAATCTAATTATCAACTACAACATTGACCTAAAGACCCATGTATGTACCTTCCCTACACCCCCAAACTTATCCTCTTCATGCTATTGGTATAGGTTTGGAGATTGATTTGCCACACCTTCTATTTGAAGTTATTCGTAGAGCCTTTGACTCGAGTACGATTAGCAATGGTCTGCTTTTTGTATCTCTCATCACCTGGATTTTTTTGGATAAGGATGTAACTGCCTTAGAGATTGATCAAATCTCTTGGGAAGCAGAGTGAGCCTCCTGCAAGTTATGTATTTGATCCTATAGAGGTAGAAGAGTTGGAGCCTGAGACAATTGCTCACACTTTTGATCCCAGAGCATCGAGTAATACACCACCATCGAGACGTACATGTGCTAGCACCTCATATGCACCACCATCTAGGACCCCTCCTACTTCTTCACTTGCTCAGTGGACTGTAGGTAGGATGCACTAGTACACATACAGAGCAGTGTCGATTAGCAATTCTCTTGATGGGAGGATGTTCAAGATTGAGATAGAGCAAATATCTATTCATAGTGAGATTAGGCATGTCAGACATATGCTTCATAATGCTAGATTTATCAGTGAGGTCAATGAGCTAGTGACACAACCACTGGATGATTAGGATGGTGATGGGGATGGTGGAGATGATGCGGCTACAAGAGAAGATTGGGAGACTTTTAGTATAAGACAATATGGGAGTTTATGAGAGTTATTCATTCATGACATGTACTTAAAGTACTCTATTATTTTTTCTTGTTGACTTTTCCTTTTTATTGACTTTTGCAGTATTTGAGACTTTGAGTTAAATGTCATGTTTTTCCTTTGATTTACTTACATGTCTATTCTTTCTAGTTGATTTGTATTTATACCCTCTTGTGTTCGTTATGATATGTCATTGGATTGACACTTTGTAACAAATAGGGAAGGATATTTTGGGATGACTTGATTATGTACCATGTTTGTTTTGATATGGCATTGGTCCAACACTTTGTGACAAAAAGGGAGAGAATATTTTGGATACATATGAGAGAAATCGAAGATATTTGCTTTTAACTAGCTTGAGTGAGTTGCATGTGATTAGAGTAAGAGGGAGTTTGTTCTAATACTCAGGGAGAGTACATACGCAAACTTGACATGATGTCACCTATTTTGCACTTTATTATTTTACTTGTGAATACTAACAAAGGGGGAGAATTGGTTACTCATTGCCATTGCAATATCTATAGGTTCTCAAACATATTGTACAAATTAATTGTTATATATGTTAGATATTTGCACTTACATGATCTTAACATGAATATGCCCTATGCTTTCTCTTTGTGATTTTCATACCTATGATTATGCTATGTCTTTCTTACATAGTATGATTTTCATGAGTTGTTGATTTTAGCGGTGATGTGCAGGACTATGATCTTCAAAGTTATATATAAAAATAGTTTTTTTACTTAGAGATTAGGGATTTATACACTAGTGTTCAGATTTGTTTATAATTTGTTTTGTTCAATGTTTGTGGGTTAAAATCTTAATTTCTTACTTGTGTATTTTGTCATGAAATTGTCAAAAAGGGAGATTGTTAGATCTTGTTTGGTAATTTGCTAATTTTGTGAGGTATATGTAAATCTTAACCTATTTCATAGTCATGATGCTACAATGATGAAGATCAAAAAAGGTCAAATGAAAGGGAGGAGATCATGCTTCAAGCTACATCAAAAGAACTCTCTGTATGCACCTTCTTGCTTAGAACAAAGGTCGTGACCTTAGACACATAAGAACCCATAGTAAATTTATTAGACTTAGGATGATTAGTGTTAAAATGGAACTAGTATTGGTTCATGCATGGCTCCTAGGTAATTTTCGAATAAAAGTTTTTCTAGACCTCTTAATGTTTTGAAAATATAGTTTGAGCCATTATTGGACCCTCTAGAGAAACACCTTTTAGTGTTAACGAGTACTAGTTTTTAGCTTGATTTTAGGCTTAAAAAACTAGCAGGGACTACTCTATGTTTACTAGCCTTCGCTAAAGCCGTCTCTAAAGACTTAAGAAAAATTTTGAGAAAAGGTTAAGTATGTGGTGGAGAGAATCGTCCCCTGGGTCGCTCATCGGCCACTGGAGCGGTCTTGAGACATCTTTAATGATCCTAAGGTCACTTAAGGAATCTCTGCTCTACGGATCTAGTTTGATTCTAAATTCCATCCCAGTGACCATTGCCCTCCCACTGCTCGAGCTGTCTTTCATAAATTTTTTTTTTCTTAGAACCTAAGAAAAACACTATTTTGAACCTATAAATAGAAGGATGCCTTCCCAACCTAGGGTAAGCCTCTTGAGAGCAAATTCAAACTATCTAACACCTTGAGAGCTTGAACCACAACCTTAGACTCCCAAATTCAAATGCTACCATCTTGTGATTCATATCCAATCTCACAACTTGAAGAAGAAAAGTTTGGCTGGTTGAAACAAAAACTATGGTCTAGTTTGCATACCGAGGATCTTGGGGAAAAATATCGCTCGAGGCCTAGATGATCCATTGCGGCGGAAAATTGAAGTGAAACTATACATAACGTAGAAAAGGTACTTTCGGCGGAGATATTTATCAATGGAAAGGATCATCTAACCATTGTATTGGTTGAGGTATAAAACTCGAGTACTTTTAAACTTACTTTGGGTTGGTTGAAGGGTGGATCTATCACTGTTATGGATTTCAGGGATTTAGGTTGGTCGATTGATTGGTGATACTATAGTCTTCTATTCTTTTACATTGCATATCCTAATGTGAAATCAAGGCAATTTAGAAAATGTAAACAAACAATTAATTATTGAAAAATAAGAGATAGAAAAATTAGTTTTTCAAGAACTTGGAGGTCTTGATCTTCAAGATGTTTTTCAAAGAAATTCTTCTTTGTATATCACTGTGTCAAGCTCTCCTTTTATTGACATCATTCCCCAATATAAAACTAACCAATAATTCAACTACTATTTAATGGCACTAAATGTGGCAACTACTAATTAGTTGCATCTTGGCCAACTTTCTCCACTTAGTAGGTCATTTATAAATACACGAATGTGACACCCACTAATTAGTTAGATTTTAACCCATGATTCATCAAATTTTCATAATGTAAATGTTTATAACACTCCCTTGAATGACCACTATACTAAAATAGTGTTGAGCACACGAATGCTACCTCATTAAAATCCAATGAGAAAACTTGGACGAAGAAAAAGATAATTGTCCTGCATCTTGATGTGGATGCTCCCCCTAATAAAATTCTCCCCTTGATAAGAAAATCATTTGGAATGCTCACAAACCCGACACATTTTGATGTCGTATATCAATTTCTTGAATGTCAATGATGGAAAAACTTTAGTAAATTCATTTGCAAGATTGTTACTAAATCATATCTACTTTAGTTCATGAGTATAAAACAACTTTGGTGATATATGTTTGGTCTATCACCTTTGACATATCATCCTTTGATTTGTGCACAAATAGTATTATCTTTATATAACATTTTTTTGTGAATCTAAAGTTAAAGGCAAACTACATGTATTTCAAATGTGATGGATTACAAATCTTAGGCATACACATTCACGTGTTGCCTCTTGGAGTATTAGTATTTTAGAATGCTTTGAAGGTGTAGCAATCAAATTTTGATTTGCAAATCACCATGAGATTGTTGTATCACCACATGTGAATTCACACCAAGATTGTGAACGAGGCTAGTGAGGATCAGAAAGATATATTTTCAAAACCTAGATTGTGGACAAGCTTTGTGAGGATTAGAAAAGATATACATATATATATATATATATATCCAGAATCTGCATATACTACTAAATATGGGTCATTGACTAATTGCGTCAAGTATAAAAGGCATCAATCTGTAGTTGCATGAAGATTACGTAGGATATGTTTTATGTTATTCCAATGTCATCTAGTTGGCACAGAACTAAATCTTGGAAGAAGTTAACTACAAATGCTATATCAAGTCCAACACATTTTGCTGAGTATAACTGTCACGCCCCGAATTTCTACAAACTCGGGGAGTGAGGGAAAAATAATAAGAAAAGTAAATGAAAGGTTATTAGGTTGGATAAATTGGTTTCTCATTCATTTCTCACATTTTCCCAAAGTTTTTCAAGTCATTTTTCTTCCATTCTTAACCTATTCTTTCAAGGTTTCTAAAACCCCCTTTTGACATCTTTCCCACATATTTGAAAGGTGTTTTTCACACTTAACATATCTTTTAATTTTACATAAAATTTTGACATAACTTCCTTTGTTTTTCAAGTCCTTTTCCCACCTAATATTCACAATATTTCATAAGCTATCATAATCCACCCTCATTCGGTGGCCACAACCCATGTAAATTAAACATACATCCCTTATTCCCAACACATACATATAATTATCCCAATATACACATATGATGCTCATTAAATAAAAATATCCCAAATGTCAATGGGGTTTACACCCTTACACTTTAAAATGGACCAAGATCGATAATCCATTACTTTTTCAAATTAAAATACAAGTCATTTGGGCTTATGCCCATACATAAAAAATATGCCCCAAGGGCCAAATATTCATTCAAGCCCCTTTTCTCTCCTTCCTTTACGACTTCCTCAAGTTTCAAGTACCAGGAGCCTCATCTGTAATATGATATCCCACGAATGGGTCAGCTCAACTGTTGGTATGACAAAGTACTAATGCTTAAGGCATGGCATGTACAAGTGTACATTTTAAATGTTATAACTCTGTAATCCCTCAATGCAATGCAATGCCAATATGCATGGCACACCCATGTAACTCTATGCCACCCATGTCACGCTTCACGGTCCGCCCCCGTCAGCTCGCGAGTACTGTCATTTGCCAGATTTTGGGTTTTTCACCACAGGATCTACACCCTCATAATGCATAGCACCAGGTGCTCAACCCATACTATGTTCCAAGGATTCATGTATGCCAAGATGCCTTGATTTTTCTCAATGTGGATTGTATGAAACATTTCATCAAACACCTTGTCTACATGAATGTAAAACAACATTCAATAGATTGAGCATATGATTAAGCTTCACATTAATTACTTTCCCAATTTCTCAAAAAAACTACAAATACACAAACTACCAATTCATCATAACTCTCAAACCACAAGAGTTTCTCTACATGAACATAAGACATAATATAATAATCCAACACATAAGCAATATACACTTTTATCATAACAACAAATTGTCAAGAAACTCAAGGAACACAAAAGTACTTAAACCACTAATTCTAAGTTTTCAAATAAACTACCAACTAAATAATTTTCTAACATCAAGTAAACACCTAAATCAGTCAATCAACACATAGAAAGACAAGAAAACTTAAATCTATTCCCAACTTAGTAAAATATCATAACTAGAATGGTTTTTCTCAAACCAAAGTAGTTGTGTCTGCTTTGTAGCAGAACCGATTGGTGAGAATATAGCTCTTGTTGAGAGGAACAACTTCTTAGAAGGAAGTTTTACAAAAATCTTGGCCTAGGAATGAGTTTTTGTGGCTTGAAACTTGAAGAAACTAGGATTTTTCTTCCATTTTTCTCCAAAAACGTGTACTGACCCTTCTCTGCTAAAAAACTGATATTTTTCCAAAAAAAAAGTCTATATTTATATTGGTGGGCAAAGGTTCCAAATGACCCTTTTGCCCTTGATGAATCCGGGACCCCGTTACACTACAACTTGTCACGAAACGCCTCCTCAATTCGACATTCTATTTTACCCATAGTTCTTAAAATTATTTTAAATGAAAATTTTCAAAAAATTATATTTTCACTAGAGGCCGGGTTTGGCCGGTCCCACCTTGGCCAACCGAGATGCCCTTTTTGTCCAATTTTTGAAACTATTTTTTTTAGGCTTAAATTCACATAGTAGGGATATTTTAATATTCTAATCATGTTTCTCTTTTATGACATACTTAAATTATGCTCATAAACATGACTTATGCTTAAATGATGCATATGTAGTGCTCTAACGACAAATGGTACATGAATAGTGCCCTACCAGCAATACAAAAAAATTATCATCATTTTTCATATATCTACATCCTTTCCCCCTTAAAAAAATTTCATTCCAAAATTTAGAAATGTACCTCTATGAATAAACAACTCTTGATACTTATCGCGGACTTCAGTCTCACGCTCCCAAGTAGCCTCCTCGACCCCGTGATGGTTCTAAAGAACCTTGACCAAAGGGATGGTCTTGCCCAGCAAAACCTGGTCCCTCGAGTCCAATACCTCCACTAGCCTCTCATCATAAGAAACATCATCCTCCACTTGAAGATCTACCCAATCTAACACATGTGAAGGGTCAGGCTCGTACTTCCTCAACATCGACACATAAAAGACATCATGAACCCCAGATAGTTGTGGTGGTAATGCTAGCTTGTAGGCCACCTCACCAACCTTCTCAAGGATCTCCAATGGTCATATAAACAGCGGCGACAATTTTCCACCATGCACAAATCTCCTCAATCCCTGCCGTGGGGCTACCTTGAGAAACACATGTCCCCCAATATCAAATGATAGAGGTCGCTGCCTCCTGTCTGCATAACTATTCTGGCATCTCTGTGCCATCAATGGACGTTGTCTAATCATTTGTATCTTGTCCGTGGTCTCACGGACTATGTCAGGCCCTAAAACAGTTGTCCCCCTACCTCAGTCCAACAGACCAGTGAACGACACGGCCTACCATACAATGCCTCAAAATGTGTCATCTCAATACTAGACTGATAGCTGTTGTTGTAGGCAAACTCTACTAAAGTAAGGTGATCTTCCCAACTATCCCTGAAATCCATAAGACATGCTCTAAGCATGTCCTCAAGTATCTGAATACTACGCTCTGACTGACCGTCAGTTTGAGGGTGGAAAGCAGTACTAAACAATAGTTGAGTCCCCAAGGCTGTCTGAAGACTTTGCCAAAATCGTGCAGTGAAACGTGGGTCTCTATATGAAACAATGGAAACAGGAATTCCATGTAGTCGTACTATCTCTCGAATATACAACCTACTGAGAACATCCGTTGAATCAGTCGCTCTAATCGGTAGAAAATGTGCGGACTTCGTCAACCTGTCAACAATAACCCAAACTGCATCATGACCTCTAGGTGACTTCGGAAGGCCCATCACAAAATCCTTGGTAACAAACTCCCACTTCCACTCAGCCACTAGCAATGATCGTAACAAACCCCTAAATCTCTTGTGCTTAGCCTTAACCTGCTGACACATGAGACATCTCAATATAAACTGCAACACATCCCCCTTCATCCTCGTCCACCAATACTGGCAGCATAAATCATGGTACATCTTAGTGCCCATTGGGTGTACTGCTAGGTTTAAATGATGGAAATCTCTAAGGACATCAGCCCTAAGAGACTCTGGAATAAAGACTCTACCCATATACCTCAAGCTAAGGTCAGAATGAACTATCCATCCCTCAAAGCCCTCGGCACTTGTAACTCGTGCTCGAATCTGCTATGTTTCTATATCCTGTATCTGTGCCTCAATAACCCTACTCAATAGTGTAGGTTATGCACAAACACTAAATAGTGTGGCATGTCCCTCAGACTCGGCAAGGTCTAAGTCAAACTCACCAATGTCTCCCATCATCTCCCACTCCCTAATAGCAATGCTAGTTACAGTGCTCCTCGGTCTCCTATTAAGTACATCCGCTATGACATTGGCCTTTCTAGGATGGTATTGAAGGTCAAAGTCATAGTCCTCCATATACTTCATCCATCTCCTCTGCCGAAGGTTCAAGTCCTTCTGCATGAAAATGTATTTGAGACTTTTGTGATATGAGAACACCTCGAACCTCTCCCCATATAAGTAGTGTTGCCAAATCTTAAGTGCAAAAATGACGGCAGCTAACTCTAAATCATGTGTGGGGCAGTTCTGCTCATGATTCTTCGACTGACGAGAACCATAGGCCACCACTCTACCCTCTTGCATCAACACACAACCTAATCCCTCTTGTGAAGCATCACAATAAACGGTATAGCCAATACCTCCTTTAAGTGTAATCAAGACAGGTGCTGAAGGCAGCCTCTTCTTAAGCTCCTAAAATGAATGCTCACAGTCATCCGTCCACTCAAATCTAATGCCCTTGCACGTCAGACGAGTCATCGGCGTGGCAAGACGAGAAAACCCCTCCACAAACTGACGATAGTACCTTGCAATTCCTAAGAAATTTTGAATCTCAAACACACTCTTTAGCCTCTCCCAACTCATAACAACGTCAATCTTAGAAGGATCCACAGATACCCCACTACCTAACACAACATGGCCTAGAAACCGCACCTTTTGAAGCCAAAACTCACACTTCGAGAACTTAGCAAATAAACGGTGTTCCCTCAAATTCTGTAACACAGTCCGTAGGTGAAAAACATGTTCATCCTCAAAAGGTGAATAAATCAAAATATTATCAATAAACACCACAACAAACTGATCTAAATAAGGATTAAAAATGCAATGCATCAAGTCCATGAATGTCGCCGGGGCATTCGTCACACCGAATGTCATAATCACGAACTCATAATGGCGATAACGAGTGCAAAAAGCTGTCTTCGCCACATCCTCCTCCCGTACTCTCAACTGATGATACCCTGATCTAAGATCAATTTTTGAGAAACATATCGAACCCCTAAGCTGATCAAATAAGTCATTTATCCTCGGCAACGGATATTTGTTCTTGATAGTGACCCCATTCAGCCTCTTATAGTCCACACACAAATGTAATGTCTCATCCTTTTTCTTCACAAATAGTGCTGAAGCACCCCACGGAGAAGTACGAGGATGAATAAAACCCTTACCCAGCAAATCGGTCAACTGCTCCTTCAGTTCTCTCAACTCAGCTGGAGCCATATGGTAAGGTGGAATGGAAATAGGCATGGTGCCTGATAAGCTCTATCGTGAACTCTATCTCTCGTCTCGGTGGTAGACTAGTCAAGTCATCCGAGAAGATATCTGGAAACTCATACACTACGGGTGGTAACACACTCTCTGTAGTCTCACCCCCATCTACTACCAAACTAGCCAACATGTAACTATGACCTCCCCAACTCCTCGAATCATACAAGGGTGGAACTAAGAAATCCCATGATCTCCTGTGAAATAAAAGCTATCTCCCTCAGGAGTACACACTATGACTCTCCCCCTATAGCAATCTATACTTTCTCGGAAAGCAAACAACCAATCCATCCCCAAAATAATATCAAAACCAGACATGTCAAGTAGAATGAAGTCAAAATAAAGGATGCGATCAACTATCTCTATCGGGCAATCTCTACAAATCCTCGTCAATATCACACTACCCCCAACTGGGGTGTTAACATGCAATGGTGGATCTAACCGACCTATGTGCAACCCCAATGTCATAGCAAGAAAGGTAGTTATGAATGAATAAGATGCACCCGAGTCTATCAGCACGCTAACCCATGAACTAAATACAAGGAATGTACCTCGAACCACTGAAAGTCCAGAAGTAGATGTCTCTGGTGTGGCCACTGTATAAACACGACCCTGAGTAGTCTGGCCCTGCCTACCTATCCCTCTCTGTCCCTGCTGACCTCCTCCCCTCTGTCCAGAGGCTCCAACACTCTGTGCAGAGGGTACAGACTGAAAGTATGGTGCCAAAGGTCTATGGCCTAACTGTGGTTGTGGTAAAGGCACCTAAGTGTGCTGATAGTAGTGTGACCTCTGCGAGTTCTGTGAAGTCGGTCCCTGAAGACAGTTGGCCCTAACATGGCCTGTCTTGTGACAGGTGTAGCAAAGTGGTGGAGCTCTCCACCCCTTACTCTATACCGGTGGTAAAAATGATCCCTGGCTAGATCCAACTCCGCGCCCCTAGCTGGGTTCCCTCTGAAGGCAATCGGCCAATCTATGGCCAGGCTGTCCACATTTATAACAAGTAAGGGGCCTTTGAGGTACTCCCCCCTGGAAAGAAGTAGACATAGGAGGTCGAGGAGCTAAAAATTAGGTAGATTGTTGTGATGTCTGTGCAAAAGAAGTACTAGTCATGTACCTCTTCGTCAGTCCCCTACTAGTGTAAACTGGGACAGATGTAGAAATCTGAGCTGTAACTACCCCACTCTATGTCTGGGACTCTCTAATCCCTCTAAGGTCGGCCATCTCCCTCTCAACTTTTGTGGCCCTCATCACTGCCTCATCGTATGTCTCCATAATGTGACCTGTCAATCTATCCCTAATGGAGGTCTTTAATCCCCTAACAAAGTAAATAACCCTCAGTCGTCCCTCTTGAATAACATGTGGGGCAAATCTGCCCAATGCAGTAAATTGAGACTCATACTGAGTCACCGTCATGTCTCGGTGTAGGAGAGTCAAGAACTCATCCATATACCCTATTCGTGCAATCTCAGTAAAATAGTGGTCATTGAACATGGCCACAAAGACATCTTATCCCTCCCCGAAACTGTCTATCCGGTGAGTAGCCATTCTCCACCACTGACTAGCCAACTCAGTAAACTAAAAAGAAGCACACATAATCCTCAAATGGGGCTCAATGATCCCATATGAGTCCAGGATCTTGGAGATATGCTCTAACCACTCCTCGGCTACTAGAGGGTCGGGCTGTCCGGCAAATCAAGGAGGTCCCATCCTCTGGAATACCTTCATCACGTGTGTATCCCTGGTCTCGCCACCTGCAGTCCTGGTCTCCTGCATGGCTCCAAAACACTCCTGTAAAATGGTCGTAATATCTCTGGTGCCAATGGTCTGCTCCACCTCCTCTGTTGGGGCAGGTGCAAGAGCAGGGGTGACAGCCTCCTCAGCTATGCTATGAGCAGGAGCAGTAGCTCGGGGCCTACCATGTCGCGGTGGTGTTGTGGCTCTAGGCCTACCGCGCCTAGGTACTACAGGTCTGGTTGGAGTCCTCTTTGGTGGCATGTGTCTACAAGTCCAATAGGCATTTAAAAATTAATACCTCTTTCCACATTAGACATAGAAATTTAAAAGAAGAAGAAACACATACATGTCAACAATTTACACTTCACAAGCAATAGTCACAACATGTCTTAACATACACCAAACAAGTTCTTACACCTAACATAATGCTCACCAAATTTTAAAATCATGTGTAACGGCCCTATCATGTTCAACAATATTCCACAGTCTCTAGGTATTCGAACTTATGCTCTAGTACCAAGTTATCACGCCCTGAATTTCTATAAACCCGAGGAGTGAGGGAAAAAAATAAGAAAAGTAAATGAAAGGTTATTAGGTTGGATAAATTGATTTCTCATTCATTTCTCACGTTTTTCCAAAGTTTTTCAAGCCATTTTTCTTCCATTCTTAACCTATTCTTTCAAGGTTTCTAAACCCCCATTTTGACATCTTTCCCGCCTATTTGAAAGGTGTTTTTCACACTTAACACATCTTTTAATTTTTCATAAAATTTCAACATGACCTGCTTTGTTTTCTAAACCTTTTTCCCACCTAATATTCTCAATATTTCATAAGATATCAATTCACTTTGACTCGGTAGCTACAACCCATGTAAATTAAATATACATCCCTTATTCTCAACATATACATATAATTGTCCCAATATACACATATGATGCTCATTAAATAAAAACATCTCAAATGTCAATTGGGTTTACACCCTTACACTTTAAAATGGCCCAAGATCGATAATCCATTACTTTTTCAAATTAAAATACAAGTTATTTAGGCTTATGCCCATACACACAAAATATGTCCCAATGACCAAATATTCATTCAAGCCCCTTTTCTCTCCTTCCGTTAAGACTTCCTCAAGTCTCAAGTATCAGGAGCCTCATCTGTAATATGATATCCCACGAATGGGTCAGCTCAACTGCTGGTTTGACAAAGTACTAATGCTGAAGGCATGGCATGTACAAGTGTACATTTTAAATGCTATAACTCTGTAATCCCTCAATGTTATGCAATGTCAATATGCATGACACACCCATGTTACTCTATGCCACCCATGTCTCGCTTCACGGTCCGCCCCAGTCAGCCCGCGAGTACTGTCATTGGCCAGATTTTGGATTTTTTACCACAGGATCTGCACCCTCATAATGCATAGCACCAAGTACTCAACCCACACTATGTTCCAAGGATTCATGTATGCCAAGATGCCTTGATTTTTCTCAATGTGAATTGTATGAAACATTTCATCAACACCTTGTCTACATGAATGTAAAACAACATTCAATAGATTGAACATATGATTAAGCTTCATATTAATTACTTTCACAATTTCTCAAAGAAACTACAAATACACAAACTACCAATTCATCATAACTCTCAAAACACAAGAGTTTATCTACATGAACATAAGACATAATATAATAATCCAACACATAAGCAATATACACATTTACCATAACCACAAATTATCAAGAAACTCAAAGAACAAAAAAGTACTTAAACCACTAATTCTAAGTTTTCAAAAAAACTACCAAATAAATAATTTTTTAAAATAAATTAAACACCTAAATTATTCAATCAACACATAGGAAGACAAGAAAACTTAAATCTATTCCCAACTTAGTAAAATATCATACCTAGAATGGTTTTTCTCAAACCAAGGGAGTTGTGTTTGCTTTGTAGCCAAACCGATCAGTCATAATATAGCTCTTGTTGAAAGGAACAACTTCTTAGAAGGAAGTTTTGCAAAAATCTTGGTCTAGGAATGAGTTTTGGTGGCTTGAAGCTTGAAAAACTTAGGATTTTTCTTCCCTTTTCCTGCAAAAACGTGCACTGACCCTTCTCAACTAAAAAACTGATATTTTTACAGAAAAAGGTCTATATTTATATTGGAGGGCAAAGGTGCAAAATGACCCTTTTGCTTTTGATGAATCCAGGACCCCGTTACACTACAACTTGTCTCGAAAAGCCTCAATTCGACATTCTATTTTAACCAAAGTTCTTAAAATTATTTTAAATGAAAATTTGTAAAAATTTATATTTTTGCTAGTGTAACACCCCAAAATACATCCTGGAAGTATTACTATTTAAAGACCATTTACAATCATGAGAGCAACTACATAACTTCATCCCAAAAAGAATTTACTTCATCATTCAGGCATATACAATAATATCCAAAAGGATATGCCCAACAATGGCATTTACATTCCCAAAAGAATATCAAAGTAAATCTTGCAGCGGAAATACAAAATAAACTAGACTACACAATGTTCCAAAAGAATGCCGTAGTATAGTACAAAAGAAGCTACAACTCTACATATCCACCTCGGGATCTAGGTTCCCTTCGAGTGGAGCCTCCCAATGTCCCGGCTCGTCGATGCCGAGATCGTCCTCTAGCACCAAATCTGAAAAATGTAATTTGTAGGGGGGTGAGCACGAAGCTCTGTAGCCACATTTCTCCCAAGCTCAAACAAGGTTGTAAAACAAAGAAAACGGTCGGTCTCATTTCACAAGTAACATATATATAACTTTTGAAATAAAACAGGGGCATTTTAAAAGAGATCTCAAGTTTATACAGTAGCTAAAATCAAATAAACGAATAAAAGAAGTTTAGCAACAATAACCAATATTCCAATTCAAGTTGTTTAGAAAAAGGGCTTCTCCCCCATGCATTGTCCCATACCAATGCATCGGCAAGAACGACCCAACTCATAATTCCATGTATTTTCGGTTCATCCCGTACCATGTATTTTCGGTTCATCCCGTACCATGTATTATACCTAGTCCACCAATAACAATCACAATCACAATCACAGTCACAAAGCACTTTGAAAAGGGGCGTCTACCATCACAATGGCAGTGACGAGTCCCTTTCTAGGAAAAGTATACTATCCCTTGTTCGAACTCCAGTGAACGATAGTGGTTGCATTACCAAATGACAACCCACTACAAGTGTTAGGAAACCATCTCACCCCCATTGGGGTAGACTAACCTCTAACACTCTACGGCATCTCTCGAAGGTAATCCAAGTCCATCACAACACCCATACAATGAGGAAACTGAGAATATGCTCAATTCACAATAATTTCACAATTATAGTAAAATCCCCAATTTTTCTCACATGTGTCATATATATCAAATAATCCAAGAAAATATGCAAGAGATCATAATCTATATTATTTTTTTGTACAATATTCAACACTAAAGTTTTGAAATCAAGAATTTAGAACAATTTAAAGAAAAGTTCATCTCTCTTGGAATTTAGGGTTTTTAGGCAAGAAAAAGGATTCAAGGGTTAATCAAACAATAATATTGTTTAAATCATGGTAATAGTCACAAGGTATTAAGAAACAATGATTATTTAGCATACATGTATAATTTAAGGTGAAAAGATTACATATATATAGGCCCTAGCCTCAATGTAAGTGAATGAGAGAAAACCCCCTACCTTGAATCTTGAAGAACTATGGCTTGAATTCTTGAATATACCCTTAATCTCTTGAAATTTTCCTTTGATCTTGAGTTCTCTCCTTCTCTCTCAAGATATCTAGGGTTTAGAATGGTATATGGACGACTAAGGAGGCGGCCTAAAGTATTTATAGGCCCAAAAATTGGACCGAGATCACGACATTAAACATTTATAATTTTTATCGGGTGTACCGGTACCCGGTACCGGTACCAAAAACCTTCTGGAAAGGGGGTACCGGTACCCGGTACCGGTACTATTCCGCAGATAGATTTTTCCTCCAACTTCCAAGGCAGTTTTGACCCATTTAGAGGTCGAATTGAAAATTTTTCATGAAATACTTTTTTGTAGCCCTGGATGTCTACTATCTACTTGCAAAATTTATGATCAATTGGATATAAGTATAAAAATTTATGGCCCAAATACTGAGAGGTATCCAAAATATTTTATACCCGAAAGTTAAGAAATTTGTGTTTTTATTCCGGAGTACTTCCAAGCTTCCAATGCACCTCATATTACCTCTCCCAAGGTTTTTCGACCTTCCGGATTCAATGAAAACATTATTTTGACCTAGAAACATTTAGAAACTTATCTAATAACTAATTCCAATCCCCAACGTCTTTGAAACTTAAACTTCCCAAATCCATTTATCACCCAATCATTCTTTTCTAATGTTTTAACCTATGTGATTCATTCTTACATCATTATACATATTCTCATTTTTACAATAATTATCTATCATATAACTATATACATTTATAAAATAAAATGCGGGGTGTTACAGCTAGTGTCCGGGTTTGGCCGGTCCCACCTAGGCCAACCGAGATACCCTTTTTGTCCAATTTTTAAAATTATTTTCGTTTAGGCTCAAATTCACACATTAGGTGTATTTTAATATTCTCATCATTTTTATCTTCTATGACATACTTAAATTATGCTCCTAAACATGACTTATATTTAAATGATGTATATGCAGTGCTCTACCGGCAAATAGTGCATGAATAGTGCCCTACCGGTAAAACAAAAAAAATATCATCATTTTTCAGATCTCTACAATAACAAACCACATACTCCCTTACAATCCCTCTGGGTGGTGGACCAGAGCAGAGTCTGGCCCTAACTACGTATATAAGATACATGTAGAGTCTTTCTAAGACTACCAGACTAATCAAATATCGAAATATGATTACATCTATTATTTGTGAGTATGTTTCCTCGTAATCAATCCCGAGTCTCTACAGGAAACCTTGTGTTAGTAGTCATGCTTTATATCTTGTGATCTCCCTGTTATCATTTCATTTTCTAACGAATACCCATAACCTAATGGTTTTATTTCATCAGGTGTTAGGACAGCAGGTCCAAACAATACATGATTTTCTGGAGAATCCAATTCTACTTGGTTTGTTCTTTTCTACTTTGGCCATTTATGTCTAAATCAAGATTCATCTATAGAACATGTTTCGAAATAATAATTTCTTAAGATTTCAATAGCCACTAAAAAAGAGAATACACCATCAATAACCATTTTGTGTGATCCCACAATTCTCTTCTACATGCATAGTTAATAGAAATTTCTTCATTTGCATATATTTGCATCCTTTCAGGAGTATGTGTCTCTTCAGATACCTTTTTCTCTTAAGTAGATTTTATTTGAGATGATGAGTGTGCATCTTTATTTTCTACTTCAAAAACTTCTTAGTGAGTTGTAAGTTATTACTCTCATGTTCTTTTGTGGGAAGGCAAATTTTTTGAACCTATGAGTCAACCACACTTCAGGTACGTAAAAAATGACTCATTAGCTACTCTTTATTTTTTCAATTGGAATATCAATCTTTGTTAGAGTATTCACAACTGGTACATATTATTTTCTCACTACTACTGCATTAGTAAATTCATTTGACCCTTGATTAACAATTTTCTAAAGATGTATGACTCTTTCCACTTCAATTTCACATTGAAAAATACATGGATCAAAATGAGACATAGATTGTACATTCGAAGAAAACTTGTATTGTTCTTTAGGAAGAGAATTTCCTCTACTTAATGATGGGAAGTGTGTTTCACTGAAATGAAAATCTACAATCATGTAGTAAAAATATCACCTGTCAAAGGTTCAAACATCCAATAATTGAAAGTGAATCATACCCAATGTATATTCTCAGTCAACGTTTAGGACCCAATTTAGTACATTATGAGGGTACAATTGGGACATGTGCAACACAACAAAAAGTTTGTAGATGAGAAATATTTGGGAGTTGACCAAACACAAGTTATAAAGGTGAGTATTCATGGTAAGCACTTGGTTGGATGTGAACTAAGGTGGCCACATGTAAAATGGCATGTTCTCAAGAAAAAATGGATAACTTTGTCTTCATAAGTAAAAGTTAAACAATCAATTGAAGTCTTTTGATAAAAGACTTAGTTAAACCATTTTAGGTATGAGTGTGAGCAACTAAATGCTCAACATCAATCTTGAGAAATATGCAATTGTCACCGATTGTTTAAGACGTAACTTCACTAGCATTATCAAGATGAATTTGCTAGATTAGATAATCTGGAAATTGTGCCCGCAATCAAATTATTTGGGCAACAAATCAAGCAAAAGCAACATTTTAGTAGATATTCAAGAAATATGTGGTCATCTTTTTGAGGCTTCTGATATGACCCGAAAAAAGTAGAATGGTGCACATGATGGATGAATAGGTCCATAGATACCCCCTTGAATTCATTGTAGGAAAATTGGGGATTCAACATTGACTTTTATAGGAGATGGTTTAATAATCAATTTACATTGTGAACAAGCAGTACATGGAAAATTACTAGGTTAAAAAATCATCTTGTTTTTTAATGGATGTTCATGGGAGTTGTCAATGTTTTGATGCATCATTGTTGACCTTAGGTGATCGAGTCTGTCATGCCAAAGTATAAAAATATTTGGATCAATGATCTTGTAACTCATCACATTATTTGAACCAATTGTTCTTATAGTTTTATGATATAACTCAAAAGAAAAAACAAGAAGATTTTCTAATATCATCTTCTAGCTACAAAAATACCAATAATACAGAGATATTATGTGTTACTATCATTCATAGTCTCAAAATAAAATCCATTATGACGTATAACTTTTGAAACTTAGAATTTTTTTTCTAGATTTGACTGAATATAAAGCATCATTGATATGGATTTCTATTCCATTTGGTAACATAATTACAGCTCTTTTGGAGCCTTTGAATAGATTTGCATAACCTAATATTGTATTTACATTAGCTTCAACAAATATTCAATTCGGGGAAAAAAAATTATCTCGAAAAATTGCAGACATTGTACAATTGTATTCCAAACATGCATCTTCACCATCCATTTCAAGATTAAAATATATCTGACGAATCAAAATCGTTAGCAATGGCTAACCACATGTCAACCACATAGTCAAATACTTTCACAAAAATATATTTGTCTCTTCGATCACATATGTGTGTGTGTGTGTGTCGGATACATACCACAGGAAATAAAAATTTTCTCCTGAAATAAATTTCTTGCAAATTCTCTTTTTATCTCTTTTGTATTATTATTCTCTATGTAATAATATTTTTTGTTTTTATGTATTACTTCATCGCTTGTAATTTATTTGATGGAATCTGATCGAAGAATCGCTTTTA
This sequence comes from Ilex asprella, assembly GCA_023539305.1. Lineage (NCBI taxonomy): Eukaryota > Viridiplantae > Streptophyta > Magnoliopsida > Aquifoliales > Aquifoliaceae > Ilex > Ilex asprella. The sequence continues at coordinate 13,558,109 of CM042191.1, forward strand.
ATTTGTAGTTAGTTTTTATTTTTGTTATGGCAAGTTACTAATATGCTCAAGTAATATTAAAAAAAATTTCTATTGCTATTATTAGTACAACTGCTAGATAGGAGATTCAAATCGATGACCTCCACTCTTTTGAGGTGGGGTTAACTGTCTTGGATAGATTAGTAGGTTTGTATAAATTCAGATAAAAATACATAGATGCACATTAATAAATGATTAAACGACACAAAATTAATCTATGTGGACATTTCCTATAAACCCCCACATCTCTAAACTATAAACAATCGTCCAATTAGCTTCGTTTTGCATTTAACGTCTTCATTTACATCCTAAATCAAATTATAAGAATAATAAGTATAAAATACTAAATAATAAAAGATAAAAATATGAAATTTTGAATTCTCATCAATGAGCTAGCTTAGAGGAATTGAAAAAACAAATTTGATAGATATACTTGTTCTACATCATGTTGTTATGGATGATTCTAGGAGACGGATGATAATTTGGTTTTGGTTAATGAATGATGCTAGACATGGATCCTTATGAAAGTCATACTACCTATATTGGAGATGGATATGAGATAGGATTTGTGACAAAAGACACACAAACTCGAGTTAGACAAGTATAGAAGAACCAAACAGTCCGGCAGACTACCTTTCACCAATTTGATCATAACTCTTTGTTGGAAAGTCCAAATTGCGCACCGTTATTTTTGTTAGAACCCTAACTCGTATATATTACCAAATATATAGGTCACACATACTAGAAATACCTGAGTCAAAACAGTTTATTCTCCGAAGTTGACTAAAAATCTGCATTGTGGTGTTCCTTGGATAGTAAAGTGTTGTGTTTTCTTCTTACACTTTGAAGGTGTAAACCTCCATATGTTTGTATTAATATAGTAATGTACTTTTTTAGTGATTCTTATATATTTAATGACTAAAGAATAAACCATATGTATATTGAAACAACAAGAATAACACCTATAGCGGTTCGGAAGAATAAAATAGTAATTTTAGTATTTCGAGTATAAATTTATTTTAATTTTGAGATAAATCATAAAACTAAATGTTTTTAGGTTAAAATAACATTAAAAATGAATCCGGAGCATCGAAAAACCTTAGGGTAGTCATACGGATCAAATTGAAGTTTTTTAGTGGTAAAACCGTAAATTTAGAAAAAACCCAAATCAACCCATGAACAGTAAAAAAAAAGGGGAACTGCTGGGTTTAAACCCAGATTTCAGTCCCTTTGCTTCCATTTTTTCTTCACAACTCTCACCCCAAACCTCTTAGCACCGTAGGAAAAGATCGAGGAAAGGAGAAAATGGAGGAATAAGGTCTCTAGAGCTTGGATTTTGGTTTGAGACTTTGATTTAAGGTAGGGATTTTTCTTCCATTCTTGTTCATTGATGTTAGGGTTAATTTATATGTATGTTTTGACTCTTAATGACATGTATTTGCTATGGGTTCCTTGTTTCTTAAAATTCTTGCAACCTTTATCATGTTTTAAGTAAAGTTATGGTGGGAGAACCATAAAAATCCTAGTTTTGAGGAATGGAGATTTCTCTCTCTATATTCCCTTAATCTTGGTTTTAAAAATTCTAGTGTTTTGTGTTGAGTATTAAAATAAAATTGTTGATGATCTCTTATATTTTTTTATTATTAAATTTGTTCTATTGAGAATATCACTTGTGAGAATTGTGGATTGTTGGAATTTGCTAGTAAATTGGGGATTTTTCTTGAAAATTTCTTGTAAATAGGAGACTTGTGGAATTGTTGGGTATTTGAGAGAATAGTTGGTATTGTATTCTTGTATGGTTGTTTGGACAAACATGAGTGAGAGGTTCCTTGTAAGGATGCTCATTCCTTCTCAAGAGGTTCCTGATGAGTGGGTTTTATACCTACGAATTGTGTACTTTCGGCTTGATGAAATTGCAAGTTTTCAATTATTTTATGTTCATTTTTATTTGTTTTGTGTGCTTTGATGTTATTTGGTAGGAATCATCATTTGGAAGCAAACAAGATCATTTGGAAGGATTAGCCCACTAGTTTCCCAAAGTTTTAACACAGGGCCTCTGGTTTTTCCCATTTTTGAACATGATTCAATTCGAATCTGAAAATTTTCAAAACATGAAAGTTGTAGATCTGGATGTCTTTTGTATTGTGTCAAACTTTTAGCTCAATCGGATGGTGGGATGAAGAGTTATGAAAATTCTACGAAAATTGGTCTGGAGCAGAAAAAAAGAGAGCAGCGCTGTTCCAATGCTGAATTAGCGCCCCTGCGCCCATTTACTGTCCATGTAGCGCTGTTTCAGCGCCGTTTCTGAGCAGCTGCACGTGTGCTAGTCCGGGATGCGAAATTATGACTTGTTTTGACCCGAAATTAGATTCCAATGCCTCATATATGCTAGGGTTTGTGTGGGATAAAATGATTCTGACTTTTGGGGGCTGAAAACATCTAGAAAATACCAAGGAATTGGAATAAAATTGAAGACAAGAATCAAGTAATCGACACGAAGAAGATTGGACTTGAAGGCTAGAGAATGATTGAAGATTGCACCTAAGTTTTCATTCCTTTTCTCTTACTTTTAATTCTTGTTTTTCTGAGATGTTGTTTAATTTGAGAAGGATGTTTTTCAATTACATTATGAACTAAATTTCTATTAAGATTACAACGGAACCTAATGTTTAGTTAAATTGCTCTACTCTCGTTTCTAGTTCTTGTTGATCATGCATGAGTTGTTTGTCATATTTTGTGCTTAATGTATGATTATGTGGCCAACAATTAATTTGATTCTCTAGATAAAATTGGGAGATGAATTCTAGGGATAGATCTGAATATGATGACACACATCTAGTTTATTCTTCTTAGGGTTGAATAGCTAGGTTTGTGTATAGGATAGGAATATACCTATACGTCGTGTGTAACTTTTATGAGAGTTTGAACTTAATGAATCTATTCCAACTTATTTTGCATAGGAATATAGCAATTTAATTGGGAGAGATATGTTTATCTAACTATCGGAAGAGGTTTGATAAATAATTTTGAAGTCTCAGTTAACAACTTATTTTGATCAATTTACTAGAAGGAGAGTAGAAAGATTTATACGAAGCATTAGAGAAAGTTGTAATCTTAATTTCTTTTATCCGAAAAATTCAACCCTTGATTATTAAGTTTAGCTTTAGTTTTAAATTACTGAATTCATAGTTCAATTCCAATTGTTTAAATAAAATTGGATTGATACAAAGTTAGTACTTGAAATTTATTAGCAATAATTCTCCGTGGGAACGATACTCTACTTATCACTTTATTACTTGTTGATCGTATATACTTGCACGTAAATTTTTAATACCAAATTCGGACAACAGTTCCTTGTAAGGATGCTTGAGAAACCAAGCCTTGAGGGTGAGAGGTTCCTTGTAAAGATGTTCATGCCAAAAGAGGATAGTATGTGATTTTCTCAAGAGCTTCCTTGTAAGGATGCTTGAGAAAACAAGTCTTGAGGGTGAAAGGTTCCTTGTAAGGATGCTCATGCCAAAAGAGGACAGTATGTGATTTTCTCAAGAGGTTCCTTGTAAGGATGCTTGAGAAACCAAACTTTGAGGATGAGAGGTTCCTTGTAAGGATGCTCATGCCAGGGAGTACAATATTATATCATGTGTGGGAAATGGTTTATATTTTGGAAATGGATGTTTATTAGAATTTGGTTGTTATTGTTCATTTCTATTACTATTGCTACTTAAACTTGAGATCCGTTGTAAAATGCCTCTGTTTTACTTCAAAGATTATATATGCTATTTGTGAAATGAGACCGGCCATTTTATATATATTTTTTATAAACCTTGTTCGAGTTTGGGAGGAATATTGCTACGAAGCTTAGTATTCACCCCCTACAAATTATATTTTTCAGATACGGTGCTAGAGGAGAACCTCGGAGTTGACGAGCACGGGTATTGGGGGGGCCCATCCGAGGGAAATCTAGATCCCAAGGTGGAAATATAGAGATATATCTTATTTTGTACTAGACTAGAGAATTTATTTTGAGATTAGGTATAGTCTAGTATTTTGTTTATTCCGCTGCTAAGTTTGAGTGTAATTCTTTTGGAATGTAATTGTCATAGCTTGGCCTATTCTTTTGAAATAATATTGTAGATATTACTTATGGTGAATGAAGTTTTATTTTTTGATGTATAAATAGACCCGGTGTGGTCAATGGAGTATAATTGCACATGCTGTATTTTTGGGTAGAGCTTCTCGTACAAAAGAGATTCTGCCCGAATTTTGTTAAATTAAGGACCTCTGATTTTGGAAAATTTATTTATTGATGGATTTATTTAGTTCTCTCATGATGTGAATGGTGATAAGCTAGTAATGATTCTAAGGTGTATTTTGGGGCCTTACAGATTTGGTATCAGAGCTTAGGTTTTAGGTCTTACATGGGAGTTGTAGGTTATGGGTTACCACTAGAGAGAGAGGATTGGGTTGATTAAGATTGTTAACCTAAAATTTTACACGAGTCTTATACTTTGGATTAAATTGACCATTAGGATGTTTTGTATATCAAGGAACTAAATTATAAATTGATGTGCAGGATGGACGGCGGACGAGGACGTGGACGTGGACGTAGGCGTGGTCGTGGGCGTGGAAATCAAGCAAATCTCCCACTACCACCACCTCCCGATGCCATGAACGACATCTATCAATGTTTGAGGGAGCTCACCACTCTGGTACAACACCAGAATGGAAACAATCATCACAATGGAGGAGTTCATCCTTTAACTCAAGTGTCGGGCAACGAGGAGGGCAACCGAAGGATGATAGTTCTTCGGGAGTTTTTGAGGCAACACCCGCCTACTTTCCAAGGAAGCTCCAATCCCTTGGTTGCGGATAGGTGGATCCGCCAGGTGAAGAAAGTCTTTGATGGTATGGGAGTTGGCGAGGACCATAGGGTTGGCTTTGCGATATACCTATTTGATGGAGAGACCGATCATTGGTGGGAATCGGTGAAAAGAATGAGGAACACTGATGTGCTTACTTGGGAGGAGTTTGACCAAATCTTCCAAGACAAGTACTTTCCGAAATCCGTCTGAGGCTGAATGAAGACCGATTTTCTTGCTTTACGACAGGGCAGCCTGACTGTGGCTAAGTACAAGAGGAGGTTTGATGAGCTATCGCATTATGCTATGGAGTTTATTTCTACTGAGGCCAACAGGGCCAATCGCTTTGAGCAAAGCTTGAGGCCGGTCATCCGAGAGAAGTTGGTGGCACTCAAGATACGAGATTATGGGGATATTGTTGACAAAGTTGCCTTAGTGGAGAGGGACATCGATGACTCTCAGCGGCGACAAAACTACATGAGGGGAGGTCCGATCCGGACTGGGTCTGGCAGCAGTGGAGTTCAAAGAATGGCACCTTATCGTCGCCCAGACTAGGCAGTGGGGATTAGACCGCAGATAGCTCGAGAGGCCAGAGGTGTACCAGAAGGAGCAGTCACTACCACGATCCTACTTTGCATGTGGAGGTGTGGGACATATTCGGGTGCATTATCTGATTTTTCCACCTCAGAGGACTATCCAGACATCAGGGCAAGTCCGATTTTTCCACCTCATAGGACCATTCACCGGGGTCGCATCCAATATAGTGCTTGAATAGAGTCTCCCTTGTACCATAGCACTTCCCAACACATAACCTGTACATATATCCATCACATGACCC
>CM042191.1:13563833-13580743 GCA_023539305.1 Ilex asprella
TAGCACTTCCCAACACATAACCTGTACATATATCCATCACATGACCCTTTTAAGGTCCATCCCTATCAATTAGGACTTAATGTTTAAACAACAATATTATTCCAACAATATAGCTCAAGATCTGAAGGCTTGGCAGAGTTATATTTAAAGTTTTTGAAAATTTTGGAAATATCGGTACCTCTTACACGTGGTACCGGTATCTGTGCCTTCTGCATGCCAGGTCCCTCCAATCTGCCAGGTGCTGATACTTAGTCACTTAGGTATCGGTACTTGAGCCCACTATCCGTATAGGTACCGGTACCTAAAGCATTGGTACTAGTACCTGAGCCCACTGGAATTTAGGTACTAGTATCCGTATATCGAGGTACCGATACCTGAGCCTTCCAACAACGTGGTACCGGTACTTAATCACTTAGCTACCGATACCTGCGCCTATTTTGCTCCCAATCCTTTTCATTTTTAATTTCAACTCATCCAATCTCATTCTGAGTTCATCCAAGCTCATATAACATCCAATTTTGCACAAAATATAGTCCATATGAATTCATTATAAAATCATTTATACAACTTTATAAGTCCAAAATAATTTACACCACTGTTTTACAAAATCGTAATTTAAAAGCCACATTCTGACTTTTTCTTAACAAGGACCCATGTGGGGTCGTTCACAGGCGCTTGTCCTGCACCTGAAATGTTGTTTCCATAAAGGGTGAGTCATGTTTAATAGGGTATCTCCTAAAAAAGCTACTCCCCAGCCCAATGCATATGAAATGTTCACATGCAATACAACAATCAAACATTCATTCTAGAATATAAAATTCAATAATGAATGCTACAATGTCATGACATGTTATGAGGTGAGACTTACACATGCAACACAATCCGAGCCCTCCACCGGCTTCCATAACATATGTAATGACATGCGTATGTATTCAGGCATTCCAAGCCTCCGCCATTGATGTTGTACATCCAATGACCATTTTATAAAATCTTGTGTATTTTGGGGGGGTAATTTATGGTCATCTCACCAAGGGACTACCAGCCCACACAACATTCAAGGACATCTCACCTAGGTTCCGAGCAACCTGCACACTTTTTTGAAATTTCATCTCAGGCATGGGTGGAGCCACATGGGGATTAGGGTGGGCACTTGCTCCTCCTCACTTTTGAACCACCTTGTCCAAGGCATTTTATCAAACACCAACATGTCACCAAAATTATGTAAACACATAACATGCCCAATTCATCACATTCTCATGAAATCACATTCAAGTAATTTCAACAAAACTCAATTCATGCTAGAATTGATTTTACACATTCTTATATCATTTCACATACTCTAGTTACACGTTGAACATTTTTCACTCTTGGCCCAAAGCAATCCGAGGAACCGATCATCCTAGATTGCAAGAGAAACCTTAGAGATCCCTTGTGTTTTTGTCTCTTATTTCTCTCTCTCTCTCTATCCAGATATCAATTGAAGAATGGAGAAAAAATCTGAATTTCTCCCCTTTTATAGCCCTTGAATGCTTGGCCTACAATGCGCCACATATCCCATCTTTTCTGGTCTGATTTTGTACCGAATCAATTAAATCGTGTTCCATGTTCGATTCAATATATTTTATTTGAACTAATTTTAAATTATTTTTTGTGTTTAACAATTAAAACCTAATCGCGTTTATTTTAGTCATGCAACGCCCGATATATTGTAAAACACGAAAAAATTGACTATCTCAGAATTCAACGAAAATTGACTAGGTAACTAGATTTCGCAAGACAAATCCAACAGTGAGGTATATTTCATCATCTGAATTCTAAAAAAATTTGAATTTTCAATCTATATATTTGGCTCAAAGGCTAATTATTGTTTTGCAATTTTTCATAAAATTTTATATTTTCCCTGGTTTTACATTGGGAGTAGAAGGAACTTTGTTCAACCTAGCCTTTGAGCCATTTCTAGTGAAAAATTTCTAGGTTTGAACTCACATAATGTAAACCCACACATGTAATAGAACTTGTGCCCACTATGTTTGATGTACAAATATATGTTGTATAAGTTTGGGTTAATTTTGGAAGGGTTTGGAATGGATTGAAAATGAAAAACAGGCCAAAAAGTCAAAATCTGGACAAAGCGTATCGGTACGCCGTTGTCCAGTAGACAAACCGTACCGGTACTCTTTCTCAAAATCACAATTTTTTTAACTGTTGCTGCCAAGATTTTGGGCTATGTATTCTTTCCTTCAAATGTTATAAATGAACAATAATAGAGTATCAATGGTGGTATATTTGGACTCGGATGGGTCAATCAATTGAAGATATACCTAGACCTTGTATTTTAAAATCCTAGTAAAATTACTTAGTATTAAGATAAATCATAAAACTAAATTTTTTTAGGTTAAAATAACATTGAAAATGAATCCGGAACGTCGAAAAACCTTAGGGTAGTTATAGAGATCAAAATGGAGATACTTAGTGACAAAATTATAATTTCGGAGAAAAATGTAATTTTTGGCCCTATGAAAAGTAAAATTCGGGATTGGCTGGCTTTAAAACATCATTTTCATCTCATTTTCTTCTATTCATCCACTCCACTCTCACCCCAAACCTCTTAGAACCCTAGGGAAAGATAAAAGGAGAAAGAAAAATGAGGAAGGAGGTCTCTGGGCTTTACTTGGAACTTTGGATTCAAAGTAGGAGTTTCTTTCTATTCTCTTACATTGAGGCTAATGCTTATATATACATGTATTCTTTTAACTCTAAATCATATGTGTATGCTATGAAATCATTGATTCTTGATATTCTTGTAAACTTTACCATGTTTTAAACAAGGCTATGGTTGGATAACCATTAAATGTCTTTTCTTGTCTTAAAACCCTAGTTTTCAAGAGAAATGGATTTTTCTGTTGATTTTCCCTTTGTCCTTCACTTCGAAACTTTAGTGCTTGTATTGTATAATAAAAATGGTATTGTTGTTGATCTCTTGCATATTTTCTTAAATTGTTCTATTATAATACTCCATATGCAATTTGGGGATTTTAGGAATTGCTTGTTATTTGAGGAAATGGGTTGAATTGTATCTCTTGTGGATGTTTGGATGACCATAGGTGGTTATTGACCAAGTATCGCAGAGTGGGTAGAAGTGTTTCTTACTCCGTGCGAATTTAAATTTTTCCTACCACTCGTAGTGGAGTTGGTGCCTTGTGAACCAAACTACTATTCGCTCACGGGTACCGAGGATGAGGGTTAGTATATTATTTTTGGGTTGGATTCGTCACTGTCATTGTGTTGGTATTTGTCCGTCCTAAATTTGTATATCCTTGAGAGGATTGGGTGAGTGTGTGTTGGCTAGGATATTCTCGATGTTTTTATTCATGTGATGTCATACATCATACTTGAGATACAGATACATATACATAATGTTATGGAAAATACAAGTGGTTGTTTGATATACATTGTGGGTAAGGTCCCAAATGGTGTATTATGGTTTATTGTTGAAATTACTATCGTTGGAATGGTCTATTTCTTGGAAATTGGTTTTAGTTCTTAATTAAATTATTGTTATTACGTAAATTGGAGATCAGATGAAATGTCACTGTTTTCTTTCAAAAGTTATATATGATATTTGTGAAATGAGACCGACTTATTTTATATATTTTAAAACCTTGTTCGGGTTTGGGAGGATTTTCCTACAGAGCTTAGTGCTCAACCCCTACAAGCAATATTCTTTTTAGATTATGGCCTAGAGGAGGAGCTCAGAGTGGATGAGTAGACACATTAGGAAGTTTCAATAGACGGGAATGTGGATCCCGAGATGGATGTCTAGAGCTACATGCTCTTAGGTTCTACACTAGGAAGTTTATTTCGAGACAATGTAATGTTTAATATTTTTTGGTTATTCTGCTGTAAGACAAATTTGATTCTTTTGGATGTAAATGTCATAGGTTGGCATATCCTTTTGGATATATTGACCATGATTTGGCATATTCTTTTGGGATGATGTTGTGGATATGTATGATGAATGAAATTATCTTTATTGATGGACTTATTTAGTTGCTCTCATGATGCGAATGGTTTTAAATAGTAATGTCATCCAAGGTGGATTTTGAGGCGTTACACATAACCTATCCATATGCTAGTAAAATGCATGACTTGGTCATTCGATTGATTAGCTAGCAGTGTGAGCTTCTTAGACATGACATCCCTATTACACATACAATGTGTACTATAGTGACTGTCTTCTCCACAAGTGAAATTTGTCTAAGGGTTCTTTAGAACCGACTTGTTTAAGTTCCCACCCTTGCCATTTTTAGCCTTAAGGGAATTTATGTTCACACATGGGGGTGATGGCTTGAGATTCCCTTCATAAACACGGTCTTGGAAAGAATGGAGGTAATGTGTTCATTAGATTATCCTAAACCTCTTTGGTCACAAACATTTTTCCCTAATGATATCACCAATATTTTATCAAGCTTTTCTGACCCTAGGGATAGTCTCTTAGAAAGTTTTTGTGATTCGTGAAGATTTCTATCAAGTTTAATCAATATAAACTCTTGACTTTTCTTTGACTCTACAAGCCCACGACATTCACTCTCTATAAAGCTCACTTTGTCCTTCAAATACTTATTCTCATCTTCAACCCACAAATATAAGCTTTGGACTTCACCAAATCCGCATGAAGTGCTTGTTTATCTTCTTTATTAGTTTTAAGCCTCAAGGTCAATATAAGCACTCTCTTCTTGAGTTTGAGGAACTCTTCACACAATTGGTAATAGGCCTCATGTATGTCATCAATACTCTTGGTGTCGTCCTCACTTGAAGAGGCCTCAACTTTCAAGTTACCTACACTCGTGGTAGGACTTATTCCTTATTCTTCTTTCTCACTCTTAACTTCTCTAATAGAAGTTTCTCTCGGGGGGAGGAATGTGAGCCAAAGAAAGATGTAAAGTTTTCTTCACCATCTGGAGAAAAGGAATCCTCACTCTAAGTGGACTCACTTTCACTATCATTCCACTTGGCTTTCATTGCCCCTCCTCCTTTGCTTGGGTGTATCCTTCTTCTTTCTATTAGGACATTCCACTGTCATGTGTTAAAAACCTTGATACTCATAGCATTGGAGCCCTTGTCCTTTTTTTTTTTCAACCTCTTGCTAAATTTTTCTACCCCTTATTCTCTCGGCCTTCCTTGGGAACTCTAGGTCTACTCGACTTACCTTTCGACTCAGAGGACTCTTTAGAAAAACTATTTCTTGAACTTCTTAGTGAGAAAGGCTAGGTTCTCTTGCCCCAAGTGAAGTGAATCATACTCATCTCTATCTTCTCTTATCGAGCAAATCCAAGCCCTTTGACCTCTTGGGAGGCAGAAGATTCATCTTAAAAGTCAAAATAAAACCAAATAGGTCTTCTAAAGGCACCTTCTCCAAGTTGAATCCTGTCTCTAAGGCCATCACCCTAGCTTCAAACCTCTTCGGTTGAGATCTCCATAGTTTCCATTTTTTTAAATAGTCCTCATACCTGAAATCGAGGGCAAAAGACGAGTTAACAAGGTCACTCAATTTAGGATAAAAATCACTAAAGGTATCATCATCTTCCATGCTCAAGGTCTCGCAATGAAAGATGTACCATTGGAGCTGAGACATCATCACCAATGGACTCCCTTATCCCAAGCCTCCTTGGAAGTCTCATAGTTGGAGATTCTCCAAGACTCATTCGGAGACACGACATTAAATATCGCATTCAAGACTTTTGAGTTCCAGCCCACACAATCATGCTCATTCTTTGTCTATTTATACCTTAAGTTTTGGTCTGGTCAACCTATTAGTCCCCTCGGTAGTCATTACTATCCCAGGGGTCCAACCTTCCAACATCGACAACCAAACACACTCATTTAGTGATTTTATGAAAGTTCTTACTTGTCTCTTCCCTTAAGTATAACTTGAACCATCGAATAGTGGTGTTTGCAACCGACCCTTCTTCTTTCTGAGAATCCATTAGAGACTAACTGGTAGTAACAGTAGTTCTCAATGCAAGCAAAGCACAAAGAATGCCTACAAGTGCCTATATGCAATCCTCAGGAAGACCCATTCTAATACCAATTGGGAAAACGCAACAGCGATGGATCATTCCTCATGATTATACACGTGAAATGCTAGACACAACCTAGAGGGGGATGAATAGGTTAATTCAAATTTGGTCCAATCAATCACCACTTTTAACCTAATCGACCACAATTACCAAATCAAAAATAGATTTTTCAATTACATGCTCAAACCCCATTTAACAACACAAAAACCCTAGCATGTGAATTGGTGTAGTGATATGTTAATTGATTAATCAACACTCAATCTCACCACGACAATGATCCCAACTAAGCCAATTGATTGTAAAACCATTAACAATGAATTAAAAGATAAACAATCATTCATTCAAACACATAGTGCGAGTGTGTTTGAAATTACTAGTGTATATGCAAAAATTAATGCAATAAAGAGCCACAGGCAATTTGTTGAAGCGTAAACCCTACCAAAAAAAATTGCGAGGAACCGCTCGGGGTTCACCAAAATAAATCTACTAACCCAAATTCGATTTACAAGTGCTCGAGACTTAAAACTCAACCAATATCATGGTTTGTTCTAAGCTTGAAGATGGATCAGAGACCTCGTGATACGACTTTATAGCTTGAACTCCTCCTTTCCTGAAATGAACACCTGAAATGTTATTCCCATAAAAGGTGAGCTACACTTAGTAGGATATCTCCTAAAGAGCCTACTTCCCAACCCAAATGCATATGAAATGTTCACATGCAATTCAACAATCAACAAACATCCATTCAAGAATATGCAATTCATAATGGAATTCACAATGTCATGTCATGTTATAAGATGAGACTCACACATGCAATGCAACCCGAGCCTTTGTTGGCTCCCATAACACATACAATGTCATGCGTATGTACCCGAGCATTCCAAATGAATGTCATTGATGTTACACATCCAATGACTATTTTATGAAATTATGTGTCTTTTGTTGGGTAGGTGATTTCCCCCACCTCCGATTTCGTGTACACCAATACACTTTTTTGGACTTTCATCGTCAGAAGTGTATAAATCATTGACCGGGCCTTGCACCTGAAGGAGAATCAAACCCTTCTTACTATCCCCGACACATATTTTTCTTGCAATGTCCCGTGCAACTCAATTGGATCTTAATCCAAAATTCCTGAGTCCACCCATCAATTCACCACTTGGCAATTGACCAACCCATGCACCCATACCTACACTTATGTCAATTGCCCACGAATGGGATGCTACCTGTACATATGCAATGTATATGTACAATTGCAAATTCCAATTTCATGTTCAATATATCGTGAGCATATTATGAACATGTCTCAATTCCACAAAAATTCTCAAGTCCTCAATGTCAATAGATGATAAGGCATATACCAATATTTTCCAACTTCAATCCCAAGCATATTATAACATATTCAATGCAAATAACACACTTAATCAACATAGGTATTTTATCAAACACCTTCAAATTATAAATTTAAACACATAGCATGTTCAATTAACACATTCATCTTGAAATTCCAATGAGCAATTTCACCAAAATCCAATTCATGCAAGAATTAATTTTAACCATTATTATACTCATTTTCCACATTTCAACTACAAAAGGTATTTGTCATACATGAGATTACATCGCTAACACCTTACACATTTTCATATTTCAACCCTATGTTGGAAATAAATCTAGTTAGGAAAAGAACCATACCTCTTGAAGCATAATACACCTAGAGAAAGCTCCAAGAAACCAAACTCAAGTTTTACCCTTGATTTTAAAAAAAAATTGTTCTTGAGACTTTGGCAAAATCCGTGATTTTTGGTACGTAGACGTAGTTCTTGTTAAATAGAACAACTCTTGTTCTTGGCCCGAATCGATTCGACGAACGGTGGACCCTAGATCACAAGGAGAAGATGGAGGAAAACCCTTGAATCTCTCTTTTCTCTCTCTCTCTCTCTCTCTCTTGTAAATGGGCTGAGTAATGTGGAAAAAATATGATTTTTCCCGCTTTTTATACCACTCATTTGTTTGGCCCTCGTTGTGCCACACTTTCTATCTTTTCTGATTCGATTTTGTATCAAATCAATTAAATCTCGTTTCATGTTATGTTCAATATATTTTATTTGAACTAATTTTAAATTATTTTTTATTTTTGCAATTAAAACTCGATCGCGTTTATTTTACTCACGCGATGCCCGATCGTATTGTAAACCACAAAAAATTTGACTGTCTCATGATTCAACGAAAATTGACTGAGTAGTTAAATTTTACGAGACTAATCCAACGGTGAGATCCACTTCATCATCCGAGTTCTAAAAAATTTTGGTTTTCCAACTCGTATTGGACTGGCAAATTACCATTTTGTTCTTCACAAAAAAATTTTAAAATTTTTTCGGGTTTTACAATATATGACTTTCACTAAAAGTCATTAATTAATGTAATAGCTTAATAATAATTATCAACTACATAAAATTGAAGTTCATAGAACTTTAAATCATGACAGTCTTCAAGACTTTAATAAAATGTAAAATTAATATGAAGTCTTTAGAACTTCTATGATTTTTTTTTTCAATAAGCGTACATATCAAAGAAGAAAGACGAATTGAAAAGAATAACCTTCAAGAATAATATGTAACATCAAATGGTTACTGATCTTTAACTTCAAAATAGATTAGATTTTTGGAATGAAGTCTTTCCTCAGATGGTTATAGATTTGTGATGATGACGTGTTGTGAAATCAAGACAATTTAGAAAATGTAAGCACACAATTAAGTACTAGAAAATAAGAGACAAAAATATTAGTTCTTCAGAAACTTTGAGAACTTGATCTTCGAGACTTACTTTTTTAAAAAACAAAATTCTTACTGTACTTCTGTAAAACCCCATACTGTAATTAAATATAGATAAAATTATTTTAATATTTCTTCTAAAATAACTACAATGATGTTAAAAACTTCGAATTGTTGTCAAAAGAATTCTCATGAAGTTTGAGTTTCACTCTTATTAACTTTTGAATCAAATTTAATTTCCGAGATATGTAAGCTTGATAAGGGAAACTAGGTAGATTTCTAAATGTTTTTAGTTCAAAATAATATTACCATTGAATTCAGGAGGCAACGAAATCTTGGGATAGGCATCCGACTTGTATAACGGTCAGGAAAGGTAAGATGATAACTTTGGTGTTTCAGGTATTTTATTCTTTAAAAGATCAAGAATGGTTATTGATTGAGATATTAGTGACTCAAGGAGAATCTAAATCATGTATTCCGGGGTTTACACATTTTGGAGAGAATTCAGATAGGAAGGAATTCGACAAAATTTTAGGATTTTGGTCATAATCTTTTACCCCGATGTTCGATTGAATTGATTCTTGCTACATTAGAAAGAATACTTTAGGATCTACAAAAGCATATTTCATGAAAAGTTCGTGAATCAATCTTTAACTAAGTCAAAATTGGGGTTGAAGTGTGGGGGCAGAAAGCCAACCTCATCTAGATGAAAATAGTGCGTCCATACGCACCTATGCAACTTTTGGTAGTGTTTTGGGTCCATTCGGATGGAAGATTTGTGTCTAGATGCGTGGGTTTATATTCGAACAGAAGGTCTAGTCTGTCCAGATGTGCACTGCATATCCAGATGCATATGCAATCTCTGGTGTGATCAATTTAGGGTACTTTTAAAATATTTTCAACCCTAGGGAACCTAGTAGAGTTTTGGAAAAGAGAGAGAGAGAGAGAGAGAGAGAGAGAGAGAAAAGGAGATTGGACCAGGGATTATGGATATACGCACATAAAAAACAGCGTTAGTCATTCAAGGAACAAATTTTACAGAATTGAGGTAGGGTTTCTTTTCCTTACCTATGCATGGAGGCTAGGGCTTATGTCTACGTAAATTTTGATTCAAATTCGTACACTCAAGATCTATAAATGTTTTGGATTTATTTCAAAAGCATGTTTCATTTTGTTAAAACATTTATGGTTTTCATCCAATAGTATGTTTTTTGTTTGTAAACCCTAAATTATTGGATAATGTATAATTCTTAATATTTTCCTATGATATCATGCATGTTTTATTAAAGTTTTCCTCTATTTTATGAATAGGGAAACTGGTGGTTGTGTTACATGTGTATTTTATTAAAAATCATGAATTAAATCTCTTGTATGGATGGGTTTGATAAACTTGAATGCACTCAATTTTATATCGCGGAGTGTTAAATATGTTCATTATCTCAAGGGGTTCGAAAGTTTCATACCACTCGTAATGGGGTATTAGTTTCTTGCGGGGTTTTAAACCACTATTCATGTATGGGGATTGAAGTTGAGGGTTAGTATATTATTCCCGGATAATATTTCATTAAATATTGATTCATCAATATAAAATGTTGTGGCCCTACATGAATTGATTTGATGGTGATGTGTTTATGGACCAAATATATTCGATGTGTGAATTCTTGCTAATCAATCTACATACATGAAATATCTTTGTTTTGATCTATTGCTTTTTGACTAATTCTACTTAATTTTGGATTTTCTGTTTAAGTTACGAAACTTGAGATTGTTAACAATGTCACATATTTCACTTTAAAAGATATGTTATTTTGTTAAATTGATACCTACCTGCTTTTGTTTGTTTCTAAACCTTGTTTAAGTTTGAAATTTTTTCTCTACTGAACTGGTTGTGTTCATCCCTTCTTTTTAATATTTTTCAAATTTGGGTGTTGAGAATGATACCAACCTAGATAAGCATTTGGAATTGTGTTTTGAGATGGATCAAAATGTGGATCTGGATTTCGAGGTTTAGAGATTGATTAATTGATTGATTTGTTTTAATTTCAGATGACACAAAAATGTATATGAATGTTTACTATGCAATTGGATGGGGGATATTTATCATTGTTGAGGTTTTAGATGTAAACTTAGTTGATGGATTATACTTTGGAATTTATACTAGTTAGACAATGTTGGATATTGTTGTTTTGACTCTTCTAATGGAATGACTTTGTTTGTTTGCATGATTTTAAACGTTATTAATTAGATCACATCTTTTTATAAAAATGAGGCATGATAACATCACTAATATTACAAGCTCTATTGAATTCTTCCATAGTATAAGACTGATCAATAGTTCATCCACTAATTAATGAAACTAAATGGGGCACCCACTAATTAGTTGGTTCTTGACCTACTTTTGTCTACTTAGTAGGCCACCAAGAATTTATATAATGTAGATGTTTATAACATACCCTTAGTTTTTCAGCTTGAAGTTTCTGTTGTGTTCAATTCCTGGAGATTGTGTTGTATCCTCTAAATGTGCCTTGTCAACCCATACGACCCGCCACTCCCAATTTATTTTAATTAGGTTTCGTGAGTTGGGTCGGGTAACTTGTGAATTATACTAGTTGTTAGATCTGTCAAAAACCGATACAAAACGATTAATCGACACGAATCGATAAAGTTTTAAGCAGGTTTGGGTGATGCCTAAATGGGTTCAGGTGACAAATGGGTTGACCCATTAAACTCGTATATTGAACGAATCGTGTTCAGATGAAACCTATCAACCTATTTACTCATTTAAATAAAATTAATATAATAATAATTATTATTGAAAAACAAATTTACCCAAAAAATATATATGTCAAAATAACAAAAACATTTCCTAATTCCTAACCCTAAGTCCCTAACTCTATCTCTTCTCGTCGGGTCCGCCACCCTCGTGGATCCCCTCTAGAGGAACTGAAGCCTCAAGGTTTGGCTTCTCTCTCTCATTCTATCCCTGTTCATTGGTATCTGATCGTCGGTCACTACTTAAACAAACAGGTTAGACGGATCTAACCGGTGGGGTGTTAAAAGGGTTACCATGTTAACCGACCCTACCCAATTCAACTCGTTTAATAAACAGGTTAGATGAGTCTTTTGTGTAACCCCGTTATTAAACTAGTCATGTTCAGTTAAAAGTTTTTCACCCGTTTATTTAAACAAGTCGTGTTCGGTTAGAAATTTTTTATCCGTTTATCTAAACGAGTCGTGTACATGTTTAGTAATTTTTCACCGGTCACCCGTTTAACTGATTCATAATTATTTAACTCGACACAGTTGACAACCACACTAGTCGTGTTTGTGTTTTATAGTCTAGACCCTAATAATTAAAAGGTCATATATACGTGATGTTATTTTTGATACAAACCTATTTACACCCGACAACCTGCTTTACCCAAGACGATTGTCAACTCTACATTTGACAATTAAGGTAATTAGTTACAATAAAAAAATGTAGTCAGTAAAAATAAAATATCATTCGAGACTACTATTATATTTTAGTCATTGAATGTTTGTCATATAAACCATTAATGGTAATGACTAATTACCACCACCAAATCATTATTCCACCAAGAAATTAGTGACGAAGTGTTGGGTTTTTTTTTTTTTTGCTGCTATACTTGAATGAGTATTATAGTTACAATAGCTAGTTTTTGTCATTAAAAATATAATTTTAGCGGTGATATTTTTAGCCGTAATCTAAATTTTGCCACTCAAAATCTAATTTCTTGTAGTATGCGTGGACACCAAGTCTAATTTCTCCAATTTAATTATTTTATCGCATACGATCCTCTGATTCGAACACACCTTGGGGAGCCTTGCTAAACCCATGGGGGATCGACAACACTCATCCCTTGCTAGGATCACAAACATGGTAGGGCTTAAACCCAATAGCTCAAACGTGCAAGAAGCTCATATACCAAACACGGGCCCTTTATGCAGCCCATGTGGATTCAAGACCCTTTACCCCTGGCTTAGGCTGCTTTCACTTCCTCACAATTTTTGGTTTTACATATTTAAGAAGCAGCAAAGCAACCATAGAATCAAATGGGTTTCCCATTCACAATTTGTGTCGCCCCATTGACTAGGAGATTATAATACTAGATGAAAGTATCACAAAGGAGAGGGGGGGAGAGAGAGAGATGATGCAATTTCACAGGGAAGTGGAGCTACAAGTGGTAGAATGAGATCTTGAACAAATAATTAAGGTGGCAACAGGATGATATTGCAGGCAGATCAAACAACAGCTCCAAAAAACAGAAAAAAATATCTTCCATGACTAAATGTATAGGGTATAGTTCACTCCATCAAATGTTTATCATATCATTTGTAATAGCTTCAAGCAAAATCATATGTGCAATGGTATCCTTACCAAAAGGATAAGTCGGGCTCTTCCTATGCTCCATCCAATGGGGGCGAGGGTAGCAGACCTTGTAATGAGCAATCAAACATAAGTTGAAACTGATTTGGTTGATTCTGTCAGTTGTGGATTCTTATCTTCAACAGAGCAGTCGCTGAAATGTGACCTCTCCCTTGTATTTCACTTCACCAAGATAAACACTTGAAGAAGCAGCATTTAGTTGTACAGACAATAATTATCATGGTTAAGAGAATTCGCTTCTAATCTCTTCAAAATAAACACTTGCATTGTGGTTTGCATGCCCATTTTTGGACAGTGAATATGAGATTCTAGCTTTAAATCGCCGTGGGAATCCATATTCAAAACCAATCTACATGTTTGGTTGAAACCTTTGGTTGTTTCTTCTTTGGCTTTTGGTAACGATTGTTCTCAAATTTAGCTTTGACAATGAGCGAATAAAGCAAGTCCGCCTCAGCCGAGGTATCATATGGTGTGTTCAAGATACTATCAAAAAAGATAAACCATAAAAAAGAGGAAAATTGAGCAAATCAGTAATAATCAAGAAAGGGATCTCAATATAATGCGACTAGGGCAAGCAACAAGCATAAAGAATGTGACCCATTTGATGAAATGGGTCATCCATTTCCATGTACGTGGCATGCTAATCATTCATGCTCTATCGAGTGACAAATACCCTCTTCAGTTGGGACCTCTTGTCCATTTTTTTATTTTGTAGGTTACGAATTGATAAACATCCATGCTCTATCGTGTGACGAATCCTCTTTTATCCTTGACAGGGAGCAGTTCAATGTTTTCTGAATCTACAAAGTTTTTCCCAATCCCCATACAGTTAGTTACTTTTGATTAAGTTTTTCTTCTTCATCTTTTGGTGGGTGAAAGTTTTCATTGACTCCCAAATCCCAACCCCTACAGTGTACTAAATGAGATCTGCAGTGTGTAGCAACCAAACCTGTCAAGTAGCTCCTCCAGAACAACTCTTTGAGCAGGTGTAACATAATGAATACAACTTCTCGGACACTGACCGACTGCAAGCTGAACTTGGTAATCTTCACCATGATCTGATAGATGGATAGCAACTTCAAAATTACAAACATATAACAGGAATACAAAATTCTTCATTGTTCATATACTAAATAGAACTACACCACTTTTTCAAACTTATGAAGGGTAATAAGCCTGTCATTCAAATTTCAACTCTTTCCCCAGCGACAGAAAAAAAACAAATTAATCACCCGATAATTTTTTCTGTAAAACGCACAATCTCATGGAAAATGATTTTCACCAATCAGTTATCACATTTCAAAATTACACAGTTCAGAATTTTCAGGCATCTCAGATTGGTGGAATACTTGTCATATGTATGAATTAGAATTAGTAGTTGAGCTAAGTTTCCATTGAACAGGTCAAAGGTAAGAGATTATGCATTGTTGGCCCCTGATTTATTTCTTAATTCCACCTTCTAGATCAATTTATTATACCCAAAAAAATTGGACTTGGATGAGTACAGAGATCTAAGGCCAGTTGTTCTTGCAAGAGGAAGTTTCTGTAAGCCTTTTTCCTGGGAAATATCTGGGGCTCATTTGTGAGCACAGTTTAGCACAAGGCACACACTGGATCAGAGAGCACCTCCTCCCCTGCCCACATCTCTGGTGTTTTCGTGTGAAGTTATATATCTGTTGGATTTGTGAGAAGCTCTTTATCCATTTAATTTTTATCTTTATTATTATGCAGGGCACTTTTGTCAGGTTAATTTTAAAAACTTTAAATATAAGTGACAGAGGAAAAGAAGCCTTGCTCTCTTCTCTGTCTCAATCATATTTCTTTTTCTTCTTTTTTTCTTTTTCTCTTCTCTATTTCTTCTCTTTCTCTTTACAGTAATTCAACATGATATCAGATCAGGTTTTGTGATTCTCATATTCATCTACATGCAGGATACAACCAAAGTTTTTTTGGTCTACAAGATGGAACATTTCCTATTTTCCAGAACTTTTTTTGACTGTCGGCAAAAAAATAAATAAATAAATAAAAAGCAGTTCCTTGGTCAACTTGATTAGTAGAGTTTATCTATGATTTTCCTAAGTTTTTTTTAGATTATTTAGTACTTCGTTTGATTTTTCTTTGATTTTGGGGAAAATAGAGTTGTTTTTCAGACTTAAGATTTCCAACATTTTTTTGAGGGATTTGTTGCTTGTAATGGACACAACAAGTGCCAATTTTAAATGCCCAAGGGTTGCCCAGTGATCTAAAGTTGTTTTATTGGAGTTTTATGGCTTCAGGGGGGGCGACATGCATGTTTCTTGTTCAACGACAGTCCGTTTTGTGTTTCAGCAATGATTTCACCCATTTTTTGTGATTTCAGGTTTGATTAAATGCAAGTTTGAGATAGTAGTTGTTTCTTGTTGTTTTTTGGCTTTTTGAGCTATTCGGTGTGTATCTGGCATTTAAGAAGAGGTAGAAATAGATAAAACATGTTGGAATCTAGCACGGTCTCTCAAAAACAGTCAAAACAATTCTGCAATTAAGATTAGGCTTCAAACTGAAAATCCCAACCTACAAATTACAACAATGAAGTTTGATGGCCACAATTACCTTCCTTGATCACAATCGGCTATGTTACTGTTAGGAGTAATGAAAGATGGGTTATTTGAGTCAAAAAAACTGAAGAAACGAGGACTGTTGATCCACTTTATAAGTTAGAGGCTAAGAATTCAGTGATTATGTCTTGAATGCTATACTCTATGCAACTAGAGATAAGCAAAGCCTATTTATTTCTACATACTGCCAAGGAGATTTGGGAGTGTGTAGAAGAGCGCTTGCTCTCCTTTTCCTCCATTTAGACATTGAGTTCTCCTTCCGCTTTGCAATCGGTGAAGGTTGTACTGGGTAGCGTGACACTGATTTTGATTGACGAATGTTTTCTTGCTGCTCCCTCTATTATATAACTGTGTTGATCTCCACACTACTTTGAGCATCCCTGACTAAGCAAATCCTTTGCCACCGTAGAGCAGAAGACAAGGGATCAAAACACTGGAAGAGATGGTTAACCTCAATCAAGGATCGAAATTTCATTTCGAAATACCGTTTCGGTCAGCTAAAAAACGGAAACGTTTTGGAAACGCAGAAAAAATATGAAAACGTGTGGAAACACAAATACAGTCCATTAATCTATAATGATAAGCTAAATAATTGATTAATTCAACATATTTATTGGGTTAACATCCATTTATACAAGAAAAAATTTAAATTAGATGAAAAAAAAGACTTGACATGAGGCAAAAATCACTTAAATTAGTTTCAAACACTTAATTTTTATCAAATAAACACATTTTTACATAATATTAAGGTCTCATAATATACATTAAAGTGAAAAATAATGAAAAAAAATACTTAAGTATACTTAAAAATAAAAAGTTATAATTCAGTGGGGTATTAAATGTAATTATAATGGGGTGATAAATATAATTACAGTGACATATTAAATGTAGTTGTAGTGGGTATTAACTATTAAATGTAATTACCGTGAGGTATTAAATGTAATTCCAGTGGGTGTCAAATACAATTGCAGTGGGTATCAATTGTAATTGCAGTGGATATTAACTATTAAATGTAATTGCAGTGGGGTAGTAAATGTAATTACATTGGATATTAAAT
>CM042191.1:13580753-13627918 GCA_023539305.1 Ilex asprella
ATGTAATTGCAGTGGGGTAGTAAATGTAATTACATTGGATATTAAATGTAATTATATTAGGGTATTTAATATAATTATAGTAGGTATTAAATATATTAAATATAATTATAGTGAGTATTAAATATAATTATTCATACTTATAAACAAAATATATATATATAAGGCAGAAGACAATAGACCCACCGACTCAGACACACAAAGACCCAGACAAAACACAGAGAGGCGAGAGACAAGGCGATGGCGATGGCGATAAGAGAGAGAGGAAAAAGAACATACCTTGTGGTCACAGCTCGATGAAGATAGAAGGCTCTACGTGGAAAATCCGAGCCCTAGATTAGCGTGAAAAACCCGAAAATTGTTAAATCTACTCAAATCTAAACTCAAAGTAAGTTACTCAAGGCTTGTCCTTCAATTTATCTTTCTTTTTGATTTTCTGTGGTGTGGTGCCTTTCTCTCTCTTCTCTTGTTTTTTTTTTTTTGCTTGACGTCTCTTTGATTTCTTGTGGTGCCTTTCTCTTTCTCTTCCTTCTGTTTTTTTTTTCTTTTTGCTTGGAAGACTTGGACCATGTGATTTCTGTGTTTTTTCTCTGTGAATACTAACTGACTTGTGGAAGGAATCTGCTTTCTGAGCTTCATGTGATTTATGTGTTTTTTCTCTGTGAATTCTATCAGACTTGTGGAAAGAATCTGCTTTCTAGCCTCTTTGGTTTTTTCCTAGGAAACACGGATACTTTTCACGGGGGCGCCGTGGCAGTATTGGACACGTGTCCAACACAGATATGGCTAGGACACGGCCGGACACATGTCTGACACGGCTAGAAGTGTCCTAAATAGTGAATTCAGTCGGACACGGCTAGGATACGTCTAAGATACGGGTAGGACACGGCCAAAAATTTTTTTATTAAAAAAATAACTTTTAACTATTAAAATTTTATTTTTTAATATATTTTTTGTTATGTAACTTATATACTATGAATGTTAATAGATTCAATGATGTTTGATGAAAATAATAGATATTTAATTTGATTTATTTCAATTTTAATCAAAAATAATAATATTTGTTAGGTCTTATTATTAATATTGTTATAATATATACTTTATTTTTAATATATTACAACTCTATTATTATTTAAAAAATATATTATATTATTTTAATAGTCGTATCCTTGCCGTACCCGTGTCCCATATTTTTTAACTTTGTCGTATCTCCGTATCCGTATCGTATCAGAAACGACACTCATGTCCGTATCTATGCTTCCTAGGTTTTTTCTTTTGGCCTCGAGTGAATCAAATTTGTACTGTTTCGACCAAAATGGTCCGACACAGTGTCGTTTCGGCCGAAACATTAGAATTTAGGGATTTAACCCACTATTTCGTATCAGAGTGTTGAAATTCTGAAACGTTTTGAATGTTTCGGACGTGTCAACACGAGATTTCGTTCTTTGACCTCAATTACTCCAATAATATAGTAGACGAAATTTTTGAATGCTCAGACCATGATTGTTTTCTATTCATATCTCCATGCCCCAATGTCAAGGTCTTTACACTACTCAACATACAAACATTCAAACCACTCCCATTATCAATGAACATCTATTCTACTATAGCCCAGTCTGTTTTGGAGCAAGCATAAGTAAAAGTTAAACCATTAGAAGGCCCAATAGATGTAGAGGTTAACAAAAGTATATCCCTAGGATTAGGATCTACACTTTGTTCAAACAAACTCAGCTTGTTCATCTTCTAAACGTAAACGTCTTATCATGCGTCTTATCGTGCACCGTTACAAATATTCTCATCCTGATGTACCTAGCTCTAAAGGATTCCTAATCTTTCATACTAGTAGTTTGTTGGCTATTATTACGATAAGAATATTTGTTTTCTCGTGAAATCCCCTTGAATCCTTCAATTCATGGGATTCATCGAAAACCCATCGATCATAGTAATTGTGTGCCCCACTAAGATCGTCTCTATTTTAGGTGGCTAGTGCTATTATCAAGTTTCAAATTTTTAATGGCAAAAGCACGGACTGTGGCATTGTTCGTGGCTTAGAAATGGTCCGATCATCTACAAGTACAAGGTCACTGTACTAATGGAAATAGATCTCCCGGATAATGCTCTAGTAAGCGATTTAATCAAAAATGAGAATTGGAACCTTCCACCTAATTGCAGAATGGTTGGACAGTGTCTAATACAAGAGATTTCTCTGTATGAACTCGCGCAGCTCACTATTGAAGACCGGATCGTTTAGTCTCCTCACAAACCTACTCTAGGATGGGCAACATGGCACAGACTTATAAATTGAATGTCGGATTCACAATACTAAGTATAAGAATTCCTCTTTGGTGGCTTACTTTATTCCTTTCAGGGGTTATAAGAATTCCGTAATCCTTTACTATAAGAGATTTGACATGCAATGTGCTAAATACTGTAAGAAATTTTAATGATTCGTACATGAAATTTAGAACACCTAATATTCAAGATTTATTTCATATACAAGATTTAGAACATACTTGTATGAGCCATAATACTCGATCTCTTGATTGCTTTTTTGAAAATGGCAAGGTCTTCCTCTCCTTCTTCAAGATCAATAGGCGGGGCTATCAATGGGACAAGCCAATTTAGGGTTATGAAGAGGAGAGGGGACCTAGCCTGTATTTATAATGAAATCTAATGGGCCCTCCCATTACGGGCCACAATTAGATTAAGGCCTACACTTAACCGCCTCAACCACACCAATTAAAAAATGTACATAAGCCCATCAAAATAGATCACTTAATAATATTGGGCTCATCTCATTGAACCATAAATTCAGCCCGTTTTTCACAAACAAAAAATTTAACTATTAATTAATAGAAGTTCAATATAGAAAAATTCTAACATTCTCCCACTTGGACAACATTAATTATAGTCAATAAAATATATATATATTTTTTTGAAAAACGACTCTCGGGCTAATCAAACAAAACTCAATGTGGCCACAATAAAATATAATATGGTCCTGAGACAACATCTCAAACACAACCCGGTCCAATAAAACTATTATTTTCGAACCATGACGGTTTTTACATCCTTTATTGACATAGGACCAATCTATGATTACAAAAAATAATAATTCTATTGACATGGATCAAGATGTGGTAGTGTAGCAAGAAAATAACATCTCAATATGTGATCTGATAAACATGTTATTTTCATTATCAGTCCTCCAAATGATTTCTCTTTAACAACATGCTTCAACAATAAGCTAGAGAAATTCATTAACTTCAACAATAAGCTAGTATGTCTCCAAACTTAAAATCACAAAATTTTCTCAAATGTTATAATTGGAGACATACTCAATTGACAAAACAGTCATACTTAAGACATACACCAAGCCTTAAGATTTTGTATAAAATGACATGTTATAAATGTGCACACATATAACATAGCAAAAACATCATGCTAACAATAAGGATAATCATCCAAATATTTATTATTCATCAAATAGATGTATCTCAACCATAATGAGTATCAAATATTACATAAGAAATTAAATCAATACTAAAGTTATTAATACATAAATAAACTCCCACTAACCAAGTGCATCAAAAGACCCCAAAATACCCATGTTATCAACATGTTTCTTAAAAATTACAGGTCTCAGTCTGTTGGTTAAAGGATCAGCAAGCATTGATGATGTATCAATACGTTCGATCACAATGTCACCTTTCTTCACAAGATCCTTAACAGAAAGATATTTAATTTTCATATGTTTAGACCCACTAGAATGTTTGTTATTCTTTGAGAAGAACACAACTGCACTATTATCACAATAAATTGTTAGTGGCCTAGAGATGGAATCAACAATCATAAGTCCTGAAATAAAATTCCTGAGCCATATAGCCTGTGTTGCAGCCCCATAATAAGCTACAAATTCAGCTTGCATAGTAAAAGAAGCTGTGAGGGTTTGTTTAACACTCTTCCATGCTATTGCTCCTCCAGCTAACATAAAAATATATCCTGAAGTGGATTTTAAATCATCTGGACACCCAGCAAAATCTGAATCTGAATAACCAATCACTTCAAGACTATCAACTCTCCTATAAACAAGCATGTGATTTTTAGTTCTTTGCAAGTATCTCATAACTTTCTTAGCTGCCATCCAGTGATCTAATCCTGGTTTAAAAAGATATCTGCCAAGAACACTAACTGCAAAAGCAATGTCAGGCCTGGTACAAACCTGTGCATACATTAAACTGCCAATAGCACTTGCATAAGATATATTTTTCATAGACTCCTCCTCAAGTTCATTCTTGGGGCATTGATTTAAACTGAATTTATCACCTTTCACTACAGGTACATCCCCAAACTTGCAATTATGCATATTAAATCTTTTAAGCACACGATCTATATATGCCCTTTGAGAAAGTCCCAATAACCCACGACTTTTATCTCGATGAATCTGAATGCCTAACACAAAAGATGCTTCCCCAATATCTTTCATGTCAAATATTTTGCACAACATTTTCTTAATCTCATGAAGTAAGCCCAAATCATTACTTGCAAGCAAAATATCATCAACATAAAGAACAAGAAAAATATATTTGCTCCCACTGACCTTAAGATATATGCATTGATCCATCTTGTTTTCAACAAAACCAAAAGAACTTATTATCTTATCAAATTTTAAGTACCACTGACGAAAAGCCTATTTCAGACCATAGATAGATTCTTCAACTTGCACACTAATTGTTCTTTCCCATTCTCCTTAAAACCTTCAGGTTGCATCATATAAACTTCTTCACTAAGCTCACCATTCAGGAAAGCTGTCTTCACGTCCATCTGATGAAGTTCTAGATCAAAATGAGTCACTAATGCCATAATGATCCTGAAAGAATCTTTAGTAGAGACAGGTGAAAAAGTTTCATTAAAATCTATTCCTTCCCTTTGGCTATACCCTTTTGCTACCAGTCTAGCCTTAAATCTTTCAACCTTACATTTGGAGTCCATCTTAGTTTTAAACACCCATTTGCAGCCTATGGGTTTACATCTCTCAGGAAGTTCTACAAGCTCCCACACTTCATTGTGTGCCATAGAATGCATCTCATCTTTCATGGCATCTATCCACATATTAGACTGAGAACAAGTAAATGGTATGTTACAGGATCAACAATATCAATAATATCATAATCACTTTCCCCAAGGTATACATAATATTCATCAGAAATAACAGGTTTCCTTAGTCTTGTAGACCTTCTCAAGGAAATTTCATTAGCAGGCTCTAAAGGCTGAGTAGCCTCAATAAGAATAGAAGGATCAATTGCAGGAACATGGGGATCAATCACTGGAGCAGGAAAATTAACAACAGAAGCAGGTATAATATTTTCTTGCACAACAGGTAAAGGAATAGAAATAAATTTATCTTGCTCATATTCACTAATAGGCTGCGAGCAACCAATATCAGCAACATCAAACTCCAGAAATTTTGCTGTTAAGGACTCAACAATTTTAGTGCCACTTGTAGGAGAATAGAACCGGTATCCTTTTGAATGTTCTAGGTAACCTATGAAAAAAACAACAAGTGGTTCTAGGATCAGTCTTTTTCTCAAAAGGGTTATAGATTTTTACTTCAGTAGGACAACCCCAGACTCGAAAATGGTTAAAGCTTGGTTTCCTATTGGTCCATAATTCAAAAGGTGTTTTTGGAACAGATTTACTAGGAACTCTATTAAGAATGTATGAAGCCGTTTTAATGGCTTCTCCCCAAAGATAATCAGGTAAGTTACACCTACTCATCATGCTCCTCATCATGTCTTTAAGGGTGCGATTACGTCTTTCAGCCACACCATTCTGCTCGGGACTACCAGGCATGGTATATTGGGCAACAATCCCACAATCTTGCAAGTACTTGGCAAACGGTCCCAAAAGCTGCCCAGACACGCCAGGTTTGCCATAATACTCACCACCACGGTCAGACCTAACAATTTTGATGACTTTCCCTAATTGTTTCTCTACCTCAGTTTTGAAAATTTTAAACTTTTCAAGAGAATCAGATTTCTCATTAATTAAATAAATATATCCATAACGAGAAAAATCATCAATAAATGTAATAAAATATTTATTACCACACAAGGTACGTGAGTAAGGTCCACTGATGTCAGTGTGAATGATTTCTAAAAGATCTAAACTGCGAGTTGCACTTTTATTCTTAGTCTTGATTAATTTACCCCTAATACAGTCAACGCAAGTTTCAAGGTCTCCAAAATCAAGGGGAGAAAGAATATCATTCTTTATTAATCTTTCCACTCTTTCTCTAGAAATGTGACCCAAACGTTTATGCCACAACTGTGAAAATTTTTCTTTAATGAGAGGTCTTTTAAATACAACATTCACAGTATTTGAAAGATCATATTCATTATTGGTAGCCAAGCATACACTATAGAGACCATTTGATAAAACACAATAACCAATAATTTTGGAGTTTAAAGACAATTGAGTTTTACCATTATTAAAATTAAAACAATATCCAATTTTATCTAGCAAAGAAACTGCAATCAAATTCCGCCTAAATGACGGTACATAAAAAGTATTTTCTAAAATAAGTTGAAAACCAGTGTCTAAATTCAACCTAACAGTTCCTATGAACTCAACATGGACTTCATTATTATCTCCTACTTTAAGCTTGGCTTCCCCTTCACTTGGCCTCCGTTTGCTTGTGAATCCCTGCAGAGTCATGGCAACATGAACAGAAGCCCCACTATCAATCCACCAAGAATTTAATGGGACATTAACAAAATTGGATTCAAAGCAAACAAAAGCAAGTGATAGTAAATTACCTTCTTCTTTATTCTTCTTTTCTAACCAAGACTTGAATCGAGTGCACTCACTTTTCTTATGACCTCTTTTCTTGCAAAAGTAACACTTGACATCTTTAATGGCAGCTTTAGGACCTCCCATATTTTGACCAGTACCATGCCTTTTAAAATCCCGACCATTCTTTGGAGCATTATGATTAGATTTTCTATTATTTCCCTGATACCGACCTTTGAAACTAGATTTAGGCTGAGAAACAAACAAGGCAGTTTCACTCTTTTCTTTTCTAAGTTTTTCTTCCTCAGAATCACATTTGGAGATAAGGTCGTTTATTGTCCAAGACTCATTTTGGGTATTGTAGGCAGTTTTGATTTGACTAAACTCAGGAGGCAAAGAGTTAAGAGTGTGATGAACAATGAAATCATCAGGAATAACAATTTTGAAAGCTTTGAGTTTGGTTTGAACATGAACCATTCTAAGGATATATTCCCTAACACCACCTACATTGTCATATTTCATACTCATTAATTCATTCATTAGACCCCCAGCTTCAGTCTTATTGGATACCTTGTATCTCTCTCCTACAGCGGTGAAGAACTCCTTAGCATTCTTGGTCTCAGGCAAGCCACTCATTAGGTGTTCAGAGATAGACCTCTTCATGGCAATCATACTCAACCTATTAGATTTCTCCCACTTTGCATAAAGTTCTTTTTCATCAGGGAAACTCTCACTAGTAGGTTTAGCAGGTTCATTCTCTTTCAAGGCAAAGTCTATATCAGCAATTCCCAGGGCAAACTCAATATCTTGCTTCCATCTCTTATAATTAGAACCAGTCAAGACTTCAATGTTGGCATTATTACTATTCACAGCAAAAGAGACTGTACAAGGCAACGAGAATTTAAACAGTTAGCAAAATTGGGCAATAAATATATAAAATATGTTTTGAACATAATAAGTCATATTTTATCAAGAGAGTCCAAATACATCACTACAAACTCCCCTTTGGGCAAAGAATGCAATATGTTATAGGTCCTCTCTTTCATGAAACTAACCAATGAGAATACTCAAGTTTTGAAAAATTTATCCCCTTTGGGCAGATAAACCTTCTAGACTATCGCACCTCTACCACAATGTTTCATGACATCTCCAAATTACAATACACAACAACCCCCTTTGGGCAGGTAATTGTATATTATAATTTAGAGATAATCCCGTAACAAAAGCATGGAAAAATTTACAAATTTCAATAAATGAACCACTTTGGTGGCAACCATCCATCTTAACTTATAGAATTTCCCAAACCGGGATATTTTAATAAATTGCCCATAATTAAATATCATGTGATCAATCAATATGATGTACTAATCAATATGTATCTCTTTAGATCACCAATCATCAATCGTTGCATTCAGGTCTCAATTCTATATTTTTTTTTTACTATTAAAATTAAATAAATCACATCTACCAACATTGAATGAATAATATGTAGATTATAAAAAAAAATTATCATACAAATCACTATGGACTAAAATTAGAATTGTACAAACATCCTCTACAAATTATAGTAATTCAATCAATGTTATATTAACATGATAAAATAATTTGTATAGATAAAACATGTATACATTCGTCAACAGAACCCATAAAAATTAAAAATAAATTTAATAGGTTGAACGAATATGGCATAATCAAATAAAAAATTAATACATGTCATAACAATCCTAACAAATCAAAAAATAATAAAAAATTCTCCTGGCAAAAGTAAGATTTTTTTTTTCTCCTTGTGACGTACTGCCCCGTTCATGGTTTCACCTTTTTTTTTTTTATCCTACTGACTGCCTAACCATTCAAGAAAGAAAAAAAAAAAAAAAATTGAAACCATATTCATGACAATCCATTGCTGCCGCCAACACATGCAAAACATATATATAATTAGCTTTGAATGCAAGCAGCCGCCGCCGCCACATCCTTTCTCTCTTTTTTTTTTTCTTTTATATATATATAAGGTGATGAACAGAACCCTAATACCCAAAATCATTCCTCATGATTTGAATAGAAAAAGTGAAAATCAGTAACCTCAAAGAATTAGTCTTTTTTTTTTAAACCGTTGACAAGGATCAAAATTTGACCCGTGCGATCACAAAATATTTTAAGATTCCAAAAAAATAGCAATAATAAAATAAATTGGGTTCTAAATTCATATACGATAGGCTCTGATACCACAATGTAAGAAATTTTAATGATTCGTACATGAAATTTAGAACACCTAATATTCAAGATTTATTTCATATACAAGATTTAGAACATACCTGTATGAGCCATAATACTCGATCTCTTGATTGCTTTCTTGAAAGGGCAAGGTATTCCTCTCCTTCTTCAAGATCAATAGGCGGCTATCAATGGGACAAGCCAATTTAGGGTTATGAAGAGGAGAGGGGACCTAGCCTGTATTTATAATGAAATCTAATGGGCCCTCCCATTACGGGCCACAATTAGATTAAGCCTATACTTAACCGCCTCAACCACACCAATTAAAAGATGTACATAAGCCCATCAAAATAGATCACTTAATAATATTGGGCTCATCTCATTGGACCATAAATTCAGCCCGTTTTTCACAAACAAAAAATTTTACTATTAATTAATGGAAGTCCAATATAGAAAAATTCCAACAAATACGCCTCAAAACTACAAAAGTTGATTGAACAGTAAAGGATTATGGAATTTCCTGCTGGATTGAATCCTAAGTTTGATCAAATGAGGATTCAAATCCTCGGGAAGGAACCTCTTCCATCCCTACAGGAGGTATATATGCTTATGTTCAATCATAAAAAAGTAGGCATGTAATCATGCTTATCCTAGGCCCCTAGAGAGTTCAGCGTTGGCTATTGGTGCTTCTCAATTGGTAATTAGGATATAAAATGTTAAGAGAGGACATACAAATGATGTTGCATCTGATGATAGAGATAAGTTAAATTGTGATGCCATAAACTTAGACATAATAGAGAGACTTGCTGGAGATTACATTGTTGTCCTCAATTTGGAGGTAGAAAAGGATGATCCATTGGTAGATTAAGATCCCAAGCCCATTTTACTACTACAGTGAAGACTTCTTCACCTAAAGAGCAAGAAATTAAATTTCATTTTGAAACATCCGAAACGTTTCTATTTCCATAGAAACCAAAACGAATCATTGATTGAATATCAAAATCCCTAGAGTTCGAGGTGTTTCGTGTTTCGGTGTGTTTCGACATATGTTTCAAAATGTTTTAATCAACGTTTCGAAAATAAATTTTTAAATTTTTCTTTGTTTCCATCTTTCTTCCAAAATGTTTCCGTAACGTTTGCGTTTCCAAACTTATCGAAATTATGCACCAAAAATTTTGATCCTTGCTAAGGAAGAAGTGAAGAATATATGTCGCCATGTGTCGAAGTTTGAGACACCTACCATTGCAAACTGATTAATATAGCGGATGGTTCCATATAATGTGTAGCTGGTAAAGGTCCTATTCCACTCATTTCCTCTCTCTCTCAACATTTGTTTTACACGTTGCTAATTGATGCAATGCAATCTGATCCGTTGAGCATAAATGGCGGTCCTATGACTCGGGCGAGAGCAAAAAGGACGAAGGAAGCATTGAACGCGCTAATTAAAGATATATGGGTTGATTGTGCAAATTCAAGCATGGAGCATGATCCACTTGGGCAACAAAGATCCATCAACATGATTCAAGTTCGAGAAGATTCTGACAAAGACTAAGCTTAAAATTGGCATGTTTAAAATTGGTCCGATTGTAAGACCTTCCTTATATATTTAGGCGTGTGATTTATTCTTTTTATGAAATAAAGACTTTTTTTGTTTAATTAGGCATGTGATCAGCATATTAAAGGGTTGATTTTATTTTTCTCTTTTAGGAAAATAAAAGTTATTTCTTTACCAACAAGTAAGAGATATTTTTTTACCCACAAGTAAGAGATATTTCTTAAATAAGATAAGCTATTTTAGGAAGTTTTCTTTATAATAACCAACCTATATATAGGCGTTCAAAGCATTGTAAAAGACATAATATTTTTATGATTATTGAGAGGTTTCTACCTTATTGTTCTTTCAAGAACTATTTCAAGAACTTATCAAGAATTAATCTTTCTTGTGGCGTTCATTGACTTATCGTTCAATCTTGAGTGTGGCATCTTTCTCTTGAACATTTAACCTTGGGTTCTTGTTTCTTGCAAACATTGGATCTAGGGTTCTTGGTTCTTATAATCTAATTTGTGAACTCTCTTGGGGATCTTCAATCAATTTACCCATGGGTTCTTGAATTCGTTTAAGGGTTCGCATAATTCCTAATCTTTCAAACAATCTTCTTTCTATCGGTGGCGTTACCATGAAATTAAACTATAGTGTAACATTCTTTTCTTGACATTTTGTCTTTCGGGACCTTGCCACAAGAAAGACAATTGGCAGTGGAAGGGAGACAGCTGGTCTTTATTTTTTGAATTTTAGGAGTTGGGGGATACTACCATTATACAAGCTCATAAGTCAGAAAAATGTGATATTTCTGAAAAGAAGATTTAGCTACTAAATCCTTCATTTCTCTTGTTGCAACATTATTTCCTTTTTTTTTCTAAGCTGAATGTCCTTCAATTTCATTGTGAAGTATGGGAGCTTGCAAAACACCATTGTATATCACTTTTTGTCATTTTTCATAATGATATTTGGGACCTTCCCAGATTGCTAGCTTGCATGAATCCAGTTGGTTTGTGACATTTATTGATGATTTTTCTCATACCATTTGAATTTACTTGCTAAAAGTAGAAGTTAAAGTATCGTCTTGTTTCCAGACATTCAACAAACCCGTACTTACCCAATTGCATAATAAAGTACAAATTGTTTCTTCTAATAATAGGCACGATACACCTCACCAGAATGGGATTGCGGAGAGAAAAAATCGTCATCTATTAGAAATTACAAAGACCTTGATGTTTTCTATGAATGTTCCAAAGTTATACTGGGGAGATGCCATATTGAACCCAACATATCTTAACATTAGAATGCCTTCTCGACTTCTAAACTTTCAGTCACTAGTTAAAGTATTATTTTCTTTTTCTTCCTCTTCTTCCCTTTCTATCTCTAACTGTTTTTCAGTTCCTCCTTGGGTGTTTCAATGTGTTTGCTTTATGCATGTTCCTTCTTAGCTCTAAAGCAAGTTAGATCCTAAAGCAACCAAATACATCTTTCTTGGTTTTTATCCTACACAAAAGGATTATAAATATTTTCATCCTCCCTCGGGTAAAAGATTTGTTTTTATGGATGTCACATTTTTTGAAACGATAGTTTTTTTCTCCCCCCAGTCTTCCCTTCAAGGGGAGAATCTGAGTGAAGATAAGTCTGAGTTTGTTACCTCATATGCCTCATCAGTACCTTTTTGTTCATTCAAAAAGAGCAGGACAATAATATGGAACATCAGAAAGTACAAGAACACAAATAGCAAGAACAAAAGGAATTAAGGTTTATTTAAGAGGACAAAAGGATAAGATCATCTATAATCCACCACCTTGTCAAACGGTTTCCTCAGAATTAGGTAATCTTGCTCCTGAGTTTGAGTCTAATATTCTCATTGCTCTTCGTAAAAGAGTTTGAGCTTGTACTGAACATTCCATATCTAATTTATGTGTCTTTGTATCACCTCTCACCCTCTTATCGAGCTTTTACATCGCAAAGCTTGTATCCTACATTGATGCCCTAGCAGTATGATTATTATCACAGTCATAGTGATCGTACTTTGTTTGTTAAACATTCTTTCCGTAGAAAGGCGACTTGACTCATTGTGTATGTTGGTGGCTCTGTAATTACTGACAATGATGTAGATAAGATGGTGAAATTAAAGGCATATTTGTCTCAAAAATTCAAGTTAAAAGATTTGAAAAGTTTTAAGTATTTCTTGGACATTAAAGTTGTGAGATCTAGACGTGTGGTAAATACTCATGGTATTTTTTAATTATTGTTGCTGAAATCCATATTAGTTTAACTTGAGTTTACTTCTAAGTAATCAATTGGTATTGTGATAATAAGACAGCAATTAGTATTGCCCAAAATCCAATTCCACGTGATAGAACCAAGCATGTCGAGGTCCCCAGATATTTTATCAAGGACAAATTGTGTGATAGCTTAATTTGTATTCCATTTTATGAAGACAAAGGATCAACTTGCAAATATCTTTGGCAAGCGGGAGTGTGATACTATGCACCAGCTTGAGGGAGTGTTAGAAGCTTTTTAGCCTTTTATTTTTTATTTTTATTATTATGAAGGGTACTTTTGTCAACTTTATTTTTACAACTATAAATACAAGTGACAAAGGGAGAGAACCCTAACTCTCCTATCTTCTTCTCTTCTTCCCAGCCGTCTTTCTTTCTTCCTTTTTTCTTTTTCACTTCTCTATGTCTTCTCTTTCTCTTAACATTAATTCAAAAGGATTTGGCATGATGTGTCGACTATGGAAAAAAAAAGTGGATTATTAAAGTTCAGTATAAAATATTTTAAAAAAGAAATGCATATAACTTGTGAACATATATATGATAATCCAATCCAAATTAGAAAAGATTTGTTGTCAAATCAGTTTGGGGAAAATTGTATCCCCACCACCCTAAACCAAGATTTTGACTGTAGCAATATTTTGAACTATCAAATTAGATAGGAACATATCTGAATCCGAAAGATAAGACAATTAACTTTTGTCACTCTTCCCCCCTACCTGCTAATTTCTTATATTTAACCACCAAGGATCAAAACTTCCCTTCAATTCACCGAAACAAATGAAACATTTTGGTTTCAGTTGAAATAAACTGAAACATTGAATACCAAAATGTTTCGAAATATTTCGGGATGTTTTGGCTAATTTTTCGGAACTAAGATTCTAAATTTTTTCTTCATTTTCATTCTGTTTACGATTTTTTTTTTTTGAAACATTTGCATTTTACAGTTGATAAAAAATATAAACCAAAAGCAAATTTTGCTCATTGGCAACCAAAATAACGGGAAAAAAAAAAATAGACTAACCTTGACCAAGTGCTCGTGCAGTTCCGGTTGAAGAAGCAAAAGTGAATGCATTAGGTGCTCTCTTAACGCATGGAAATGGACAACCTACAGAAATGTCAAATGAGGACAGATCAAGTAGAGCTAAACAGAATATACAGCTTCGTGGCTCTTCAAAACTGAATAAAAAACACATCTTGAAAAAGCACTGCACCTGGATAAATATTATATGCACAACAGCAGCTAAGAGCTAATAGAACTTTTCTTTAAAAAAAAAAAAGGAAAACAAGGCCTCAAATGAGGGGTTTGGTACGAATTTTGGATAAATACAGTACTATCTCACAATCTATCATACTACTACTCTCGTAGAAAAGCAAAATTAAAAACCTCATAATTGTCTAGTGTTGTCCACACTGAATTTTTGGGTAAAAAATCTCTAACTCAATATATTTGTAAGTCTAAATGATATATTTCATGAAGTTTCCTAAAGATGTTATCAGAAAACCATTGGAGTTCCAGCTCTGTCTAGACAAAAAGCCAGAAATTTATGTGAACATTTGTGCTCATGGATTAGCCCACGAGCTTCAGGTATTAGATGATGGAGAATTCAGTAGTGTAACTTGAGTACAATATTATGCAACAAAGTGAGCTTTGAATAGGACCTGTTGTGCATAATTGTTAATATTATACAGTTGCATGATGATCCAACTGAAAGCTTTATGAATACTATGTTAAGCTCGAC
This sequence comes from Ilex asprella, assembly GCA_023539305.1. NCBI lineage: Eukaryota > Viridiplantae > Streptophyta > Magnoliopsida > Aquifoliales > Aquifoliaceae > Ilex > Ilex asprella. Next base: position 13,595,321 of record CM042191.1, read on the forward strand.
AACCGTTTGCTGAATTTTCTGCTCAGTCCAGCAAGTGAAAAACAATATCCTCAGGAGAGAACTAATTTTCTCACTGTGATCCCAAGTACCCAAATAGTATGAAACAGGATAAAGATCCATTTCTATTCAATGATTACTCCCAATCGACAACATCACAATCCTACAAACACATGTTTCTTTAAGGGTTTGTGGGTTTTCTCTTACTAGCTTTTACTTGTTTGGAGCGGGAAAAAAAACTGGAACTCCATACTCAGTTTTTCTAAACTTCAATTTGAGTCAAGGAGTATATATAAAAAATATGACAAGCTGCGTTAGTTGTCAGTATAGAAGGTAAATGGTAAAGCTACAGAATGCAGGAATTAGTACCTTTGCCAACACAAAGAACCTCATTAACGAAGAGATCAAATGCCTCACATTCTGGTTCATCAAAAGGATCCAGACATTCACTACAAAATGCATCTCCAGTGGTTAACATGACAATGCAAAACACACACAAACATATGTATACAGCACACATAGTAAAGCACAGAAAGAAAATTGGTGAGGATTGCAGATTATGGATCATAACAGGCATAAAAGATTATGAGCTAGGACAATTTTTAAAATACTATGAAGAAAAGTGTTGCATTGCCAAATTAAAGTAGTCATCAGATAGAAGCCAATCAAGAAAAAAGAACAATGCAAGGTAAAAAAGAAAAATGGGCCCCGGGTGGTGTAAGAATTTATAGATACGCCCCCAATACAACATTCTAAAAAGAATGAAATGTGTGTTTACCTCTCAATGATTTCTGATTTGCTGTAGTTTGATAATATCTGCACACGGTATCAAACAATAATACTCGGTTATGCTCATCAACAAACAGTAAGAATCAGAATCAATAACAATCTGGCACATGGAAATGTGGGAAAAATTTGATGATTTGACAAATAACAAAAGGCAAAAGTAATAGAATTCATGAGGCCTACAATAACTTACAGTATTGAACAAGAGGATAGGAGACCATTTAAGTGATACACCGCAACTTGTCATAACTACTTTGGATGAAATCCTAATCTGACGAAAATTTCTCCAACTTTCTTGAATTAGGCCTAATAAAAAAAGGCGATATCTCAATTATCAAAACTATAGTCCTTCCCACCCGCCGTAGTTGAGGTTTTCCCATTTCTTCAGTCTGTCAATTGGATGGATTGTCCATCTAAAAGAGACTTCATTCCATCCCCCCCCCCCCCTCCAACGTTTTATGAATTATGTCAAATTTTCTATTATGTGAATAGATTTATCCTAAATTTGTCATTCATATCCTTTCCCTTCACTCTCATTTCATTTAAATAGAATAGAAAAACCAACTCAATAATTGGTATAACATTTTTAAAATAAATTTAATACCTCATAGGCTTGAATTACACGACGAATCATTGCATCTGACCTTTCCCCATCTCTTCTTACATCAGGATGAAACTGCTTGACCTGTATTAGAAATAAAAAAGTCAATAACTGGATACGTAGATACGAAAATCAAATCAAGAAGATAATTTATCTCCTCAAAACTCATAATGAGCCCAGAAATCCCAGGGAAATGTTTTTTTATAAAAAAAAAAAAACAAAACAAAACAATAGGAGAAAGATGTGAAAAGGAAAAGGACAAAAAATGGTAACAATTCTGGAAATGATCCGACAGGCAAAGTGTGCATACTTTGGCCCGGAAAGCAGCTTTGAGGTCGGACGGACAGCAGTTAGGGATAACGCCAAGCACATCATAAGCAGAAGAAATTGACAAAGGTTCATCTCCAATAATCCCACTACAATATACTGTAAATGGAGATGGTGAAAAAGAAGCGAAGTAAAGTGGGTACTTCCGATTTGGACTGATAGGCCACCCGAATGAGCAAGTGGAGAGGAAATTGTGACCGTTAAGATTGTTAACGGTTTTTGGAAGGAGAGGGGAGATTCCAACGGTATTATTGTTGTATAAGCATCCCATCTCTCTCCTTCTGAACTTCGGAAATGCACACTGTACTATATGTTACTAGGCTCTCATTTGGGTTTGGACGATGATCAGATTATTGTGATCCAATCTATCGCCATACATGTGGTTTTCAAATTTTGGGGCATACCGCAAGTGTGAGGAATATATTTAAATAATATTTTTATAAAAAAATTAATTTTTATTTGTAATTTATTTAAATAATAAATTATATGTCGAATAATTAAAATTTATATTATTTATTGTTAAACTTAACTATTGACCGATTTTGTAAGAGTACCTAAATTCTCATTTTTAGGTGCCTTTCCAACTTCTTTAAACATTTTTCCTCTTGTTTATATTAGAGTTTCATTGTAAAATTATCATTCTTGAGTATTTCTACATCTAAATATATTATTTTGTTTTATTTCAAAGAAATTGATTAAATTATAAACTATTATTTTGTATTATAATATTGATGAATATAAAAAAAAATCAAATGTGACATACATTTGACAATAAATTCAATTTCCCAACAGCATATATACAATAATAGCTTATAGACTGGACTTTGCTTTGTTAAATACATAAATATAGAAATGGTATCTAAGTGTACTATAGACAATTTATCATAATCGGACATGTCATCGAATCGATAGAAGAACTGAATCAATGGTTCACTGGTTCAACCATTAGATCAACTAGTTGAACCAGTTATATAATAAAAAAATATATAAAAATAATAAAACATAATATTTTAACTAAAATATACAAAAAAAATAATATATAATTGCTCAAATGAAATATATTAAATGCATTGTCTAAGAAATTCAACCATACAAAAACAAAAGAGAGTGTGAGAGAAACGTCTCTCTATGTGTAACTAGGAGAAAAAGAAGTAAGGAAGGGGTTACAGTTACAATGTTGTAATCATGCAGTAATTATAGTGAATAATTATGAAACAAACAATCAAGAGAACAATAACACACAGATTTATGTGATTCGACAATGTGCCTACATCCACGAGGAGCGAGCGGCAGTTTTATTCATTATCTCAAAATAGGGTTACATCTTAAGTATTTATATAACTCTAGTACGGATGTATTTACAAAAATACCCCTATACCGTAAGCGTCTCCGCTCCGGCATCTGCCTCCTTGCCATTGTGCACACAGCAAATATGAGCCACACATATTCTAACAATCTCCACCTTGGCGAATATCCCCCCTTAAGAGAAAAAACATGTATCCGGGAACTCCACCTGGGACACTAAGTTAGGGCATCTCCCATCTAGCAATTGAAGATATTAATCAAGTCCAAGCAGTGCTTGAACTTGTCTGTAGTAACCGGCTTTGTCAACATGTCTGCTGCATTCTCAGAAGTGTGAACTTTCTCAAGCAATAGTTCACCAAAAGAAGCCAGCTCCCTGATCTTATGAAACCTCACATCTATGTACTTGGTCCTCGCATGATACACCTGGTTCTTTGCCAAATAAATAGCACTCTGACTGTCACAATGCAACTGAACTCCACTTTGCTGGACACCCAGCTCTTTGACCAAGCCTGTAAGCCACAAAGCCTCCTTGACAGCCTCAGCTACTGCCATATACTCTGACTCAGTAGTAGATAGTGCAACTGTAGGCTGTATCATGGACTTCCAACAAATAGGTCATCCCACAAGAGTAAATACATAACCTGTGGTAGACCTCCTGTCATCTAAGTCCCCTGCATAGTCTACATCCACATATCCCACAACTGAAGGGTCACTCTATTGTCTGCTAAACATGATGCCATAGTCTGTAGTGCCCCTCAAGTATCTGAAAATCCACTTTACTGCATCCCAATGCTGTCGACCCGGATTTGAAAGAAACTTACTAACCATGCTGACAGCTTGTGCCAAATCTGGTCTTGTACAAACCATAGCATACATTAAACACCCCACTGCACTAGCATATGGAACCTTTGACATGTCATGAACTTCATCATCTGTCTTCGGGCTCTGAGTGGTAGACAATCTGAAATGATTTGTCAAAGGTGTACTTACTGGTTTTGCGTCACTCATGCTGAACATGTCCAACACCTTCTCAACATAGCTATGCTGAGATAGCCATAATTCCTGGAAGCTCTGTCCCTGCGAATTTCCATCCCAAGAATCTTCTTGGCTGCACCCAAATCCTTCATATCAAATTCTCTGCTCAATAAAGTCTTCAAGTTGTTGACCTCACTTATACTCTTCGCAGCAATCAACATATCATCCACATAAAGTAACAAAAAAATAAATGAATCATCATCAAGGCTTTTCACATAAACACAACAATCATACTCACACCTTTTGTAGCTAATCCGGATCATGTAAGAGTCAAATTGCTTGTACCACTGCCTCGGAGACTGCTTCAGCCCATAAAGTGATTTCTTTAAATTACAGACCAAATGTTCCTGTCCAAGGAGACTGAACCTTCTGGCTGCACCATGTAAATCTGTTCCTCCAAATCACCATGAAGGAAAGCTGTCTTTACATCCATCTGCTCCAACTGCATATCTGAATGTGCTACTAATGCCAACACTGCCCTGATGGAAGTGTGTCTGACCACAGGGGAGAAGATTTCATCATAATCAACTCCTTTTCTCTGTGAGTAACCCTTTGCCACTAGACGAGCCTTGAATTTTTTCCCTTCTTTTTCTGATTCTACTTCTTTCTTCTTATACACCCATTTGCACTCTATCGCTCTCTTCCCCTCGGGAAGCTCCACCAACTCCCATGTCTGGTTCTTATGCAGAGACTCCATCTCTTCCACCATAGCACCCATCCATCTACTTTTCTCTTGGCTTTATATTGCCTCCTGAAAAGTTGTAGGATCCTCGCTACTAGTAATAAGTGCATAAGAAACTAAATCTTCAAAACCATATCTGGTAGGCGGCTTGATATTGCGTTTGGGTCTGTCTGTGGCTATACTGTGATGTTGTTGATCACCTGAGATAAAACTCTCTACATGCTGAGAATTCTCTTCTCTACCATGGTTCTCTAGCTCCACCTGCACCACATGCTCACTTTTGCTATAGTTTTCTGGCACTTGTTTCTCTTCTTCCTGAGTACGCTACAACATGGATTTTTCATCAAAAATCACATCTCTACTGATCACCATCTTGTCTGCCTTTGGATCCTAGAGCTTGAAACCTTTCACCCCTTTCTGATATCCTAGAAAAATACATTGTCTAGACTTCGCATCAAGCTTTGACCTCTCCTCACTAGGAACATGTACATAGGCTGGACATCCAAACACTCTCAAACCAAAGTAGTCTACCTCATTGCTTGTCCACACCTCCTCTGATGCTTTCCCACCTAGTGTTGCTCTCGGTGATCTGTTAATCAAGAAACATGTCATATTCACTGCTTCTGCCCAAAAATTCTTTGTAAGCCCTGCATTCAACCTGAGACATCGAGCTCTTTCAGCTATAGTTCTGTTCATCCTTTCTGCCACACCGTTCTGTTGTGGTGTCCTACGTACTGTGAAGTGTCTCTTAATCTCATGCTGCTCACACAACTCCCTGAACTTTGAATCTGTTTACTCAGTAACATTGTCTGACCTGAGGCATTTAATCTTCCTCCCTGTCTGGTTTTCTACTTCAGCTTTCCACAGCTTGAACTTGGCAAACATTTCTAACTTGTGCTGCATGAAGTACACCCAAACTTTTTGCGAGTAGTCATCAATAAAAGTCACGAAATACATGTGTCCTCATCGTGATGCTATTCTTACTGGCCCCCAAACATCTGTATGAACATAGTCAAGAATCCCCTGTGTCTTGTGTGTGGCTGTCTTGAACTGCACCTTATTCTGTTTTTCAAGAACACAAAACTTGCAAAAATCAAGCTTGCATGTTTTGATACCCTTCAATAGATTTCTCTTATGAAGCTCTATCATCCCACGCTCACCCATATGTCCTAACCGCATATGCCACAAGACTGTACAATCTGACTTAGACTCTACAGCTGTAACTCCACCTACAACTATGGTACCTTGTAGTGTATAAATATTTTCAAATAGTTTCTGCCCCCTCATCACTGTTAAAACACCTTTACTCACTTTCATTACTCCACTTGTAGACTTGTAACTATACCCATTGCAATCTAAAGTGCCCAATGAAATCAGATTCTTTCTTAGAGCAGGTACATGTCTAACATCACACAATGTTCTAATCACACCATCAAACATTTTAATTTTGATACTCCCTAATCCAACAACTTTGCATGAAGCATCGTTACCCATCAGAACAGAACCAAAATTTACTAACCTATAGGTGTAAAACCAATCTTTATTGGGTGTCATGTGATAAGAGCATGCTGAATCCAGAATCCAAGAATCTGTGAGATGATCCGAACTGGATGAAACAGAAAGCATATCCCCGTCACCACTCTCTGAACCTTCTTCTTCCACTACGTTTACAGACTTTGATGAACCCTCTTTGTCCTCTGAATTCCCTTTCTTTTTCTCTGGACAGTCCCATTTGAAGTGCCCCTTTTTCTCGCACTTGTAACACGAGCCAGAGAATTCCTTCTTCTTTCTCGACTTAGACCGGGCTTTATTGTTACCCGATCCATTCCGAGATTTGCTTCTTCCACGTTCCTGGTTACCTTTCACCACAAGCCCTTCACCTTGTGAAGCCTCATCACTGATTTTCTTCTACTGATGAAAACCTACCAGAGCACTTGTGACATCCTCCAACTCTAGGGTTTCTTTCTCCCACATCAGAGTCGTAACCAAATTCTCGTACGTAGGAGACGCTGGTAGGGAATTCGGCAACATCAACGCCTTGTCTTCGTCTTCGAACTTCACATCAACTCGCTTCAGATCGCTGATGATTTGATTAAACACGTTGATGTGTTGGCTCAGATCCGAGCCCTCTGACATCTTAAGACCATATAGTTTCTGCTTAAGATAGAGCTTGTTCGTCAATGACTTGGACATATACCGACTTTTCAGTTTCAACCAAACTTTCGCCGGTGATTCCTCATCCATGACGTGATACATCACGTTATCAGCCAACAAAGTCTAATAGTCGCCACAGCCTTCGCTTCCAATTCTTTCCAATCTATGTCGTCCATCCATGTCAGTTGTTTTCCATATAAAGCCTTCACCATGCCCTGCTGCACTAACAGGTCCTTCACCCTCCTCTGCCATAATCCAAAATTTTCAGTCCTGTCGAACTTCACCATGTCGAATTTTGCAGAAGAAATCTCAAACATCTTAGTCTGCGCTCTGATACCAATTGTTGTAATCGTGTAGCAATTATAGTGAATAATTATGAAACAAACAATCAAGAGAACAATAGCACACAGATTTACGTGGTTCGGCAATGTGCCTACATCCACGAGGAGCAAGCGACAGTTTTATTCATTATCTCAAAATAGGGTTACATTTTAAGTATTTATATAACCCTAGTACGGATATATTTACAAAAATACCCCTGTACCGTACCGCAGGGGCGTTGCCGCCGCACCCCCAACTAATCAACATCTCTGCTCCGGCGTCTGCCTCCTTTTCATTATGCACACAGCAAAACATGAGGCATACATATTATAACATACAAGCACTCAGGCAGCAAAAGGGAGGGAGGAGGAGGAGACTCAGAACTTAGATTGTTGAGTTAGAGGAGACTCAGTCAGATCGACTGCTCGATCTAGAACAGAGGAGGAGCTAGTCTGATCGACTGAGTTGTTTATTGTCGTCTGAGGTTTGTCATTTGTCGTCGTCTTTGGTCACCTGGAGCTAGTCACCTGAGCTGGTCGCCTGGGAGTGGAGATTGAAGGAAACAAAGTGGAATTAAATTGAATATTAAGAGCAAAATTGCCCAAAAAATAGAAATTTTTTTTTTTGAATATTATTTGAAATCCAACCATCCGGTTTGCCGATTTGATAAAAAAAAAATCAGCCGGTTTAGCAATTTTTTCTGGTTCGACTGCTTGTACGGTTCAACTCAAGAACTGGACCAGCTTAAGTTCCGATTCACGGTTGGACTAGTCCAGTCTAATTTTGATAACACTGACTACGAATAAATAAGTCCACAAGAATTTAGAATCAAATGCTACTAATGTTACTTTACTATTACTGGAGTGTATATAGAATGAGGCATATGTAAAATAGGGTGGGCTTAATTACTAATGGGATGGGTATAGAAATGGTGGACTTAGTAGTTTGATAATGACAAATTAAATGGGGGTGGGAATTTAGATTTATAGAGGTGGGAATAGCCCTACGCAATATATTATTCTATTTTTTGTCACAGAGATTGATTAAATTGTAAACTCTATTATTTGTATTATAATATTATGATATTGTAATACAAAAAAAAAATATGACATGTATTTGACAATAAAATCGAATCTGCCAACAACATGTATATAATAATAGAATATAGACTGGACTTTGTTTTTTTTTTATAAAAATGGATATAGATGTAGAAATTGTATGTAAGTGTACACAAGAATTTAGAAGTTAAAAAGAGTTCAAAAGAACTTAAAAATCAGATTAAAGTAATATGTGGATAGAATTGAATTTATAATAATGATTATGGATGAATTATAAAATCAAAAGTTTTTCACTGATATTAACATTTATAAGTAGTATAGATAAATATATTAAATTTTACTGAATCATTCAAGTGTAGTTATGAGATTTCTGAAGTAAAAAAATAGTGAAAAAATATTTGAGAGATATCTAAATCCGTTTAAAGTCTGATTACATAATTATTATGTTTTAATTTTGGTATTTGAGGTGTGTTGTGAAATTATTCTCAAAATAAATCGTTTTCACAGGAGTTGTTTACATTTCTGATCAAAAAAGGAATGAAAAATGAAGTTTATGATTCTAATTCAATTCCCTTAGGTCAATTTGTAATATAAACCCTTTGAATACGTGCTGACTTTCTATTTGGTTCAAAATTTTCAATTGGGATTATAAGATTCCTAAATTTGTATCAATCCTTCCATTCGTATATGTTTGCATGTTCTAACAAAATGGTCCCACATGACTTGAGTATGGGGATATCTTTGTTCAAAAAAGAATGTTTCTTTTTTTGGTTTCCATACATCTTAAGTTATGCTCACTGAGTCCCCTCCATTGAATTTCAAGTCGTGTGTAGAGATCATAACTGAATAGGCATAAAATTATACCAGGTTGATGAATAGGAACATGAATAGAGAAATAGTCACGTGGTGTTTTGACTCTATGTCAAAACCGAGCCGAGTTGTTATAGTTTTGGAATATACTATTGAACAAAAAGATCTAGCACAGTTTGAAGGTATGGTATAAACCAAACAGCGAGATAATTGTCTACGATCAAGAGATTTAGCTATAACAGCTCGGCTCAATAGCTGTAACAGCGCAGTCAATAGCTCATGAACTGAGATTGAGGAAACGTTAGAGAGATTTCTGGAATTGCTAACAAACAGTCCCATCGGGAGGGAGATGTGCCATCTTCCTTATCAGTAAAGGGAATCTCTAAAGTCTATATAAAGCAATAAAGATGCATGGCTAGAGGTACATTGAATCCTTTTAAGTATATTTCTTTATACCTACACTTACTGACTTAAGCATTTGAGTGTCTTCGATTGAAACACTTCCATCCCAGGTAATTTTTTTCTTTTTGCAGAAATCCCTACTCAGGAAGGGACAACACTTTCACAAAGGTTAAGAGGAATGATGTTTTTATCCTCTTACATTTGGCACCGTATGTGGGAAACACCCAAACAAAAAGTCATGTCAAGATTGAAAAGCACACTTGGATCACATGTAGAACCCGATGTACAACAAGAAGACTTAGATTCAAACTATTGAGTATCGTTTCCCTTTGGAAGTGACATCCGGGTGGCCATCCACGATAGCCAGGATGAACAATAGGAGGATAGGATCTCTTTTGATTGTTTCAACCCAAATGATGATGAAAAGTAGGAAGGATCCCTCCATACTGAGGAGGGGATAACACTACCCTGGTGAGATTGGTTCAATCATTGCGAGATCGTTTGGATGTACATGGCAAAATGTTCAAAAAGTCATATCCAAGAGAAAAGGCCCCTGAAACGAGGAGCTAAAACAAAGACTCAGGAAAGTCAGTGAAAGAGAAGACACAAATCAAGGCAATTGTCGCACCCGAAGGCAGCAACACAGAACGTTGAACCGTTGGGGCAAAAAAAGATGCAGATGCAAAAGGAGTTGGACATCACAAAGGGACACACCAATCTGCCTGTTAGGAGGAAGAATGGAAGCATTTCATCACCGAGGAACTCGAAAGTCGATTAAGAAGGCCAGTGTAGATGCCGATAAGGGACCTAGTACAAAGAGCCACCGAAGAGTGCGTCGGTGGTACGGAGGGTTCTTCGTTCACCAAATGGATAGATCAAGCAAGTTCGTTGGCCTGAGCTTCAAACTTTACAATAAGAAGACAGATCCCACCGCATACATTCGTCATTACAGACAATTGATGACAGTGCACAGGAAGAACTAGTCTTTGCTTTGTACTATATTCCCCAGAAGCTCTGGGAATTGGTCATAAAATGGTTCGATGGACTCGCTAGAGACTCGCTGGATAGTTGGGGTCAACTAGTCGAGCAATTCATTGCTTAATTTATAACAAGCAATCAGCAGCCTAAGGATGTGGGGACGCTGTTGACACTAAAAAAAAAGAATGGATAGACGTTACAAGAGTATACACACCGGAACTAGGAGATGATGAACGAGGTAGAGACGGGTAATCCTAAAATAACGGTTGCATCCTTCAAGATTGGGTTGCCAAAGGAGAACCCATTATACCAATTGTTAATGAGAAGACTGGCGACTAACATGGAGGAACTTATAGTAAGGGTCGAGAAGTATGCCAAAGTTAATGATGACCTTGGTAGGGATACGGGAAGAGAACAAGTTGGAAAGAAATAGTTCAGTAAGGACAAGTCGGGTCATCCAACTCGGGAAGGAGGCAAAAACAAGGAGAATGAAGGATTCCCTTCAAATTTCTCATATATGGGGGTTAGCACGGTGTTCAAAGAGCCAATCTACATAATCGTCTCCCAAAACTAAGGGAAACAAACAAGTTAGGAGGAGATTTTGCCACGAGGAACCTGAACTTCAAATGCTCTTACCATCGAGACATAGTGCATATGACTAAGAACTGCCACTCTTCGAAGCAACAACTGGAAAAACTGGTCCAGACGGGACACCTCTTGCAATTCGTGGAAATTGGGGGGAAAAGTAGCACCAATGGCATCGCAAACCTCCCCTATGATCGACCCATTTCCGTGGTGTCATCGATGTAATACATGCGGCCACCTTGCACATGTCGACAAATAATTCGGCTAGGGCATATATTAAATGGGTTGCCCAAGCCTGAGAGGTTTATCAACTGGGGACAAACCCCAGACCAGGGAGTAAGAGATTAAATGACTGATGAGTTAGCTGGAAAAATCATCTTTTTCAAGCAAGACTTGATAGGAGTGCATCACCCGCATAATGATGATCTCGTATTGATCGTCCAATAGCAAATTTTGATGTCAAAAGGGTGATAATTGACCAGGGAAGCTCCTCGAAAATCATGTACTTCAACCTCTTCAGGAAGCTAGGTTTGAAGGAAAAAGACCTAATGGCATCTAACACTCCCCTAGTGGGATTAAGTGGCAAGATGGTTATTTCGAAAAGAAAGATCATCCTTCCAGTTCAGATAAGACCTATTGGAATGATAACTGAGTTTTGGTTGTCGATGCAGAATCAACCTATAACGCTATCATGAGATGTATTTTGGCTGCATGAGATAAGGGCAGTCCCCTCAACCTACCATCAAATGCTTCGGTTCCCAATGAGCGATGGAGTAGTTGACGTTCGAGGGGACCAATTCAGCTCTTGCACCTACCTCCTTGCCTTAGTTAAAGGAAAAGGGAGCATTAAGGTCCATGAAGGGGTAACAACTCAAAAAATGGAGAAATAGCAATCAAAGGGGGAGTGATCGACACCGCAGCATAGGGACGCTGTAAGAAAAGAAATGGCAAAATGTTGGAAGCCCGAATCATCAAAGAAGTCCAGTACCCAACATAGTTGCCAATTACTGTTGTGGTAAAGAAGAAGACGAAAAAATGAAAGGTATGTGTAGATTTTACTGATCTTAATAAGGCATGTCTTAAGGATAGCTTTCCACTGCCCAAGATTGACCAATTGGTCAATGCAACTACTGGACACGAAAGGATAAGCTTTCTTGACACGTATAGAGGTTACCACAAAATCCCTCTGGCCAAGCAGGATTAGGAAAAAATATCATTTATAACCCTAGAAGACATTTATTACTATAGAGTAATGCCATTTGGACTAAAAAACACTAGGACAACATATCAAAGGTTGGTTATGAAGATGTTCTCATACATGTTCGACGATTCTATGGAAGTCTACATTGATTATATAGTGGTGAAAAGTTGCAGAGAGTGTGATCACATTACCGATCTGAGAAGAACTTTTGACGTCCTATGCAAATTTGGAATGAAATTGAACGCTTCAAAATGAACATTTGGAGTCAGATCAGGGAAATTTTTGGGTTTCCTAGTTACCCATAGTGGAATCGAGGCAAATCCAGACCAAGTCATGGCTCTAACTTAGTTAGAACGACCTAAAACAATAAAGGAGGTTCAGTTACTCACAGGAATGGTTGCAGCACTAGGAAGATTTATATCCCGTGCTTCGAACAAATGCCGACCTTTCTTCCAAACAATTAAAAGAAAAGTCGGGCCACCATTGGATCAAGAGTGTGAAGGGGCTTTTAATGATCCAAAGGCCTATCTGGCATCATCACCACTTTTGACTGCACCGTTGCTAGGAGAGTGGTTGTTACTGTATTTGGTAGTGTCCGAGCACGCAGTTAGTGGGCCTTTGATAAAAAAATCCCCTAAAAAGATTGAGCCCAATCTACTATGTAAGTAAAATTCTTCTTGACGCGGAAACAAGGTACCTATCATTGGAAAAGCTCGCGCTTGCACTTGTCAATACAGCTCAAAAATTACAACATTTCTTCCAGGCCCATACCATAGTGGTATTCATAGATCAGCCACTTAAAGCTTTGTTCAGAAAGACCGACTTACTTAGGAGAATTTCTGAATGGGCCATTGAGCTAGGAGAATTTGACATTTTTTTCAAGCCACGGACTACAATAAAGGGGCAGTTGGCAGTTGATTTCATCGTCGAATTCTCACCCATAGAACAACAAGTGGAGATACAATCACCCTAATAGAATGGAAGACCAAATACAAGGCAATGGTGGAGCCTGTTTTTCGATGGCACTTTAAACTACAAGGGTGCAAGAGTGGGCATCATACTTGAAATCCTAGAAGGGAATGTACTTGAAAAAGTTGTAAGACTCGGCTTCCAAGCCTCAAACAACGAGGCATAATATGAAGCTCTGTTAGCCGGAATAAAACTAACAGTCGCTTTGAACATTACAAAGCTTAAAATATAATATGACTTGCAACTCGTAATAAACCAGATTCTAGTAGAGTACTCGGCAAAGGATGAAAGAATGATCTCGTACTATGAGCTTATGAGGAAAGAGCTCGGTCGAATCCTGTACTAATCCATCAGCCAAGTTAGGCGTTCAAAAAATGTACATGTAGACGCATTGGCATCCTTGACCTCAATGATAAGCGAGGGAGGAACAATAACCATCCTGGTAGGCTACCAGGTGAAGCCAAGCATCACATCGACAGAAGTTACGAAGGTGCATGCAAATGAGGTTAGACTGAGTTGGATGAACAAAATCATTGGCTACCTCAAAGATGGAAACCTCCCCTAAAATAAGAAGGAAGTGCACCGACTGTGACTCAAATCGGCAAGGTTTTGGCTATCCCCTAATTAGGAGCTTTATCGACGCTCATTCTCTGGGCCATACCTAAGGTGTGTACATCCCGACCTGGTACAGGACTTCCTCTTTCAAATTAATGAAGGGAGTTGTGGCGCATGCACAAGAGGACGTTCGCTTGCACACAGAGCCTTGTCTCAAGGGTATTGATGGTCGTATATGCAAAAAGACGTCTAGCAATTTGTTAAGAGGTGTGAAAAATGTCAATTATTTTCCCCTATCCCTAGGCAGCCCGCTGGAGATTTGATTCCATTAACGAACCCTTAGCCTCGCTCAGTGTGGACTTGACATAGTCGGCCCATTACCTTAAGCACCAGAAAATAAGCAATTTTTGTTAGTAATAACCGATTACTTCACGAAATGGGGAGAGGTAGAGCCTTTGGCTAATATAAGGGACACGGATACCAAGAAATTTGTATGGAAGGATATCATCACAAGATTTGGCATTCCAGCAGTCCTTATATTTGATAATGAGACTTAGTTTGAAAGTGATCCTTTCAAAGCTTTTCATCAGCTATACAGAATTCAGAATCGGTATTCTGCCCCTTCCCCCCCGCTTACCCACAGAGCAATGAGCAGGCAGAGATATTAAGCAAAACAATTTGGATGGGGTCAAGAAGATATTAGAAAAGGCTAAAGAGAAATGGGCAGAAAAGTTGCCCAGTGTATTGTGGACGTATCAAACCACAACCCATCGTGCTATGGGGGGAACTTTATTTGTACTCGCTTATGACATGGAGGTTTTAATACCCTTGGAGATCGGATTGCCAACACTCAGAACCACTTTAGCAACAAATGAGAACAACAACTCTTCTATCAGTCAAGAGCTTGATTTTCTTGAGGAAAAGAGGGAGGCGGCAGCAATTCAGATAGTTGTCTATCAGCAACAAATAACTCAGCCTTATAACAAAAGAGTAGGCCCCGGTCATTTATACTTGGGGACCTAGTTCTCAGACACGTCATGGGAGTTGCCAAAGAACCAACCCATGGAAAGATGGGTGCTAATTGGGAAAGACCCTACAAGATAACTCGGGTCATAGGAATTGGGTCTTACGAGCTTGAGACCATGGCACAAAGGTGAATACCTAGGCCCTAGAACATAGCTAATCTATAAAAGTTCTATTTTTGAAGTACCTTCACAAGTAAGAACTTTGAAGTACCTTCTGAAAGTAGGGGTGCCCCTGTTATTCCATAAAGAGTGCCCCTATTATTTCATAAAGAGAATTACTCTGTCAAGGAATAGTCATTTTATTCACCCTACTACTAAGGCATGGAGACAAAAATCCTAATAGAGGCATAGACCTAAATCAGGCGTAGCTAGATTATCAGATCTAGGCTCATGATTAGGCATGACAATGTAAACCAAATAGGCAATGATATGAGTCTGATCAAATTGGCAAGTCGGTACGAATGCGAAAACTTTATGAGGAGAGGCCTAAAAGGCCGTAGTCTCTTCGAGAAACCTCCGCGAAAGTCCCTAGCAGAGATGCGTGGGACCTAGCTATGGAGAAGGTCCGAATAGAGGCCAAAGCTTCTTAGAGAAGGAAACGATTTTTTTTTTATCTAAGTGAAAGTCCTTAGCAGAGGTGCGTGGGACCTAGCTCTAGAAAAGGGCCAAATAGAGGCCAAAGCTTCTTAGAGGAAGAAAAAAAATTATTTTATCTAAATTAAAGTCCCTAGCAGAGATATGTGGGAGCTAGTTCTAGAAAAGGGTTGAATAGAGGCCAAAGTTTCTTAGTGCAAGAAAACAAAATAAAATTTTATCTAAGTGAAAATCCCTACCAGAGGTGCGGGAGAACTAGCTCTAGAGAAGGGTCAAACAGAGGCCAAATCTTCTTAGAGCAAGAAAATAAAATTTTATTTTATCTAAGTGAAAGTCCCTAGTAGAGGTGCGTGGGACCTAACTCTAGAGTTGGGCCGAACAGAGGCCAAAGCTTCTTAAAAAAAAAATGAAATTTTATCCAAGTAAATGTCCCTAGCTGAAGTACGTGGGACCTAGTCAAGTGAAAATCCCTAATTGAAATGCTTGGCATAAAAAAATGTATATAAATCGAATTGCATAAAGAGTTCTTTCATAGATGCACAAAAAGGGGGCAGCAGTGCCTTTTAACATAAGTTTTTCAGGAAGTAACAGGAGGACCAAAGGAGCTAGGCGTACGATGACGCAAGAACAGCTCAGAGGTAGGAGGCACATCAACAGCTATCAGACCAGTAACCCAGCCTTCTGAAAAGTATGCTCTTTCCAACAAAAGGATTTGCAAAGCTAGGTCCCTCTCTTCCTTCTACATTCCTTTCTCAAAAACAGCATCTTTAAGATCCTTGACTCCATATTTGAACTTACCAAACTCCTTCAACAAAGTGGAAAGTTCGAGTTGGGCCTGGGATAGACCAACGTTGAGAGAACTCTCTGAAATTTTCAACTCCTCCATTTATGTTGCCAACTTTTTATCTCATCTTTCAGGCTAAGTGATTAAGCCTGAAGAACCAACATTTTCTCACAAAGCTTAGCATAATCTTCGTCAACAAATTTCTTCTTCACCATGTGAAGAGCTTTATGGGCAGGGCCCAATCTTTAGAGAGCTCTGTCAAGGTTCTGAAGGCGTACGAGCTTAAAGTTGCTGAACTGTCCTTTGACAATGACGACCTTCGAGCTCAAATGCAAGATCTCCAAGAAAAAATGGAGAGACAAGCTTCTACCTCCAAGAGCTTAGAGGTAGCAAAAAATAAAGCTAAGGAGGGAGAAAAGAAAGCTAGGGATGAGCTCAGAATGAACAGGGAGGAGCTCAAGCTTAAAACTGAAGCCTGGGCCAAAGCCAGCCAGAAGGCTTTTGATGCCCAAAGCTCCCTTATGAGTCTAAAAGGGGAATACGTCACTTTATCCGAGGCTAATGGTACCCTTTGCAGTGAGCTCGAGGCACAGAAGACTATCATTAAGTAGAAGGATGGTACAATTGCTGAACTTAGGGATGACTGCATCACAAAATGGGCGACTGGGTGGCTTACTTTTAAGCGTAAAGCTGAGAAGACCTATCCAGACCTCGACTTTGACTTTGCTATCCTAGCTGAGGAGGAGTTGGAGGAGTCCGATGCAGAGGGTGAGGAAGGCACCTTAGCTCTTCATGTTTCTGGTGTGGTTCTAGAAGGTGTTGAGATGTCTATTCCTCCTGTGGGGGTCTTAGCCCAGGATGTTTCTGCAGCTCTTCCTTTTGGAACGACCTCTATTCCTATGACTATTGAGCTTCCAGCATACCCTGTCGTTGTTGTTGCTACTGTGCCCTTCTCTGTCAATCTTGTGAATGAGGCCCTTGCTCAAGATTCGCCGACAACAAGAGTAGGGGTCCCTATGACTAGCACCCCTGAAAGTTCTCCTCTTTTGCCTCTTACTGCTGAAGATTCATCGGCTGAGCTGCAGAATCCTTCACTTACACCTTCTTCAGAAACTTGGGGCTTTTTCATTACTCTTTTTTTTTGTAATTCTGATTTCACATTCAATATATTTTGATTCCATATTTTGAAATGCAACTTCTATTTTTTTAGATGAAATATAACTCTGATTTGAGATGTAATCCTGTTGTCCTCTAGTTTGTATTCCCCTTCCTTGCCCCTTGCTTTGAGGAGTGTTCAGCTCTCTTGAAAGCAAAATTATTTAGCTTGGAAAAGCTGAGAGGCCAATCGAAGTGTTGATGTCACTTTTAGAGCTTTTTCGTGCTGTTTTGGTCTTCTTATAGGCGTATTAGGTGCTTTAACATTCCTCATGGTGAAAAGAGATTTTCTGGATTTGATAAATAAAGTAATTTGATGCTGAGGTATTTCCCCTGCATATCATGAGAACAGAGGGTCCATGCATCCCTTGAGCTGACCTCATCCCAAAGAAATCTGAGAAGTTTCTTTGAGAATATATCTTAGGAGGCCCCTCCTTAAGGGATGACAGTTGTATGACTAGGTTCCTCTTTTGCAGGGACAAAGATCGGCGGAGGTCTTCCTCCTGAATAATCTTGCTTTCCCGAGCTAGTTGAATCTGATTGGCAGAGCTCAATTATGGTCTACCTCGATATGGCC
Organism: Ilex asprella; assembly: GCA_023539305.1. Classification (NCBI taxonomy): domain Eukaryota; kingdom Viridiplantae; phylum Streptophyta; class Magnoliopsida; order Aquifoliales; family Aquifoliaceae; genus Ilex; species Ilex asprella. Next base: position 13,613,222 of record CM042191.1, read on the forward strand.
TTGAGGTTATGCTCCCAAGTTACGCCACAACTTATTGTACTGGAATTCTCTTGGCTTAATGAGTGTAATGTTAAGGCTACTGGGGAAGTTTTCGTTGTTGGATCAATTATAAGTAAGAGGCCCTTCCCAAGCTCCCCTAAATGTTGGCTTCATATGAACAACCGTCGATGATCTTATTTTTGGTGTCCTTAAGGGAGTATTGGATGGTGGACTTCATTGCCCACACCCCTTTACTTTCTAAATTTGATGTTGTCATTCTAATTTGAAAACTCTAAGGGGTCACCGACTTTTCTTTCCATGTGTTTCTTGGCTCTTTAAAACCTAGGGTTCCCTTTGACTTTCCACTATTTTTAGGAACTTTCTCTTCTTGAACCTTAGGGCTTTTCTTGATCCTTGAAGAGTTCTTGTACTTTTTCTTTCTTTTCCTTTGAAATTATGATGGTTGCCCCCCTTTATTCCTTGTTCAAGGAGCGAACTTCCTCAGGAATAGAGAGGGAATGGCAGTTCAATCACTTGTTTCCCTCGGTGATGACTTCTTTGGATTTGGACGTGGTGAAAAAGTGATTCTTCCCTGATTTAGACTTGTCTCTGAGAATCCCGACCTCTGATGAGCCTTGTGACTATCTCCCTTAAGGAAATGTCTATTTTTTTGAAAGTGCTATGGAGATGGGCCTTCGACTTCCCATTCATCCATCAATTGGGTTGATTTTGGCTTATTGTGGGTTGTGCCCTTCTCGCCTTTCTCCTAGTGGATGGGGTGCCTTGATTAGCTTTTTCATCTTTTGGAGACTACAGGGTAATAAGGAGTTCCCTACTGACTCCAAATTCCTTTACTTTTATGAACTTGAAGATAATGAGGTTCCTTGCTTCAGCTATTTTCGGTGGAGGAGTTTGTGCTCGCGTCCTTTGTTGTATGATCTACCTTTCCCACCTGTAGGGTGGGTTAAACATTTTTTCTTCACTTCCAGAGATTCTTGGAGATCATCCGAGCTGCACTATAGAGGGTGTAGAGTTCCCAAATCTTGGTGAAGTTTCTCTTATACTGGTAAGTATATTAAGTGTTTTTTTTCTTTTGGGTCCTTGATGACCTGCTCTCATTGTGTTGCTATTGCATAGGTGCACTTAGTCTTGATCTGCTGGAATCAATAAAAGTTGAGGAGATAGCCCAGGCTGAGCCTATGTCTTTTCCTGAGCTAATGACATCGGACAACCTCTTCTTATTCAGTGCCACAGCTGCTGCCAGGGATTTTGTTTTGCTTCCAGAATCACCTGCTTCCTCTATTCTTGAGTCCGATGAAGATGCCAGAGGATCATCAAGAAAACGCAGAAAGGACAGGACTAACGATTCCTCTTCCTTGAGTGAGTCTTCTTTTGGGGTAGTTTTTGCTCTCCTCTGCCGGGAATAAGCTTCTCAGTACACTTGTAAAGATGGAGAAAGAAAGAGATGATCTGCGAGACGAGAATGCACGCCAGAAGGAGGAAGTCCTTGAATTAAATAAATGAATTGAGGAAAACTAGAAGCTTTTCCTCTTTTAAACAATTTTGTTGCAACATACTTTATGTCTTTTCTTTTTGATGCTTGCCTGTGTTTATGAACATTAGATTTTAACAAGTTTCTCTTTTACTTTGTTGTATATGTCTATAAGCTGCATGACTTATCTTAGCCCTACTAGGGCTCATCTTGCACCCAAGTGTTCGCTTTGATTTTGCGAACCGAGGTGTTCATCATGGGCTACGGGGTTCATATGTAGGGGATGTAAAGTTCGTCATGAGCTGCAGGGCCCGTTTATATGAACTTAGGAGTTCGTCCTGAGCTACGTGGCTCATCTGCATTTTATGAACTTAGGAGTCTTCCTAAGCTACACGGCTCCTACTTGTTTTGTGAATGTTGGGGTTTATCCTGAGCTACATGGCTCATCCTAGTTTTTATGAATTGTGGAGTTCCTCCTGAGCTACATGGATCCTCCTCGCTTTATGAACGTATGAGTTCATCCAGAGTTCGTGACTCAGTTTCTGAACTAAAAAGTCCATCATTAGCTTTCTAGCCGTCTTGTGGTGCTTTGAGCTGTGGACCTCGAGGTCAGAGGTCCTCGTCGGTAGCTTCTTGGTTACTTAAAAACTTTTTGAGCTGTGGAGCTCGTCGGTAGCTACTTGACTACTTAAAAACTTTTCAAGCTATTGAGCTCGTCGGTAGCTACTTGGCTACTTAAATTTTTTTTAAGCTATTGAGCTCGTCGATAGCTACTTGGCTACTTCAAAACTTTCTGAACCATTGAGCTCGTTGGTAGCTACTTGACTACTTAAAAACTTTCTGAGCTATTGAGCTCGTCGATAGCTACTTGGTTACTTAAAAACTTTTTGAACCACTAAGCTCATCGATAGCTACTTGGCTACTTAAAATTTTTTTGAGTTATTAAGCTCGTCGGTAGCTACTTGGCTACTTAGAAGAATCTTGCTAAAATAAATGAAAAACTCGCTATTCTATTAATAATAATTCTCTTACAAAAGAAACTCACTGAAAAAATCTTTTGAGATGTTCTGCGTTCCAAGAATGAGGCAAGATTTTCCCCCTTTTGTTCTACAATTTGTAATTCTCAGGTCTTATTACCTTGGAGATAATGAAAGGGCCTTCCCAATTAGGTCCTAATTTCCCATGAGAAGGGTTTTTTCTTGCAAGTAGGAGCTTCCTGAGTATCAGATCCCCAACCTTGAAACTCCTGTGTCTGACCTTGCTATCGTAGTACCTTGCTGTCTTCCTCTGGTAACTCTGGATACGTTGTAGAGCTCTGTCTCTCTTTTCATCAAGGAGATCAAGGTTCAGCAGAAGTGATTCATCGTTGCGCTTGGGTTCTGTGAACTCAGCCCTGGGAGATGGGTTTCCAATTTTTACAGGCGTCACTACCTCAATTCCAAATGGTGTTTCCTAGGTTGCCGACTTGGCTGTTGTCCTATAAGCCTATAGTACTTCTGGGATGCGCTCCACCCATTTTCCTTGCAGAGCTTCAAGCTTGGTCTTCAAAGCCTCCTTGATGGTTCTAATTGTGACCTCTGCTTGTACGTTAGACTGTGGATAAGCTGGAGCTGAAAGTAATTTTTTATCCTGAGCTCAGCACAGAATCAATTGAACTTAGGGTTATCGAATTTCTTCCCATTATCATAGACTATTGCTCTGGGGATTTCAAACCTACAAATTATTGACTTCTGCGTGAAGTTCTGAACCTTTTGTCCTGTGATCGTTGCCATGGGCTCCATCTCTGCCCATTTAGTGAAATAGTCCACTCCAATGATAGCAAACTTGCACTGTCCAATGCCAGTAGGTAGGGGTCTAAGTTTGTCCAAATCCCATTGCTGGAAGGGCCAATGGCTCATTACTGAAGTCACGAGTTCTAGTGGAGAATGAGAAATGTTGGCATGAACTTGGCAGACCTTGCATTTCTTGACTAGATCTGCAGCATCTTTGAGCATCGTGGGCCAGTAGTACCCTTGTCTTAGTGCATTTCCTGCCAAAGCTCGAGCTCTAATGTGATTACCACAGATTCCTTCATAGATTTCTCTGAGTATGTAGTTGACATCTTCATCCTTTATGCATTTAAGGAGAGGTGTTAAAAAAACATAGCTTATACAAATTTTCCTGTAAAATAGAAAACGTAGATGACCTGGTTCTTAGATTCGCAACTTCCTTAGGGTCTAATGGGAGGGTTCCATTCTGCGGGTACCCTATGATGGGATCCATCCAACTCGGCTGAGTCAAAATAAGAAGCACTTCTTCCTCCTCAGTACTAACCAATGGCTCTGCTAGATGCTTCACTGGTATCAACCTATCCAAGTTCTCTTGCAAAGTAGTTGCAAGTCTTGCCAAAGCATCTACTCGTGAATTCTCAGACCCAGGAACGTGCCTTATCTTAACTTGCACAAACTTCTTGATTAATTCATGTACCCTCTTGAGGTAAAGAGCCATTTTCTCACCTTTAGCCTCATATGACTCTTCTATCTATTTTACCACGAGCTAGGAATCACTGCAGACCTCCAACTGCTCTGCCTCCATCGAGTGAGCAAGGTTGAGTCCTGCAATGAATGCTTCATATTTTGTCTCGTTGTTTGAAGCCTTACATCCAAACCTGAGGGCGTATTTGACGTCTATCCCATCTGAAGAGGTTAGACTTGAACCTGCTCTGCTACCTTGAGCATTGGGAACTCCATCTACAGAAAGTTTTCACGTGGGGAGGTCTGCTACTAACTGTGTTACCTTCATATCCATAGGTGTAGCTATTGTAAATTCTGCGATAAAATTTACCAAAATCTGCCCTTTGATGGCGGTTCTTGGCTTATATCTGATATGGAACTCGCTGAGCTCTATAGCCCACTTAACTAGCCTCCCGGAAGACTCTAGTTTGTGAAACACTTGCTTCATCAGCTGATCTGTTAGGACCTCAATGGCGTGAGCCTGAAAATAAGGCCTAAGTCTTCTAATCATTGTAACAAGAGCTAAAATAAGATTTTCCATCTTAGGATATCTTTCATCTGTCCCCTCAAAGCCTTGCTATAATAGTATACTGGTTGTTAAGCTCTGTCTTATTCCCTTACTAGTGTTGCACTGGTTGATAAGTCTGAAACAGCTAGGTAGAGAGTAAGTACTTCCCCATCTAAAGGGCTTACTAAAACAGGAAGCTAGCTCAGATAGTTTTTTAAGGCCTTGAAAGCCTTTTCACATCGTGTATCCTATTAGAATGCCTTCTTTAAGACTTGAAAGAAGGGTTGACATTTATCACTTGATCTGGACACGAAATGACTTAAGGTAGTTATTCTCCCTGTCATAAGTTGAATCTCTTTTGTTCTGGATGGTGGTCGCATATTGAGTATTGCTTTAACCTTTTCTGGGTTGACTTCAATTCCTCTACTATTGACTATGAAGCCTAGGAATTTTCCTACTAATACTACAAAGGCGCACTTCACAGGGTTGAGTTTCATCTTGTACTTCTTAAGGATCTGGAACAATTATGTCACGTGTTGGATGTGGAGCTCTGCCTTTAGTGACTTTACCAACATATCATCAATGTAGACTTTCATGGATGTCCAATTTGCTTTTGGAACATCCTATTCACTAGGCGTTGGTATGTGGCTCCAACATTCTTCAACCCAAAAGGCATGACTTGGTAGTAATAAGTTCCCTATTCAGTCACAAAAGAGGTCTTCTCTTGATCGTTAGGGTCCATTATGATCTGATTGTAACCTGAGAAGGCGTCCATGAAGCTGAGGAGCTCATGCCTAGCTGTAACGTCCACTATTAGATCTATCTGTGGCAAGAAAAAACTGTCTTTGGGACATGCACGATTGAGGTCAGTGAAATCAATGCAAAGTCGTCACTTGCAGTTGGTCTTCTTGAGGAGAGCCATATTTGCCAACCAGATAGGGTAGTCTACTTCCCGGATGGCTTTGGCGTGCAGAATTTTGCTGACCTCCTCATTGATTGCCTTCTTGCGTTCTGGGGCAAAGCTTCGTCGCTTCTGTTTAATGGGCTTGCAAGTTGGATTCACACTTAGCTTGTGTGTGATAATCGAGGGGCAATACCTTCTATATCTTCTTGCTTTCAGGCAAATACTCTCGTATTCTACTTCAAAAAATGGATTAGAAGGTCCTAAATTTCCTTGTTCAGCCTAGACCCGACGTAAACAAGATGCTTTGGTTCCTCGTCAAGCTGTATAGGCTCTAGCTCTTCCGATGACATTGGTCTTGTGTCCAACTTATCTTTTATGTCGAGCTCATCCAATTGAATGCTTTCAACCTCTTTTTGCTTCATAGAAGCCATGTAGCATTCCTTTGCCACGCGCTGGTCTCCTCGGACCACTCCAACTCCATTTTCCGTTGGGAACTTCATAACCAAGTGATAGGTAGAGGGGATAACCTTCATTGAATTAAGGGAGGGTCTTCCAAGCAACATGTTGTGCGCAGAAAGGGCATTAACCATTAGAAATCTCACAGTTTATGTGGCTTGGTAGGGTGGATCCCCCATAGTAAGCACTAGTTGGATTGATCCCATGGGTAACACTCTTTCCCCGAAAACCCCAATAAGTGAGCATTTACTAACTCTAGCTTTTCTCTACCTATGCCTATTTTGTCAAATATAGAAGCAAAAATGATATCCGCAGAGCTTCTGTTGTCAATCAAGACTCGATGAACTATTCTATTTGCCACGACAGCCCTCACCACCAAGGGGTCATCATGGGGATAGTGGCAACCTTCCAGGTCTGAGTTTGAGAAGGTGATAGATGTGCTCAACCGAGGTGTCTTGGACACAGTGTATACTTCTAGTGTCTCGCTGGCTCTAATTCTTCGCAGATATGACTTTATAGCTACGCTGGAATCCCCACCTCTTGCGAATTCTCTAAATATCACTATGATTTTCCCTAGAGGCTGTTGATGCTGCGTAGGGATTTGCTGCTGAGGTGGTGGCGGTAATGGAGCTCGGTTATGATCCTCACGAGCTACTTAGCGATGCAAATGCCCTCATTAGATTACAAACTAGATCTCTTTCTTCAACTGGATGCAGTCATCAGTATGGTGACCATTATCTCTATGTTATTCACAATACTTAGTAGGATCTGCTTTCATCCGAGGAGGCCACCTCAGGAACTTTTAATTCTGTACCTCATACAAGATCTGTGATATTGTTGCGGTGAGTGGAGGGAGCTTCCGAGGTGTGTACCTCAGTTGCAACTCTGGCTGTGGTGGGCCTAACCAATCTCTGACGTCTCCCCTTCTTTTAGAAGAACAGTCTCTGTCTTTTCTTGGAGATTTATCTTGTCTTCTTTCTCTTCTAGAACTTCAGTCTCTCTTTTTCTCTTCTTTTCCTTTTTCTTTTTTCACGGACGAGCTCCCTACCTTTGAGAAAAGAGCTTCCTCGTCATTGATGTATTTTTCTGATTGAGCGAGCACTTTGACCATTCTTGCCTGATGGTTCTTTGATATTAAGAACATCAAATCCTTGGATTGCACTCCTAAACCAGTTATGAAGGCTGTAATGGTAAATTTTTCATCAGGGACATCAACCTTCAATGACTCTGAATTGAACCTTTGGACATAGGATCTGAGGTTCTCATGGGATCCTTGTTTCATATTCAATAGGTGATAGCTCGGCTTCCTGCAGGTCTGAGGTCCTATGAAATGAGACACAAAGGATACGGAAAGCTCCTTAAAAGAGGAGATCGAGGCTGGGGAGAGCCTGTTGAACCAAGCTAAGGCTGACTCCTTCAATGTAATGGCAAAAGTGCGACACCGCACTGAATCTTGGTATCCATGCAACTCCATCTGGTTCTTGTAAGTGTTAAGGTGGTCCACGAGGTCTTTTGACCCATTAAATGCCCCAATCTACGACAATCTGAATTTTGGAGGGAGGAAAAAATAGAGCACGCCGGTGGTGAAAGGGGATTCAGTCTATTGCACCAAGGCGTCCATTATGATTGGAGCTTTACTTCTCACAGCCTCCTTCATATGGATGAACTCTTACTTGATATCTTTGAAGCACTTCTCTTCTTTCCTGATGATGAGGGAAGAAATCACTCATTTTCTCCCTATCATCCTGACTTAGCGCTTCTTCGTTGTGGGCATTCCTATGGAGTGGATAAGGAGCCTGCCCCATGGTTCGGCTATTCTCCTCTCCTTCATTAACTTCTCTGAGGGGGTCAAGGTGTGGTGTTCTCTACGAGGGAGGTTATTCTGGCCTTCTTAGGCCAATCGTATCTCCTGTGGCCATTTCAAGAGCTTCATGAGCTCCTCGTTCTGCTACAGCAGGCGTTGGTTGACAAGATGAAGGGCCTCGACCTCATTATATGTGGGGGGATTCCCTACGGACGGATTACCCTCTTGGTCATTCTCGAGTTGTCTGTCGTTGGTGGCTTGTTGGTCCTGCATTCGTGGCGAGTTAGTTTGACTTCTACTCATGTTGCGAGTTGAGACCATCAGCCACTAAAAGATCGGCGTATTTGTAATAGGAACAGTCGTTTCCACAAACATTGTCAAACTAATGGTGTTAATCTAATAGAGATGAGCAGAAGGCGTGGACAATGGTAGTGAGTGGTCTAGGCCATATGACATAGATATGAGCTACTAGGCTCATATGAATTGACGTGAAGAATCTTAGGGGGAGAGGGGATTTGTACAGTGAAAATATAGTGGTTCACCGGCTCGAGAGCTCGGTTAGTCCACTCTGCAATGGAGGCTCTTGCTCCTTTTTCTTTATTGATTACTTAGACGTTTTACAATGCAATGTAGAGAAAATTAGGGTTCTGTTCCTAAAATGTAAGCGTGATACAACATTTATAGAGCTACTCTTTGTTTTGTGGGATCTTTACCGATATCCTCGTCTTTCATGCATGGAATCCTCCTTGATTTTAGGAGAGAATCTTGGTTGGTTGAGAGTTTTGTGCCTTGAATGTAGTTTATCTCTTGTTTAGGGATGTCTTCTGCTATCCGACTATTTGTTTCTCACTTCCTTGGTTATGAGTTTGCAGGGGAGCTCGAGATCTGAGCTCTGCATGTCCGAGCTGACCTCCTAGTTTAGTCGAGCTCATACTTGGGTTTATTCCAGGTATCATCAATAGCTATTATCCAATTTTTAGTTTTTACATTGCCAAATACATGATTGAATGTGTAATATTTCAGTAATCTATTTAGTCATATATTTGTCCATATATACAATATTAGATTGTATTATTTAATACAACCCTTCTTATATAATACGGTAAGTAAACGAGTGCTTAGATTTTTACTTCAGATCTATTCATGTGCTTAGCAAATACAATGGTTTCATTAGTAATATTCGTTGCCAAACAGAAGTTTTAATTTTTTTAATCCCTGTATTCATAAGTTATGGAACTAGTAATATTGTTTGTCAAAAGTTCTAATTTTTTAATTCCATTGTACATGATGGTGTAAAATCTCGTGGGTGAGTAGAAGATGTGGATGGTGTTATTTCGTATGGAACTGAGTTGCAAGGCTCGTGAGAATGGTCGTGAAAATAAACTCAAGGGATTAAGGGGGATTACACAAAAAAAATATAGTGGTTCACCGGCCCCAAGGAACTCGGCTAGTCCACTCGTTAATGGAGGCTCTTGCTCCTTTTCTCTTTATTGATAACTTGGGTGATTTACAGTATGTTGTATGCAATGCTCGGGTTTTTTTTTCTCAATGAAGGCACCGATTAGTATATATAGACTAATTCCTACTTCTAAGGGATCTACACCGAGATCCTTGTCTTGCATCCGTGGGATCCTCCTTAATTTAAGGAGAGGATCTCAGTTGACAGAGAGTTTAGTGCCTTGAATTCAGCGAGGCTATTGCTCTAGAGGTGTTCACAGTTGTTTAGTAGTCTCTGGATTACTATTGCTGCTATCTCATCTGAGGGAGAGCTCTGATCGTGCATTTTTGAGCTTCGCGTCTTTCGGCTGAGCTCCTGACTTGACCTCCTTTCCTGAGTTCACTCTTGGACGTTTATTCGAGGTATCATTAGTACAAATTCATGATGCAGACAAACAATTTCACAAAGAAATATTGTGTGAAGAAGAGGTGTGATAACTTTACAAGTTAATCAATTTTGGAGCAATCTGAGGGCAGCGGGATGCTACGGGGTACATTTGAAAGTGTTGGCAGATTCGTAGGGACACATCCGCATATCAATAACTTGTTATCGAAAGTTTTTCAACCATGTTATTGTTTATAGTTATTTTTGGCTTTGTTGGATGGTTGTTTTGTTCTGGACAATAGACTCATTTTAAAGGCTCTATTTTGCGATTCATGTATTGCTACAATAGTGGGTGTGTTAATTTTGGTTATTTTGATGTGCAAGTAAATTGGATAGTCTAGGGTAACAATGGTAAATTGCTCAAAAAGGAGGTTAATAAGTTGGTGTAATCCATGTGCCCCCACAAAATTGTTACTTGGCAAGCCAAACAAATTAGAAAATTTTGTATATGTTTAACACATTATGTGGCATTGTTACGTGGTGTGTACACTCAATGAAAGACTGTCACAAAAACAACTTGTGGGAAAAACATGGTGGATTTTTCTAAAAAAATTCTTACAAGATGATTTGTGCAAGAGATATTTATTGGAGTAATATACCACATAATATTGTCATGTAGTGTGTTAAACTCATTGAAAATTTTCTCCAAGAAATTGCTTGGAGGAAAATAACCCAAAAAATCCAAGTCAATGCAAGTGGTTGGATGGTTTAAATTGGATAGGAAAGGATAAAAAAAGTTTAATCTATCCAATCCATACATTGTAGGCATCCCAACACACCCTTTAAATTTTACAGTTTTATAATGCTGAGGGTATTGCCTAGTAAGCTAAAAATACCTGATGATTAAAAAAAAAAGAAGCTAAAAATACCTAAACACACACACACACATATATGCGCATACATTATATATACTAGGGTCATGTACAGATTAAGGGAGAGGATACCAATTCCCTCGTCTCCCTTAATAAAATATAAAGAATTTTGTATCCTCCAACTTATAAATTCGTTTGAACGTTTCATATTAATTGGTAACTAATCATAGTTAATTTGACGGATAAAATCAACTCTCCAAATTTAATTTTTTCCCCAAAAAATTTTGATCCTGCCCAATTCACAGTCTACAATTCTCAGGTTTCGTTCTCAAATCTCCTATTCCTAGGTTTTTCTCTCCCCCCCCCTCCCCCCTTCACGTACACCTCTCTCTCTCGACTGGGCAGAGGGTTTTTGACACAAATCAAAGGGGAGTTGCCAATATTTCTTGCAAATTGTATCAACTCAAATTCCAAACTCTGGAATTTTGACCCATTTTAGTTGCTACAATAAATGGTAAGGCTCCAATTCATTACACACCTTAATTTTAGTTATGATTGAAGTCGTCGTTTCAGTGAGGTTTAATTAAAAAAATATGTTAAATTGTTTTGACTTATTTGGGACGAAATGTTTTTTGGTTGTCGATTTGTTTTGAGTTTAATATGTTTTGGTTTCTAATGTTTGGCTTTGGTTTGTATTGGATTAGGCTCATGCATTAGAGGACAAAATTTTAATTGTTATGGTTCTGGTAGTGATCATCACCATACACCCACAACCACTGGTGGACACACTAAAACTAACTACATTTTTTTTTAATTAAATAGGGTCTTTAGACATGGGTATTTTCTAATATATACAGACATATACACATACTAGGACTTGATCCAAGACTGACCAAGCGGGCCTATGCATAGGCAGAACTTGAACTTCCTTGTCTCTCCTTTTCCTTTCATAAAACTTGCTTACATCATTCCTTTCTGGAGGGAAAAAAGAAAAGTTGGGAATTTTGCAACAAATTCCAGCTAACTCCTAGCTGGTTCGGTCCATGATTTTACCTTCTTAACCTGTTAGCAAACCCCCAACACCCCCCCCCCCCCTTCCTCACAGGGCCTTGGATGTGCATTTGTAGTGATAGGTTGAGCTGAAAGGCCCCTATTAACCTTCAATAGTTGTTCATAAGTTTATGAAGGAAGTGTGACTAGTTTGCTCTTTTAGACCAGATTTACCCATAGCTGCTTCCATGTACCGTTCCTTATTTTTCTGAATTCCAAATTCTAGCCTTTTCTGATATTAGCCACTCATTCAGCAAATAGATGACCAGAAGCAATATCTCATTCCATATTCGTTTCCAGCCACTACTTAGAAGTCGTACCAAATATACTAAGCCAACATGCACCAGTTAACAGCCCACTTTATATTGCAAATTCCAGTGAAGACAAGAGACCTTTAGGTAAGCACAGAGGTTGACGACCAGGGAATTAACATTTTTGTCACCATCTATTTGTCCACTTTTCTCTACTAATCATCAGAATCTAATAGCACATACCGACTCCATCCTTTTCATCCAAACAGAATAGAATAAACTTTTTATCTGGCACATATCCTTCATCTTGCATGTGTCTAAACAGCTCTAACAAGACACCATAAATTCTTTCAACTTGTGGATGAATTTGATCAGCAACAACAAAGCTGTGGACCTCCTTCTCAATCTCTATCCAACTTATCGCCGTTTCTTTCACCACTCCCATCTCCTTCATTCTCCTAATAGTTCTCGCCCGGTCTTTCCATCTCCTTTCAGAAGAATAAATATTGGCCATCAAAATATAAGGTGCTGGACTATCAGGTGCAGACAAAAACAACTGATCAGCTGCATACTTTCCCATTTCAGAATCACCACGAAAGCTACAAGCACCAATTAATGCTTGCCAAACCAGTATACCTGGCTTTACAGGAAGTCCCTCAATAAATACCTTAGCTTCATTTAAAAGCCCTGCTCGGCCCAACATGTCAACAACACAAGCATAATGTTCCATTCTTGGACTGATCCCATAGACTCTATCCATGGATTCTAAGAACTCCATGCCCTTATCTACTAAACCAATGTGACTACATGCATGAAGCAAAGATAGAAATGTAACATCGGTTGGCTCTACTCCTTCAAATCTCATTTCTTCATATAGTTGGAGTGCTTTGAAGCCATTCCCATGACGAGCAAAAGCTGCAATCATGGAATTCCATGAGATGAGGTTCCTCAGATGCATCCGATCAAAAACTCTAAGAGACTCCTGCAAATCACCACACTTGGAGTACATGTTGATTAGCCCATTGCTGACAAAGGGATTAGAAACGAAGCTCCTTTTGATGACTAATGTGTGAATTTGCTTACCAAGAGCCAATGAAGTGTCAATGCCAAACACCCCAAGAATAGCTGAAACCATGTTTGCATCAATCTCCATTCCCTCCTTTACCATCTTCACAAAAATCTGAATAGCCTCCTCCTTAAACCCATTTTGTGTAAATCCCACCAGAATAACAGTCAATGAAACCTCATCAAGAACCTCAGCAGACTCAAAAATTTGCCATGCATCTTCTACACTACCGCATTTTGAGTACATATCCATCAATGCACTTTCAACACACAAATCTGATTGAATTCCCAACTTCCAACATAGCCCGTGAATTTGACATCCCTCCCTGAGGGCCTGCATACCAGAACACGCTAACAATGCACTTAAATACGTCAAAAAATTGGGTTCCACTAATCCACGCCGCATTTTCACAAACAACTCCAAACTTTTCTCATAAAATTCATTTTGTGCAAGACTTGATATCACAGCTGTCCAAGTAATAACATTCTTCTCAATCATCTCATCAAAAACCTGCCTTCCCAAGTCAAAACACTCACATTTAAAATATGATGTTACCAAAGCATTCCCCACTGAAATATGTCCCTCATAGCCATTTAAAAACACTAATCCATGAATCATCTTATTAGCATAATGTAAATCCGGTCCATCACAAGCTGATAAAACCGTAGTTAAGCTTGCATGGTCAAAGCGATATGTATAAGAATCGCACATTCTTTTGAAATACTTAAACCCCATTTCTAACTCCCCATTTCTCAACAACCCAGAAATCATCGAATTCCCCGATATAGTGTCTTTCATGGGCATTTGATCAAACACTTTGGCTGCAGCCCATAATTCAGCACATTTGGAGTACATGTTCAAAAGAGAATTCCAAACAACCTGTGCATTTCGGTACGTAAAAGGATTACTGAGCTCCAAAAACTCAGGGTTTTTAAGGATTGAGGCATGAAGGGAAGTACCCAGATAGAGATAACCTTCTCTTCCACAAATGGAGAGGAGGAGGGTTATGTCTACATGGTTGAGGACAAATCTTGTAGTTTCTGAAGAAGGGTCTCGGGAAGTTGAGGTTTTGAAAGGGAAGATGAGAGAGGAAGCCCAATTGGGACGGTGGGGGCTCGTTTTTTGGAAGACCCATCTGGTTTTCATCCATGAAAAATTGGGGTACCCAATCTAGTTTGTCGTGTGAGGAAAACCATGCCAATGGTCCAAAGAGTTCGTATTTTGTTGGTTGAACGGAGGCCGGGAGATCCAATTTATCACATGTACGATTATTCTGACTTTCTTTTCTTGCTGGGGTTCTGACAAGTACGATTGCCAAATTGATCCGAGCAAGCTAAGTTTGGATTTAGTTTGGTTGATTTTTGTTTGTAATTAAAGGATTAGTAGTATGGGAAAATTAGAAACGATACACTAAATTAGACTTAATTGAAAAAAATAAACAAAAAAAATATTAGGTAATTAAGTACTTAATTTTGATACTTATTTGTATCTAATGTTCTGTTTGATAGAAATGATGGAAAGTGAGAATGATGAAAAATAGAAGGGATATATTTTCTATCTTTCAAGGAAGGAAAGAAAGAATGATATATTTTTTTTCATTTTTGTTTAGTTGCATGGATGTAAAATAAAAATGAATATTTTTTTTTTTGTGTTAGCTAAGATTAGGGATGAAAATTGAATTGTATCGTATCAGATTCGTGTTGAGTCATTATGAGTTTGTGCCGAACATTAGTTACACATAACTCAACTCATTTAACTAATTGTATCATGTCAAGTTACAAGTTGATCTGTTTATTTTAGTGTCGTATTCGAGTTAATTAAGTTCGTGTCATAAAATTCGTGTTCAGTTCGAGTCGTGTAATCATGTTAGTCAAAAAATTTACCCCTAGTTATGATGGAAAAAATAGTTTTTTAATTTAAAATTTAAAATTTTATTATTTTAATTTTTTTTTAAAAAAATATATACATATATTTTTATATGAAATTAATGTATACATAATA
>CM042191.1:13632918-13673096 GCA_023539305.1 Ilex asprella
CACTCAGCAGACAGATTCTTCCTCCGTCTTCCAAGTTTCCAATGTACTTCATATTACCTTTCCCAAGGTGTTTCGACCTTCCGGATTCAATGGAAACATTATCTTGACCTAGAAACATTTGGAAACTTATCTAACAAATAATTTCAATCTCAAATGTTTTTGAAACTTCAACTTCCCAATTATTCATTTCTAATGTTTTAACCTATGTGATTCATTCCTTCATCATTATACATATCCTCATTTTCACAATAATTATTTATCCTATAACTATATACATTTATAAAAGAAAATGCGGGGTGTTACAATTAAATATTTAATACATAAATATAATTTGAAAATAAAATTAATTTTTTTTAAAAAAATACGCATGAATCAAGGTGCATTAAAGATAAAAGATTTTGAATTAAATGACTCTAAATTTCAGGGCTTAATAAATGTCTTGTGCATTTACATTTTTGTATCTCAATTGTGTACTTTTTTTCAAAACATTTTATTTTATGTACTTTCTTACAATTAAGTCTAATTAGGTTTACCAGCTTCCAAAAAACCCTAATAGTATTGGAGGTCCTAAAATATGAGATTTGTCTCATTTTAGTTCCTAATATTTCAATTACATCATTTTAGTCTCTGAATTATTTAATATGTTTCTATATGGTCCTTCAAGCAGACAAAGTCCAGACTGCTAACAATTTTTTATCATAAACTTGTTGCATAATACCTAAATATAGATAAAAAAATTATAGCTTTTAAACAAAATTTGGATAATTCTTTACAAAAAATATGTTATATAGGTTGTTTTTAACCAAAATTTGGATAGCTCAAAATTTTTAAGAAAATCGAATCAATGCAACTCGTAATTCGAGTCAAGTATGTTCTAGAGTTAATTGTATCGGAGGTTCTCAAAGTATGATGTTTGTCTCATTTTGATCCACAATATTTCAATTGCATCATTTTAGTCAAGATATTTTGAATATATTTCTATGTGGTCTCTCAAGCAGATAATGTCTATATTGCTAATAATTTTTTATTATAAACTTGTCACGTAATTTTTATAATATTGAGAAAAAAATAATTTGGATAACTCTTAACCAAATTTCTACTCAAGTTTTGGTCAAAAAGCTACCAAAAGTATACAGTTTTGATCATGAACTATCCAAATTTTGGTCAATAGCTACTCATATTACCCATTTTTTGACAAGAGCCATCCAAATTATTTTCTGCCCATATTTAGTTATCATGTGACAAGTTTATGATAAAAAAAACTATTAGCGATTTGGATATTATTTATTTGAGGGATCACATAGAAATATATTCAATACTTTAGGGACCAAAAAGATAAAATTCAAATATTGAGAAAAAAAATGAGACAAAATTTATATTTTAAAGACATTCAGTACAATTAATCCCATAATCTATTTGTATAGGTTTGCCCTACCTTCCTCTCTTCTTTAAAAAAAAAACAAAGAAATTCAAATTTTCAGGGTTGATAATAAGGTAGATTATACAAATATTCAGGGTTTGTTGAGAAGTTGATTCTTTTAAGATTGTGTGCAATGATTTCCACACAATAAATAATTGACAGATTCCTTCCCTAATGAACACGAGTTTACCTAGGAAGCCGGAGGTTCTACAGTAAATGGGTGTTGAGAAATGGTGATAAAGTTCTCTGTAAACTATTTGGTCACATTTGGGTTATTGAGTTGAGTTCTGTCACTCAAAAAGAAATGTTAGAAAGGCGCTAGAGTATTTTTCAATTTGACTCCTCCGACAATGAAGTCAGGATGTGAGAGAGGGGGTGGAAAAGCACTGTTCTATTGCTTGAGTGAGAATTTGTGTACCTCAGACTTGAGTTTGTGAGAATTATTTATACCTCAATGGAGTTAATCACTGCTGACAGTGCTGCATAGTCCTTGAATACCTTGGAGAGAAGACTCCTCATGGCCCATCTGGAAGGCAACATGTGCTGCATAGTCCTTGAGTAGAGTGCCCTCCTTTTCACGTGGAAGAAGCTTTTGCATTTAATGCTCCCATTTTTGGGCTCGCCGAGCAATAAATATGTCTCATTCCTCTGAGGGATCATTTAATGTTCCCCATTGTGGTTGCGCATGTGCAGGGACTCTTTTGTCAATTGACCTTCAAGAGGTCATGTCAAATGATCTTTGTACTTCATATACCCTCATCATTGGTTATCAAACTATATTCCCTGTCACTTTGACAACCTAGGAAAGGGGAACTAATAATTGATAACCAAATCCGCTCTCAAGTCGTGATAACCATCAAAACAATGTCCATTGCCGACGTGGCAGGCTCAACGCCGAGGGGATGTGCCAGATGGAGAGCTCCTTAGTGGACTTGGGATGCCGAGGATAGGTGTTAGTCTTAGAGAGCTCTGAGAGGGACTCACGCCGAGAACATATGTCGCTCCATGGAGGGCTTGAGTCTTCTTGAGACGAGGACATGTCTGGTCAAGGAGAGCTTCGAGGTGTTTCACGCTGGAGAAAGAAGCCAGTGGTCTTTGCTTTGTATTAGAATCGTGCTTATTGGTGAGTAACTGTTCTTCTTTCTCTCTCAGTAGTGACCATTCTCCTTTTATGTCCTTCTATTTCTCAGTCTTCTTCAACCCACTCTTAGGGTCCCATCTTTGAGCCTCTTTTCTACCTACTCCACGAAGAGACGTCGTCAGAACACAAACACTGGGGCCGATGAGGTTGGTCCCTTAAGGCCGAGGAAATACATAATCAAAGGCTGTCATCAGATCATCAATTTTAAGACCCACTACTCCATACCCATCGGGGTCACTATAAATAACTTCGTGTCGGGTCTTTAAAGTGCCAATATTAGCACTGAGGAGGTCATGCCTTTCTATACCAAAACCATTATGGAAGGTGGCGTTAGATTTCCCCTTCACCCCCATCTTCTTTGCTTCTTATCCCGATTTTGTCTCTTCCCAGGATAGTGTTGCCTGAATACTTTTAGGATAATCATGAGGGTGGTCACTTTAAATGAGTGTCTACAAGTCTTGTTCTGTTATGCTTTGGTGAGGGTGATGCCTCAATAGAAGTTTTACCTCAAGGTCCGAGACGTTACAATGTACCTCGTGACACACCTTCCAAATTTAGACAAGGGTAAAAGGATAAACTACTCGTCTTCAGCAATCAATGGGAGAGGGGAGTCAGCCCTGAGTATGCCAACTTGTGGTGTCCCAAGCAATGGCGGACTACGAGTACGTCGACTCTTTTCTCTTTTCTCAACTTATATCATCGCGACGCCACTATATCCAGTTCCTAACCTCACTTTTTTTGTTGTTTCAGGGATCTCCAACGCTAAGTCTGCTACACCTCCTCGGAACCAAGTTAACCTCGACAACATCATCAAATTTTGGGGATTCGTGGGCAACAAATTTGGCTGAGTTGTGCATATGTTGCTGGACTACACTCCGGGGTACAAAAATTTCTCCCAGACTCCTCAACTGTTCTACTGAGCAAGGTGGCTGGTTCTATCCGATGAAAACTTAGAAGAAGACCCCGATAGAGCCATTGAAGGCGAGGTAGAGGCTAGCGAAGGCACAGCTGCCGACGCTAAGGAAGTAAGGGATCCATCAACCACCATCCACACCAAGGCAAGCACTTCAGGCAAGGATGTTTGGCCTAACTTTGAAATTCTCCACAACCTTAAGCAAGAAGATGCTTTGGAGATTGCCATGTCCAACCCACCTTGCCTTTCCCTTAACCTGATTAAGGATAGAGTTGTACTTGCCACTGGACGGGGACGTGGCTCGGGCTTTGGGACCACTCCTTCCAACTATGAATGGACTCGTCCTTCTACGATGCCGATCTCAAGGGTGTCACCTCTAACACCCCCAACTGTCGATGATCGTGCTGACCCGACGCGGCCAGGACGCAACTGATTCCACGGTAGGGATCCTCAAATCGAGGAAAGAAGAATAAAACAAAGGCATGATGGCACTGGCCATGGTAGGGGCACTCCCACTCCGATGCCAACTCCAACACCAACCTCAAAACCGATGTCGACACCAACCTCACTATTATATAGTGACGCAGTAGGGCTCGAGATCATGAAAACCAGTCAATCTAGGTGACCGACTCCATCGTTGCCTCTCCTCACACTACCTACGTCCTGAGTGAGGCAATTCACTTTGATGCCAACATGGAAATCCACTAGGGGCATAGGAGCAATCATTTGTTCTGCTCCCTCATCTAGAATTTTTTAATGGTAAGGCTTCAACACTTATGGATTTTTCCTTTTTATTTTAGCATTTTCCTGAGTATGACTCTTATTCCTTTGCCTTTCAGGCAACTCAGCAGGTAGTCGTGATTGTCGAGCACTTCCATGCCCATGGGGACAAGGTTCAGGAGTGTGAGAAACTCCTAGCTGACCTTGAAAAGCCCAAGGGCTCTCGCTGCGGCTAAGGAGGAGGTGGTTGATCGAGAAAGACTATGTTCACTCAAGGGGCCCAGATCGCCGAACTCTTCAAAGAGAGCTAGAGCGCTGAGGTAGAAGTTGATAAGAACAAGGCTCTGCTCGTCGATGCCAAGAAGAGAATAGTCGTGGCAGTGAAGCATGTGTCTATGACCAAGATAAGGGTTGCTGAGTCAGAGCAGACTTCTGCCTCTTCACTCAGGAGTTAGATAAATTAAGGTCTAAGTTAGATACTAACAAGCTTTCGGAAGAGGAGATCGTCAACCAATGTGCCGACGACATCTTGGTGGCCTTCGAGGAGATGAAGAGGGAGTACTTCAAGGTCGATTGGAATGAGGCACTTCAGATTGCCGGGGTCCCTGTCGAGTCCCCACTCTTCAAGGAGCAAGAGTACATTCCCTCTGGAGAGATGGAGGAAGCCGCCACTGAGGTTTCAGCTGAAGATGTTGCAACACTTTAAGCTCCAAATCAAGCTCCACTAGTTGAGCATACATATCCAACTCAAACCCCTCAGAGCGACACTGTTTCATTGCCCGAGGCCGTCACTACTTTTGCTCCTACTCCTACCGATGCCACACCTGCAGATTCTGCCGACACCAATCCTGCTCTTTCCAATGCCGAGGCCTCTTCGCTCATGCCAATGTTGTGCCCACTACTCGCAGTTCTGACTCTTTCTCTTCCAACATTGATGAACTCTTTGGCGACATTGAAGGCAGCGTTGGCGACGATGTTACTAGTCCTACTTAGAGTAGTTTTTTTGCTTTCTTACTTTGTAATTTCTAATTTTTCTTTCTATAGCCCAAGGGACACAAAACCCTGTATCTTTGTAATGCAAGGATGCATTTTTTCTTTTGCTAAGTGTTGGTTTCTATTTCTCTCTTTTTTTTTGGATTGTATCATTCGTAGGGGCCGTTCTTGGGGTTATTAGCCTCTGTTGGCCTCGGTTTCTCATATAGGTCAAAAATGTTGAAGTGTTGGCTCTCGGGGCCATCCCCAATCTAGGAGGCTTCGCTCCTTAGGGTTTTTCGGGGTAAGTTTTCTTCTAAGATCTTACCCTTAAGGTCATGCCCCATCTAGGAGGCTTCGCTCATAGGGTCTCTTTGAGGGCAAGTCATTTTCCAAGGCCTTGTCCTTCGAGCCATGCCCCATCCAGGAGGCATCGCTCCTTAGGTCTTTTTGGGGTGCGTCTTTTTCTAAGGCCTCACCCTCGGGGCCATGCACCTCAAGGAGGCTTTGTTCCTTTGGAGGCGAGTCTTAAGACTTCACCTCCAAGGCCATGCCCCTTCTAGAAGGCTTCGCTCTTTTGTTTCATTGGAGGCAAGAGTCTTCCTCGAAGACTTTACCTCCAGGGCTATGCCCCTTTCAAGATGGTGGGCTTAGCAAAAATAGGTCATTCGTTATAAAAAATATTACTTTTTCAATTTCATCACATTCTAAGACTAAAGTACAACATTTCTTTCCATATCTTCTAACTTGTATGACCCGGAACTTCCCACCGATATGAATCTGTATGGTTCCTCCAATTTGGTCCCATCTTTCCATCGATCGGGTCATTAGTGTTCCCGACTAATCTTCTGAGCACTAGGTTGCATACTTAGAATCCTCAGGATTTTACCCTTTTATTGAAGAGCTTGGACACCCTTCTTGGTGCTTTGCTAGTTTCAAGGCAACCATTTCTCTTCTTTCCTTTTCAAGATTCAAGTCTGAGTTGAGTTAGAGATCGTTCTCTCCTATGTCAAAAGCTTGGGTTCTTATAGTGGGGAGGTCCAGTTCCAGTAGGATAATTGCCTCTACCTCATAGGCAAGGGCATAAGATGTCTTGCCAATTGAGGTCCACAGAGTCTTCCTATATGACAAAAGGACATTTAGGAGCTTTTTCACCCACTTTCCCTTAGCTTTCTCCAATCTCTTCTTGGTTCCATTGAGGATAGTCTTGTTTGAAGACTCTGCTTGTCTAATGGCTTAAGGGTACAATGGCATGGAGTAGTAATTCCAGATTCCAAGATGCTCACAAAAAGATTTGAAGGGTCCATTGTTAAATTGAGACCTGTTGTCAGATACAAGTACACAGGAGATTTTGAACCTTGTCACTATATTCTTCTACACAAACATATGGTGTTCATGTCCCTGATATGGGTTAATGGCTCAGCTTTGACCCACTTTGTGAAGTAATCGGTCCTAACTATCAGGAACTTCATATCTCCAAGAGCCCTCGGAGGGTCCGACCAAGTCTAGGCCCCATTGGACAAACGACTAAGGACTAGTTAGCGGGTGCAAGTCTCCTGTGGCTGTCTAATACTGGGAGTGAACTTTTGGCATTAGTCACACTTTCAGACATAAGCTTGTGCGTCTTGTTGCATCTGTGACCAACAATATCCTTGTGACATGATCTGATGGGCTATGGATCTTCCACCTGAGTGCCCTCCACTTATACCTTCGTGCACCTCGTACAAGAGGGGTTCAACTTTATCTTCAGGGACACAAAGTAAATAGGGTCTTAAAAATTACTTTTGGTACAACTTCTAATCCGATGAGGCCCAGAACCTTGAGCCCTCAACTTTATCTTTTTGGCTTCTTTGGGACATTGTGGGAGCTCTCTGGATACGAGGAACTTCAGTAACAGATCAATCCAACTATGAAGCTCTTCCCTTTCCTGGATTACAATCACTCCAAGGACATTATCTATGTTGGAGTTGGGAAGGAACTCCACAGTGATCCTGCATGTCATGTTGGAATCCAATATCGAGGCCAAAAATGCTAAAGTGTCGACATCGGCATTCTTATCTCATAGGACCTACTTGACTTCCGCCTTCTTGAACTTATAGAGTAGGGTCATTGCCTGGTGGTGATAGGCTTTTATCATTGGGTCCTTTGCTTTAAATTTTCCATTGATTTGGTTGACCACCAGTAAGAAGTCGCAAAGAACCGTCATCTCTATAGCCCTGCGGCATTGACGATTTTTAGCCTAGAGATAAGAGCTTTGTACTCTACTTCGTTGTCGGAAGCCTTGAAACCCAACCGAATAGCCTTCTCTATGACCAATCCCTCTAGGAGACCAATAACACTCCGATTCTAGATCCCTTGCAATTGGAGGATCCGTCCACTCAGAGTCTCCAAGAGTGAACTTGGTTGTCTATGGAAGGCTCTCCTTCAGGGGGGAGGTGGCTCCCCTTGGGTAAACTTAGCAATGAAGTTCACTAGCACTTGTCCCTTTATAGCAGTGCGAGGTCTGTAGTGGATATCATGTTCCCCCAACACCATGGCCCATTTCACTATCCTCCCAAATAGGTCCGTTTTCCTTAGAATTGCTTTTAAAGGTTGATCTGTCAAGATGGTGATGGGGTGCACTTAAAATTAATCCCTCAACTTTTGTACGACTGTGACTAGTGCCAATGCAATTTTCTCCAAAGGCAAATATCTCATCTCCGCGTCTAGGAGAGCTTTGCTCACATAGTACACCAGCTTCTATTCATGTTCATGCTTGTGGATCAGTACGCCGCAGACGGCGAACTAAAAAATGGCCAATTAGAAGAGTAGCATCTCCCCTCTTTCTAGAACCGATAGGGTTGGGAGGACCTTGAGATACTCCTTGATCCCTTCGAGTACTTTCTCACATTTTTTGTTCCAAGTATCCTTCCCGGATCTCTTGACTGTATCGAAGAAAGGCATACACTTGTTTGACAATTGAAATATAAAACTATTTAAGGTGGTCAACATTCCCATAATTTTTTGGACGTCTCAAACGGTCTAGGGGCTACGTACATCCATGATAGCATGTATCTGCTCCAGGTTGGCCTCGACCTCGCACCGACTTACTAAGTACCCCTAGGAACTTTCCAGTGTCAACTCTGAACAAAAACTTAGGCACATTCAACGTTAGCCCACATTCACCGAGAGTGGGGAAGATGCCTCTAAGTCCGCGATGTGATCACTTTGGCTCCTAATCTTGTCCAACATATCATCAATGTACGCCTCCATGGTATCTCCCATTTGTCGCTTGAACATCCGATTTATGAGCTTCTAGTATGTGGCACCCGCGTTCTTTAATCCGGACAATATGACCTTGTAGCAATAGACCAACCTTGGAGTAATGAAGACAGTTTTCTCCTGATCAGACGGATGGAATGGGATCTGATGATAGTCAGCTCAGGTTTCCATGAAGATTATGTGTTCGTGTCCTGCTGTGGCATTATTCAACTGGTCAACTTTAGAGAGGGGATAATCATCCTTGGGACAAGCCTTGTTCAAATTCGTAAAATCCACACAAACACACCACTTCCCAATCTTCTTCTTGATGCAGATGATACTTGAAAACAATTCCAGGAACTGTAACTCCTAGATGGTGTTGGCCTCCAGGAGCCTATCAACCTCTTCGGTTGCCACTTGGGCATGATGTGGTGCCGTATGCGGAGGCTTTTTCTTAATGGGCTTATAATTGGGGTCAACATGGAGTCGATGAGTTATAATTTCCAGACTAATGCCCTTTATCTCTATGGTATCCTATTCGAAGACGTACAAATTCTTTCTTAAGAAATTTGCCATCTTCTCCTGCTCGATTGTGGACATGGTAGAGCAGATTCGGAAGTCTCTCCTTGTCTCCCTCTCTTAGGAGTACTTTCCCGAGGTCCTCCATGTAGTGATCGACTCCCAGTTGTCCTGACTATAGTTGTTATTTGTTCATTATTTCCTCCGGGGCGCATTCCCTTTCGTTGGATGTAACACCGACTTTTACGGCAACATAAAAACAACTCTTTGATGAGGCTTGGTCTCTACATCCATTATCCCCTCCGGAGTGGGGAACTTTAACTTCTAATGGTAGGTGAAGTGCGCTGCTCCAAGCGAGTGCAACCAAGTCTGCCCCATTATTATGTTGTGTAGTGAATCATAGCAGATCACTATAAACTCTGTGTCGATCGTGACAGGCCTGGTGGTGACCGACAGAGTGATCTTTCCTAGTGGCAGAGCAAAAAGATCCATTGAACCCAACAAGGGCTATCTTGAGGGTGGTAAGATTCTTGTATCCAAGACCCATTCGCTTTAGCATATCAAGGTACATCACCTCCAAGGTGCGTCCTGAGTCAATCAGGACCTTTTTAACATCAAATTTTGTGATCCACAGGTTATGATCAGGGCATCCTCATAGGGAAAATCCATCCTTGCTAGGTCAACGTTTGAGAAGGTGATACCTCCCTAATCCGTCCAAGGCCACTTACTTGTCTGGCCCCCATCTTTCTCCTCTACATTCCTAGTGAAAGCTACCCTCTTCAAGTTAGATCTGAGAGTATTGATTTTCGGCCGCTCTAGTGGGCAGACGTGGATGGCGTCGATGACATTACTACAAATAGGGATGTGGTCGTCGGCGACATTTCTCTCCCTTGGTGTCTCCTCCTCGATGTACTCCTTGAGGTGTCCTCCTAGACCAACTACTCCAAGAAGGAATTATATACTCGGCAGTCCTCGGTAAGGTGCCCTACATCCTTGTGATATGAACACTTGGCATTCTGATTCTTGGTGGACGGATCACCCTGCATCTTCGATAGCCATTTGAAGAATAACTTCTTCTTAATTTTATGTAACAATTTGTAAATAGGCTTCTTGAACATGGTATGGATTCCTTTGAAAGAACTTCCTGACACTGGGTTCAGATCCTTCCTAGGGGGGACTTCCTCTTTCTTCTTGACCTTTTTCTTATGAGCCAAATTTTTTCCCTTGTTCCCTACCTACTGGTCTTCTATCCTAGAGTATTTTTTGATACGAGTCGTTAACTTTCCCATGTCCACTGGTGTCCGCTTAGTTAATGACCTATAAATATTTGTGTCATGGGACAAGCT
Source organism: Ilex asprella (assembly GCA_023539305.1). Taxonomy (NCBI): domain Eukaryota; kingdom Viridiplantae; phylum Streptophyta; class Magnoliopsida; order Aquifoliales; family Aquifoliaceae; genus Ilex; species Ilex asprella. The sequence goes on from CM042191.1 coordinate 13,643,190, forward strand.
GATTCTGAAAGAGGCCATCGTCATGACCTCAGAACATTCTTCCACTTTATTTACCTCCTCCTAATAGCGAGTGGCATATTGGTGGAGTGTTTCACCTTCTTTCTGTCGGAGGGTCAACAAAGATTCGACATCCTTAGGGCATTTGCTCTCCGTGATGAACCACGAAGAGAACTATCTGGTCAGCTCCCTCTAAGACACTATACTATTTAGTGGAAGGGTCTCGATCCACTTCATGGTTATATTACCTAGGTTCATTGAAAACACCCAACACAACAACCTGTTATCTAAGTGATATAGGGACATCATTTGCTTATATTGTAGAAGATGCGCCTCCGAGTCAGAACGTCCATCGTAAACTTCGAATCGCAGCACCATAAACTTCTTTGGTACCTTTATCTCCATGATGTTTTTAGTGAATGGTGACAAAATGGCTTCGTCGTCTGTATCTGCATTGGGAGTGGACTTGTCCATCCTCATAGAGTCCAATTTGGACCTGAGGTCTGCCCTGTCCTTGTGGCGTTTCCTATCAACATCATCATTGCGGGTTGCATGCCTCCTACTCCTCTATTCTTCACACAAAGGGTTGACCCTTCAACAGATCCCTCCACGCCTTGTTGCGTGGATAGTCTCCATAGAGGTCTTTCCAAGTTAAAGGCCTAACCTTTTTAGCCGAGACCTACGGGTCCAGTCTATTGGCCCTCAGGCGCTTTAGAGTCTTGGAGCCCTCTGCTTTGCCACAGAGTCGATTCTTTAAGTCACTAACCCCCACCTCTTTGAAGGAGGGCTCCTTAGACGGTCGTAAGTTTCGATAAACCCTACCAGAGAATGCAAACTCATCAAGTTTGTTGAGGATGTTTACATTGTTCTCCTCGATTTGCCTTAGACGGTCTCCTAATCACTCTTCAATGAGATCAACAAGTTTATGGGCCAAGGGCCCATCTCTTTCACCCCAAAGACTCAGTTTAGTTTGGGGAGTTCTTTCTCTAGAATGGACCGAAAGCTCCTTGTTGACGCTTTCAATTTGATCCTCTATTCTCAAAATGGATGGAGTTGGCATATCCATGTTCCTTTGTTGAGGACTCTTTCCTTTCAAATGTGTGTTCACCATGGTCATTGTTACTTAGAAGACTTGGTCGTTTCCCACAGACAACGCCAAATTAGGCATGATGATTTCTTCATAATAAATAATCGACAAATGTCTCCCACGATGAACATAAGTTTACCTAGGGAAATGAAGGTTGTGCAGTTAGTAGGTGTTGAGAAATGGTGATGAAGCTCTCTGCAAACTATCTGGTCACCTTTGGGTTAATGAGTTGAGTCATATCACTCAAAAAGAAAGGTTATAAGGGAGTCAGAGTGTTTGCCGGCTTGACCTCTTACACTATCAAGTTAGTATGTGAGATAGGAGTGGAAAATCACTATTCTATTGCTTGAGTGAGAATTTACGTACCTCATAATTGAGTTTGTGAGAGTTATTTATACCTCCATGGAGTTAATTATTGCGGACAACTGGGTCCCTTGGAGGGAAGATTCCTCATTGGGCCATTTGAAAGGCAACATGTGGTGCACAGTCCTCCAGTAGAGTGCCCTCCTTTTCACATGGAAGAAGCTTCTGCATTTAATACTCGAATATCCTAGCATTTAATGCTCCCTTTTTTGGGCTCGCCGAGCAATAAATATGTCCCATCCCTCTGAGGGATCATTTAATGTTCCTCACTATGGCTGCACATGCGTAAGGAGTAATGAGAATGTTGTTTCAAGTTTTGCCACTACAAGTTGTTCACCCTCATCTTAATGAAGTTAGAGGAAGTCTAATTAGCTATTAAGTTTTTTTTTCAAGTTGTTCTAGGGCTGTGCTTTTGAACTTCTACGGGTACATATTTGTACTTTGACTCCTCAATTTTGATCTTTGTCTTACACTTTTTCATTAACTAGTTGGTGCACACGTGCGTTGTACGTGAACCATGTCGTTTGAGCATTTGAAGATTGAATTATTTATATTGATTTTGTGTATCATTATTCTTTTAATTTATTATACTAGGATGCGTGAAAGTATTCTAATAGATACTGCATAGTAATATAGTATGATGAAAAAATTGCTAGTTAAAGATGACCAAGAAACTATGGGAATTGTTGTGTAGTGTCATCACAGGGACATAAGACCACTTGAGTTGACATTTAAGCATCTCGCAATTGATATTTTGAAGACGAAACATATACATTACCCTTGTAAACAAATCATGTACAAATAGATATAAGCATCGATACTTCACAGAACAGTGTTGATATGGAGCAATTTAAGCAAAGAAGTGGCCATATGTTTCACCAAAACTTGGCCACCAGAACTCTGCCCATCTCAATCAAATTTTGAAACTTCTGTGCCAGATCATTCTCCCCAATCAGTTGCTTTGGATGTAGGTGATGCTTATAGACAGCCTGTTAATCGAAAAAAAAAACTGAAAGTCAGCTACCATAGCAAATGTAAGAGGCAAATACAGTAGTTTCTAGCTCCCCTGATATGCAACGACAGCCGACAGGCACTAAGCTTGGTACAAGTAGTCTTGGTTAGATTCAACTGTGTTTTATGGATGCTGGTGCCTACCTCAGGAAAGCAATCTGTAAAGACTTCTAATAGATTGACAAACAAAGGGCAATGAAGATCTAAACTTCCAATATATTGATAAATCTAAGTTGCCAATTTAATAGGAACTTTTGTGTCCCTCCTAATTTTTCTTTGATCTACTCGTGTCAATTAATACCTCAAGTAAGTCAATGATACTTAATCATTGTGAGTTATTTGTTGCATTTCATGGTTCACTGTTTGTCGTGTTTTTTGGTTTTTTGGTTGATTGAACCAATCAATTTGCTTTAACATAAGAAATTGAAATCAAGCTAGTCCCTACTATTTTCCAAAAATTTTGACAAAATTTTAACTAAAAATATGAACATGTGTACAGAACCTATAATCATCATAGTACACATACCACCACAATTCAATTCTATTTCCCCCATAATTAGCAGTTTTTACCAACAATCGAACAACCAATGACAAATATGTTTGAGAAGAATATATATTTCTTATTTATAAAAGATGCTCTCCAAGCATAAAATACTTTCCAATACTAAATTACAGGTCTGTTTAACACCAAGAGGGTACACATGAATACATGCAATAGCATTGTTGAGCAGTTTAGTTGAAGAAAACAAATATGAAATTAGCATTTGAGATGTTTGTGTGTTGTACATTGTGTTTGAAAGTTGAAAAGGCTTGGTGCATTGTGAAATATCAATGTCCTATAATTAGAACTTGTTGCTTCGAAAAAGTAACAAGAAACCATTCTCAAGCATTTTTAGTTGCAAACATAATCTAAATTTCATCCAAAAATCAACAGTTTACAGTGTTTCACTGTTTGCCAAAAATAATAGATTGTTGCTTGCATCAAGTGGAAGCAATAATCAATAAAACCATATGAGTTTGATACAAAAAAGCATTAAAACAACAGAAGGATGATTGATGCTACATCGATGATGTGAGCAATTATTTTCCAGTGGTCTTTTGTAACATCAATCTTTTTTATTTTTCAGTCTTTTTCCTGTTGGCTCTTCATCAATTTTAGAAACTTCAATTTTCTCTACTTCTTGTACAACAAAGCGTCAAGTTTCTTGGTCTTTATCATTCATTTTGTGCACCCTTATAAAAAATTTGAAGTATTGTCCAGTGCACAAGATTAATTTCCTATAGAACTTGCATTGTATTTTCATTTGTTACATTATGTGAATAAATTCAGTGTTTTGGTAGTATGTACTTGGTGGTTGTTTTTTCTTACCCGTTTTTTGGATTCGGCAAATTTGGCGGCTGGACACCCAATAAGAGTTTCTGCTGCATCGAACAAGGTAACAAGTGCACTTTCATCTCCATCTAAGATGACAAGCTTCAGTATATATCTGTTATGATTGTGGGGTTGTATTTTGTAAATTAGATGATTGAAAAAAGTTACTCGGCAATGACAAAATTGTATGTTGTGATGAGAAACAAGAGTTATATGGGGTGGTTACCTCTGAGTGTGGTCAACATTGGTTTTCTTGCATTTTTTGCATTCTGCCACACCTGTTGTCATGAAAACCTTGCTTTGACATTGTTTTCAAGCATCATACCAAGGCTCGTCTTTGTTTGGAATATTCAGAAACATTACTTTCAGAGCGTAAAGAAGTTTCTAGAAGTCCATAAAATTTTTGAATACATTAATATGTATATAAACATTGGTTGAAACTTTGATACCACTATGTATTTAACTCGTACCTTTGTTGAAGATGATGCACCGATCATAATGTTAGTAATTGTGACTTGCTCGAAATCTAGGATTCTTTTCATGGGGGTTGAGAATTTTTCTTCATTTCCCTTGTCCAAAAAATCAATTAACCTACAATTTGTTTTGGTATGTAATTTTGTAAGAAAATTCTTATATTCTTAATTGGTAGCAATTTCACAACTTCTTTCGAGAATCAATTATTCTCATTGTATACCATTTTTGCATTTCTTGTGCCCTTTGCAACTATGGATTTTATCTCAACCATTGTAACAAATGTTGTCAAACGGAATTCACCTGTAATTAAACAAGTATTTTTTTTGTAATTTGGTTAGTGCATGTTTTAACTTTAAATTATTATTTAGTACCTTCATATGAAGAGCTCTTGGCATTAGATAATGCAATTATCGGTTTCTCTTAAGCCAATCCCTCAAGTAGTTGTCCTTCGTGCTCTACTAAATCACTCCACAGGGTCAAGCATAGAGGTTGCAATCTGTGATAATTAAACAGCTAGAAAATTACTCAATCGTTATCCCTTAAGCTACTATGCAAGCAATTAGTGTTTGCTCGGTGAGTACTCAGTATCCTTGATTAGAACTTCTCTTATCTTAGACGAGGGACCTCCATTTTTGTTGATGGTGAATAATGGTTTGATTTCAATTATGAAGCTTATGATATCTGCATGGGAATTTAGAGTTTGATTTTAAAATGTAGTTTTATTACATATCCAAAACATTTAATGCTATTTTATTGTTCAAAGGCACATACCATATGATTTAGTCTCATCTCCATCTATGAGTGCGTCTTTTAAAGAGATGAAGTAGTACAACTGATGTTGAATGAGTGTTTCACCATCCGCTTCCTTCACATTGGTATTCATTGTTAATGTCAGCTCGATGTTGAATGAAATATGCCTTATCTTTCACAAAAATATCTCTGAAGTTGGCAATTACATCACCAAACATTAGAGCTTGTACTCTTGTACCTTGCAATTTTTTGTTGAGGAAAGTAATATGTTACAATTATATAAATTTACTAATTTGATGTTTATAGTTGTAAAATAGCATTCAACAATTAATCTAACCTCATCATCAATCGAAACGACCTTCCAAATTTCCCCACTGTCCTTATTTTTGCTGAAAATGTCTACTGACCCTCTGCGCAAAACCCTGACCTTTAGAAGCCAGGTGTTGTCATATTTCTACAGTTGATTAATAGTTGAAACTTGTTCTGCTGGCACTTCATCGTTTAACATCTTCACTTGGTATTTCTTGCCTATTAAATACATGTATTTAGAGGCAAAGTACACTTGAATTGAAGAGGTACAAAAATGTTGGCACATTGAAATTGAGTTAATATGATAATTCAATAACTTTTTTTGTATGTACTGGTATTTTTAAAGAATGAATAGATAATATGATCTTAGAGGCTTTTTGACATTTATGGAAGTTTGAAAGGAAATATAGGAATTCAAATGTCTTATAAGCCTATAAATATATGCATAGAGACAATTATATTAATAGTATCGCATTGGTTTTCTTCTCATTATGTGTATATATATCACATAAAAACGTCTAACATATTTTTGTCAATACCTGTTGTGTGGAAGAACCTCTTTGTACACAAAGTTTTTGGTGTATACCACTCTCCATTTTTTCTTGTTATCTTATTTGACCAAAACTTTGGTTGTTGTCATCGAAATTCCACGTGACAGTGCAACATTAAGTAGACCATGTGAGAACACATGTTGAGGGAGATAAACTCCCACATATGGTATTGTTTGTCCTTGTGCTTTATTTATAGTCATTGCAAAACATAGGCGTATAGGAAATTGTTTCTCTTGAATTGGAATGGATAATCTTCAATCTATGCAGGTGAGAGTGGGATTCTTGGTAGGAAAACCTGTTTTCCAGCATGTTGCCCATTTGTTATTTAAGCATGAATAACATTTTTAACATATCTTCTACATACCATTCTTGTTCCATTGCATAAGTCATTTGATGTATCCAAATTCCTTAGAAGCATGATTGGACAGTTCTCTTTGAGCATTAATTTATGTGGAGGGAGACCATTTGGCATCAATGAATTTAGAAATTCTTGTTGGTAGTAATTATTTGTATCTTCGACAGCTTTGTCGAAGCTGGTGAATGTTACGCTCCTTCCCGAAAATTGGTGAATCAATTTTTCATTCAACTTGTCCACATCTTCATTAGTTGTTGCAAGGATTGCATGTTCATTCATGTATTTTACTAAATTTGTATTTTCTTCCAATGATGGAAATATGTTGGATATTAAAATGTTCTTCGAGGCTTCATCATCAACGTACTTTATCACTATTTGATATGGAATACATATCATGACATTAATATCAAACTCTACATCTCCATTTCCAACTTGCAATAGAAAATTAATAAAGTTTGGATCTTCCCTTGCTCTCATATTTATAGTCAAACTTAGTTTTTCTATGCCGCTCCACAAGTGTGATCCCACTAAGCTTGCATTCACGGTTTCTACTCTTGTACCACATAGAACAACTGGTTGCTCATTATGTCATTTAAACTTCGATCTAATATCTCAATTGCAAACTACTTAGCCTTCAATGCTTCATCCCATATGATTAGCTTAGCTCTGAGAATTAGTTTTACAGTTCCACTTTGCTTGGATATGTTACATAGGCTTGTCTCCGTGGTAAGGATAGGTATTTTGAACCAAAAGTGAGCTATCCTACCCCTTGACATTATTGCAGCTGCTACTCCTAATGTTGTTGTTGTTGTGAGTGCTACCATTCCTCTTGCTCTTACGTTTGCTAGCAATGCACGGTAAAAATATGTCTTCCCTGTTCCTCTTGGACCATCAACAAAAAATACTTCTTGCAAACCCAATTGTACTCTATCTAATATTTATTTATATACAACCTCTTGTTCGGGGTTAAAGTTCGGTGGTGCTAAGAAGTCTTCCGATGGTGTCTCAATGGCCATTTCATCTACAATTTCTTTGCAATGATTGAGTTCCCGTTCACCTATGCTTGAATCCTCGACAATGGTCAGTACAGGAAAGCTATAATCTGTAGTGCTTTTCCCTATGCTTTCAAGGTAGGAGTTGACACTTGACAATGTGCAAAATAATTGTGTTGTTGGTTGCTGCACATGAATTTTGTTGAAGTTCTCAGACATAGATTCATAGGGCTCATCCCATAGTTTTCTTACATCAGATGGTTCGCAGAAAACCAATATGGTGGCGAATAGCCTACGAAGTGCTTGGGACAGCTGAAATGTCACAGCTTCATTCAAGCATTCTGAAATGCTTTGATTAGATTCTAGAAGTCCTTTTTTTATGCAGATTCTTTGAATGATAAGTAACTAACTCCATTCACCGTTAATAAATTGTTGAATGATGTCGGTCCTCTTATATGGTTCAATAAAATCTGCAAATAGTATATCTCACCTTCTGCTAGATTTGCTCCATTGACACAACCAATAACCTATCCCTTTTTCCTTTTAGTCCAACATTTTTCATTCTTGTTCCACACATAATGCTTTGGGAATTCTCCATATAAATACTTATGTGCTTCACCATCAGTTGAGCAAGTGTTGAAGAATTCTGTAAGCATTATTTTCGCAATGTGGTCCAGATGAAGCACTTGTTATAAACTTTGATCCTCCTCATAAGACACTGACTATTTATTAGGGAGGTGTAGCAACAAGTTTATTATAGGAGGATTCATCTCGTTCAAGTTGAACTAAAAAATTCTCCATATCGACTCTTGTGTTGATACCATCTTGCATCTTGAAATTGTTGTATCTCATCAATCTGGTTTTCTTCATTAGCAGAGGCAATATAGACAGCGACCCTATCATACCCTTTATATATATACTTATACAGATATTTTATAGCTTTTAAATCAGAGCATATCTCAACATTTATGTGATAATTATATCTTATCAAAAGATATGGATTGTAAGGAACAATCCATCTGTTATCTAGCACCTTGTTGCGCACCCATATATGTTGCCTATCATTTCTTCTTCGATAAATTGGATATGCATCTTTTCCTAGCATTGTTTTCAAGTTAAACCCTCTTGGATAATGATTCTTGCATTCCCCATTCACCATGCATGAGTTGTTTTTGTTTAGTTCACTGCACGGGCGATGCATCGTTTGTTTCAGAACCATTTCATGGAGAAACGGATATTCATGCACATCAACAATTTTTGCGGAAAAAAATTTATCATAATCATCTAGTGTCATGATCTTGAATCCAAACTCCATTATTATTAACATATGCGCATGTGGCAACCCTCTTTTTTGGAACTTAATTACATGGACATGTGTTGCAACTCTCCTAAATATTTCCTTCTTGAATAACTGCTCTTTCAAGTCATATAGTTTTGCTCAGAACACCCTTGATGACAAATCTGGCCAGTCGTGATGCAATTGATCTTATTTTAATTCATCTTTAATCTCCTTCCACTCTGGATTGTATGTCATTGTAATGAAAATATACTAATGACGTTGCATCAAGATACCTGCGATGCATGTCCCAAGGACCTCCAACAAATGATGCAGAAAGAACAATTATTTTCCCAATATGGTTTCCCATCGTCTCTCCCGCTTTCATACTATCAACTATGCCTTGATATAATTCAGCTCTTATTTTTTTGTTTATGATAGTAATCCAACTTGGTTGTTTTGAGCTTGATGTACATATCAACAACATATTGTTGCAATAAACAACCGGCTAATAGGAGTGTGAAATGGGTACTCTTTCTATTTTGTAGCTTGCAGGAGTAGTACTCTCTGCGTGATACATTTCCAAAGCTTTCACGTCTCACATCTACAACATAAGTGTATTTGAATAGTGATTTTTTGTACAAAATGTAATATACATACTGTGGAATATTCAAATTCTGTACCTTGTTGTTCTCCAATGAAGATATCTTCTATAGATGTAAAAATCGGGGTTGCTGAATGAATGTTATTTTCTACATCTCTGTGACCATTGCTATTGTCCACACCATTCCTCATTTTGATATTTTGATGACATCCAACCTCTCCATTAGGAAATAATAAAAGATATTGGAAAGGATCATAAAATCCAAAGTAATATTTTACTCTATGTTTGTGGTTGTGGTGTGCATGAACTATGATCTCTCTTTGTAGAGGAGCATTAGGATTATTGCCTTCAATCCATATAGCTGCTACTTCGTCTGATGATGGGGAGTTATATACTCATTGATCTAGGCAGATATCTTTTGTAATATGAATTTTGAAAAGATCCAAAGAAGGAAAATCTTTCAGTCTTCGTAAGAATTGGGCTTAAGGATTTGCTTCAAGAATTGTCATCAATTTATTTATTACTGCCTCATTCAGATCTATACCTTGTATCACCCTCATTCTATTTTGGACTTCATTTTCAATATTAAAGAAGTATAACTGAAAGTAGCATGTACTATTTTATTCTGGCATCAAAGATGGAAGGTTATAATAAATTTGTCCTTGCACATGAAACGTATAGACTCCTTGTCTTGAAGTTGCGAGTTCCTTATCAAGATTAACTTCAAAAGACGTGAATGAGAATATGCTATTATATGCTATTAATGAGAATGTGTTTATAAAATTCAATTGCCTCCGGAGTATTAGATATGAATAAATCATATAGCTCTTCTGGAACCTCGGGTGCTATCAATTGTATTTGACCATTGTAGCGCATAATGTGGGGGCTCATATAGGAACTTTTTTGCACCACAATGCCTACAAATTGTGGCTTTTTCTAGTTTATGTAGTGTGCAACATACCATATGGTATATTAATTGCCTATTAGCGGACAACAACACTTTGTTAGTAAAGAAATGATTATTCAAAATTTTTTTCAGTGTTTTTATTTATCTAACCTTGAGATTCGTAGGGTTTAACTATGCTCTTGGTAACCAGACGACTCTTTGTCTCGTATTTCTATCAAGAGTACCACAATCATGTTCTTGCCCAGCTTCAGTAACAGTATTAGATCTCCTTCTCCTTTCTCTCACTCTTTTGAAGTACAACAATCTGTATTCTTTGGTCAATTGGGCATGTGTATTGTTTCCTTGTGTAGTATGCGATGTCATTTTTGTAAAATATTGTCCTCTATTGGTTTGACTAATAGCTGAAATTGTGACTGTGTGAATGTATCATTGCTGCTATATTAGCACATTTGTAACATGATATTTGACACATTATCACAAGTGCTTCAAAAAATGTTTTTAGAACTTATACCAATTTTAAATAGTATTGTTTTCATTTTTTTTGGAATATTGCAAGATAAAACAATTATTGTCAAACACCAACAACAATGAAATAACAAATGTATAACAATTGAAGGTTGCATTTTTCAGCAAGTAACCCAACCTTAATATAGAAGATGGATCTAACACCGGACATTGTAATAAAAACACGTGTTATACTATCATAGGTGTGTAGCTAAAGATAGAATTAAGGTATTGTATCTTGTTTTCTAGTGGTTTCAATTACTATATGGCTGCTCAAAACTTATACTGAGTTCAAATAGTATTGCTTTAATTTTATTTGGAATATTGCAAGATAAAACAATTGTTGTCAAACACAACAATGGAATAACATATGTATAACAATTGAAGGTTGCACTTTTCAGCAAGCAACCTAACCTTAAGTGAAAAGGCATAAACAAATAATATAAACAATACAGATGCAGAAATGGAATTTAGTGTACAATGATTGAGTACCTGTTTGAGCAACACACTATTGCTTTCAGATGCCAATACACACAGTGTTTGCACTGGATTTCTTCTGTCAAAGTTTAATGTTATGAGCGTCTGTTATGATGTTAAAATTAAAAATAGAGATTTATTTGCAGTAAAGAAAATCTTAATGGAGATATTAGTAGAAAAACAATATACCAAGAAATAAGCGGTTGGTTCCGAGATCGCTAGACGGGTAGAGTGTTGAGTTACAATGTAGAGAGGGAAAACACTTAGAGTGATTCAAATGGTAGTTTGGAGTATTGAAATTGCGTGAATTGAAATCTGATATAGGCATTGCAACTTCATGCATTAAGTCTCAAAATGTGTACAGGCGAAATGAGCAATGGTGGCAGACAATGAGATGTCGTAAAGAGAGATTTGAATGCGTAAAGTCACGCATGCTTTGAGCTGCAGAGAAAGAGAGGGGGGAACGCCGATGGTTTCTGGTGGAGGAAAGAAGAAAGAGATAGCTTAATTTGGGTGGGTTATGGGCTTTTATTTGGAGGTTGGTGGGGGGTTTCGAGAGAGTAGAAGAAGAGAGCAGTGGAATTTGGAGTGGGCTAAGGCAATTTATTTGGAGAAAATAATAAATAGGTTTAATTATAAATTATACCCTTAAACTTTAGATATTAATATAACTAACTCTCTAAGGTTTGAATTTCAACAACACTCTCCCATTAATTTTCAATATTTTTCAATTAACACATTCCATCAGTTTTCAACTGCGAAAAGTAATCAAATTTGTTCATGTGAAACTTTTAGGAAATTATTTATTGAAATTCAAACCTACAATAGTTAATTGTAGTAGTACCCATAGTTGAAGGTAGTTATTGGTAATTAATCCTAATGAAAACGGCGAATGGTTCTCTTTGTTGGACAAAAAATACTGGGAAGGTGGTTCACCAAAAAAACCAAATGAATCTGACATTATACAAATGTTAGAGAGTATTTACAAAAAAAAATATTTTTTGATTTAGTAGCATTTTAGAAGTAGTATAGATTATCTTGTTTTTTGTAAGGGTTGAGAATGACTTCGCATGATTAAACTATTTAATAAGAACACATAGCAAAAAAAGGTCAAAAATACTAAAAATGACAAAAGAAGAGTGCCTCTAGCTCAACTAGAGGTAAACCAGTTGAACATTTCCTCACCCTACCTAAACAAACATAACTCCACACTTTGAAATACCATTTGAAATAGTTTTTTGTTCATTTGTTTTAATTAAAGAATTTAAATCAATCTAATCCCATTTATTTTTTAAAAAAAAAATTCAACAAGATTTTGTAACACCCCAAAATACACCCTGGACGGCATTACAATCTAATAACCATCTAAGCATGAGAGCACTAAGGTAAATCATCAATAAAGAGAACTTCAAACAATAATTCCTAACATTTAAATGAATATCCCAAAAGAATATGCCATCTTTGGCATTTTACATTTCCAAAAGAATATTAAGTAAGCTTGCAGCGGAATACAAAATGACTAGACTTTACAACTTCCAAAATAACATCCTAGTCTAGTACAAAAGAAAAGGGGTCGCTCTATGCGTCCACCTCGGGATCTACACTCCCATCAATCGGAGTCTCCCACTGTACGGCCTCCTCGGCTCCTACTTCCTCCTCAAGTACATAGTCTGAAAAAAAAGTTAGCAGTAGGGGGTGAGCACGAAGCTCTGTAGAAAATTTCTCCCAAATCCAAACAAGGTTTGAAAAACATAGAAAACGGTCGGTCACCTTTCACAATTAACATATATAACCTTTGAAATATAACAAGGGCATTTTAAAAGAGATCTCAAGTTTGGTCAATAATAAAGCAATGAAAAGAGAATAAAATTCCACTTTAATTGACAAGCAATTTTCAACATAATCCAATCCACTATACACCATTTCCACAAGTTATCGGGCATCCCATACTACCCGAAACTCTTGGGGAAATAATGTTTGGTAAAATGAACAATACTTTCTATTAGGTATCACTCAAGTAGGTTGTCGTTTCTCATGAATCTACCCAACGAACCTACCTCGTTCACCCATCTATATAATCACAATCACAGGCCAATTTAGGAAGGGCGTGTACCGTCTCATACGGCATTGACGAAATCCTTCCAAGGTGTCTAGTATACTAACCCTTTTCCCCGATCTCCGTGAACAATAGTGTCATTGTCACCACAATGATCCACTACGAGCATTAGGCAACCATCTCATCCCCCATTGGGATAGACTAACCTCTAACACTCTACGGCAGTTTTCGAAGGCAATCCAAGTCCCTCACAACACCATACACATGAGTGTCATACCAACAATATACTCAACCCCTCATATATTATCAAATCCATGTTTTTCACAATTTTCACAAGCAAGTTACATAATACAATATTTTGAAGAACTCTACTCATTTCACAAATCATGTTAAAAAAAGGCAAGTTAAAGGAAATAGACATGAGATCATCCATACTACCATTTTAATACCCAACACAAAGCTCTAGCATTTTAAAAATCAAGAGGAAGTGAAAATATAGAGAGAAATCCATATTTCCCCCAATAATTAGGGTTTGATGAATTTTCAACTATTATTTTGTTCAAATCATGTGAATATTCATACTAAGACTTAGAATCAAGGAACCCATAACAAATATATACTATTTAGAGTCCAAAAGTACATATACAATAACCCTAGCATCATTGAATGAAAATGGAAGAAAACCCCTACCTTGAATCCAAAAGATTTAAGCTAACCCAAGCTCCAAAGATCTTCTTCCTCCCTTCTCCTTCTCCTTCTTGTCTTCTCTTAGGGTTCTAAGAGGTGTGGATAAATGTGTAGTAAAAGTGTAGAAGAAAATAGGAAAGGAATGGAGTTCTTGAGAATTTTCGGTTTTGATTTCTATAAGGTGTGAAGCTATCTTGATCTTGGGGTTTTTCCCTTTCTTTATCTCCTCCTAGGGCTCTAGGATGTTTGTGGTGAGAATGAGATGAAGAATGGGGCAAATAGGGCTTGGAATGGGGTTTTAAAACCCAAAATCCCGACTTTTTAACTGTTCGGAAGGCTTCAGAGAAGTGGTACCGGTACTGGGTACCGGTACCATTTAGCTACTGGTTTCGGGGTACCGGTACCATTTGACTGCCTCGACTTCCAGTGCAGTTTTGACCCATTTAGAAGTCGAATTGGAAAATGTTCATTAGAGACACTTTTGTAGCCCTTGATGTCTACTATCCACTGTCAAAATTTCAGATCAATTGGATATAAGGATAAAAAGTTATGGGCAAAATACTAGAAGGTGTCTAAGATAATTTTTACCCAAATTCACTTTAAAGTGGATTTTAACTCGGGAATGCTTTCTAACCTCTAATACATCTCACATTACCTTTCCCAAGGTTGTTTGACCTTCCGGATTCAATGGACACCTTATTTTGACCTAAAAGTATTTAAAAATTCATCTAATCCCCATTTTCATGTTTCAACATCTTTGAAACTCAAACTTTTCAATCAATATGCGTCTCTAGTATTTATCCTATTATTAAAATCTATATGGTTTATCCTTACCTCATTATACATATCCACATATTCACAACAATATTTTACTATATATATCTATACAAATATATAAAAGAAAATACGGGGTGTTACAGATTTCCTCTAAAAATAGAAATCTAGGAAAATCTCAACCTCTGTAGAGGGCTTATATATTCCATTGTATGTATCATTGCCCAATACAAACCATTGCATTGCCCCAACAAAAAATATTGCATAAATAATCTAAAGAATAAATTGCTCAACCTAACTCAAATAGAACATTATAGTTTAATCACTACATAATTCGAACCAAAATAATCTTTACATCATAATCTCAAAAGTCACAGTCACGTGTTATACAAACAATGAAAAAATAATTCACAAAAAAAAATAATAATAACACTGAACTACAGTTGTGCGCCCCAATGTGATGGAGAAATTTGGACATCTTCCAGCCAACTCATGAATTTGATCTGTAAAAATGCCAATGTTTGATTGAGAGAAAAGAAAAATAAGAAATCCCAACTATTGTAAAAAATAATTAGATCTCTCATATGTGACAACTATTCAATTGAAAAAAACAATATGAAAGGTAAAATACGAATCATCTCCCAAGTGACTCTTTTATCACAAATATTCCAAAGTAATCAAAGAAAAACATAATCCCAACAAACATAACACTACATGTTAATTCACAATCACAACAAACTAACAACTATAACCATGTAAATTAGCTAGCTTGGTGAAAAAAAGGAGGAAAATTGAAAAGGAAATCAATACATACCTTTACTTTCTTTTCAAGAATCTCCTCTTGAGCATTGTAACATTAAAAGGCGAGTTCTCGATAGAAGGGTCCTAAACATAGAAAACGAACAATAAGTTATCTACTATTATTTTTGCAACTGCAAAACACTCATAATAGTTTAGTCCTTTAGATATTCAAATTCTTCAATGCTCACCCCCACCTGGAATCATAGAAACAAAGGGATTTGGCATATTCCTTCAGTATTTTCAATTTAAACACAAATTTTTGCATTGAATTAGATTATTGGTAGCACAACTCTATCAAGAACTACTTTAGAATAAGATGCAATGTGTTGATCATAGCTAGAACATCACGAAAAATATTACAATTTGAGTTCTCTTCAATGAAGCAATACAACAAAAAGTTTGTGACCATTTAGAAAATAGTTTAAACAAACAATAATTTCAATTTGATATAGATTCCTTTTTTTTCTCTAACCAACCGAACATGAAGAAAAAAGACAATGCGAAAAATTATTTATATTTTATACTAAACTTCAAGTATACACCAAACCAATTGACTCTTATTGATCAACAAACATAACATAAAAGCAATGAAAACCAATATCGTACCCATAGCCATTAACCACCATAATAGACACATAACAATTAACCACAACGACAGACACAACACATGACACCAATGGCACCACCCATTTCTCAACTATTAACATAGAACTAACTAAGCATAGATACGCACCAAAGATTTATGAGCAATGATAAAATAATCATGAGTTCATGTTTTGTTTTTTTATTGTTTACATAATTTCATCCATACAATACAAGGTACTTGGAAGATGTCAAAAATAAAAAAATTATCTAAACGTACTTGTGACTAATATAACATTCTAATTTCAATTTGTGATTCGTTCAATCTGACAATTGCCTACTTGAAAACATTTTCCTCATAATAAACATAATTTTTTTGTAAATAAATTATACATAAAAAGTCGCACTTAACATAGAATTTTAAATGCAAACAATTATGTTGACATGCTTATTTCCTTTCCATGACTCTCCCTGCCACTTGATTTCCAAAAAAGTAGTTTACACGGGTTCTTGACTTTAGTGCACATCACCTAAAGTGCCTTAAGTATAATTCAAAACCCTACATTCAAACCAAAAAAATCTATCACACACTCACATCAACATATTTAACCAACAGTAATGCCCTTATACCTAAGTTTCTTACATAGATGCCCTTAGACGATGTCATACATAACGCAAACATTTTTGTGACTTGTCAAAACAGAACTTAAAATCAAAATTGTGCAATTTCTCAACTGCATAACTCTCGATGACATTAAATACCAACAAATTATGACCAAAACTCACTAATCACCTCAAATCATCAAACAAATTAGTAAAATAAATAGCAACAAAAATTACAGTGATCAAAATGACCCTAGTTGTAGTCAAATCGAATTGCCTTGAATTAATAAACTGCATAACTCTCTAAATAATTAAATTACGAGCACACACTCAAAATTCACATGAAATCAAACTGAATTATAGTCATGTAGTGGATTTTCTACTTGTGGGTGCGTATGTGCCTTGAAGCTTGGATATATGTGTGGGTGGGCTTTGTATTTGTAAGTGTGAAAAACAAGGGTAGAAGATATGAGTAATAGTAGTAAATCTATAAGTTTTGTAGTCTTGGCCTATTTTTCTTGAAACGCCCATAATTTCTTTACTTTGAACAACGATTCACCATCCAAAAATCAAATCTAATTACAACACTCACATCAAATTGAACCCATGCCATCAATATAACATAAACTCTAACCAAAGATGGACCCGTGCCTCAAAGTATTGTGTAATACCAAAAATTTGCCATTTTGAAATACAATTGAAGACAGCTTAATTTAGATTTATAAAGTTAAATGAAATAATGCATATCACATAAGAAAAAGCTTCAAATAGTTTCTTTCAACGTTACAGTAATTATATGAATAGACGAAGTTTACTTCCCCTCGAATTCCTGTCCTAATTATGCTCAATGCTGAAGGAAGAGTTATCAAGTTTTAAATGAAAAAAAATGCACTTTGATCTATGAATGCAAAGCTTAGGCAATTTGAAATACAAATAAAACAAAACTACAAATATATGTCCATAGCACCAAACAAAGTAGGATTAGGGTTTTGAATGTGGTAACGCACAACTATTTGAAACAATTGCTTTGATCGTATGAAATGAGATATCAGAATCCTTTTAAATTAAATATAAGTGCACACGGTTCGAGTGAAAAAAAAAAATTTGCATTACAATTTGAGGTCCAATAAGGCACTCATTGAGTTTATAAATGCATGGATGACCCAATTGGTCTTCAAACTTGGGTACTGAACGTTAACTAGGGAGCATATCTTCCTCGAGGTGCAAGTCCTTCAAAAGGTTGGATTGTAAGTTCTTATGGATCCTCAGTGGTCTATTTGAATGAATTGCCCACAAGTGTAACATTCTACTTGAATTTCTGAACTCTCTTTTTCATTTTTACTTAACTATTACTGTTTTGCATGAAATGAAGTTTTTATATAGATGTATCAAATAATTATTTTGGTTTTGCCCAATCATGCTAAACTATGCCATTTTCAAACTAATTTGCTTAAAAATTGAGTTACTCTACTAAGTTGTTGATGCTCACCCTACATTATTTTCCTCTTTCAGATGTGAGAATAAGGGGAGATCTATATATAGTAACCCGCCAAGGTTTCTATAAGACTTAGGAAGTTGTATTTGAAACATGTAAAAGAATAAAAGAAAACCTATTATATAACGTGTACTTAACTGAATAGTAGTTTTAATAGGTTGAGATGTGTATATAAGTTATGCATATGTTTATATAGAAATATGTGGTTTGTATATTGTGGGTTATTATACTATACTACACTGTGACTCTGTTATTATGTTATGATGTTCTGTGGATTAAAGTAACACCTCTCACATGCCTGGCCGATCCGGGTTGTGACACTAAGCCCATAAAGTAACAGTAATAGAAACAGAGCACTAAGAAATGAAGTCCATGTGACCACCACCAAGGATCAAAACGATCTTAAGGGAGGAATAAAAAGTACCTCGAAAACAAAGATGGCAAGCAAAAGATGAAGAACCGAAACATCAACTAGACAAGCACCAAATGATAAGGAACCTAAGCCCAAAACCTCCTAAATACCCTACACCTTCAATTGACTTCTCTCAAATGTCACAAGAACACTTTAAGGGTTGCTAAGAGAATCTGGGAAAGGGAAAGGCACTTGGGATCTGCAGAAGTTTCTGGTAAGGTGATAAACTATGTTTTTGAAAGGTTTAAATAAGGAATTTTGGTGATTCTCTCTCATCGTGTACATTAAATGCGCCTGTACGCCTCTCCAAGTGGCGCAATATAAGCAGCATGGTCCAAAAAATGATGCACCGCTTACGTCCTACGTCTGCAAGACATCATAATCCTAGGAAAATTGCCCTGTCATGTCCTTTCAACTGACTAATACACTAGGGACTCGTCTTAGTGAGGAACAAAACCCCCCCTTTTTTGTTGATCCAGAGGAACAACACATCAAAAGCATTGGAACTCAATCCCAATCTAATGCCCAATACAGACAAGTCGAGCTCAAGACTGAGGCAATTGATAATAACAAAAATAAGTGTAAGGATATCTCAGTATCTCGTCTACAGCCAAGCTCAATAACAAGGTCTAACCCCCGACCTCTAGTTTCACATCTAACCTCAGACAAAGGTGTCCAGGTCGTCCACGTACGACCTCAGGCAAGCATGACATGGTCGTCCATATAATCTCACAAGGAAGTTCAATATTTTTAGCTAAAGTCAAGAATATAGATCAAACTCCTTTATTCACGAGTGATTGATACCTAATTATAACATTTTATTGTGCCTCTTTTGGACTAATTATACTTTGATGGAGTTCAAATGGTGATGTTTCAGGTGCTAAAGTGAGAAAAAAGGGTCAAGCATAACAAATACAACATTTAAGTGTAACAACAGTGCTTTAAGGATCAAACAATGGAAAAGCTTGGAGGACAGCCTTCACGTTCGAACGGAAGGGACCGTTCGAACGTTCCCCTGAATTTAACGAAGACCAGGCGTGTTGCAGACAGACCCTGGAGGATAAAGCCTAACGTTCGAACACCAAGCCTCGTTCGAACGCATCATCACATTCGAACGACTATCCCACGTTCGAACGATACTGGAAACACTGACACGATCAGGCTGACTAGAAGACTTCGCGTGTGTAGACTCCCAAGCCAGAAGAAAGACCCTCAGGCACATGGGTGCCATGATCGACTGAATCTGGAGTGTTTGAAGACTCTGATAGTTGCAGGGAGTTGGTGGATGACTATGACAGAGATGACTTCAACCCACGTGAAGCCTGAGAACACAGAATATAAAGCAAAAAAATAGCCTTCACGTTCGAACGGAAGGGGCCGTTCGAACGGTCTCACTGATAGACTGCAACTTGCCCGATTCTTTGTCTGAACTTTAGATTTTCTCTTTGACTCGTCCAGCACTTTTCTTTCACCCCTCCCTTGCTCTTCTCTACCTATATATACTCCCCTTTTGGGAGCGTTTGAGGACACACTTTGGGGAGAGATATCAAGAGCTCTCCTCTTGAAGAATACCTAGTCTTTATATGTATTTTAGTGTTTCATTTTAATTCAAGTACTTATTTTCTAGTTCTTTTAATTCAAGTCTTTACATTCTAGCTCTTTTAATTCAAGTCTTTATTATAGTTGGGAAGTTCAATTCCCTACTTGTCTTCATCTTTATTATAGTTGGGAAGTTCAATTCCCTACTTGTTTTCATCTTTATTATAGTTGGGAAGTTTAATTCCATACTTGTATTGTTAAACTCTTGCATTTTATGTTCTTGTCTTTACATTAATGCTCTTACTTTCTTGCTTTCAATTAAGTCTTACACCTTCTTTATTTAAGCTTATCTTCTTCTTAGAGGAGTGAAACTCTTGCACTTTTCTAGAGCTTTACCAAAGCCAAGAATGGTGGAATGTGATTCACTCATTCTTTGTTGAAGATCTAGCTTTCTTTTACTTTCTTTCACTTCCATTGCTTGAGCATCCTCTTCCTAGAGGAGTGAAACTCTTTCACTTTTCTAGAGCGTTCCCAAAGCCAAGAAAGGTAGAACGTGATTCACTCATTCTTCATTGAAGATCAACTTCGGAGTTCCTCTACTTGGAGGGATGAGTACCATTCACTTTTCTAGCTTTGCCCAAGCCATGAAGAGTGAGTAGTCCTCATTTACTCTTTAGGGAGAGGTGATAAATATGTAATGACCATCCGGATATTATACTTGTGCATTTCTTTCACACTTCAATGCTTTATTTACTTGCTTAGTGGGAGAATGGATGAGTTAAGCAAAGTTAGGGTAACTTGCACAACCAAAGGATATTTCTATGGTAAATGGATAACTCCTACATAGAAAGATCCGTTGGTTCAAAGCAAGTACCCTAGCTAGTTCTTTGTGTAATCAATGGATATTTCTATGGTAAATGGATGACTCCTTCTAGAAAGATTCATTGATTCAAAGTAAAGAACCCCGGCTAGTATTTTGTATAACTAAGGGTTCTTTTCTATGGTAAATGGATGACTCCTTCTAGAAAGATCCGTTGTGTGAGACAAATACTCCGGGATAGAACTTCAAGATAGACTCCTCAATCTCCATCACCATTGCACTTCATAAAAAGGATGGAGCTTTAACCCAGTCTATCCTTATCTTCCAAATAACTCACTGTTGACACGGGAGTTAGTTGAGTTACAAAGCACAAGTGTAATACGCCGGATAATTCATTACATATCCTGAACCTCGAACTAAAGAGTAACTTTAATTATATTAAAATCTTATATTTTGTCTAGAAAAAAAAATCTCTTGAAAAGAATTTAATATTCTATTCAAGAAACCACCCACTTCTCACAAAAACTCTAAAATGTTGCAATCAATCGGTCTTCATTTCAACTTACTTTGAAAACATTAAAACATATTCCCTGTGGATTCGACTCCGAAACTAAACCGGATTATTACTACAGCTTGACCGCCTGCACTTGGGTGCACACATTTCGGATCAAGTCAAGTTTTTGGCGCCGTTGCCGGGGAGTATTTGGTAAAAGTGTTGAAAAGGTAAAAAGCGGTAAGACTTTTCCTTTCTGTATATATTCTTGGTTGCTGTAAATAATTTATTTCTTATTATGTTATTTTATGTCTGAGGACGCTCCTAACCAGAACAATTTGCCAGGAGAATCTTCAGGGTCTGTGAACCAATCTGAACCAAATTCACCTAGATCAATAGCAGACTCGTGTGAGAGTAACATGGCAAATAATGATAGAAATGGAGACATGCCTCCACGGGAGGAAGAAGTGCCTAACACTCGAACTTTGAGGGATTACTTGAATCCCACAAGAAATAGTGCACCCTCGTGTTTTGTATTCCCTCCAGATGCCCCCCTTTACTGTAAAGCAGGGGACAGCTCAGTTACTACCTGAATTTCATGGATTAGAGATAGAGAATCCATACTTGCATATGAAAGATTTTGAGGAAGTGTGTGGAACATTCCAAGATAATTCTGAACTGGCCAAGATGAAACTTTTTTCTTTTTCAGTAAAGGATAAAGTTAAACAATGGCTAAATTCTTTAAAAGCTTCTTCCATGCCTAACTTGCAAGCCTTTCAAAATGAATTTTTCAGAAAACTTTTTCCCTTACATAGGACCAATACACTCAAAAGGCAAATCATGAATTTTTCGGTCAAAGAAGGAGAAACTTTTTATCAAAGTTGGGAGAGATTCAAAAATCTGCTCCAAGCCTGCCCTCATCACTCTTTTGAAAATTGGACCCTAGTGGGATTTTTTTATGACTCCTTACCAACTAGACTGTGTCAATTTGTTGAAATGATGGCGCAAGGAGAATTCATGAGTAAAAGTCTAGAGGAGGCATTCAATTTTTTCGATACCATATCTGATAGCTCTCAAATGTGGAACTCAGCCGCTCCTACCAGTGTTGAATCCAAACCATCCACTTCCCAATGGGGAAAGTATGTCTTGAGAGAAGATGATGACTTGAGAGCAAAAATGTCCACCTTGTCTCGAAAGCTTGAAGCTTTAGAGATGAAAAAAATTCATCAGGTAGATATCATCCCTCCCACTGAACAAGTATGTGGAATCTGTGCATTGACAGGACATCCTACTGGGGACTGTCCTACTATCCCTACATTCAAAGAAGTCATGTTGGAACAAATAAATACAATCTCCAATTTCAACAAG
The DNA here is from genome assembly GCA_023539305.1 of Ilex asprella. NCBI lineage: Eukaryota > Viridiplantae > Streptophyta > Magnoliopsida > Aquifoliales > Aquifoliaceae > Ilex > Ilex asprella. The sequence goes on from CM042191.1 coordinate 13,665,849, forward strand.
CCCTACTCCAACCCATACTCTGAAACATACAATGCAGGGTAGCGAAACCACCCGAATTTCAGTTGGAGGAACACACAACCAATTCCCATGAATCAAACTCAAAATCCACAGCCACCACCACAAGGGCCTCCTGCATATCAACCATACCAACCACCACACAAGAGGAACCTTGAAGATACATTGAATCAGTTCATGCAAACCCAAATGAACTTCAATATCCATTCCACTCAATCCTTCACTGATTTCAAATCACAAACCACTCAATCCTTCGAAGATCTCAAAAGCCACATTCAGAAGTTGACTCAATCCATGGTTACACATGAGAAAGGCAAATTCCCTGCCCAACCAAAACCCCCACAAGATCAAGCTCAAGCTTTAACTACACTAAGAAGTGGCAAGGTGATTAACAAAACCGTAAGAAACATGCTAATTCCAAAGTCAAGATCTGAGTCAATCCAAATCGACTCACCATTAAAGCCTGACCTCGTGATTGAAAAAGAACCCATGAGTGAATAAGAACCAGAGCCATCAAAGGAAGAAGAACCCTCATGTTCTATTCCTGCTCCCTTCCCTCATAAACTAAAACCAAACAGAAGGTGAATAATCAAGATGAAATTTACGAGCTTTTCAATCAAGTAAAAATCAATATCCCACTTCTGGAAGCAATTCAATAAGTCCCATCATATGCCAAGTTTCTAAAAGACTTGTGCACAGTCAAGAGAAGCCAAAATGTCCAAAAAAGAGCATTCCTGACAGAACAAGTCAGTGCCCAGCTTCAATGGAAAACCCCTCAAAAATACAAGGACCCTGGATGTCCAACTGTTTCTTGTGTCATCGGAGACTTCAAAATTGAACAAGCACTTCAAGATCTCGGAGCCAGTGTCAATCTATTGCCCTATTCTGTTTACCAGCAATTGGGTCTAGGTGAACTCAAACCCACTTGTGTCACACACCAGTTGGCCGATAGATCTGTCAAAATCCCTAGGGGCATTATTGAAGATGTACTTGTCCAAGTAAATAGCTTTGTCTTCTCTGTTGACTTCATTGTTCTAGATACTCAGCCAACATTACATCCTGATGATCAAATTTCCATTATTCTTGGTCGACCCTTCCTAGAAACTTCTAATGCTCTGATCAATTGGAGGAACGGAGTAATGAAATTAATTTTTGGAAATATGACTCTGGAGCTAAATATTTTCAAGATTGCCAAACATCCAGAAGAAGATACGGAATTGGAAGAATTGAATTCCATTGAGTCATTGGTTCATGAACATGTGAATCGAACCTTCTGTGAGGAATCTGTTGAATCCTGTCTGCTAGAATTAAGTATAGGTGACTTAAAAAATGATAACCCAGATTCACCCAGTTGCCCTACTCATGCTGTTGAGATAAGGGCACCCAAATTCAAGGAAACTTCACCAAGTGGCATAAAGCAAACCTTGTTAAGTGACAAGCCACCAAAGCCTGAATTGAAACCCCTCTCAATGGTAATTTCATCAGAGGGCATGGAAGTTGACAAAGCAAAAATAGATCCGGCTGGAAAATCCCACCTTTTCGAAAGTATGATTTGCGGGAAGTTAAAACCAATCTTGGATGATTCTATTAAAAATGTGGAAACTATCATTTTAATGGAACCAGAATATTCCTCCGAAATTCGCACCTGCCGACACTCAAAAGGTTTGGATCAAGAAGAAAACCGATCCGTAAAGACGCCTTTATAAGGCTCTCTCTTTTTGCTCTTTTCCCACGATCATCGCTTTTTGACCCCCCCGCTTTTCTTTCCTTTTCGTTTCTTTCTTCTTCTTTCGTCTTTGTCTCACTGCTTTCCTTAACCAGACCCACACCCCAACCCCATGACCACCCATTCCACAAACACCATCTTTTGTTACATGCTTTGTATTTTACTGTTATATTTACTTATGGCACTCTTACTTTTATTCGCACTCACACACAAGGATTTTCTATCGATCCGAAATCCAGATTTTCCGAAAGATCTTTCACTGATTTGTAGGGTTTGGCAAAAGAAATGGGTCTGCACCTTCAGCTTCATCTCCAAGATCTTCAAATGGTAAATTCGAAACATTGGGGACAATGTTCGGTTTAGGTTGGGGGTGAGAACTAAAGTTCATATTTTGTGTCATATTTTGTGTCATTGCCTGTAAAATTTTTAATATTTTGTGTCATTGCCTGTAAAATTTTTAAATTTTTATTATTATTATTACTATTGTTGTAGTTCTATGTACTGTGATGATCATGTTTGTGAGCCAGTTTAATTTGTCTTTGTGACTGGTAGACGTTAAAGAACCGGATAGTGAGTCTAGGAATCATGGATGTTAAACCTTTGTGGTTTAGTTTAGGAGCTCTACGCAATTTTCAGCAGATGTACATAATGTGATCATGAGAAAAGCAAGGCTGGTAAGGAAAAATGAGATCCGAAAACAGCAAGCAAAACCACTCTGTGGCAGAAGCACTTATGCTAAACGCCGACGGGCCAAGAGACTTGGTACCTGTAAACAGTGTGGCCGGGTATTTCATGAGAAAAGATACAATCAGTGCTCTGAATTGATCTCCGGTCGTGCACTCGATCGATTAGACTGGATAGTGAATAGGCAGAGTAAGGATTATCCTGACACGCCATCCTATTCCGGTGCTATGCTTAACCGGTTTGTACAACAAGAGATTGGAAGAGTCACTGGTTGTTTGAATTACACAGAAGATGACTCGGATTAAATTGTTTCCTAACCAAAGCTGTGGAAAATTGTATTGTATTTGTTTTTGGAGAATAAAAGCCAACGGTCCGAATTACTTGTAAGTAAGTGTGAAAATTTTCTTTTTACTTCATTTTGTGCATGCTTTTATTTTTGCATAAATTTTTGACCAAATTTATGGGCTGAGTAAAGAAATGTCCAAAAAAGCCAACTTTAAGTGTGGGTAGGGATCGTTCTTGAGACGCCAGAAAATTTGGATTAAAAACTTAGTGTTTTGTTCCTGTAGTTCAGTTGTATACAGCATAGAAAAATTTTTGAGTTTTGGTTCAACGTTCGAACGAAACTGACTGGCTCATTGGCGTTCGAACGGTGAATCACGTTCGAACGGTACTATCAGACTATAAAAACCAGCGTCGTCTTCCTCAGTTCAAAATTTTCAAAACACTCTCAAACTCAAAAACTCAAAAGACCCTTCCTCTTCCCAGACCTCCACTCACCTCCATTCACCATTTCGACCCCATAGCAACCTTACCCATCCCTTCCCCACCTCAAAAATGTAAAACCCTACCCAAGAATCCCGATTTTCAGTCGCCTGTTCACCTGCCATCCCCACAACCACGTTCGAACGGTTCCAGTCGTTCGAACGACCATGCCAGGAACAAAAATGCCTGCCAGGCCAACCAGGGTGTTAACCAAGAGCCTAATTTCGTAGAAGAGATGATCACGGAGAGGGAGGGAAGGCAGAGAAGGGTGAGATATGACAAAACAAGGTTTTCCAGTGCTCTCAAGGCTGAAAGGTACGAAAATTTCTACCAAAATCACACCATAATTTGTGAGAGAGATGTTATTATTGATGATTTTGCTGAGTTAGGATTACTTGTGGAGATGGAGAGGAGAGATTGGTTGTGGTGTTTATTGAAAGGAGGAGAGGTCGTGGTTGATTTAGTGAGAGAATTCTACTCCAATGCGGAGTATGATGTTAAAGAGATTGTTACATATGTGAGAGGCATCCACATTGTGGTGGATGAGGCCTATCTCAAGGAAATGAGGCCAGATATGCCTCCAGTGGAGAACCCAGTCTACCCACCACCACAGGATGTGAGTATGGATTTGGTTGGGAAAGAATTGACTAGAGTAGATAACTTTTCATGGGGAGGAATGAGATTTTTGAAACAAGGAGAGATGACTGATAAATACAAAATGCTAAATTTGATTGTGGTATCGAACTTTGCACCTGTGAAGCGCTCAAATGAAGTTCTCTCTGATATGGCACGACTACTTTATGCCATAAGGAAGGGTCACAGCATAAATCTCCCCTCCCTCATTTTATCCGAGATGAAGAAAGGGTGCGAGGCAAAGAAAAGTGCCTTGCCCTTCGGCACCCTAGTGACTGAGATTTGCAAAGACCAAGGAGTGAGAGTGCGGCCTGAGATGATTATAGAGAAACCAATGGGGGCGCTCAACAAGGGATCTTTCAAGCACAGCCGAGGCCATAGTGGCACCCCCGCGGTTAGATATGAGGAGCCACCCACTCAGAGGGCTGATGAGGTGCAGGAGGAGGTTGACCACCGGGAGGAGATATATATTAACAGAGAGCTACAGGAAGAGGAAGACCAGGCACAGACTGAGGCACCTGGCCCCAGTACCAGCACCCACAGATCTCTACGAGAGATTATGATGGATATCAGGGCTGATCAAGCCAAGATTCTCCAGCAGCAGGAGGAGATTCTTAGCTACTTTCGGAGTGGTGCTGGTGGTGCTTCTGCTAGTAGAGCTCGAGCTAATGATGGCGATGCATGAGATAGAGTCCCTTCTTTTGTTTGTTTTTGTGTGGTGATTTTTCTGCAACCATGAAAGATGTGTTTATTTTTTTTGTGAATGATTGCTTCTTTTTGTTGTTTAGTTTGTTGGATATTTTTAAAATTTTGGTCATAGATCACTTTTTTGGATAAATTGAACTATCAATGCTAATGATGTGAATGATCATATTTAAGGGAATGCATGGTTTGATTTAGCACTTTTATTTTGTTTGAATGCATATGTAGTATAATATTGTGAACTAATGAATTTTGAAACAGTGATGTGTTGCGACTGTTGTCATAATATCTAACTCACATGATCATCTTGGCACCTGTCTGGACAATCTCAACTTTGAACCACAATTCTTGATAAATGGTGTTTTCTCTGTGCTTAAATTGTCAAATATGTAGAAATGTTTATCAATTTTTTTAAAGGGTGCAAAGGTGATCAAACTCGAAAATGGAATCAGTATATAACCAATATCCCTCAAAACATTTAACATAACCCGTGGAGATGACAAAGAAACATTGGTAAGTTTCGAACCTTCCGATGCTTTTGAGAGGATACTAACGATTACTCAAAGAAAGGTTATTTCACATTCCATCCTTCAATGATCTCATTAACTTTGCTTTGATTGATGCAATTAAAGTGATCTGTTTTCATAACTCACAGAAAAATTTTGCATACACATACATGTGCACCTACTTGAGAAAGGACCTTAGGCCATCTTTGGGTCAACTTTGAGCCTCAGCTTATTCGTTCACAGAACAATGACCTTCGACAGCCATGATTGAGCCTTCAAACGTATGAATTCTCTTCCAAAAAGCCAGAAAAGTGACCGAGCCACAAGAAAATATACTTGACATACCCTGCTATCTAATTTTCTTACATCCTCTTTTAAAGCAAAATGTTACAAAAATTTAAGGAAAATAAAAAAGGCAATGGTGGCTACTGTTCCATGAAGGAAAAGAAAATCGATGAAAACAACCCACAAAAGGGGAAAGAGACCGAAAGATAGGGACTTGCCAAGAAAGTGAAAAATGAGAAAATAAGATAAAGAAGTCCCATGCCCAAGCAAAATATTGAAAAGCCAAACAGAGGTGTGCTAAAATGCATAAAAGAGATAGCTTTTGAACTCCATTGACGTCATTTCGTTAGCCACTGACCTCTGGCCCCAATTCAACCTACTAAAAGTCCTAGGTGATCTCAAGTTCGTTGCATGTGTATGTCTCCGACTAAGAGTGGGATATGTTACCACATTATTTTATTTGTATCAATATTCTTTCATGAGATTATGCCAACATATGATTAGTTTGAATCCAAAAAGCTTCATTCATTACGCATGTAGTCTTCCGATTGGCCATCTTCTGACTACATGCCCGGTGAGAAATAAGTCACTATAATCGGAGCAAATTCTTTGTTGAGGGTATACCTTTGAGAGATTTGTGAAATCAAAACTATCAATGGTGAGTGATAAGCGGAATGTTCGTTATATATCAACTCTTGTTTCGAGAATGATCATCCCATTCGTAAGGAAATTTCAAATGCTAATATGACAAGTGCTAATTTTTGCATAAAATTAATACCATTGGAAAAGAAATGTGGAGGATAAGTCAAGATTGAGGGATGGGTGTCTCAGTAATCATGTTGATGAGTCACTTGCATCAACAATTTTACATGCACATCTGTCCTACCGAAGTTTATGGGTAGCTTCACTGGAAACCCTCACGAGACACCACTCGTCCACTAGGATAAACCTAGGGGTTTAACGGCTTGTTGCATAAGCTAAATGCAACCGGATAACCTACGAAAAAGTTATTAGAAATAGATTTCTTTATTGTTGTATTACTAGGGACTAGCAATATCTAGGTTGGGGGTTGTGATTGATACCCAATTATAACATTTTATTGTGTCTCTTTAGGACTAATTATACTTTGATGGAGTTTAAATGGTGATGTTTCAGGTGATAAAGTGAGAAAAAAGGGTCAAGCATAACAAATACAACATTTAAGTGTAACAGCAGTGCTTTAAGGATCAAACAATGGAAAAGCTTGGAGGACGGCCTTCACGTTCGAACGGAAGGGACCGTTCGAACGTTCCCCTGAATTTAACGAAGACCAGGCGTGTTACAGACAGACCCTGGAGGCTAAAGCCTAACGTTCGAACACCAAGCCTCGTTCGAACACATCATCACATTCGAACGACTATCCCACGTTCGAACGATACTGGAAACACTGACACGATCAGGCTGACTGGAAGACTTCGCATGTGCAGACTCCCAAGCCAGAAGAAAGACCCTCAGGCACATGGGTGCCATGATCGACTGAATCTGGAGTGTTTGAAGACTCTGATAGTTGCAGGGAGTTGGTGGATGACTATGACAGAGATGACTTCAACCCACGTGAAGCCTGAGAACACAGAATATAAAGCAAAAAAATAGCCTTCACGTTCGAACGGAAGGGGCCGTTCGAACGGTCTCACTGATAGACTGCAACTTGCCCGATTCTTTGTCTAAACTTCAGATTTTCTCTTTGACTCGTCCAGCACTTTTCTTTCACCCCTCCCTTGCTCTTCCCTGCCTATATATACTCCCCTTTTGGGAGCCTTTGAGGACAAACTTTGGGGAGAGAGATCAAGAGCTCTCCTCTTGAAGAATACCTAGTCTTTATATGTATTTTAGTGTTTCATTTTAATTCAAGTACTTATTTTCTAGTTCTTTTAATTCAAGTCTTTACATTCT
>CM042191.1:13673106-13691187 GCA_023539305.1 Ilex asprella
CTTGTCTTCATCTTTATTATAGTTGGGAAGTTCAATTCCCTACTTGTTTTCATCTTTATTATAATTGGGAAGTTTAATTCCATACTTGTATTGTTAAACTCTTGCATTTTTTGTTCTTGTCTTTACATTAATACTCTTACTTTCTTGCTTTCAATTAAGTCTCGCACCTTCTTTATTTGAGCTTATCTTCTTCTTAGAGGAGTGAAACTCTTGCACTTTTCTAGAGCTTTACCAAAGCCAAGAAGGGTGGAATGTGATTCACTCATTCTTTGTTGAAGATCTAGCTTTCTTTTATTTTCTTTCACTTCCATTGCTTGAGCATCCTCTTCCTAGAGCAGTGAAACTCTTCCACTTTTCTAGAGCTTTTTCAAAGCCAAGAAAGGTAGAACGTGATTCACTCATTCTTCGTTGAAGATCAACTTCGGAGTTCCTCTACTTGGAGGGATGAGTATCATTCACTTTTCTAGCTTTACCCAAGCCATGAAGAGTGAGTAATCCTCATTTACTCTTTAGGGAGAGGTGATAAATATGTAATGACCATCCGGATATTATACTTGTGCATTTCTTTCACACTTCAATGCTTTATTTACTTGCTTAGTGGGAGAATGGATGAGTTAAGCAAAGTTAGGGTAACTTGCACAACCAAATGATATTTCTATGGTAAATGGATAACTCCTACATAGAAATATCTGTTGGTTCAAGGCAAGTATCCTAGCTAGTTCTTTGTGTAATCAATGGATATTTCTATGGTAAATGGATGACTCCTTATAGAAAGATTCATTGATTCAAAGTAAAGAACCCCGGCTAGTATTTTGTATAACCAAGAGATATTTTCTATGGTAAATGGATGACTCCTTCTAGAAAGATCCGTTGTGTGAGACAAATACTTCGGGATAGAACTTCAAGATAAATCTCCATCACCATTGCACTTCATAAAAAAGATGGAGCTTTAACCCAGTCTATCTTTCTCTTCCAAATAACTCACTGTTGACACGGGAGTTAGTTGAGTTATAAAGCACAAGTGTAATACGCCGGATAATTCATTACATATCCTGAACCTCGAACTAAAGAGTAACTTTAATTATATTAAAACCTTATATTTTGTGTTCTTCTTTACTCTCTAGCTTCTATCTTTACTTTACACCTCCTATAACATGCTACTGAGCCCCTAGGCTCTGTCATTCACTGTTCACTCACTCGTTGTTCTTACTATAATCACTGCTTCATAGCCTTGAACTTCTCAATTTAAGTGGCTAACTCTCGCCTTTAAATTATAACTCTCGCTCCTTTACTTTAAGATTTCTTAAAAGGTCTCTAAGTCCGACTAAGGTGATCATGAGGATTATCATTTCTCCTTTTTTCTTATTTTTTGTCGTTTCATATTTGATTTTTTGTTTTGGCAAATTCTGATTGTGTTACAGGCAGAGAAAAGGTTGTGTGATGAAAGGCATAGTGAAAGGGAAACTTGGCTGTCATGAGCTCAAAAAAGCAAACTAGCTTGGATGCGGAAATAGCTAGGACCAACTCGCCCAGAGTCTTCATGGGGCTAGAAGCCAGCCATATCTGGAACTCATGCGTGGATAAGGGATTAGATCAAGTCAAATCAAAATTAATTGGTGGATAAGATCCCAATACCCATGGTGAAAGAGAACACCCAAAAAGCTCGGTCAAAAAGATAAGCAACTAAATGCAGTACGATGCATTCTTTCTCTGATTTCTCTTTAATCGACCTAAGAATTAGAGGGTTGATCTCAAAAGTTTTTTTTGGCCTTTCACTTGTTTTAAAGTTTATCCGAAAATTTCAAATAGATTCATTCAACGGTCATCAAAATTTTTTTCAAAATTATTTAAAGTACACTGTGCATTCAGATACAGGTTATCCTTAGTGAAATCTTAAACAGTAGTGGCACAAAATGTATTTGACTACAATTTTTGGTATAAGTTTTTTTTTTAGAATCCTGTCCTCTAAACTTTATTAATTGATTTTGATCACCCCAAACCCAATGACATTTATGTAATTTTCATCTAAACTACAACATAAGTACGATCTTAAGGCAAACTGAAAGGAATTTGGATAGTTGAGAGAATAATTTTGAACACAAACACATACACAAAAAAAAAAAAAAAAAAGCACTTGCACACACACACATATACAAACAGACACCCCCCCCCCCCAACACACACATATGTATTAGAGGTGCAAAATAAAAAATTAAAATAATTTAGAGGATCGAAGTGTAATTTACTCTTATAAGTAACAAATATATTTTGGAATCGATGAAAAGCACTTTTATTGTTCAAAATTTGAAAAGTCCAAGTAGAGGTGCAATTTGGTAAGTTAAACCCATACCTAATTTGAGTCCCACCCAAAATATTTGGCATTTGATCACAAATTTCTATTATAGGATTGGTTTTAAGCGAATAAGCAAATAAACTCAATTTAAACTCAGCTGGTTCAACTTGAATTGAACACATTTTGTTGTGTAACTTAATTGATAACGAAACATAGATCCAATTTGACCTGAATTCTAGTAGTATTAAAAATTCAATTCTTTAAACGGCTTCAAATTTCAACTTGATTTATAAATTTTAAGAATTAAAATATATATTTTGGGTTAAATTTGAGTTCAAGTTGAACTAGACTTACGGGTTTTATAGTATGAGTTGAGCCCGAGTTAACCTCTTAAATTGCTCAAATTTCACCCCTCAATAAAAGAGTGTCAAGAAAATGCCCACAAAAAACAATCGAAAGGAAAGAAAAGTTTTGCTTCAAGAGTTGAAGTTGTTGCCATACTTCTGTTAGTTTGGTGAAAAGGTGTCCATGCCAAATAGAGGGAGCTCCCTCTTGGCTTTTTCATCTCCTATCGTACTTCCTTGAATCCATTGGTTGATGAAAATGTCGTCAAACCACAGCAGGCAAAGCAGCATGAGTTGGTTTTTACAAGTCATTTCATCATCACATTCTCAAGCACCTTATATCATTTTAAGCATTGTTAGCCTACCAAATTGGCCTTTTTTTTATTTTCGTCCCTTAATTAGTAAAATATTACTTCGCTTTTGGTTCCTTATTTGGATTGAACTCTTTTGAATGATGCTATATAGCCCACCCATTTAATGAAATATAATCCTTTTCGTCTCCAAGTTGCTACTCCAATTTGTTGCTCTAATCAACTATTGTCGTTGGATAAACATGAATGAGATTTCTTGTTTTTTTAGTTTAACGGTGAGGGAGTCAGGGTCAACTTATGTGCACTCGACAAATTCTCTTTCTAGTCTAGTCAAAAACAGATTATCCACGCTAGAATTAGAATATTCATGAGGGATAATTTCTTATAACTTGGTTAAAAAAAATTCTCAAAATTTAAACTCATCATGTCATTCCAACAACAATAATACATTGGATCGACAAATGTGTCAATAAAATGGGTCCAAATAGTATTTTTAAGGTTTTGATTTATTGGACGTCATATCAGCTAATATAAAGTAAGAGATAAAGAGCTTTCAATTTCATGTGTCATTTGCATGAAGAATTGGTAATAGAGCATCAAAAGATGCCCGATTCATTGGAGAATTGATTATATGGCATGAGTAAGCATTGGCTTTATAAAGTCTCTCCTATTTTCAGATATTCCGTCATAATAAAATCACTACCATCTCCTTGGAAAAAAATAATGAAAACATATGAAAATCACCCTAACTCGTAACTTTCAAAATCGTGCTTCCTTTTCTAATGCATGGGCCATGTTTTCTCCCTCTTTTTTCCCAAGGGCGGTTCGGTTGAGAATAAAAGAATGATGGAAATTAAAAATGATAGAAATAAAGTAAAAGAAAAAAAAATAAAAAAATTATATTTTCATGTATTTGGTTAGGATAAAAATTTTGCAAAAAATATTTTTTAAAAAAATCATTCTATTGTTTGAAAGAAAGGAAAGTCATAAGAAAAAAAATTAATTGTCTAAATTATCCTTAATTATATTAAATTTGTCTAAAGAAGAAAAAAATATGTATTATAATTGAAAGTTAAAATTTTTTTTTAAAATAAGTGGCTCTAACCTAATTCTATGACAAGCACGAAAGTCTTTGGATCAAATTATATGGTTAATTAAATTCATATTAATATTTTTTAAAATTAATAACTAATAAAATATTTTAAGAAAAATAAGGGTAAAATGAAAAATTAGTTATAGATCACAACTTTTTTGTATTTTTTACAAAAAATAAAATAAAATTGGTTAGTTGTGAGAAAATTCAAATATCGAAGTAAATTATTTTTTCCATCATTTTTTATTTCATGCTAATCGAACACATAATTTTTTTTAAAAAAATCTATTTCTTGCATTTTCTACCATTCTCCCGCTAAACAAACAGACCCTAAGATAAATCTCATAAATACCCCCCCTAAACTATGGCTTTTATTTTAAATTACCCTCTTAACTTTCAATCGACCATTTTCGTTAAGATTAACCGTTAAATAAAATAAATTAATGTCTATCTTAACGAAATCTGTCTCATTCAACGTTAATATTAACGAAATTTGTCCTATTTATCAATTAATATTAACAGAATGGGTCGATTGAAATAAATTACTTAATTCAAGGGATAAATTGAGAGAATTAAAAGTTCATTCGCAATTTAAAACAAATATCATAGCTTATGGGGTCATTTATGAGATTTTCCATTTTTTTTCCTTTCTATCTTGCTAGAAAAGTAGATTCTTGTTTGGGTATCCATTGGGATCATTACTAGTGCCCCATTTGATCAAAGTATATATATATATATATATATATATATTACTAGTGTCCCACATGTACAGGTCCAGTGATACCACTGGATTAATCAAATGATGCCCAGCCTTCTTTCAAATTTGATGGACATGATAGCATCTTCCTTTATATTTGCATGTAATCATTCCTCCACCACCCTCCACATTCTTCTTAAACAAGCCATCAGCCGTGCCTCCAAGCCCTGCTAAATTACATTCATACTTTCATAGGATGCCATGTTTTATTCTTATTGAGATGAGATGGGTTCTTTATATGTTTTTTCTTTGGATAACTAAGCGGTATAACACTTATCCAATCTTTTCAACATGCAATTATCTTACATCGTGTAATTACGTGGATATATACATGATAATAGGCACTTTGGATTATTCTTTATCGGATCATAAAAACCCACTTTCTGAAATTCTCTTCCTTCTCTTTGGGATTGAACAGCAATTGCAACACAGGATCATAAAGTTGTGTATGATATCTTAACTCTTATTTGATGGAAGAATTAGTATTCTAGTGATAAAGGAGCCACCATTAAAAACGGGTTCAGAACTTTGAATCTCACCACCATCACTTAATAATTAAAACATATTATAATTTATGATTGCGCTTTCATTGTTCATCACATCTAAAATGTGTTTAGTTCAGCAAAGATTCCGCATTACTAGCAAGATATTATCGTTCTTTTCTTTTTCTTTTTTTATAAGTGAAAAAATGTGTGGTAGTAAAGGAGACCACTTAAAGACCATTCTGATAGGCTTTTACTAGTAGAATTATGAGACCCGTACTCATTACACCTTTCAAAAAATAAATCTAGCTAAGCTAGCATAGTGGCCACAAAAGTCTAATATGGACTCCAAAACTCAAATTTTTAATCTCATGATAAAAAATTCGTCCGATAACCCACTCAATTTAGACATTGTCATTCAAATAGAATATCAGCATGCATAATGGGAACATGATACGAATTAGAAGCAGAGGAATTTGATTAATTTTATTTTCTTGCTCCTTGTCCTTGATATGTAGTCGCATCCCAAGTTCCCACCTCGTGGTTGTACTTGTACTTGTACTTGAAGTTCTCACCCAAATAAATGCCATGTTGTTTATTTTTTATTCGTATTTAATTATTTTTCTTTGGTGAAGGCAAATGCTGTTGCCAAGTTGAACCTCGAGACTAGGCACTGATTCCCTCATACTAAAAATTATAACTTTTAAAATTAAGTTATAATTGTTTTTTTAAAATATAAGTTACATTTATAAATAATATTATTGATCCCAGAATATTATGATAGATCATAGAATTTATAATTTTTAAAAATCAAATTACACCTTTTAAATATTGAAATAAAAAATGATAGCAAGTATTTGTGATTGATCACAATATTTCATAATCGGTATGAATAATCCAAAATAATTTTAACTTCACATTTGAAAAATATAACTTAAGCTTAAAATTAGTAAGTTTCTCAACTTTGATCAATCAGCACGATCTTAAGTTAACACGATTTTAAAATGGAAAATGTTATATTTATCAATTTTTCATCTCAAATGATATAACACAATCTCCTTCATTAAATATTAATGGGACCAACTTATCTCATGGTGAAAAACTGTTCCACAACATTTGGGACGGAGATTTTGCAAGAAAAATTGGTAAGTATATTATTACCCTTTTAAAATTGACTCGTTTATTAAATACGCATAATAAATTATTTATATTAATATTTGACACTTTAAATACACTACATAAATATTATTTTTGTGGGTCTTGACATAAATACGATATGAATAACAATAAGAGTAATGCTACATATCCCAAATTTGTATCCCAAAAGTGCATCCCAAATTAATGAGAACCATTGGATGAATGGGTCCCAATGAAAAAAGTTGGTAGGACCCACTCATCCAATGGTTCCCATTGATTTGGGATGCACTTTTGGGATACAAATTTGGGATATATAGCATTGCTCTAACAATAACATGATACAAATATATCGACACGCATATCACACGATACGACACGAATTGGCACTCCTAAGTTTGAGGATATCAAATATAATCTTACTGCATTAATTAGGGATGACAAATAGCACCGCTCTTGTACTTATTATGTTGCTTGTGTCATAATAATCATCTGGCCAATATTTACCGGTGCCAAGTTACTTACTTAACGTTCCAAAAGCAACATGGTTCGCCTAGGACTCCTCCAATTTTCTTTTTCAAATTATCTAAATTTTTATTTATTAGAATATTTTAAATTCTTATAAGACTTCTCTCATATGTAAGCTAATCTTTTTCTTTTTCTTTTTTTATCTTTGATATCTAAATCATTTCATTTTTTGTTTTTAAAATGTCTTGAAATCTTAACCAACTTGCCAGTATTGATTCTTTTTAACCTCTAAGAGATGACCTAATATTTTCTTAGATAGGGTTAGATAACCGAGTCTTTTTGAATATATATGACTTTTTCAACCTCATAACCTAATATTTTATATAAGGGAATCACTCTCAGTTTTCATCTAGCTTTATTTGAGTGTTGGCATGTTATACATGTTGACATCAAAACCATTTATAGTTTTTTCAATTTTGGTTTAAAATTGGAGAATATATATATATATATATATATATGGCTTGTATCTCTATTTTTTAAAAATTATTTAATTTCTCAAATTGTCCTCTCAAAAATAAAAGTTTGATATCCTCTTGAACATATTCATGTGTTGGGATCAAATGAAACGAAATTATATAGTCCAAAGGTACACTGAAATAATTTTCCTTATAATTTGTGTTGGATCATAGTCATTGGAGCAATATAAACTAATAACCATGGTTTAAGTTATAATAAGATAAACGTGATAATTGATGAGACAATGTGAGAAGATATCAGACCTTGTGAAGATATCAGACAATGTGAGAAGATATCAGACCTTTGGTCCAATGGTACTTCTTACCTTGTGAAGACTCTGCCTCCTTGAGGTTAAGGGTTTAAGTCCCCCCTCACTCTCACCCTTCCTCCCTCCCAAAAAAAATGTGAGAAAAAAATAAATAATTGAGTAGATGCAAGTATGAGTAGGACAAACATAGATGGTTCAAGTTAATTAGCATGGAAAAGCTCAATAAATGCTACCAATGTAACTCCACCATCAAATCTTCTCTTATTAAGTATTCAAAATCTCAAGAAATCACCCAAATCCTTATCTTCCTTCTTCTCAAACTTAATTTCCTCTTTACCGTATCTTTAAACTAATTTTCCAATGTATCGCAACTTTTATGAAAGTGAGATCTAGACTCACACTTTTAATTGAAAACCTTGCACGTTTGTCTTATCTTGCACTGATACTTCCTATTCATGGGGATTAGGTAATTTGTTTGCCTATATATACAAGCCAACATTCCCCCCATCAATCTTCATCGTATCAGCTTTATTTTAAGGGTGTTCTCCATATTATTTGCTTGGTACGTACCTTGTTTTTTGTTTTTTGTTTTTTGTTTTTTTCTTTTTCCTGGGGTTTCAAAAATGTTTGACAACTCGGTGGAGGCAATCACGAGAGATGGAAACGAGGGTAAGAAGATCAAAGGAACGGTTTTGTTGATGAAGAAGAGTGTTTTGCACTTCGATGACTTAAAAGCTTCGGTTCTTGATGGCCTTCATGAGTTGCTGGGGAATAAGGTCTCTCTGCAGCTCATTAGTGCTGTTAATGGTGATCCTGGTGAGTTCTTGCATGTAAACTTACACATCTCCACGAGTCATGTACAGTCATTTACCAGTTTTGTGCTCTAGAGTTGCAACTAGTGGTGTCATGTTGGTTCGCATCATATCTAAACTGTATTGTATCAAACTTTATTTAAACCATAACCAATCAACTTTTAGTCATGCAGAATTGGTGTTGGGTCGTATATGAGTTATATATAGTCCTTTACAAGTGAGTTTTTGTCTTGTATTTGTCCATCTATTTACTGAATGGGTCCGATCAAACAATCCAGTTTTGAACGAAACCATCAAGGATGAATTCTTATTTAGTAATTTCGTGTCAGGGGTCTTGTTAATAAGGACAGTGTTGTATATCTAGTAGCTTAAACAATGCTTAGACTCAACCTCATTGTCCCTGAGTCTGATATCCCATACCATCAGATCGATAGCATCACCACAGAATCTTTTAATGAATGGTTAGGTCCTGAATGAAAGAAAGTTTTCTTATCAAACCATCCATGGCTTGGATCATTTCTCCACAATTAGGGAGTTCTTGTAATTGTTTTACTAATCCTATCACTATCCCTATCGTTTACTTTATTCTACTTGGCCAAAAATCTATCATATATTGTAGGATTGTCTCATCAAGTTCATAGACAATCACTTAAAAACCAACTTTATGAACACCATTGGGTAGCAAATAGGAACTGATGATACTGCAGAGAGGATATACTTCCTTCCAAGGGCCGATTCAATAAAACTTGGGCTTTAAGTCCCATGTTAAAAGAAAGTCCCAAATTTTTTAGGCGTATATTTAATTCCAATAAAAAAAAATTAAATCCATAAGACTTTAGACTCCAAAAACAATCCTGCAAAATTTTGAGTAGTTTGGGTTCATAAACCCAACTCATAATATTAAAAAAGTAACGTAATTTGGAATTAAAAATCTGACATTATTTGTTAGACTAAGTTTAAAATGTGAAATAACTATTTTTTCACTACTATTTTCCACCAATTTTTCCTTTAAAATCAAATTTCAAGAAAGGGTCTAGGGTCAAACCATCTATTCTAAATTCATCCTCTTACCTATTTTTGGGCATCATTTGAGATTTAACTCAAGCTAACAACAAAGAGATGGCAGCAAATTGTAGTAACATACCTAAATGTTCATAATTTTAAAGGTCAAAGTCCACACAAGTAGAGGTTGAGTCAGAGAAACCCTCACCAGACCTTTCAGGGATGAGAGTCTTATGTACTGGGTCACCTTTATTTTAAAGTCTGCACAAGTTGCTTCACATTAGAAAAAAATGTCAGCAAATTGTCGGCAGATATGTAGTGGTAGTTTTATGGATTCTGTTTGACCTTCTACTAGTAGTATAAGTCTAAAACTGTAAAACGATTTGCAATATGGTCATTTTGCAGAAAGAGAATACAGAGGCAAAATTGGAAGTCCAGCATACTTGGAAGACTGGAATACTACACATACAACTTCAGCATCAGGCGTATCGGCATTCAAAGTTACCTTTGATTGGGAGGAGCAGATAGGAGTTCCAGGTGCATTCATCATCAAGAATCTTCATCACAGTGAATTCTACCTCAAGACACTGACACTCGAAGACTTCCCCGGCCATGGACGCATTCATTTTGTTTGCAACTCTTGGGTTTTTCCAGCTGACAAATACAAAACAGACCGCCTTTTCTTCACAAATCAGGTACAATAAGAGATAATGAAGCTGCATAGCCTCATACTTTTGACCAGTAGATTAAACTCTCGCTTTATTTAGAGTTTAAAAGTATTAATCTTAAATACGTCAATTTATGGGTATCATTATGTCCCTAGTAGTTTCTGTTATCCAATATATACATACATACATACATACATATATATATATATATATATATATACACTAAGTATATTATTATATGCAAACAATTTAATTAAAAACAGAAATTGAGATACAGTTACAATGACGTAGAATTGCACGAATTATAAAAATTCAAAAAATCAAAAATCCAAAAATATTAATAATAATAATTTGAGGTCTATGTAATTACAGTTTCTTTATGATAGATTTGTTCTATGTCGGTGTTTAAGGTTGATAAGCATATGTCTCCCAAGTTATAACAGATTTCGTTTTAGAAGATGCAATAATTCAATCTTCAAGACTCCAACGAATACAAACTTTGTGTTTTGTACTTGAACTTCTTAAAAAGAACAATGTAACAATATGAAGAAAGAGACAGAGAGAGAGAAAGAAGAAATAATTAATACAGAATTCAAAATTGTGATAATAAAGAAAAGTAGAATGAGAAAGCAATTCTAGTGAGTAGTAAAAATTGTTCAATAGTGTGATTTGGGAGTGCAAGGCATCACGTATTTATAGATTCACTAGTAGCAGTCATAAATATTAGTGCAACTATTTGTAATGATGTATTTTAGTTCTAAATGTATCAATGATAACTTTATGAAAATGTATAATTATTTGAAATTGTGTCTTTTAACTAAAAGATATCAAATGTGATTTTTATAAAAAGTTGTGACTATTTGTAATGATGTCTTTTAACTAAAATGTGTTAATTGTAACTTTATGAAATGATGTAATCAAAAGGTGTTTAATACCCTTTCATGCTATCTTTATTTCACACCTTTCTAATTTTTCTCAAAAGTCACAAAGAGTTTTTCAAACAATAACCTCCCAAAAAAGTTTTTGTTTTGAAAATATTTTAATAATTTTTCATTCGACACTTAATAGTTTTAAGCAAATAAATATACCACGTTCATCTCTTCACTGTCACTATGATCCTTCAGATAGAGACTGCCAAGACTAAGTGAGATTCAAGTCTTCCAGAAACCTACATCATTGCACAGTATTATAGTTGCTCTTATTTGTTATATACTTTTATATTTGAAAATTTCTGAAGTTTTAAAAACCAGTGGGAGATTATTGGAATAAAATAAAGTTTTTTAAATTTTCTATTTATTTTATTCAGTTTTAATATAAGATTTAGTTAATTATTAATTTTCATTGATGGGTCGTTTACATTTAATTTTTAAATTAGCGTGTTGCTCTTTCACAAAATACTTATTTTGTGTACCGTTCTTCTTATAATTCAAAATACTTATTTTATACACATATTATTCCTAACTTTTTGGGCAAGTTCGATAGCGTCGGGTTCACCTATACCTTCCGGTGGACGAGATTCCTGAGAAGGTACTGCTCTGAGCATATCTGAGTTGGAAATTTAAACTGCATATGTCTGTTAATACCTTAACGTGGGAAGATATAGCTACTTTAACACAATGATTACATGTCTCTCAGATATCATAGTCCAACTATTTCTAAATTTTTATTGTCTATTATATATTATCCTAATCGCATGATATTATTTCATATATTTATGTGTATTTCTATGTTTTTGTAATTGATTTGTTTACCAATATTTATTAAATTATGCTGAATTCCCGCAACATAATCTAGTTGCCATCTTCTTTGTCAATCTTCTAAATGGTTCGACTAGGAAAGATAGACCTCTAACAAAAATGGGACATTTGAGTATCAATTTTATGTATATGTTGTTACTGGAAATAAACAAGGCATTGATTCTTCCTAGATGAAGCTTGACATCTTGATTGATTTTACATTGGTAGTGATACTCGAATCCTAAGTGTGTTTTGCACCCTTAAAGTACAATGAACTAGTCCTTCAACAAATGACTATATAGTTCTTCCTAATTTTTTTAGCAATGTCCTGAAGTTTAGATAGATACCAGTTTGACTAAATTAGAGTAAGGAACTCATTTTTTTTGCTGAAGAAACAAGTTACATAAAATATTTAATGCAGACATATATGCCAAGTGAAACACCAGCACCATTACGTCTGTATAGAGAAGAAGAATTGGTGAACTTGAGAGGACATGGAATTGGAAAGCTTGAGGAATGGGACAGGGTCTATGACTATGCTTACTACAATGATTTGGGAGATCCTGATAAGGGCGTAAAATATGACCGCCAAATTCTTGGAGGATCTACCGAGTACCCTTATCCTCGTAGGGGGAGAACAGGCCGACCACCAACAAAGACAGGTTAGTCATTTCTTCTCTGGCATTGTTAGTTGAAATAATTTTTTGGTTTTTTACTAAATATTCAGAATTATTAGTTGTTCAACAGAAAATCAGATAGTCATTACAGTACGTGTGGAAGATAAAGTTCAACTATGCTTTCAACTCTTTGCTATTATTGGTGAAGTATTGTAAATCTTTGGTGTTACTTTGATAGATCCAAATTCTGAGAGTAGGTTGCCCCTGCTGATGAGCTTAAACATTTATGTTCCAAGAGATGAAAGGTTTGGACATTTGAAGATGTCAGATTTTCTTGCTTATGCCTTGAAAGCTGTCGTTCAATTCCTCCTCCCTGAGTTTGAGGCTCTATGTAATCTTACACATAATGAGTTCAACACCTTCCAAGATGTGCTTAAACTCTATGAAGGAGGAATTAAGCTACCTGAAGGTCCTTTGCTGGACATTATTAAGAAAAACATCCCCTCTGAGATGCTCAAGGAACTTATTGGAATTGATGGTCGGGGACTCTTCAAATATCCAATGCCACAAGTTATCAAGGGTATTATTTATATTCGCCTCGGGTGTAAATTTTTCCTTTTCCTTTTGTTTTCTTTGCACAAACACTTTTTATGCCAATGTTTTCTACAATAATTGTTTATGTTGTTTCGATGTTGTTGGAACAGAGGACAAATCTGCATGGAGGACAGATGAAGAATTTGCAAGAGAAATGCTGGCTGGAGTTAACCCTGTCATCATCCAAAGTCTCAAAGTACTCAAACTTCTCTTTTAAACTATATTATGATCCATGTATTTGTTTGAAATATGGATGCTCAAAAATGAATATTTTAAGTAAGAAATTAGCTCAGCTTTCCTCTATTTTCCTCCATCTTCTCGACAACTGAACGGGAAATAATGATGTTTTGCTAAATTCCTTCCTTGCAGGATTTTCCTCCAACAAGCAAGCTAGATCCTAAAGTTTATGGCAACCAAAACAGTTCAATAACCAAAGAAAACATAGAGAAACACTTAGATGGGTTGACAGTAAATGGGGTAAAGTTGATGCTTTCATTCAGTAGCTTTCAAATCATTCATTTATCATAAACCCTATAGCTATTAAACATTTTGTTGATAGGCAATAGAGACCTACCGGCTATTCATATTGGATCATCACGACACATTGATGCCATATCTAAGGCGAATAAACACGACTTCCACCAAGACTTATGCCTCGAGGACATTGCTCTTCTTGGAAAAAAATGGAACATTGAAGCCATTAGCAATTGAACTAAGCTTGCCACATCCGGAAGGCGATCAATTTGGGGCTGTTAGCAAAGTATACACCCCTGCTGAACATGGCGTTGATGGGTCTGTATGGCAGTTGGCTAAAGCTTACGTCGCTGTCAATGATTCTGGCGTTCATCAGCTCTGCAGCCACTGGTATACTACTTAACACACAAAGTTTTATTACGACAAGGGTTAATTGCACCGAGAGCCCCCAAAGTATATGTTTTATCTTACTTTTGACCCGAACCCATGCTTTAGAGACCTCTGTCGAAACTAACCCTTACAACAAATATTATGGTTTTGGCTCAAACGAGAAAATTTTTGGTGGCAGGTTGAATACTCATGCAGCAATGGAGCCATTTGTTATTGCTACAAACAGGCAGCTCAGTGTGATACACCCAATTTATAAGCTTCTGCTTCCTCATTTCCGTGATACGATGAATATCAATGCGTTTTCTCGGCAGATACTAATTAATGCTGGTGGAATTCTTGAGATCACAGTTTTTCCAGCAAAGTTTTCCATGGAAATGTCATCTGTACTTTACAAGAATTGGGTTTTTCCTGAGCAAGCACTCCCTGCTGATCTCCTCAAAAGGTGAAATACTGATCTTACCCCATAGTCACAATATATCATTTTAACTTCGAAAACATTACTTCAGAAAGCAAGTAGGGAAAACAAAAGATCTCTGCCATAAACAGGTATATGCATAAATGAGGTATATATATGGGAGATATTTTTTGATTGGACACGTCAACATGACATGAAGCCCACGTGCAATTAGCGGGTTAGGATTGACACGAACTCAATAATTATATGACTCATTAAAAATGTATAATAAATGGTAGTGCATGAAGAAAAAGGCTGACGTTTTAATAAATTCTATTTTTTGATCTCCTGTGATATGAATCCGTGTACAGTTATATCGATCAATTAATACTTTAGTTAACAAGGGAACCTCGGGTAATGGATTTGGTTAAGACTTAAGAGAGAAAGAAATCCCGATCTTGGGTGTTTGGTTTATGTATGCTGGCAACACAAACACGACATAGTTAATAAACATGAAGGGTTAGTATCAAGATATCTAAACGTGACTTAGTAAATAGGCACGAAATGACACATCCATGACAAAGTGAGGGATAATTTGGAACTTCAAATTTTCGTTGAAGTTTCTAGAGTGGAGTAAACAAGAAAAAAAATTGAGGTGGTTATCTTGTTCACATGACATTCTACTGCTTGATTTATACAGAGGAATGGCAATTGAGGACTCAAATTCTCCACACGGCCTCCGACTTCTAATTCAGGATTACCCATACGCCGTTGATGGGCTTGAGATATGGTCAGCAATCAAAACATGGGTTGACGACTACTGCAACTTCTACTACAAGACCGATGAGATGGTTCAAAAGGATTCTGAACTCCAGTCATGGTGGAAAGAACTTCGAGAAAAAGGACATGGTGATAAGAAAAATGAGCCCTGGTGGCCTAAAATGCAGACTCGCGAAGAACTGAGAGACTCATGCACTATCATCATATGGGTGGCTTCTGCTCTCCATGCAGCTGTCAATTTCGGACAGTACCCTTATGCTGGATACCTCCCGAACCGCCCGACCTTGAGTCGTAGGTTCATGCCTGAACCGGGCAGTCCTGAGTATCATGAGCTCGAGTCAAACCCCGACAAGGCTTTCTTGAGGACCATTACAGCCCAGTTGCAAACCCTGCTGGGAATTTCTCTGATAGAGATTTTGTCCACCCATTCGTCCGACGAGGTTTATCTGGGGCAAAGGGACACTCCTGAATGGACTACAGATGCTGAACCATTGGAAGCCTTTGGGAGATTTGGGAAAAAGCTTGAAGGAATTGAGGATCGTATCAAGGAGATGAACAACAATAAGAAGTGGATGAACAGGGTTGGTCCTGTCAAAATGCCATACACTTTGTTGTATCCTACCAGTGAAGGTGGACTAACTGGTAAGGGAATTTCCAACAGCGTATCAATCTAAAGCTCTCTTAGGTCTTAGCTAAACCATTAATGAACAAGTATTGGTATTAGGTTGAGACTATGATGCCAAAGTGTTATTTTTCAGTGCCACATCGAAAGGCTCGTGTGAGACAATAACGTAATTGTAAGGTTCTATATGCTTCATTCGTTTTTTGTATTGTAGTCTTACCCTTAGAAATAAATTATGTATCAAGTTTAAATATTTTTTTTTTGGTCAGATCATCGATATTCAAAAGTCATTTTGGGCTCTGACTAATTCGAATTCGAGTCAGGTAGGACCACAAAGGTAGTAAAACTCTCCCTAACGAACGCAGCTGCGTTCCTAAGATGCGAACTCAAGACTTTGGTTAAGCTAGAGCAGTCTCTCACTAAGTGATCTAATGCTCGGTGGTATCAAATTTAAATATTCAGTACATAAAAATAAAGTGTTAGGAGGGTTTCAGTATTTGATTCCCATGGGCACTATCCCTTTATTCTCTCGTTTAGGGATATAACCGACAACACTGCAAATTTAAGTTTGTTCAGAATCGAATACTAGTGAATAGATTACATTCTAATCTTGCTAAATGGAAGTATGACTGGACGCTCTAACATCCAATAACTGTTAGGGGGAACATATTCACTAACTTTTACCATCTTGCCATGGTTTCTAAATATTATCATTCAAATAATGTAATTTGTAATTTATTTTTAGATATAGTAATTTCAACTCACATTTTTAGTGAAAAAACATCAAAAGTGTATTTTTACGATAGATTGAACCCACTATTTTCATGCAATTTATGATATATTAGAAAATAACTAAAAAACTAAGCTATTGAGTAAGTAGTTGAGGGTAATTATTATCCACACCCTCTCTAGATAAGAATATCTTTAATGAGACCCCATTCATTATCCAAAACTTCACTGACACCCTTTCTAATTTATATTTAAATCTCACCAACACCCCCTGCCACTCAACTACCGTTTCCAGCAAAAAAATATATATCTAAAATATCAAAATTATCCCTACATATATAAACCTCAAACAATCTTTTTACATAGAATTTGATTAAAATTCGAGTCAATTAAAATTTATTTTTCTTCATATTAAAATTCGAGTCGGTTGAAATTCATTTTTCTACATATTAAAATTTGAGCCGCTAAAAATTTTTTTTTACACATTAAAATTCAAGTTTAGCTTAGCTTGAGTTTCTAGCACCAATTAAAATTCGATTCGAATTAATGTTGATTAAAATTCATTTTTTACGCATTAAAATTTGAGTCGGTTAAAATTTATATTTCTTGTGTATAAAAATTCAGCCGATTAAAATTCAATTCGAGTGAAAAAAAATTCAATTTGATTTTTAATTAGCTCAATTTTTAATTAGCTCAAACTTTAATATGTAAAAAAATATAACCTTTAATCAGCTCAAATTTTAATACGTAAAAAATAAATTTTAATCAGCTCGAATTTTAATATGTAAAAGAATTCAAAAAATGGAGGGAGTCTCATGAAGTTATGTCTATCTAGAAGGGATGTGGATAGAGTTTTTCTTAAAATATATCATAGGTAATTTAGTAAAATTATATTCTTAGTTAACATCATTAATCTGATAAGTGGTGTCAACGATGTTTTACATAAATAGAGGGGGCTCATTGAAAATATATTTATCTAAAAGAAATGTTAATGACAATTACCCAAAAGCTAAAAAATCGTGGTAGAAAAAAAATTGAAACGAGTCTTAGAGCAACTCCAACCTAGTTCGAACAAAATGGTTAACGAAAATATATTTAAATATTGTATTATATACTTTAACAAGCCATTTTTTCAAGTTCACTCTAACCACGCTCTCTATTTTAACTAACTACTTCAATTAATTTTTAATAATATAATTCAAAAATGTCACGTGGTGCAACACATAAGCATGATAGTGATGATGATGCATGATAACATGTGGTGCCACGTCATCAAAATTTTAAATTTTACGACAGCCATATTTACAACCCAAAGCATACATTATTCATGTAATTCACCTCAAACCATGTGTTATCATCAACTCTATCAAAAACATATCATAACAATAATTCTAATCAAACTTCAAATAATACAACCTCATAACATTTAACACCCAACTACTTCAAATAACACAAACCAATTGCACGATATATGTCTCATAAATCTAAGATTTTCACAAATACTTGCATTAATATTTCGTAGGATCTAAAATCAAATATTTCATTATACATAACACTAAGGGGGATTTTCAGAATTTATGGTCGTTCGGAATTTGGG
>CM042191.1:13691587-13704287 GCA_023539305.1 Ilex asprella
GGGGGAGGTGGCTTGCAGAATGCGCGGGGGGTGGGGAGGTGGGTTTCAGAATTAGAGGGGATCTGCAACTTGAGAGTGGGGAATGAAGAAGATGAAGAACATACCTGACAGCAACTGTTGGAGAAGATGATGAAGGAAGAGGCGTGAGTAGTTGGCAAGCTTCTTCTCCCTCTCCAGATTTGGCGAGTATGACGATCCTCTTAGATTTTAGCTAGCAAGATGTCTAGCACGTTAGAGCTGATTTTTGAAAGAGTAATGCTATTGGGACATAATTTATGGACATAATTTTGGGGACATAATGAGTTGTCACCAATAAAATGATAATGAATTCATTTAATGTTACAATGGGACCCATCATTAAATATATTTCACTATCACTTCATTGGTGACAACTCATTATGTCCTCAAATTATGTCTCTCAATTATGTCTCAATAGCATTATTGGAGTTGAATATGTTCGTAGCTGCTCTTTCATTTTGTCATTTTTATATGATTGCATTGACCACAATGGAACATCATTACACTGATTCAAACTTGTTTTTCTTTTACAATTCAAAAAAAAAAACTCATTTTTTTAAGGGGAGAAGGGGGAGTTGAGATTTTTCCTAAGTCACGACCAACCGTGGAATGGAAAGTGAGCTTTTTCAGGGGCTACCCGGACTAATCCCTTGGTGGTCTGACCCGAACGTGTTAGCTACATAATTTTTCCTCACATAATACAATGATCGATTGTATTCAGTGGTTTAGGTGGAGATTGACTTCTGGTTTCAATATCTACCTTCTTGAATTAAAATGGTTGATTGGACTCCAATTGACCAGCTGGTACATTTATAAGAATACAATCCACGTACCCATTTCATTTTTAGTCCACACTCAACATTATCTTGTTTATTTATTAAACAGTGTCTTGTTCATTGATCTAACACAATTCATAATAACAATAATAATTGACAGTTCTCTTGCACATCTCTTCAATGTTAGAGTTTCACCCAACTCTTATTAGTTATGTTTCCAACCGTTGTGAGATTCACCAACTCATCATTCAACATGACTTTCTAACTGTACAATACTTCCTCTTACACATTTATATCCTCTTTTTTTTTGGTCAATAACACATTTATATCCTCTCAATTTCGTATTTCTTTTATGTTGGTAAATTTTAATCACCAATCAGTAAATTATTGGGTCCACTATTGAAACCTTACAACATCCGATGAGACCAGTTAACTCTAATGATGCACAACTTAATTGGTTCGTCTAAACTTATCCTCTTGCACCACACTATCTATCTCGACTGCTAATCTTGACCCGCCCCACGTTCTCAAGTAATGCACTATTTTTGCCATTTCTTTCTATTGGATTACACCTCTCAGTCTTAGCTTTCATCCCTCAGTTGCGATAGGAAAACTACTTATATGATGCAGTCTAATCTTACGTGAAGGGACCGTGTTCGCAACTCAAATTCATAACGTTCGAATAAAACAAACTTTCCACTGCGTCAAAATTCTCTCACACATATCTATAGATGACTCTTATAAGATTTTTCACACAAAGATCACCTCCATCAAGTTGCAATGGCCCTAACGAGGGGTTGACTTCAAGGTGAACTTGCCCTAGTAGTGCATTGTGGAGAGAACTGCTGTGAGATTTGTGCTGCATATGTGCAAATTCAAGAAGTCAAGTAATCTAATGGAAAAGTGGGAGATTTTTTATCTAATTCAGCTTCTTCTTCTTCTTCTTCTTCTTCTTTTGGCTTTTTCATTTTTAGGAACAAAGTTTAGTAAAATTTTGTCATTGAAAAGAAATGATTTCTTAAACATATAATATAGAATATCATGTAACACATTCACACAAAATTCCTTTTAGTTTATACGAAATTTAAAATTTTCTTCTAATTTCACCTAACCGACACTCTTCTACACATTTTTTTTTTTTTTTTGAGATATGCCGCTTTTGTAAAAGATGATAAATTACAATAGATAACAAAGTGGAAAATTGCAAGATAGAGGGCTTAAAAAATGCAAATATAAACAAAAAATTAGAGGGTTTTAAGATCCTCCTATCCTATCCGAAAAGATGAAGACATATCAAAATGCTTGAAAAAATAGACTGAGTCAGTGCATTCACCGGAGTCGGCCGGACCCAGCTGGCCCACAAATAATAAACTCAAAATTCAATAGCTTCACTAGAGGGACTTCAATTAAATTAAGAATAATGATATTTTATCTAAAAATTTGAATTAATTTATTTATTTATTGATTTATTAATATGGTATAAGAGTATGGTTGTGACTGTAATTTTTAGGCTTTTTTTTTTTGGAATTATTAATAAATTAAATTAATTTTTTAAGTGTTAATAGCATTAATCATTAAATTAATATAATCAAAAAGTCTTTATCCAAAGTCTTTCTAAAAAGACAAAAGGAAATTATATTCCAGCTTCTGAACATGTGAAGCTTCTCAGTAATAGCACCATGGCTCAACACCTTTAATTGCCTTTAAGTACTACCAAGCCTTTCACCTTCATTCCATCAGAACAGCTTACTCATAACATTTGCTTATTGCTGCTTCTGTATTTTTGTTTCAGAAACAAGGAAGAAATGTCTCGAAATGTTACTGATAATCATTCAATCATGGATGAAAATAGGGAATATAAGAGAATGAAACAGGAGGGAAGTGAGAGAAAGAAGATCAAGGGTACTGTAGTTTTAATGAAGAAGAACATTTTGGAGTCGCAGGACATCAAAGCTTCGATTGTTGATGGGGTTGATGAGATACTTGGTCATAAGGTCTCTCTCCAGCTTATCAGTGCTGTTCATGGTGACCCAGGTATCTACTAATTTGCTTGTTAAAGTGCAGTTCATTTAATTTCTTGTTTTTTTATTTTGTTTTTGGGTAGCAATACATTTTATCCACCTGTTGAATCGTACAATATGGTACCACTTTCTTTTTGGTATTGTACCCAAGTTAGCAGGAGAAGATTAGGACTCAATCTGATAAAGTTTTAACAAGGTGGTGTTCTTTGGATTGAGCCTAACTTCTTTCTAGTCGAATCCTGCACTGCTGAGGCTACGGAACTGATGGACTAAATCTTGCTCTGCAGTTGGTGGTATTGTATTTGAATAACTTTTGACCTCTGCCACCAAAAAATTCTATGTATAAGTAATCAAAGTCAGGCTTGCTTGGGATACTATAATTCGATTGATTGGCATAGCTTTTGCATTGGGTTGTTGTAAAATGTATTGATCCCTTGATTCAGTTTAGTCCAGCTGGACATATGTTTCAACTTATGTTGTACCCTGTTGCAAATCTAGCTTAAGCTGTTGAAACTTTTTAGTGGGTAGTGATTTTCTACTGCTGGGAAATATTCTTTTGTTTTCTGTTTCCAAACTTTTATTGTGGCAGGTTTGTTTTGTTCTTTGAGCTTTGTTAAGGGTTTCGCTTTTATGAGTTTGGCCTCGCAAAATAATCAATCAATGCTTGCATAGATCCAATTTACCAGTCTTACAGAAGCAGTAAGGCACCATACTTGACAGTTTGGGAATTCCTAGAGTTAATGCATCCACCTCCAGTCTGAGGATACCTAGAGTTGATGATCCACCATAGAGGACTTTTTTTAGTGACCAAAGAGATAATTTTGCAAGAAATAAAATTGAATTAGTTAGAGCTTCTCTTTTTGTTTGTTATTTCTTCATGATAATTTGATTTGCTAAAATATGAAACTGAGACTGAATTTGGTGTCTTTGTAGCCAAAGGGTTCCGAGGGAAACTTGGAAAACCGGCTTACCTTGAAGATTGGATAACTAAAGTCACCCCTCTAACAGCTGGCGATTCAACATTCAATGTTACATTTGATTGGGATGAGGAGATTGGAGTTCCAGGGGCTTTCCTAATTAAAAATTTTCACCACAATGAATTCTACCTAAAGACCCTAACTCTTGAAGGGGTATATACTCATGGTGAGATCCACTTTGTGTGCAATTCTTGGGTTGCCCCAGCAGAACATTACAAGAAAGACCGTGTTTTCTTCACTAATCAGGTACCAATTTTTTCCTCCTAAAGAGGTCTTTAGAAGGAAATTCACAAAAAAAAAATTCACTTCTGTTAGCCATTACAACAAAACTTTATGGTTGTTTCTCAAAAGTAAATCTTTATAGAAAATGATAGCTCAATGGTTGAATAGATTGCTTAAGTTACATCAGGACATACTTATTCATGTCAGAATCCAGGATCACTCTTTCCTTGTATCCCAATGAATACTTCCAAGAGTTCAAAGACACCATAATCCTCTGCTTCTGTTGTTGATATTGGAACCATGTATTATCCAAGTAACACATAATCCAACATTGATATCTCTGTACGAAAATATGCCCTTTGCATGTTTTGCACCCATAAATATTTCGGTTTTTAAGTTAACATTAATGACTAAGATAGCATTCCATTGAGTCACTCTAAGCAAAGTGAATTATCCGCTAAGGATCAAGTTCCCCTTTTGTTTCACAGACATACCTTCCAAGCCAAACACCGGCACCACTACAACACTACAGAAAAGAAGAACTCGAGAGCCTGAGAGGAAATGGAACTGCAAAGCTTGAGGAATGGGACCGTGTTTATGACTACGATATCTACAATGATTTGGGCAATCCAGATAAGGGCCTGAAACACGTCCGTAAGATTCTTGGAGGGTCTACTGAGTACCCTTATCCTCGAAGGGGAAGAACAGGCAGACCACCAGCAAATACAGGTAAGTCATCTGTACTTTTATTCAGCCAGTCGTCAACCTAGTGCTTGCCGTCATTATATGCAACAGGAAGTAATTTGGTAACTAGGTCATGGTCATTAAGAATACCAAAAAACAAGTGGTAATAGATGCAATTGAAACTCAAATTACTGTTAGTGTCGTGTTGATTTGTTGGAATTATCTTTACAGATCCTAAAAGTGAAAGCAGGTTGCCACTATATGCGAGCTTAAATATTTATGTCCCTAGAGATGAAAGATTCAGTTCCTTGAAGATGGCAGATCTTACCGCTTATGCATTCAAAACGATATTTCAATTCCTTGTCCCCGAGTTTGAGGCCTTATTTGATAGAACCCCTGATGAATTCGACACACTTGAAGATGTACTAAAACTGTACCAAGAAGGAATCAAGCTATCCAGTGATTCTTTACTCGACACTATTACAGAACACATCCCCTGTGAAATGCTCAAGGAACTGCTTCGATCAGATGGTGAGCAGCCATTCAAATTCCCATTTCCACAAGTAATCAAAGGTATCGTAAATGTCTCCGAAGCAGCCATTGTTGGATAGCATAACTTGATTTTAGCACCTAACAACTTACTCTAGCATCTTTAGAATATTGACCCTCAATGTATGATTTTCTCCATTTAACTCTAATTGTTTGAAGCAGAAGATAAGTCAGCATGGAGGACAGATGAAGAATTTGCAAGAGAAATGCTGGCTGGAGTGAACCCTGTCGTCATCCAGCGTCTCCAGGTAAACTAAAGCTTTTTGTGATATATTGTTTCAGGATAAAATGGATTCAAAGCGAAAAACTTGGAAGCTTATATTGGTCATTAAGTATTCTTTTCTTCTTCTGTACATATTGGCTATCAATATCTGTTAAGAATCTTAATATTATATGAACAACATTTCTCTTCAGGAGTTCCCTCCAACAAGCAAGTTAGACCCCAAGCTACATGGCAACCAAACCAGTTCAATTACTGAAGAACACATAAAGAATAGCCTAGAGGGGTCGACCATAGATGAGGTAATATTGACAGATATCATCTTTTACTCAAACTTTTCAGTAAAATAGTCTTATTTAGATAACTCTTGCTTACACATAAACCATTACAACTGTAAATCATTTTCTTTTATAGGCAATCCAGAAGAACAGGATATTCATATTAAATCATCATGACACACTTATGCCATATCTGAGCCGGATAAACTCAACTTCCACAAAGACTTACGCAACAAGGACGCTCCTTTTCTTGAAAAAAGATGGGACATTAAAGCCATTGGCAATTGAATTGAGCTTGCCGCATCCAAACGGGGATCAATGTGGAGCTGTTAGCAGAGTGTACACACCAGCAGAACACGGCACTGAAAGTACCATTTGGCAGTTGGCTAAAGCTTATGTTGCCGTTAATGACTCTGGCTATCATCAACTGAATTGTCACTGGTATAAAGCTGTCTGAGAAAGCTTAGTTTTATTGATTATAATTTAGGGTGTAAGGTGTAATGGGCTTTTCAATCATGACAGGTTAAATACTCATGCAGTGATTGAGCCATTTGTGATTGCAACCAACAGGCAGCTCAGCATCCTTCATCCAATTTACAAGCTTTTGCATCCTCACTTCCGTGACACAATGAACATAAATGCACTGGCTCGGCAAACTCTTATAAATGCTGGCGGACTTCTTGAGAAAACAGTTTTTCCTGGGAAGTTTGCAATGGAAATGATAGCTGTCGTTTATAAGGATTGGGTTTTCACCCAGCAAGCTCTCCCCGCAGATCTCGTAAAGAGGTATATCCATCAGTCTAAATAACTTTGGCACTTTAAAATTTAAGACTCCGAATGTGAGCCATGCAATGGTTTAACATGCATATCCTGAACGATTTCAAGCAAAAGAAAATTAAGTCTTATTACTTATTACAAAGGTCTTAAAAAAGAAAAGTGAAAGCTCTCAATAAATTTTGATCTTACTGACTGGAAATGGTAACGATTACTTCATTCAGAGGAATGGCAGTTGTGGACCCCAACTCTCCACATGGCCTCCGCCTACTAATAGAGGACTACCCATATGCTGTTGATGGGCTTGAAATATGGTCAGCGATCCAAACATGGGTGAAAGACTATTGCTCATTCTACTATGAGACTGATGACATGATTCAGAAAGACTATGAACTCCAGTCCTGGTGGGAAGAACTTAGGGACAAGGGTCATGGTGACAAGAAAGACGAGTCCTGGTGGCCTAAGATGCACACACGTAAAGAACTAACAGATACATGCACAATTATCATCTGGGTGGCTTCTGCTCTTCATGCAGCGGTGAATTTTGGACAATATCCTTATGGAGGCTACCTCCCAAATCGCCCAGCCATAAGCCGTCGGTTCATGCCTGAACCTGGCACGCCTGAGTATGATGAGCTTGAATCAAACCCTGAGAAGGCTTTCTTGAAAACGATTACTGCCCAGCTGCAGAGCATTGTTGGCATTTCCCTCATAGAGATACTGTCTAGGCACTCTTCGGATGAAGTTTTTCTTGGGCAGAGAGACACTGCTAAATGGACAACAGATACAGAACCACTGGAAGCTTTTGAAAGATTTGGGAAGAAGTTGGCATTGATTGAGGATAGAATTACCAAAATGAACAATGATGAGTATTGGAGGAACAGGGTTGGGCCAGCGAAGATGCCATACACTTTACTCTATCCTAGCAGCGAGATAGGACTTACAGGGAAGGGAATTCCAAACAGTGTCTCCATCTAAAGCTTTTCTGGTTTGAAGTTATTACAGTTCCCGAGAGTCAAATTTTGTATAAATCCTAATGATTCTTACTTAGAATAAGGTTCTTTTTTGTGGGTTTTAGTAAGCCCTTTTATAAGCCTAAAATAAGTTCCACATGTACTCATGGTTTAAAGTCGTGGTCTCGGTCGACTCATATTGGTATCAACTGATACTTTGAACCATGCATGTACTTGCACCATAATATATGCTATGTTGTATGAGATTTTTTCCTCTTTTGGCTAAAAAGTAGGTATTTAGAGTACCAAACAAGTATTTTTTTGGGCACATGCAATCCTCCATCTCTCATACAGCAGGCCCCTTAGAGCACTGAACTAATTGCCTAACGGAAGTATCATAATGTCTTGCCTCAAAACCTTTCTTTAACTTCAATATGCAAGAACTGCTAGAACCATACTATTACACAATAGCTTGTGTAAGGATATTTATTTGAATAAAATACTTGTTCTTCCATGAGACACGAAAAGTCGAAGGCAACCTTCTTGTAAGTCCTAGTGCAGATCGAAAATGGGCATGGATTCTAAGTTTAAACAAGAAGTCGGAAACAAATAGATGATACATATTGAACAGTTCCATCAAGGCAAAGTTTGTGCTGCTCTTGTATGGCTATGGAGAGGTGATGGAAGGTAAAGTTGATGACAAACATCGAACAGAAGCAGCTGACATGATACTCTTCAGCTTAGATAGCCCCATTTATTAATCAACCGACTTCTGCCTGTTTATTTGGAACAATTTCTGCTGAAATGAGAGAATATTTTCAAAGTTTATTTATATGACAAATGATGATTAGGGTACCTTGTGAAAACTTTTCCGTCAGGCATAGATTCAATAACAATTCTGACAGCCGAAGTGAGAATAGCATTATTGCGTTTCCACCAGCATTGGAGGCCTATTGCAGCTTTTGGCTGCTAATACTTTACCTTACGATTACAAAACAAATGAGTGAATACTGTTTAAAACTAAATCTGTTTCAAACAAAATAAGATTGAAACCAGTTCATAACAAAATAAGACTAATTGTCGACTGCATAGGATCCTAATGACACTAAATCTACGAAAGAGGTATTTCCTATAGCAGAATCAAAGGCAGGATACATAAATAGAGGTGGATAACAATTCAAAACATCAACGA
Organism: Ilex asprella; assembly: GCA_023539305.1. Lineage (NCBI taxonomy): Eukaryota > Viridiplantae > Streptophyta > Magnoliopsida > Aquifoliales > Aquifoliaceae > Ilex > Ilex asprella. The sequence goes on from CM042191.1 coordinate 13,700,252, forward strand.
ATGACCAAAATTTCGTTTTGAAACATTTAAAATGAATCAATGATAGAATCAAAACTCTAATACTTTGATGTTTTTCGAAATATTTTGTAATATTTCAATGCATTTGCACAATTGTTTTAGAATGTTTCAAGATATTTTAAGATATTTTAGAATATTTTGATCAATATTTTGAAAAAATAATTCTTAAAATCTTCATTTTTTCATTCTGTTTCAAAAACGATTCGAAATGTTTTCGTTTCCTAGGTGACCAAAACGAAATTTTGATTCTTGCCCTCAACTTTTGTAGTATGGACCAATGACGCCGGAGATGTAGAGATATTGGAGACACAATGAGCAATTCAAGTAATAAGATACAAGTCATTCCGTGGAGGCCATCAAAGAGATACAAAGCAACACTTACCCTCAATTAGTGTAAAACTCCAGTAAATTTGAACTTTTTATGAGAAGTGGCAAAACGGTAAATTGTCATTACATTGCGAGTTGAGAACCCTTATTTTTCTAGAGCTCAGATGAAGAAACAGACATCACTATTGGATTCGTCTCGGAAAATTTAGTTACTTAGACAAATTTCGTCGAATTTCAAAATAGTTGAATTTTTTTGCGTTTTACGAAACAGTCGAGTCTCGAGTGACCCAAAAGCGAATTTTTTAATAAAATTTTAAACTTTAGAAAATAATTTAAAGTAAATTGAAATAAAAATATTTGAACTTGAACCAAAACGAAATTTAATCGTTTCGAGACAAAAACGGACTCGGGAAAAAGGGCGTATGGCGCAACGTGGATCAAGCATTAAAGTGTATAAATAGGGACTAAAATGTGATTTTTAAGAAAACTCTCTACTGCTTTTCTCCTGGGTTTAACCTTGGAAGAAGAAGAGAGGAAAAAGAGAGAATTTCAACATTCTCTCTCATATCTATGGAGTTTCGCTGGTCGAAATTCTTCGGGCCAAGTATTAAAGTTGATTTCCTCGACGAGGGCTAAGCAACCATACAAAAAATGAAGGATTTCACCGAAGATTTAAAAACGAGATTTTGGCAAAAGTTTGAGTTTGGGTTTGGGTTGAATCCTTGAAGCTTCCTACATTGATTTGATACTTCAAGAGGTAGAGTTTTTATTATAACTAAGTTTATTTCTAACCTATGATGAATATATAGAATGAGTGTATTCAATTCTAGTATGTATTGATAATTAGAAATTGCTAGTTTGTGATTTCTTGGAAGTTTTGATAATGGGGTAAGTGAAAATCACTTAATCTAATTTTTTTTGAGTTATGTGATGAATTTGGGCATTTTATGTGATTACATGATTTGGTGTCTTGAAGGTGTTTAATGAAATGTCTATGTGAAATAAAGTATGTTAGTTGCAAGAGATTATGTGATAATATGTTTGGGCATTATTGTTGATATGTTGATATATTGATATTGTGATGAATTATGGTAATTATATGTTTTTGATATAAATTGTCATGGAATATGTAAATTTGTGGTTAAATGGTTCATATGACACTCGTATATATTGGACATGACATGGGTGTTGCAATTATACATTACATTGCAATTACACGGAAGCAACGCATTCATGGGCATGAGGCATGAGTGTGAGTGTGTGTGCATAGTTAATCAAACACTATTATTGGTAAATGATTCATGGGCTCAGGATAGTTGGGCTGAGGTTCGACTGAGTAACATGGTTTGCATTGAAAATAAGGTCGGGGTTAGCAAGAAGGGATAGAAAATTTTCTCATGTGCAAGACCTAGTAATTGGGATACGTACTCCCTTGGTTTAGCCCAAAAATTGTGTGGGTGTACGCGGAACCCTTAGTGGAAACCCATGAATTCTGTGTGGGTTGGGGTGACCCTTGGTGCAAGTCCATGAATACAAAATGGTCATTTGAGGTGTAACATAAATGACGGATTTATACACATTGGCATTGCATTGTATTGTGAGAGCCGGAGAGGAATGACCTCTTTAGGAGATGACATCATTGAATGTGAATATTTCCTATGCATTTAGGTTGAGGAATGATCTCTTTAGGAGATACCCTATTGAGCGTGACTCGCCCTTTATGAGAAAATATTTTAGGTACGAGTTATACACCGGTGGACGCCTCGTATTTGAGGCCTCAAGGATGAAGAAAAGCCGACTTGTGACTTTTAATCCATTTTTGTAAAACATTTGTAAAGTTAGTTTTGGGGCATGTAATGTATGTAAAAGAATTGTGAATTGAACTTGTATTAACTATGTTTAATGTATATTGGACCTCGGATGGGTCATGTGATTAAATGTTGTTATATGAGTATGGATAAATGGACATGTTGTGGTCAATGTTGTATATTGGACCTCAGATGGGTCATATGATTGTATGATTACACATGTTGTGTTTTGAGTAGAGCTCCTCATACAAAGGAGACGCTGCTCGAATTTTGTTAAATTATGAATTCTTGTGAATGGGGCATAATGGCGTGATATCGAGTTATTTGATATCCCCGGATATTCCGCGGTTTAATGGATGATCAACGGGTTGACAAAGAACCCCCGATTTTTTGGGCGTCACAATTAGAATCACCAGGATGGTAAAATTGTGTTTGATATGTGGTAATAAATTATGCGAATGGAATGACTATTATAAAGTAGAGATTAAATTTTTTATAGTCAACTTGTAAACCAATTGTTTATAAGCAGTCAATCAAAATTTGACAACCACACAAGCACATAAACTGATGTTGAGGATTCCCAATAAATTTGTGTGCTGTTTGTAAACAATTGATTTACAAGTTAACTGTAAAGAATTTATTCTCTATAAAGTAATGTGCATTTCAATGTTTTCTTTGTGGAAGTGAAAATCCAATCTAACTGACATGGAATGCCTACTCCCATAAGGAAAGGATTAATCATTGCCAAACAATATATAAAACCAATACCCCATGCAACAATAAGCCACATCCACTAGACCAAAAGACATGCCCCTCCCCGCCCCTTCCCCCAACCCCACCATCCAAATCACCACCTTGCCGTCACCATCACCCTTAATACCACCACCATGTCCACCTCCTCCACCACAATGACCCACCATTACTTCCAATTACTAGTACCCCTTGCCACCACCATCGCACCATCACTGTCGCCATCCCCTCCATAACTACAACTACCATCTGTCACATCCCCTCACCTTAGTCACAAGCGGATGGCACATGGTTATAAACTGTGAGAATTGTGGATGACATCAACGATGGGGACTAGGTTAGTGCAAATGTAATACATGAGGGACCAACTTCATGCAATTAGAATGTTGGGGACCAAAATAAGACAAAATATACTTTGGGGGCCACAACCGCAATTAACCCTAATTCTTAATATAAAGTTAACATTTTCTTATTACCCCTCTCTCTCTGTCTCTACTTGAAGATGATAACAAATATTAAGGAGCCAAATAATTATGTATAGAGTTTTTTACGGGAAGAAATAACATATATACATGCATATTTGTGAGTAAGCAAATGTAATGCCAAAGAAAGGTTTTTGACGCAAAGACTCATTAAAAAAATAATTAACATAAATCATCTATTGGTTTTCACATTTTGCAGTTGCAAGATAATTTTGGCTTTGGTGTGAAACAACGTGTGCCAAGATAATGTCCAACTCGAACAAACACAATATTCGCACCAACATTTTGTGAGTTCATCATGTCCAATTTTTGTATTCTAACCTAAGATATCAGCTTAAAATAACATATGACGTTTAGAGTCCAATTTGATAGTTCACGTGCTATCAAATTGTGAACTCTCACATGTGATATTCTAAACTTCTCGTAAGCTGTATTTTGAAGGAATGCTCCAATGCATTCTGTCTATAAAAAGTTTAGAATAGCATAGACCATTAGTAGAATTGCAATGGGCCTATGACATGAGATCAATCTTTCTATTAACAAGGTGTCTCAATAGAAGTTATATGTACTAATGAGTCTTTGGTTCAACGGTACTCCTTACTTTGTGAAGATTTTGTCTTCTTGAGGTCAAGGGTTTAAGTCCCCCTCCCC
>CM042191.1:13704687-13747911 GCA_023539305.1 Ilex asprella
TCCCCCTCCCCGTGTTCGCCACCCCTCCCCTCCCCAAAAAACAAATTGTAAAAAAAAAATAGAAGTTATATGCATTTTTTATTTTTGTAATAGGTTTATTGCTCATATAGTTGTATTAATCATGAATGCATTGTCTTTATTCTTTTTAGATAGAATCATACAATTTAATGGATTGCATAGAATATTGAATTTAAAATAAAAACATCTGTTGTGGTACTAAAATTTAGAACTGTCACAATTTTACCTACTTGTTCTTTGTGATGTCTTAGTTTAAATTAAATGATTTCTTATTCTTAATGATGATCTTTGAGATAACACCAAAATAAAAATATTGGTTTACGGAAGTCGTTAAGGAATGATTTCATGACATGCTATTACAGATTCCTCTTTCTATTTTAAAATAATTCCAAAGTTGCACCACTACTTGCTACTCAACTCTAAGTGTGAGTTGATTGATTTTCTTGGGGGTGAGAATGACAGTAACAAACGAAATCTTCAAGTGTCATGTGCATATTTAAAAAAGGCTTACCCATTATATACCTTTTTGGTTGATGTAAAAGACAAGTGATAGACAATAATACTTATATGTTAGAGAATAACTTTCAAGAACTTGTGTCATGTGGTTTTAATGGCCGAGCTTATTTAGCAGTGGTGAATGAGAGAATTAGGCGGATTAGGAATGATAGGGTGCCATCCAATATCATAGTATTTTTAATTATTTGAATAAATAGATTATGATGTATTGGATTAAAACACATGGAGTTAGAAAAATCAATACCAATTCTCATTGGAGAGCTAAATCCAAAGCATGCATCACACATATCACTATAAGTAAAAGCTTATGCTAAGCCATCGATGAGTTCATCATGACATCCAAAAGTAATTTTCCTAAGGTTTGTGATCAAATGATATCATGACATTAGGACTTGATGTCTGTATTGAAGTTCTTGAATTTTCTTATAGTTCAATTCTCTGTCATGTGTTAGATTTTTTTTTTTAAAAGAATGGATCCTTTTAAATTCAAGCTAGGTAATTTAGCATTATGAAAATTGAAAAAAGTAGATCTATAAATGGATTAGATTTTAGTATTGCATGACAAGTAGTGATTAATAAACTACTCCATTTTTTTTTTTGTTGGATCCCCTCCAACATATTTTTTTTACAATTTCTTTCTTGATGGATCAACTATCATGTATTCAAGTAGGACCAATTGTATAAAAGAGACTTTTTGACTTATTAATGGTAGACGATCCAACGAAAAAAAAAATTTTGAAGAAATTTTTTTTTTGAAAGATATTTGAATCCACTTATTAGAGACATTTGGACTAGTGCTATTTTTACCATGTGTATCAAAGCATTTGCTAGAGTATTGACATTAACTTCCTTACTTTTTTAATTTTGACTTTTTTTTTTCCAACAAATTATAAGAAAAATCAGTCTATCGATTGCATGCATTATTGATTGATTTAACTAAAACACAAATAAACAAAAAATTTAATAAAAGGATATATGGTCTAATATTGGGTTGACTGCAACCAGTTTTAGTATCTATTCTAATTTGCTTTACCTTTTTTCTATAATTATTAATATTATTTTATTTTAATAATTCTTTTTTAGTTTTTTCATTGGATTTGACCTTATATTCAACATTAAATTATTAATATATATACATTTATGTCTATACACACAAATTTTAACTTAAATATAATTAACAATTATTCACGTGCAACACATTTGTGCAATAACTAGTAATATAAAATGACATTGAAGAATACATTAGATTTCCAAAAAATATATTATCATAATATTTATTTCTCACTATATTGACTGATTTTACAAGATTTGAAAATTTTATTGCATCAGTATTTAATGTTTGACCCACTCTTTTATATCTAATATTTTTTCAAGATTTTAGAAAAACTTAAAAATATTTTCAGCCATAGGTATCAAAAGATACATAGAGACACACAAATACATATATACTACATATAAATGTCAGCATTTGTAAAAAAAATTATTTTCCTATTTTATTTCTAATTATTATAATAAAGTCAATTATACTCACCTATATACTTTCATCTAATTTTTATTTTTACACCTATTTGACTTTCAACTTATTTTAGTCTCTTTTATAAGAACTTTCAAATTGTTTGGAACTCATTTATTAGTAGTATAGTTACATACAATTATCATATTTATATGAAGAAGTAAAATCCTATATATATTAAATTATTAAACATATGTAGTTATCAGGTTAAATTCTACGATCAAATATATGTTATATTTTATTTTTTGGATCACTAATAATATAATCTATAGAATAAAGTAGAGCAGAATTTGAATTTTGGAGACAAAGAGAGGTTCATATTGTTTTGAGACAAAACATAAATACATCTAACGAACAACGTAATATCAACATAAAATACGGTTCAGATCATTTTAAAATTGTTGATCCAACGATCGTAATTGAACTTAACTCTAATACTCCTGTCTTTTATATAACTCTCTTTCTTATCTCTTAGACGTTTTAAACACATTATCTCATCTCCTTTCTCTCTCTATGTATTTCTATCTATATAATAAAGTAACTAGAAAAGTTTATCTTGAGCTTTTCGCAGCTCAAATCGCTTCACGTTTAATTTTGTTCAATTTATATTCATCATTGTCGAATTAATATCAAATTCAAATTAATATCAATATTAATTTGAATATCAAAATTTTAATAAAATCAAATAAAATTTGATTTAGTACCCAAAAAATTGATTAAATAAATTTCAATATTAATTCGATAACAATAAAAATTCATTTAAAATTAATTTCAACATAGTTGAATATTAATTTGAAAAAATTAAATATTATTTATTATTGATCAAATAAACATGAAATTGACCTTAAATTAAATTTTTGACGATATTATCAATTTTTTTACTATTTTTTTAAAATTTTTCTGAACTATCAATTTTTCAAATTTTTTTGTCAACTTCTTAATTTACTATCACGTATTTTCATGTGAACCAGATATTTTTGAGTTTATCAAGTAGAGGTGAGCGATTCTCTTAAAAAAAAGTGGGGGTGAACAATTAGTTTTATTTAAGTATGTGTGGTTGAATCTTGACCAAAAGAAAATTTATCAAATAATATAGTAAGAGAGAAGACGCTATTCTATAAAAAAAATATGTATTTAAATTTTATGAGTTAAAATATAAAATTTTAAGTTTATATACAACAAAAAATTCATAATTTATGGTTTGTTTCATGTTGGTTTAATCAACAACAAATAATATTCAACACAAAATGAACATTAGATTGTAAATTAATATATAATTTTATCAAAAAAATGACATTTAATTTTGTCCAATTTATATTCATCATTGTCGAATTAATATCAAATTGTTATCAAATTAATATTAAAATTCAGTTAATCAATTTTTGGGGGGTACTAAATTAATTCAATTTTTGGGTACTAAATCAAATATAATTTTTTTAATTTTATTGTGTACTAAAGTTGGAGAAAGACAATTGTAAAAATAATAAAAAAAATTGGGATGAAATTGTCACTTTTCATTAGCAACACTGACGGAAGAAAGACATAGGGGTCTATGTGCAATAAATTTTAAACTTCAGGAGGTCTCGTGTTATTTATAAAATGTTAGGGAGTGTTTGCATAAAATTTTCAAAATTCAGGGGATGTATGTATTTTTTACCCTATTTTTTAATTAGATATTAATTTGTTATTATTTTATCTTAAAATTTTGAATTATTATATTTTTAATAAAAACAGTTGTTGGTTAGGAATGTTTTTTGGTAGCCAAAAAAAAGTGAGAGAGTATGTTTTTGTGTATATTAATATGTGGAGGCTTGGACATTTGATAATTATATTTTTAATTATATTGTGTCATTTGGGGTTGAATAGTGGTGATAAATTCGTGAGTTTTATAAATTAGCAAAATTTGATTGATTTTATTTATTGTTTAAATATTGTGAATTTAATTGTGTTCTATTAGTATTTTTTTTTTGTTTGATGTATTTATTACATGGGAAATAGGGTGGATTGAAAATATGGCGGTTGAGTTTATAATTATGTTATGCTATGTTAATGTGATAAATTCGTGAGTCATATAAATGAGCAAGATTTTATTTATTGCTTAAAAATTGTAACTTTTAATGAGTTATGTTTGTATTTTTTTTTTTTGAGACATTTGTATATATGGTATTGTTTTGAGAGTTTTTATATATTTTTAAGACAATTCCATTAATATGGAGGGTATGGTCGGCAATATATTTTAAGTCAATTTAGAAGAAAAATTAATATGAATATTTATTTGTCATTCCTTTTGAATTTGGATAATTGTTTAAGATATTTTTGTTTGTTATGTAGTATCTTCAGATACAAGCAATGATCCAACCAATCTATTTTAAAAAATAAAAATTAATAATTTTATAATATAATTAGATGTACAAATACCTAAAGTGGTTGAAGAGATACTTAAATAAAAGACAGATTAGTGGCTCAAAAACTTATAAAATAAATTAATAATTAAATTTAATAATAATTAAAATACAAAATAATTATTCAGCACCTAATTTATTATTTAATTCAATTACAAATATAATTCACGTTTTCCCTAAAAATAATGCTATTTAAATTTATTACGTGTAACGCATGTTGTGTATTACTAATATATATAAATGAGAGAAAGTTAAGGCGTGTATTTCTGTGTTACATAAATAGAAAAATCTATTCTATTAATTATAAATTATAAATAACGATATTATTGAGATCTTATTTGAGTACCTAATTCATTACAACTATTTGATTAGTTGTGAATTTCACTGTTAGATAGAATACACTTGTAATTCAACAACTATGATGAATTAAGTCCCCAAATAATGTCAATAATAGTTTTTTAATTATAAATAATGACTAATTAACTATTTAATGGAGAGAAATAACACCACAACTATTTGCTCCCTTTATTAATAACTAGTGGTTACTACATACTCGTGTGGGTTATATATAAAAGAACAACATAGAGAGTAAAGGGCGATACATAAGTGAAAAGAGAGATGAAAGTTTGAGTAATTATAAGAGTGCTAAATATAGTATAAAAAAAATGATGTTATAGCATCTTCAACTCTAAATTAAATTTAGACTTAAATTTAAATTTGAGTAAAAAAATATAAAAAATTTGTTCCAATCTTTGATTCAAATTATACTAAATTAAAAGAGACTCATTTTTTTACTCAAATCAAAAGAGACTTTGGTCGTTTGGTAACTTTTTTGTTTTCGCACCTTAAAAAATATAAAAAAAAAGACAATTTTTGTCTCTGTTTTGTGGTAAATACTCAAACAAAAAATATGTTTGGGAGTCATTTGTGTTTATCAAATTATGAGAATAAAAATAAAAAATATGTTTGATAACTACTTCAAGTTATATCATAATTATTAGTTTTATAATATTTTCTCCTACAAAATACAAATTGTCACACCCCGAATCGACACGACATGTGACAGGTGTTACTTTAATCTACGGAACATTATCATATCGAGTCGTCATGTAACATATCATAAAAACATATACAATACTTCTACACTAACACAGTCTAGACTATTGTAAATTAATATCTAATTGAGTATACATTACACATTAGGTTTTCGTTTATTCTACTACAAACTTTGGATACATCTTCCTAATATATATACAGAAACCACAGTAGGTTATTATGTATACCTCTCTCAGTTTCGTCGTATCTGAAAAAGGGAAAGTAATGTAGGGTGAGCATCAACAACTCATTAGAGTGACTCAATTTCCAAGCAAACGAGTTTAAAAATAATATAGGTTAACATGATTAGGCAGAAATTCAAACAAGCATTTGATACATATACGTCAACAAAAATATCATTGCATTTGAAACTGTGGTAGTTAAACAAAATTGTAAAAAAGAGTTCCGAAATTCGAGTACAGTGCTACACTGGTGGACAATTCATCCTAATAGACCACTTAGGGTCAATACTGATGGGTCAAGCCCAAAAGACCCAAAATCATATTGAAGCCCAGCTGCAATTAAAGGCTCAAACCCATGAAGACCCAGCAGGCCAAATGAGATCCAAGCCCAATCAAGTTCACCATGAAGCTACTTCAGCTTAGCTACAAGACTTAGAAGAGCACTCAAGACCCCTCACCTTCTCTACCACTTTGAAAGCAGTCAACATTGACCGGGTCTTATGGAGAGCTCCTCAACGGCCACACCCGTTGAGGAGAATCTGCAAATCCCACCAGGATAGCTGAGTAGTTGCCACTTAGTAGCTCCAGTCTGTTGGAAGCTAAATATAAAATGTAAGCCCTATCAATACTTGGGGGGGAAGACACTCTACGGAGCATAGAACTCCTCCTCCTCTCCATTCTGTAACTCTCTGGTCTCATTACTCACCGGAATCAATAAAATACCGGCAACCCTTTGCCATTCCAAAGTGGACGTAGGCCGTATTGGCCGAACCACTATAATTTCTGTCTCAATCTCTAATTACTGCATTTAATCTCTAAATTACTTGACTATTAGTGTGCAAATTCAAATTTGTGCATCATCAGTTTGGCGCCGTCTGTGGGAAGCCGACAAAATTCTCACCTTTTGGTATTTTTTCCATTGAATCAATGACGATCACTACTAGGTCGATGAATCAACATAAGGACCACCAACCAAGAGAGGAGGAGGTTGCTCCTCCACCAACCAATCCTACCCCAAATACGCAACATATGCTGAAGACCATGCAGCAGCCTTTGGCCCAGAACCAACAGATCCTTTAGTGAATGCCTGTTGCTTAAGGAGGAGCACTACGCCTGGGCCGTCAAGGAGTTCCCCACATGGGTGCTCCTCATTTGAACGCCAAGCAAAGCACAAACCCTGGTAGATTTTATTGCTAGGCTGACACCAACAGAGGTAGAGAGCAACGAGGCTTCCACCTCACCCAGCGCAGACCATTCCCTCTGGCGCCCAGACCTTCTCAGGCGCCCAGGCAAATCCTCTGGCGCCTTTGAGAAACTAGCGCTCAGATATTCTGAACTTGAGAAACTAGCGCTCGCCCTGATCTCAGCAACAAGGCGCCTACGACACTACTTTCAGAGTCACGGTGTCATTGTAATTACGGACCAGCCTCTGAAAAGAATTCTGGAAAAGCCTGACGTATCTGGAAGACTACTCAAGTGGGCAGTAGAATTAGGGGAGTTTGACATCCAGTATCAACCAAGAACAGCCATCAAAGCACAAGCATTGACGGATTTCATTGCTGAGCTTACACCAGAAACCCCCTATGTTACCCAACCAGCTCCTTGGGACGCCCAAGGCTCTTCAGGTACCCCTGCCGGCGCCCAAGGCTCTTCAGGTACCCCTGCCGACGCCCAAGCCTCTTCAGATACCCCTCCTGTCGCCCAAGGCTCTTCAGGTACCCCTGCCGGCGCCCAAGGCTCTTCAGGTACCCCTGCCGGTGCCCAAGGCTCTTCAGGTACCCCTGCTGGCGCCTAAGCTTCTTCAGGCACCTCTGCTGGTGCCCAAGCCTCTTCAGGCACCTTTGGTGGAGCCCAAGCTCCTTCAGCCACCCTTGATGGCGCCCGAGCAAGTCCCTCTGGCGCCCAAACCTTCTCAGGTGGAGCCCAAGTCACCTCCTTAGGCGCCTAGGCCACTCCTTTGGCTCCCAGACCTTTTTAGATGGCACTTAGGTCACCTCCTTAGGCGCCCAGACCACTCCCTTTGGCACCCAGACAAATCCTCTGGCGCCTAGGTCATCTCCTTAGGCACCCAGATTACTCCCTTGAGCGCCCAGACTGGCCTCTAGGCTCCCCATGAGGGACATCAGAGCATTGAGCCATTTTCATGACAATTCAAGAGGAGCCGATCTAAAAAATATATGAATGCTGAGGACTCAACAGAGGCGGAGAGCAACAAGGTTTTCACCTCGTCCAGCGTGGAGATGACTAATGAGGACAACTAGATGCCTGACGAGGACCTCTAGGCTCCCAGGCCATCATGTCAAGTGCCCAAACCTGCTCATCAAGCGCCTAAGCCATCATGCCAGACGCCCATACCTCCTTCTTAGACGCCCAGATCTCCAACCTAGGCGCCTAGACACCTCTCCCAGGCGTCCAGAGCTCCACCCCAGGCGCTTAATCATCTCCTTTAAGCGCCCAAAGCTCCTCCTCAGGAGCCCAAACAGCTCCCTCTGGCATCTAGGTACCCCAGCCTGATGCCCAGGCTCCCACATTGATCTCCGAATCTTCCTGAAAGCTCTATATTAACGGCCTCTCGACGAAGTGAATCATCTCGTTGGTAGCCATAAGCTTGACCTACATCTGCACTGTTCTCAAACAGACAGCCAAATATCCAGCTTAGCGGCTCTCTCGCGGGTCGCCAAAAGCTTGACCTCTGCACTGTTCTCAAACAGGCAGTCTATATCTGCACTGTTCTCAAACAGGCAGACCCAGCTTAGTGGCTCTCTCATGGGTCGCCAAAAGCTTGGCCTCTGCACTGTTCTCAAACAGGCAGCCTACATCTCTGCACTGTTCTAAAGTAGGCAGCTTATCTATGCACTGCTCTCAAACAGGCAGTCTACATCTGCACTATTCTCAAACAGGCAGTCTATATCTGCACTGTTCTCAAACAGGCAGACCCAGCTTAGTGGCTCTCTCGTGGGTCGCCAAAAGCTTGGCCTCTACACTGTTCTCAAACAGGCAGCCTACATCTCTGCACTGTTCTTAAGCAGGCAGCCTATCTATGCACTGCTCTCAAACAGGCAGTCTACCTCTGTACTGTTCTCAAACAGGCAGTCTATATCTGCACTATTCTCAAACAGGCAGACCTAGCTTAGTGGCTCTCTCGCGGGTCGCCAAAAGCTTGAACTCTACACTGTTCTCAAATAGGCAGCCTACATCTCTGCACCGCCCTTAAGCAGGCAGCCTATCTCTGCACTATTATCAAACAGGCAGTCTACCTCTGCACTGTTCTCAAACAGGTAATCTTTCTCTGCACTGTTCTCAAACAGGCAGTCTACCTATGCACTGTTCTCAAACAGGCAGCCTATCTCTGCACTGTTCTCAAGTAGGCAGCCTACATCTCTACACTGTTCTCAAACAGGCAATCTACCTCTGCACTGTTCTCAAACAGGCAGCCTATCTCTGCACTGTTCTCAAACAGGTAGTCTACCTCTGCACTGTTCTCAAACAGGCAGTCTACATCTCTGCACTGCTCTTAAGCAGGTAGCCTATCTCTGCACTATTCTCAAACAGACAGTTTACATCTGCACTGTTCTCAAACAGGCAGTCTACATCTGCCCTGTTCTCAAACACGCATCCCACATAACCAGCTTAGCGGCTCTCTCGCGAGTCGCCAAAAGCTTGGCCTCTACTCTGTTCTCAAACAGGCAGCCTATATCTCAAGTTTAAGGACCTTCTCATGGGTCACCGAAAGCTCAGTCTCAAGAGGTGAAGCTCACTCAAGAGCAATCCTCAAACTGTCTTTGCTCTCGTGCAACCAACCTACCTCTCTCCAGGTAATTATGTAAAAATTTTAATGTTTGAAATAACATTGTTTTTGACATTTCTAGGCAGGATCTTGACACTCAGGTCGTCTACAACCTCTGGGACTACCATTAGATTGAATGTTAACAATCAGGTCTCATCCATTCGGCACCGCCTGCTCGTTGCCGCTACACCTCTGCACTTAATAACTAGCACAAGGCCTGCCGGCACTTGTCCTCAAACAGCGCCCCACCATCGCGATCAGCAGAATGCCTCTCGAGCAGTGCTTCACCCAAGATGCCCAGTGCAGCACAATACAATGCTCACCCAAGCGACCCTACACAGCGGGATGCTGGACCAGCAGGTTCACGCCCACAACAGCTCCTAGATGGGCGCCCAGCACCAAAAGAGTGCCCAAAGCTCTGCTCGCCCACTACGCAGCCAGCAGAGTGGTGCCCAGCTAGCCTTCTTAGGCGCCCAGACTCCCTCTGGTGCTCAGAATGGCGCTCAGCCAGCTCCCACAGGCGCCCAGCCAGCTCCTACTAGCGCCCAGATCACTCCTCTAGCCTAGGCCATCTCAGGCGCCCAGGACAAGTCTCCTCCGTAGGCGCCCATGCCTCCTCCGCAGGCGCCCATGTCTTATCAGGTGCACAGGCTCTCCCAAGCACCCCAAAAATACTCAGAAGGATCTATGCTCGGCGTCCATCACCATCACAGCAGGTTCGCCCAAAACAGTGCCTAGAGGAGCACCTAGCATGCTCATCTCACCCAAAGGGCTGCCATGCTCATCTCGCCCAAAGTGGCGCAAGGAAGGGCGTCTGCCATGCTCATCTCGCCCAAAGTGGCGCAAGGAAGGGCGCCTGCCATGCTCATCTCGCCCAAAATGGCGCCCAAAGGGGCTGCCATGCTCATCACGCCCAAAGGGGCACCAGACCCCCTCTGCTCGCCCAAGGTGCTCCAAACAGGGTGTATAATATGTCAAATCGAAGCTCTCGACGAGCCCTACAAGACTCACAGCTTGAGCCGTGACTGAATGCAAAGACTTGAGGTGTTCAGTGAAGCAAAAATAATATCTTGGAAGAGTTATCTAGCGGAGAAAGTCTATACCACCAAGAACTCAAGATTCAAGTAAATGCCCCATCCTCCAAGTTTCCTAGGATACGGGGCATTGAGGGGCAAATGATGGGTCAAGCCCAAAAGACCCAAAATCATATTGAAGCCCAGCTGCAATTAAAGGCTCAAACCCATGAAGACCCAGCAGGCCAAATGAGATCCAAGCCCAATCAAGTTCACCAAGGAGCTACTTCAGCTTAGCTACAAGACCTAGAAGAGCACTCAAGACCCCTCACCTTCTCTACCACCTTGGAAGCAGTCAACATTGACCGTGTCTTATGGAGAGATCCTCAACGGCCACACCCGTTGAGGAGAATCTGCAAATCCCACCAGGATAGCTGAATAGTTGCCACTTAGTAGCTCCAGTCTGTTGGAAGCTAAATATAAAATGTAAGCCCTATCAATACTTGGGGGGCAAGACACTCTACGGAGCATAGAACTCTTCCTCCTCTCCATTCTGTAACTCTCTGATCTCATTACTCACCGGAATTAATAAAATACCGGCAACCCTTTGCCATTCCAAAGTGGACGTAGGCCGTATTGGCCGAACCACTATAATTTTTGTCCCAATCTCTAATTACTGCCTTTAATCTCTAAATTACTTGACTATTGGTGTGCAAGGTCAAATTTGTGCATCATCAAATACGATCCATACAATCCAATAATTTAGGGGAATTTCACCCCAAGGAAGATACGCTCCCAAGTCAATACGATCCAATTCAGTACTCAAGTCCGAAGACCAACCGGGCCACCCAGGCATTTACAAACTCAATGAGTACCCTCTACGGCCTCAAACTAAAATGTAAACCCTTTTGCCACTCGACCCGTGTGCACTTATATTTTCATTAAAAAGGATCCCAGAATTTCAGTCAATGCAAACAATACGAGTAATACGATCATTTCCAAAACATTAGTGCAACCGCACTCAGAAATCCTGATCCGGGTCCAAATTCATGTCAATATTCAAAACACCCCAATCATATATTTCAAAACATGCTAAATCATCATAAATAACATATGAAATAATTTAGAAACAAGTTTGAAAAGTATCGCCTGTTCCGGAATTGACAAACCCTACCTGCTCAGTATTTTGATCTGAAATGGCCAAAAATTAAAAAGTGTTATTTTTTGATGAAATTTAATACACATACTCAATTAACCTACCTAAAGATGAATATAAAATTTATTTTCCAAAAATCACCCTAAAACTGGTCAAATTGACCCCGGAGGTCAAAACAGTCATTTTACTCCTCATATAGATCCGGCCATCGGATCGACTTGAAATTTTACTGGGACCTCCGTACGGACGTTATGGAACTTGTGAGACCAACCAGAGGTCAATCAGATGCTGGACGCGCCCTAACGCGCCGACGGGGTGCACTGGTGTCTTCATCTTCTTCCTTGAGCACCTTGACCAAAAACCCTAATTTTCTACTAGCAGCCTAACCTCCCTACTTCTCACCCTTGTTTCTCCCTACTCAGTACCCCTTTTCATCTAATTTTTGAACCTAAATACTCACCACACATCACTCTAACAAATCCTATAATTTTCAAGCTTTGAATTAAGCTTAAACCCATAAAATAAAGAGGTCAAAGTTAACAAAAAATAAGGTTTTGAGTTTATGTCCAGACCTGCAACTGCTCTTTTCACCCCTCAAACGACCTCCAAATCCAATTCTGAGGTCATAAATGGATTCCTTGACCCCAAATTAGCTAGACCCAAGCCCTCTTTCGAAGTTTAACCAAGTTTTTATCAAAATCATATTTTTATCTCCTCAAACCCTTACACAACTATTACACCACCACAGACCATGGCAACTCACAAATTAACCACCAATCAACTCCTCAAGATCTCCTAAACTCAGCCATACCAAATAATTAACCCAAATCATGCTCAAATCTCAAACCCGTTTTATAAACATTTAAAATCCGAAAATTTAAAACATGAAATCAAGCAATTCCAGTGCATGATATGCAATTCTAATGATACCATGAGATTCCTAGCCATCAAATTAGCCTAGTAGCATACCTCTGATCGTTCGAAACTTTTTCTTCCACAAAACAAAAATTCTAAATTTCTCTCTTCTCTCTCTAGCTTCTCTCTTCCCCCTCTCTCTTCTCTTGGCAGTTCCCCTTATCCAGAGACTTGATCAAGTCTTAATACACCTCCTCAACTCCTCTGGAAGGTTGGAGAAGGTTGAGGGAAGTCCTTGTGCTGCCAGGCAACAGCTTGGGAAGAAATGCCATGCAATGGCATTTCTGTAAATAACTCAATTTCATTTTTTTTATATAATAATTTTTTTTCCATACATAATAAAACATTAACTACATAAAATAATTCCATATATATATGTTTTTTTTTGCATGTACGCGCGAATGCTCGGGTTTTACACAAATCAAAACTCATAATTCCTTAACCATAGCAAATTACTTAGACGAATATTCCAAGCACCACACTTTACAAACATCATAGCTATGAATAAAAAAATTACAAGAATCAAAGGGAAAAATCCCATTAACATCACATATATGACTTTAATCCTTCAAAACACTCAAAAGCCAAGAAAATTACTTTAGTGTTCCTTCAAATACAACAACTTCACAACACCCAAATTAGTTGGATTTCAGACCCATTACTCTACCCTTATCATCACACACCAAGACCCTTTTGACCCTCAAAACAGGCAATCCCCTAAGGCCCTACAACAAAGTCATTTAACCTCACTGGTATGCACACAGGACTAGAAAAATCAAAGTAGTTCACTTGTGGAACAACCGTTGCAACCGTAACAATTCCTACTCCATCCAAACAATCAAAATAGTTCACTTGTGGTTAATTGCAACTTCAATTTGGGGGGTATGGATTGTAGTGTTGGAATGATAACCAATTGATTTCTGTCAAACACTTCATCGGATAGGTGGAGAACAAGTTGACATTCATGAAAACACTCAACTCATACACATACACAAACCCAACTCATAATCACACACACACAAACACACAAACTCACACAGAACACACACAGACACACAGAATTAAACATAGCATACGAGATTCTCAATTCTTTACTAACCACAATCTGCAGCCTGAAGAATTTCAAAGAAGAAAAAAAAAAGAAAATGCATACCTGCTAAGGATGGAAGCATAATAAAAATTAATCATACTTTAATATACAAAAAGGTGATTCTAATTCAGAGTTTATGAGCTTACAAAGTGAGGATCAAACTCCGCCATTTGAGGCTTCTCCTTTCTTTATCAGAGTTTAACACCAAGGCTTGGTGTTCGGCATACGTACTAAAGTAGAACCTCAAATATTATGACATGATTCAATTAAAATAAAGATCAAGCATTGAGAAAGTTACTTGAATCTTAGAGGACAAAGTTGATTTTGGTTTAATCCAATAAGCAGGAATGATTGTTTAAAAATTGAAATTGCACACCATCATACCCGCCATAGAACAATTGACTGGAATTTCCTTTTCCCCCTCTCGAATTCTGTTTCCCGCTTCATATAACAAGTCATACAAGCACAGAGAGACTCATCTTTCAGCAACATGAAAAAGTTAGCAGCATTATACTAGAACAACTTAATAATTTTTGGTGAAAGCTTTTAATAATTTCTGTTTGAGAAGAATTTATGACAAACATACACACACACACAGAGACTCAAATCGACATCCACACCCACACCCACACCCATACACACAGAGACTCACACCCACAAATCGACACACACAGACACATACACACAAAATAATCTAACAAATCTAACTTAGATCTAACAAATCTAATTCGGGCAAGAGAGTGTCAGAGACACCTTTGGGTCTTCGTTGCACAAATAGGAGAGAGACCTTCGGTCTTCGTTACAAAGAGAGAGGCGACAGAGAGGTCTGGCAAGTCTTGTTGCACAGACAAAGAAGCGAGAGAGACAGAGCAAAGACAGAGAGGCGATGGAGAATGAAGTGAGTCTCATTGCACAGAAGAGGAAAAGAGGAGGAAATGGGTTTTATACTTCAACAAAAAAGGGATATGTTTTGCTGCTAAGAAGAGTGGAAGCTTGGATCTCATTAATTTCCCCGCCCCTCGCGCGTGTTGTCTCTACTTCTTTTGTTTTTTGGAACATTTTTTTTTGTTCTCATTTTTTGCCTTTGTTTCCAAACAACTAATATGAAATAAAAACAAAAACAATATCCAAATATATTTTTGACAAAAAAATTAAAAACAAAAACATATAACACAAGACAAAGACAATAAATAAACAACTCCTAATTTTTTTACTCAAATAAATGAAGACTCAATTTCTTATCCAAATGGTCAGATTTTACAATTTTTT
This sequence comes from Ilex asprella, assembly GCA_023539305.1. Taxonomy (NCBI): domain Eukaryota; kingdom Viridiplantae; phylum Streptophyta; class Magnoliopsida; order Aquifoliales; family Aquifoliaceae; genus Ilex; species Ilex asprella. Next base: position 13,719,644 of record CM042191.1, read on the forward strand.
AAAGATTCAATGGTCATCTTTATTTTTTTTAAAAAATTGAGTTTATTTTTATTTAAATTTAAATTTATTTATTAAAATATTTTGTATCAAATCAATTTTGTAGTTGAAGATGTTGTTAGGTTGAAGCGAAAACGAAAAAAAAGTTATTTTGGGTAATTTATGTGTGACCACCACCAGTACAGAAGCTTTATGATTACTTGGTGCGCGAGATTGGAGACATGTTGACGGTTGGCGTCCAAATGTTGTTGCCACCGTTAGTCTCAGCTATTAACCCAAGCGTACAAGAGAAGTTTCTCTTAAGTCCCAATTTCTTGTCTTGTGCTTTCACTCTACGGCTTCAACACTCCCACTTCTCATTTTCTGTGTAGATAGATATATTTTTGCTGGGGAGAAAGTAACCTTTGAAAAAAAAAAAAAAGCTTTGAAAAAATGGCGGGTTCGCAGTCTGATTCAAAAGTTTTCAGTGTTCGAATCGTTTCGATCGATTACTACATGGCCGCTCCTATTCCAGGCCTTGATATTTGCTACAGTAGTTTTCAAGGTACTTTTTTTTTTCCTTCTTGGATAAAAATTTCGGATTTCATTTTATTCCGAGTCAAAGTGTATATTTTGCATCATATATCAATGATAGTAAACGTGGTTATGGGGTTTCTTAGCTAAAATTTCTCGTTGTAAGAAGTTTTTTATTGTTTATTTATTTTTGAAATAATTTAGGTGTGAAAGTGAATGAGGTTCCTGTAATCAGAATCTATGGGTCGACTCCGGCCGGTCAGAAGACTTGCTTGCATATTCATCGAGTAAGATCATTGTTTGATTTGTTGCTTTATTATTTTTGTTAATTTCATTTATTTATTCCATCATCTTTTTGAATATATTTCCCTGGTTTGATGGGTAGGTTGGATTAACCTAACCCTGATAGTATAACTTCACATTGTGGTTTGAGATTAACTGCCTGTATTCCAAGTGACTGATGAATAGATTCATTGCTTCCCTGTCTTGTGGTTTGAAAAGGGTCTGACTGAATATATCTTATATTCAGTGTATGGAGTTAGATGGTTGGACAGCATGGCAATCTTTTCCTACTGTCCACTGGAATTTTTTGGAACACAATTTGAAAAAAAAACTGAGGATACTCCGTAGTGTAGAGTGTGTTGGTCTTCGTTGATGTTTGGTACATATGGTGGATGTTGGGTGGGGGTGGAAAGTATTCACTTAACCAAAGATATCCACAGTACCATGACCATTGTGTGCTTTTGGTTCCAGATCGTAGTCACTAATATTGTTGAAGTATAAATACTTAAGTCTAACCGGTTAACCTTTTGAAGTTGATGATTGTCTAATATGGTATCAGAGTAGGAGATGCTGTGTTCGAATCTTGCTACCACATTAATTATTAAAAGATTTTCAAGTGCTACACCCAAAATCTAGCTTACACATGGAAGGGGGCGTGTTGAAGAATAAATACTTAAATTATACCCTTTCAAATAGCTTAAACTTTTAGAGTAGATAGTTGTTTAACAAATATATATGTTTCAAGGGTTTATTTTATTCAGCCACAGAAAGATTTGAAAGTTGCACTTTTCCCCTTGAAAGGTAAAAAGTCTCGCATTATTTTCTCAAAGGGTGGTTATATGCCCCATAGCTTGACATCATTAGTGTTTTTATTTGTCAATATGATCATGCAAAAGATATGTTGTGTTAGAAAATTAAATTTTCAAAGCGCAAAGTGCATCTAGTAAAAAAACTTTAGGGGGCATCGTACCATGTCTTCACATGTAGAAAGATTGGTGTTGTATAACGTTGGGGAATATGGCTATGCCTTTGAGAAATTTAATGGACGGTGTGAGACTTTTTATATTTCATGGGAACAAAGTGCTACTTTTAAAAATCTTCCTTTTTCGCAAAGTGAAATTAGTCTTATGTTGAAATATTGCTAAGGTTTTTGAATTTCATTTTATGGATTTAAAATAGACTAGAATAAATTATGTTTTGGATTGGATTTTCTGTTTTGGGGAACTTCGGAAATAAATGAAAACATTGAAAAGAAAAGAACTTGAAAAGTGTATTAAGAAAGGAGAAGGAAGAAAATTGTGAAGTGTGTTAGAAACTCTACACAAGGTTAGGAGCATGCACAACTCATGCATTCTAGACCTAGGCATAGAAAATTCATGTTTGCATAGCAAAAAATCAAAAGAAAAAAAAAATGGACAAAGAGCAAAATCTGGAGAAGCAAGATCATCTATGCGCATAAGCTAGGGGCTAGGAAGCACGGGCACTTTATTTTGGTTAGAGTGTAGGTGTCGGAAACGGACATGTTTCAGACACTCTCAAGCACGTGTCGAATACATTAAAATGAGTGTCTAATTTTTTTCAAGACACATTGAGAACACGTGACTGACACGCTAGGGGACGCGTTGAGGTCACAAGGCCGACACGTTGGGGACATGCTCGAGGACACGTTTTGAAAATTTGAGGACACGTTTTGAAAACTTGTCTTACTACTTTATAATTAAGTTAGTTATTTTTGTATTTTAAAGAAACATGGGTCAAATACATAATGTAGAAAGAACTATAATCACTATATGAATATAGGACATAGAAATAATATAATTTCGGAAACAATTACAAAATTATATGCAAATGGAATAAGTTTGTTATATGAATGAAACGTGATGAAAAATAGGTTATGAAATTGATGAAAATTAGGCTTAGGATTTGAGATATTTTTGAAAATGAAAATTTTAGTAATTATTAATTGTTGATTCATGACTATTTATGATGAGGGTGTATCGGTATATGTGGTATTGAATTTTTTATTTGATGATATCATTATGTGAGTTGTTAGAATAAAAGAAAGGATGAATTGAATGATTATTATAAAAATATATTTATTTTATCATATGATCTCACATACACACACATATATATAATATTAATGAATAAATACGTAGTATTTAACGTGTCCCACAATGTTTCTGGGCCCTATTTTTCTGAAGAATTTTGTGTCACTGTGTCGCGTCGTATTCGTGTCCATGCTTCTTAGGCTTGTTGTGGCTGGAATTTTTATATATGCTATACGTTCTCAGTTTTTTCTCTGTTGGAATTTGAAGGCATTTTATAGGAAAAATGCTCTGGCTTCAATACATTTTGGAGCACTAGATAAGTTAGCAGCCAATGCTGACTATTGGCTGTGCATATACAGTCAAGGTAGGGGAAGCCAGGTTGTGGATGGGGCATGGGGTATGTTTCGGATTCAGACAAGTGAAAACTGAGAAAATCGAGAGAGAGAGAGGGGTGATGGATAGAGGAAGCGGAATTTCTGGGTTTGGTATCATTTATCTAGAGTTACCTTGACTTTGTGTGTGGCTGAGGTTGAGGGGAAAGGTGTTTCGCTGCCTTTGTGACCACAAGCTAGAGTTTTTGGTTGGAGGAGAATCAAGAATTAGGGATGAAGTGAGATTTTCGGATTTGAATGCACATGAATTAGTTGATTGTCATCTTTCCTTCACTATGTGATGGTCTAGTTGGTTGTTTCACATCATATGGATAGAGGCTTAACCGTTGATGCAGATGGTTGGATTTGAATATTCTTGGAAGGGATTCAAAATGAGGTTTCATCAACAATTGTTTCTTGACTGTCTGTTATGAATCTGGGTACTGGAAGTTCTTTACTAGTGATTTCTAGCATACCAATGGTTTTCAAACCGAAGAATATATTCTCACTATCACCTTCAGCTGGTTATTGGTTTAATCTTGATAGAATCAATGTGTTGCTGGAAGGAGAGTCAGTTATATTGAAGCAGGTTTCCTATGTCAATTCTAGGCATCATTTTAATTGGATGGCACCCCCAAGTTAATCCCATGTTTGTTGCTATGCTAGTGCATTGTGGCATCTATGTTACCCTCTTACTTACAAATTAGATGCTTTCATCATGTCTTTAAATATATGCATTTCTATATGTTGGGATGCTTAATTGTCTATCTCTTTCCTACTAATTTTTTAAGTTAAAGGCACATACCCACTTTAGTCCCATCGGCTAGGCATGCTGGGCAGGGTGGTTTGGGTATCAATTCAAAATTTTGTATTATTGCTTCTAAGATTTCCTTTTGATGTCCACTGCAAAACTTTGCAAAAATAGGTCATAAATATATATTCTCTACAACTTGCATTGTCAGATTAGGCTGGTGTTGGATGCCCATTTACTTAGGTGCATTGAGTAGGCTATTGTTGCTTTTGGACCTGGAGAGTAAAACATGGAGCTTTTATAAATTCCTTTTATCTATCCACAGCAAAAGAATTTTGTAAAAAAATAGGTCGAAAAAAAATTACCTCTATTGGTTACCTTTTCCAATTTTAGAGACTGGTTTTATGCATTTATATCCTGAAACAATGTTAATAGTCTCTTCAAGTTGTTAAATGCATCTTACAACATTATGACCTTTTCGATTTTTTTATTTACGTTTGAATGGTGGTCATGCTTCATGGTACTGAAAATTTATGCTGCTTGGTAAATCGTTTTATTATTATTTTTTAAATTTTGTGGTATTGGCATTGTCTATGTACAAAGGTTTCAGTCCTAAATCATCCTTATTGTCTGGCAGGCTTTACCTTACTTATATGTTCCGTGTTCTGATCTATTGCTTCAACCAGACCAAGAAGGTATGCTACATATTTTAAAGTAGTCCATTATTAACTTAGCACCTAGGATGCATGGATACGTGATACGAGTACGATACAATAAGGATATGACGATACGACAAAACTTAAAAAAATCAGGATAAAGGTATGGCTAGGATATGTCTATAATAAAATATATTTTATATTTTACTATTATTTAATGACTTAAAAAATTTAATTTTCAATAATTATTTAACAGTAGTAAGCAAAATTAGGAACTTTTACATTGAAAAATATGTAATTTCGTCTCATTATGATATATCCATAAAATTAACTTGACCAATTAAATGAATTAGAACCATATTTAACTAATTGGTTTGTTTACAAATATTTATTTTTAAGATTATATTGTAACTAACTCATTTTTTCATTTTCTTTTGACATGTAATAGTAGATAATACTTAAAAAATAGTCATGTTTTCAAAATCAGATATAATTTTGGTATTTTTTGTATTGTATGTGAACTTAAAAGAAGAAGGGATGGATTCAAATTAAAAATTGATATATTCCTTCATGTTTAGAAATATCTGTGAAATATCCACACATTTTATTAATTATCAGAAATGCATGGTACATATCCGATACGCATCTGACAAATATCGTATCCGATACGGATACGTCGACCTTGACGAAGTATCTGTGCTTTATAGTTTATCATCATTTTTTATTTTCCTATTTTTGTGTATTATACGAAACAAATTGTGGACTAAGGCATTCATTTTATAGAGTTGTGATCTTTTATTCTTTTGCATATTTTTTGTTTTTGGAGCCTTTGAATTTCTGTGTTTTGGGTGTTGTCTATGATTGTGCTAGATATGTGTTGACAGTGGTATTACAGTTCATTTGTTGTTTAAAGCGTGTGGATTCTTATTTGGCCAGCTCTATTGAAAAGTTTAACCACCAAGGATTATTTTGATCTAGATTTACACATCTTTGTTATTACTAGTTAATGCCCATGTGCGTTTGCACGTGAACCATTACGAGTAACAAATACTATATATTATTATTGTAAGCGTGAAGGCATATATTTTGTGCAACAATGAATTTAAAATTTCTAAGCAAGTCCACTAATCATGCACCAATATTTTTGGCTATTGCTACGTTGAGCGCTCATAGACTTACAATCAAAGTGAACAATGGAGTATCTATCCTACATGAACTATATGTTTTTGTCTCTCACATTTAAGTTAGTATGGAAATAGCACATAGACATAACCCACAATATAAAATAATAGCATAGATAAAGTCCTTGCAAGCAAACCTTAATGTAAAATTATAGCATAGATAAGGTCCTTGCAATCAAAACTTCCCTATATATTAAGCTGGGCTATTACACCTTTCAAAACTATAAATGTGCACCGTTCATATAAAATGTATTGATCTGGAATAACCAAGATTTAGACTAAATCTTGAGTAACATACTCGTTAGTGTTGCATCCACCATTAGTAATGGCCTTGTTGGTGGCTATTTCATTTTAAGCCAAGCCTTTCCATAACTAACATTGACCTAAAAGAGTCACAAAAATATTTGGGTAAAAAACACTGTTTGCCCTTAAACTATTACAAGGGTGTCAAATAAGCCCTTGAACAATTTTTTGTGTCAAATTACCTCTTCATCCTTCAGAAGTGGTTCAATTAAGCCCTTCTGTTAAATTCTGTTAATTCTTCAGATGGCAAAGACTCACCTGAGCATCATATGCCTTGGCAAAAGGGTGTTACAGTAATTCACCAAATTGGCGCCAAACTTCCCTCCAATATTTTCACGTGTGAAGCTCACGTGACTCTGTGAGAGACATATATGGTCTCTGTGATGCTCTGTTTTGAAGAGCTTCAGACGAGGAAAACAGAGGAAGGAAAAAAGGAGAGTTAGGGCACAAAATTGAAGGAGAAACTGAAAGAGGGAAATTGAGAAAACTAGTGAATGAGGTGTTGTGCTAGTGTGGTAAACAAGCAATGAAGAAGACATCTTGGACTGATCACAATCCTGGAAGACAGTTCCTTGTCTGTGAGAAGAATGGAGTATTTTTATTTTGTTTTATACCTGACAGAACAATGTGGTTTTTTCGTAATGCCCGCACAGTAATTTAAGTAATGTTTTTGTTAATTTCAAGTCGGTGGGTGTGGGTTTTTCAACTAGTACGATCCCCCAATGTGCGCATGGTTATGCCAAGTAATTCCTGGGCTATTGAGGAAATTGAATCGGTTAGAATCTTAAGAAGAAAGACGTAGGTCAAGAGAGAAGTGGTTATGGTTGTCTATCATCATTTGTTTGATAATTATATGGTTACTATTGAAGTCGAAGTGCGCGGCGCCCGTGAAGGATGACAGTGAAAATTAGTTGTAGACAAAGATCTCTACATGTTTACTTTTCAGCCGATGTAATATGAACTCAATTGTAATATTTTGAGCCTAGTTGGCAGTTGACGACAAGTTTTCAGCCGATGTAATCCTATGGTTGTGTACTTAATAGCATATGCTTCGAGCTGATTACACACCAGTTTGCAAAACCTAATCACATAGCAGTTTTTGTCTGACTTTAACAAAACCTGATTACACACCAGTTAATGCAAAACCTGATCACAATTCATAAAACCTGATTTCATATCATTCACAAAACGAAGCTTGCACAAAAGTAGTTTGTACATTCACCAAATTAAGCTGATTGCATACTAACATTAAAATCCACAAAAGCTGATATTACATAAACCTAATGGACTTTGAATAACTAATACAGACCAATAAATCAATAGTCCACAAAAGAAGTCCTAATCAGCAGTCTTTCAACCAGCAGTTTTTCTATTTGTTGACTTGCACCCAATCGGGTGTTGGTGGTGCTGGACAAGATGACCTTGGTGGAATGAATACTCTCCCAGTGGCTGTTAACCTTTGGATGGCTTCTTGCGTTCTTCCATCGATCGAATTCACTAATTGAGAATTTCTTCTAATCTGCATAATGTGTAATGGTTTAGATTCATTGAACATGAATTATAAGATACAAGAAATAGAACAAACATAATCCCCACTCACTGTAGTTTGGCCCTTCTGCTAGCAGTTACTTGAATCTACTAGGCTGAGATTTAAGCTGAGATCCAGATGTTTGTTGATGAGATGTGGTTGGTGTTGACTTGCACTAGCCTGGTTCTGAGAAGCTTTGTTGCTGAGAAATGTTTGGTGCTTCACTGCCAGTAGACTGTTTCTGAAAAGCTGTTTGTTGATGAGATGTGGATGCTTGACTAGCAGTAGCCTGTTTCTAAGGAGCTATTTGTTGCTGAGACGTGGATGCTGCTTGACTGCCACTAGACTGTTGCTGAGAAGCTGATGGGTGTTTAGATGTTTCTTGACTGCCAGTAGACCCCTTTCCTTTGCCTTTTTTCATTTTAATTCTTTTTTTACTTAGCTTACTGTCTTTCCTTGGTTCATCTGGTTCTCTGCTTCTTGCCTTTCTGGGTCTTTCAGGCTGAGCTTGTACCACTGGAGGCTGTAATGGATGTCCCCCAGCTTCTGGCCACATATCTGCACCTTTAACTGGATTTATTTTGTTTTCATAGGCTTTGAAGGCCTCAAAATCCATTCCATTCCTCTACTTTGGAATCACGTCGTCAACAACAAACTAATTGGGATGAAATTAGGGTTAGGGTTCTATGCTGGTCATCAGATTAGGGGTTAGGGTTCTACGTTGGTAATCAGATTAGGGGTTAGGGTTTTTGGTGCTAAAGGCCATTTTTTATACCCTGGTGAATTACTGTAACACTCTTTTGCCAAGGCATGTGATGATCACGTGAGTCTTTGCTGTCTGAAGAATTGACGGATTTTAATGGAAGGGCATAATTGAACCACTTCTGAAAGATGAAGGGGTAAATTGTAGTTTAAGGGCCAACAGTATTTTTTACCCAAAAGATTTATTGGTTGGTTGGAGGATGGTGACCTAAGAAGCACGGATACGGACACGGGTGTCGTATCCGATACGATACGGACACGGCGATGCGGCAAAATCCCAAAGCATAGGATACGGGTACGGCGAGGACACGACTAATTAAAATAATTACATATATTTTTTTATATATAACAACATTAATAATAACAAACAACCAAGACATAGCAAACATTACTTGAATTGAAATAGATCAAAGATTCAAAAAGATACATCCATAATCCACAAGTTTGCTAACAAAAGAACACAAAAACAAAAGAAATTCCACATCTTCCCTCAATTCACTTCAACGCGCTCAACATTCTCATTGTCAGTTCCTTCATCAGTAAATAGTATGGCCTCCAAATCTGGTTCATCGAGGGAAAGATTTGCAATCTCAAGCATCCCACTACCCTCCTCATTCATGGAATTAAATGCATCTCCAGCAACATCCCACATCTTAGTGTTGCCTTCACTATATTGAGGAGATTTCCTTGATAGAAGACGGAGATTGGAGTGTACAAATACCAAGTCTTCGGCTCTAGTTGGTTTGATTTTGTTCCTTCTTAAAGAGTGTATAAAAGAATAAGTGCTCCAATTCCTCTCACAACATGAGGAAGAACAAGGTTGCCCCAGTAACTTCAAAGTCAAGTTTTGGAGCAAGGGAGCCGTAGAGCCATAGATAACCTACCAAAAAGCCGGTTCCACGTGTCCTCTATCACTCATGGAATCATGACTTCCAAATTCTTTAAAGCACGCTGAAAACTTGGCATACTCCTCTTTGGCTTTTCTTCGCTCCTCCAAATTAGAAAAGTATCTTTGAAAACACTTTTTTCTTTTATTTGAAATCTCTTCATCTTTGTGTGGAGGAACACGATTAGGAGCCATAGAAAGCCATTCCACGCTATAATACCTAAAAGACAAAGTAAATAAAATAATAATCATTTGATATCTACAAAAATAAATTAGAATCTTGAAGTTTAGAGCTTACAAATTACCTCGGATTCAAGGAATGTGCCAAGCAATGGAGCGGTGTGTTGCTCTTGCCCCATCTATCCATTAATATTTCGTAAACCACCGAATAAAATGTTGATTCCTCATCTTCCCGCTTCCCTTCATGACGAAAGATAATAACCTTCACTTGCTCAATCATAGAATTCCACATATCATAAACTAAGTGTAGGCAAGGCATATCTGTATCGGCTCTCCTTAGCATCTCATAAATGGGTCCAGTAAAGGAAAGTATATAATCAATTTTGTCCCACCACAAATCATTTAATATTTTCTCCTTCACAAATGCCGCTTTTTCAACATCATCTTCTCTATAAGAAGATCACTGATTACTAATAATCATGTTTTGGAGATCACATTTTAGAACTTTAAATTTTTTAAGCATCACAATGGCTGAAGCAAAACGTGTCTCTGCAATTGAGAGCATCTTCAAATTCACATGATCATTAAACATGTCCAATCTCATGTTGTGATTCACAATAAAATTTTTAATGCCCACACAATCCCCAACAATAATTGAGATCCAATTACACTTTTTATAAACACGTCCATTGGCTTCGGTATATTTTGTTGCACAAATATTTTTCAAAGCAAGATTAAGTGTGTGCATCACACAAGGGGTCCAAAAGATGTGTTTATGATGACCCTAAACAATTATTCCTGCACTCTTACAAACGGGTGCATTATCAGTGATCACTTGAACCACATTTTGAGGTCCAACTGCATGAATGATCTCCAAAAGCAAGTTGGATATGAAATATTTGTCCTTATATTCACCTTCACAATTAACTGTTTTCAAGAACATAGGCCCACTTTCACACACTACTATGAAATTTATGATTGGCCTCCTTTGAGCATCCGTCCAACCATCAGAAACAATACTTACACCTTTTTCTTTCCACGATTGTTTCGTTGGCTCTAATAACCTCTCAATGTTTGCTCTCTCTTTTTGAAGAAGTAAAGTCCTCAACATATTATAACCAGGAGGGATATAACCACTAATCATATGAGTAGCTGCAAAAGTATAGGAGCGACAATAATGTGGATTTCTTGCAAGATGGAATAGTAAACCAGCTGAGTAAAACATCCTTGCAATCTCACTATGTAACTCTTCTCGAGCTCCAACATTAAAGGCTTTCTCAAGAGCAGAAGTAGCCTTCCTTTTCTTTAGATCTAAACCAGCCCCTTGCATTAATGAATCAAATCCCATTCTCATAGCACTACTAACACTTGCACTCGAGGAAGCTGAAGATGGTGGTAAAGGGACTTGTTTGGGCAAACTTCTTTTCACTCTCACCTCAGCTTCATCAACTAACCTTTGCATTTCAATTAATAATTGTGGAGTCACTTTCCGGCATACTTGAACTCCATGACCATTGATTTTTAACAAATGTGCCTTAACCCTAGAATATGATCCTTTAAAACTGAGTTGACACAAACTACATTGAAACAGAACATTTCCTCCACCTATAACAATTTTTTCTATTTTTGTGTAATATTTCCATAAAGGGGTGTGATCATCACTACCATTTTAACTGCCATCTCCAAGAGAACTCATTTTCCTAAATCCTAAATATTAGGCAACAACATAACAATTAACTGGCAGCAACACAGACAAAAAAAAAAAAAACAGGCAGCAACACAGACAAAAAAAAAATCAGCAGGCAGCAAAGAAGGAAAAAACCAGCAGGTAGCAAAGAAGGAAAAACCAGCAGACAGAAAATCAGTAAGCACTAGGCAGCGACACAGATGACCAAGACTACAAAAAAAAAATCTACAGGCAGCAACACAGATGAACCAGCAGGCAGCAACACATATGACCAAGACCAAAAAAAAAAAATAGCATGCAGCATAGAAGACAAAAAACCAGCAAGCAGAAAATCAGTAGGCACTAGGCAGCAACACAGATGACGAACACAAAAAAAAAAAAAATCAATAGACAGCAATGCAGATGAACCAGTAGGTAGTAGCACAGAAGGCAGAAAGAGCAACACAGATGACCAAGACAAAAAAAAAAATTCCCGAAGGCAGCAAGCAACACAGCAAAATATTGAAATTCCTAAAATTCTCAAATTTTGAAAATCCTAAAACCTTAACCAAATCAAATTAACCTAATCAAATTTTTTGAAAGTTCAAACTCCAGACTCCAGTCCACATACACAATAAGAGGTAAGCGAGCTAAATAATAGAAAAAAAAAAGCAAGAAGACGAACCTGGCATAACGATCGCAGACGAAGTAGCGGTCGTAGACGAAGAGCAGTGCAGGTTAGTCTCTCCCTTCCTCTTCGCTCTCCTTCTTCTCCTCCTCTGCTCCCTTGATCGATCGATCGATTCGATCGTTCTCACTTCTCTTTCTCTTCTCTCTCTTGGTCGATTGATCGATCGAACGATGTGGTTTTCCTTTTTGTTTTTTCTTTTTAAGCCAAAATACATTATGACACCCCCTTTTTTTTTCGTTTCGACCCCCTAAGTTTTTAAAATTATAAAAAATACCCCGCCGTGTCCTGGCCGTGTCCCTCACGTATTCGAGCCGTATCCAAACAAAAAACAAAAAATCACTGTTCAGGACACTTCTGGAAGTGTCGGACACGTATCCGACCGTCGGACACGCGTATCCGTGTCAAACACGTGTCCGACACTGTCATGGCGACCCCCTACCGAGTATCCGTGCTTCTTAGATGGTGACTCATCCCCATTGGTGAACATAAAAAAAAAGAGAATAATTAACACTGCAATTTTTTTTTTGGAAAAGTAAAGCACCAGAGAATGTACAATACCCACTTTCAATTTGTCCTCTATCTATATACAGTCCACAATTTCATTATGTGTTCTACCACGTCTCTCAATGTTGTCTTCCTTGCTTGCAATTTCATTGCTTTAGCATTGTGTACCTGCCACGGGGGTTGTGATCAATGTTACTTAGATCGTGGGTCGCTTAGGTATGTGGTACGGTTACGGGTACATGGTACGACAATTTCTTAGATGTGCGGTACGATGGGGGTAGGTTTAGCTGGTTCGATGTTTTGGGTCGCAATTCGTTTTGGGACTCTTATGTAGATTGTTTTCACTATTATACAACATTATATATTACACAACATTCATAAACACTAAGTTAGTTATCATTTATCTTATAATTGTACTTGATTTTATATTATTTAAAACAATATATAATTATAAATTTATATACATTTAGTCAATTAATATGTATTTTATATTTGTGCTATATGTTATAAAGCGAATTGATTTAGAGTTAGTATTATAATTTGGGGTCGTCCATTTTGGTGATTTGGATCGCGAACCCATCTTATTTGGGATCGATGTACCCATATCGTAGGTCGTTAAGGGTTTAGTGAATTATGCAAACCATGGTTGTGATGGTTCATCTCAATCAAGACTTATGTCATAGTTGCATAAAACACAACACAAAAAAAAAAAAAAAAAAAATACTAATCAACTCATTGATCAAGAATCCTAATAGGCAAAACTTATATGTTGCAAGTAAAACATGAAATTGTCAAAATAATGAAACAATAATCAAGAAGTTAGGGAACTAATATTTAGAGGCTCAACAACTAAACTTGAAGACTTACTATATGCAGATGCTGATAGGAATTTGACAAAAAAAGAAGTGGTTGCATCCTATGAAGGTTTTATTGTTCTAGGTCTTGGATCTGAAAATTTCAATGGAGGAATTGAAGCATACTCTGACTGCACTTGCATCATTATTAAGTAAATGATGCAACTCTTCAGCAAGGTATGACTATCTCCCATTACCTAAAGAAAGCCTTGATCTAGTGGCCCATCTATCCTGTGAAAGAGTCATTTTTGCAGTCCTATTTAGGCTATAACTGTAGGTGACACCAGATTTAAGATATTACCAGTAGGAAGGTTTTGTTGAGAAATTTAGCATAGACTAATATGGAAAAAATCGATGGTTATAGTATTTTATAAGCAAACGAAATGAGGTGTCAAAATAGAACTACAAGTATGCAGACTAACAAAGGAAGGATTGAATCTTGTGAGTATCCTGACCTTGACTTTTCATTTGGAGTTAATTCAGGTGTAGTAGGATAGTACACCTGTAACAAAAATGAAATATTTACTTCGTGGGGTTGAATTTTATCTCAAGGAGAACTTGTCAAAAAACAAAAAAATCATAGGATGAAATTTTGCACACTAAACTATATCTATGGGCTATGTCCCATCCATTTACCCCCAAACACCATTTGGGTGTAAAAGAGAGTATGGCTTTTTAGGTAGAGGTAAGTTAAGACATCTACAAATAAAACTCTCTGTCATCCTTTTGTTTTATTTGAACGACATATTTATGAGAAACAAATGTATTCCAAAGCAGATATAGACTTTTCACCTACAAGCATAGTCGTCAAATTGTGTATCGGAAGGCGTATTGTTTTTCAAAAATAGTGTATTTTATTGTGAATTGTGTATCATAAGATATGTGCAATTTTAAAATTTTAAATAATTATTAATAAAAAATATATATTTATTTTTGTAAAAAAATCATAAACTCATAATAACATAGCATTTTATTAATATTCCATCAACTATTCAAGTTCCCAACATAGTTCAGGAATATCAAAATGCAAAGACCTCTAATTCAAACTTCTAACATCAATTACTTGAATAATCTTGATATTAATCAGGAATTTTGAATTTAATTGAACAATATTAACAGAGACTTTAATTATTTTTTTTAAACCATAACCACTGAAACGACGTTGTTTCACTGGTTAGTGATTTAAAAATAAGTCATAAGGTAAAACAATGTCATTTCAACCCTAAAAAATAAAAATAAAAAACAGAATCGTCACGTATTTTACATATTGGACGTATCATATAGTGTATTGTACGATACGGTGTAAAAACAATACAAAAATATGATACATATCGTTTTTCAGGTGTATCGTGATGTATTGTACGATACGTATCGCGTATCGTATGATACTAATAATTATGCCTACAAGTCTCTCTATCTTTCTAGTTTTTTAATTAAGTTAATTTAGTGGGAATAGGAAAAGGTAAATAGTATGATATATGTTATAAATAATAATAATAGAGATATTGAAGAGTAGGCAATGTTTAATTTTATTTATTTTTTAGGGGTATTAAAGGAATTCAAAAGATTTTCATACTTCTTGACATTTAGAAGTAGTATATATATAGATATATTATGAAAATTTTATGTTAATCAAGAAATTGGATGTAAAACCTGAAGTAGCGTTTTATTTTTGTTTGAGTAGTTTCCTTTTATCTAAATTTGTCCTTTGTGTTTGCATTTCATCCGTAGACTCTAGTACTAATGAAAACATTGTCATTTTGCTACATTGCATTTATACGTCTGAAATATGTGCTAGTAATTTGCCATTGCCATAGCAAGATATTATCCATGTGTTCATGACTATTGATGATGTTTGTGGAGTTGGCTGGCATCTAGCTATACTTTATATCCTTGATGCAAACTTGTGTTTCTCCTTCCAGATTGCTCAGGTAATGCATGCACACATGTTATATCCCTCGCTATTGAGAAAGCACTGAAGGTATGCTTGGTTCAAGCAGATTGTGCTCTGATGGCTGTTTGGTTTTAGTATGTATTTTTGTGTTCATTGCTGCTGATGCCTACCTGCTATGAAAGTTTTTTTGTTTGACTCTTGCAGCTTAAAGGGAATGCCAGTTCAAATCGTCAACATGTGCATGGCTGCAGTCTTGTCCGGGCAAGGAGGTTTTATGGTTATCATTCTCCAGAGGAGCTATTTGTGAAGATTTACCTGTATCCCAATATTGGATCTTTTGTGTTTGTGTGGCTGTGTGGAATGTGTTAAATTTCATAGTGATTGTTGCTCTTTCTGTTGATGAGGTATTTCTAGTTTAGCTATTTTTTTGGACCAAGTCTGAACAATGGTCTATTTGTTCTTTCAGTGCCCCTTCACAATCCTCATGAAATATAGAATATCCGAGTTTTGATCTCAAGAATCAAGATGACTATGAGAAAGTTAAAAGTGTTGGCTTGATGCATTTAATGGTAATTTGTGAGAACATGTGTGTGGTATTTTGATTGATCATTCTGTTTTGTCAAGTATTGGTTGCCCTGTAGAATGAAGTGCATCTAGTTTGTCTAGAAGAAAAAAGGGGATTTATAAAATTGCCTTTCCGAAGGTCCAAATGTTAAAACTACTTTAAATAGCCTTTCATCTACCATATTTTTTGGCTCAGAATTGAGATTTGTTGATATAATTGTCAATTGTATTCACTATTCACTACTAGGTCACACAATGCAGTGAAGCCCGTGCTACTTTGCCTGACAAGAGTTCTTAAGTTTCATTTCATATTTAGATTGTTTACAACAGTTGATATTTCCATTTTCATCAAACTTTCCATCTACATATGTTGACCAGCATATGTAGGTGCCATTTTGTATTGTTTCTCGCTCTTTGATTATCACAATTATGCTTTCTAAATGAGTAATCCTGGACGAGATGTAAAGTAGCTTCTACTTAATGTTTAATTTGTGATATGCTCTCTATGTACACCTAAGATGCTGTCCAAATCTTTTCAGTGGACTAAGTCTTTTATGGTATTACCATTGAATTTTCCTATACATGTTTATTTGTTTGTTCGTTTGTTTGTTATCCACAAGTGTGAGCTTGGCTCTCATGTAAGGGGGTGAAAAGAGAGCTTGTATCACACGTTGAATGATTGAGATCACTCAAGGTTAGTTTATATGATGAAGGGACCTCTCCGCTTTTTGTTAATTGGTTGTGGGCTGCATGCTCAAATAATAATAATTTAACATTTGCGTCTTTAGCTATTAAGAGCAATGATCAAAATTTCATTTTGAAATGGTCAAAATGACTGAAATATTTTCGTTTCCAAGGAGACCGAAATGAATGAGTATTTAATGGAAATTTCAATGCTTCAAGGTGCTTTGGAATTTTTTGAGGTGTTTTAAGATGTTTCTGTATATTTCGATGATGTTTCAGTATGTTTTGAAAATAAATTCCCACATATTTTTATCCATTTCCAATCTATTTCCGAAATGTTGTCGAAACGAAATTTTGATCCTTAGTTGAGAGGATGGTAATAGTTAATGTTCTGCTTTAATAATTTTATCGTTTTGGTCTTTGTTGTCAATACTATTTTTGAATAGTGCCATGGAGTACCTTGACAGGAATTTAAGCTACCATCCACAGGATGTTTCTCGAGCTGCAAAACTTCTTCTGGTACATATTCTTGTACCTCTCGCCTGGATGCTTGATTATTGTTTGATGTTATTTGGCCAGATTAAGCTGTTTTATGGGTTGTTTTGTAATTCCGTATCGTAGAATTTTATGAAATTCATTCTGTCTTAATTTTTGCTATCTTGCTTATGTCATGCTCTTCAGGGCCAATTTATAGAGGCTTTTGGCTTATAAATTAAATTCATTCATGATTTTAACCTTCTGTGCACAGCATACTTTGAAATTGTTAGACTTCAGATAATTTTCTTTTATGTAAACATCTGTGTTTGATAGTTGGCTGAACACACAGTTAGTGGTCAAACAAGGTGTTTGGATAATGGATGCATTCTGTTTTTTTGTTAAAGAGGTTCGGCCAGTACCTCTGAGAAAAACTAGTTCTCAAAGTTGGCCTAGTTAAGATGAGCCTGGTTGCTCCATCTAGACTGAGCCTCTAAAGGCTTTTTCTATTTGCAATTTTTTCAATAGACATGAAAGCAGGATTTTGGGTTTGTAAGTTGAAGGAAATGCATCTTTGTTTCTGCGGGCATCCTCCCATCAACTCTTGAAAATCTATGTTCTGGCACATGATATGAACTCTCATGTATCATAAAACATGCTGGACTGCCGTCTTAGTTGAATTTCCCCTTCTATTTATCAGTCATGGAATCTGCTTATGTACTTTTATGTAGCTATCTATGTTTTTCTTTTGATAGTAATGGACAAATATTGTAATCTTAGAACTTTGGATAAATTTTCTTTTGCAGGGAGGTGCAGTTCTGGATAAGTCTTTACAGCCCCATGAGTCACATATACCATTTCTTCTGCAGTTCCTCGTAAGTAATCTCTTACATTTGAACAGGAGTTTTTAGTGGGAGTTAATTCATAAGTTTGCTAAAGATGCAGTAATTTTTATGGTCCTCATTATTTATTGTATTTGTGTGTAGTTATTATCCCTTTTTTCTTTGTAAGTTAAGTTTGCTTGGTTGGCAACAATTAAGTGATTGGGTGATTCTTCTTGAAACTTTCATGTTTGACTTTTTGCTATTATTTGGATTCTAAGCTTCACATTCTTTGTACTACTTTTCTACTGTTCTGAATAGTGTACTACCCATTGTTTTAAAAAAAATAGTGTACTACCAATGACATTTATGCCCCCATATATATTATTCAATATCATCTTAATGAGTTGATTAATTCAAATACCACATCATGACAAATAATATCTTTTACAAAAACTGAATTGGCGGAGAACATGCACCTTCAATTGCTATACGAGACTCACCTTCTTAAGTTTTTTTTTTTCCCACTTTTTGTTGGTGCTACTTTCATTCCGTAAGATGTTTTTTCCTTTTTATAAAAAATGTTCAGGTTGACTATAACTTGTCTGGCATGGGGCATTTACATTTGTCAAAGATTAAATTCCGCCAACCAGTACCAGATGTTTTCATTCCAAAGAATGCTATTAACAATGGACAACATATGCAACAGACAGATAAACCCACTTGCATGCCTGCTGACTTTCAGGTAATCTCTCTCTCTCTCTGTCTCTTTCTGTTTTCCAGATTTTGTAGTTGATAGGCGTAGGTTTGTGTTTTCGGCATGTATATTATGTCTATTTTATGATGAGGAAACTCTTTTTTAGGCAGATTCCAGTGGTGATGACTTTTTAGCTTCATCAATCTGGATATCCTCTTCAATTCCAGACGATTGGACTTGGGAAAATTCTAGTCAACTTGATCCTTCAGCATATCAGGAAATTCCTGTTGCTAAACGTCAAAGTATCTGTGAACTTGAGGGAGATGCTGCTGTAGATGGTTTGTTTGGTTTCACAATTTTGTCACCGAGATATGGGTCCTTTCTTTATGTTCAAGAAATTCATTGCCAAATTAATCATCTGTGATTTTGCAGAGATCCTCAATCAGCAGTTTAAATTGTACTCATCTCTCTCACAAACACGTTCAGAAGTGAGAATGGTTCAATCACTTATGCCAATTTGGGAGGTTTGATATCAAGTCCATACATGTGTTGTTCACACCTACTTCAATTGTTTTGGCATTTTTATGGTAAGTCTTACCTTTCTTTCTTAGGAGGAGTTCAAAAGAACTGGGATGCATGAGGAAGCTGTACATTCTGACCCTGGAAGACCACTTCCAGAAGATGCTTTGAGAACTCTCTCACCTGAGCTTGAATTTGAGAACAAACTAAAAGAATTGTGCAGAGATGCAGAAGAGTTGTCATCTTTTACTCCCTTTCAGAATGATGTGATGACTGCGCAGTCAATTAAATCCTCAAATGACGAGGGGAATTTGGTGGATTTTGGAGAGGTTAACCCTGCAAATAATGCAAGAGAACCTTTGAAGTGTTTGAAAGCAAGTGACAAAATGTTATCGCAGGTTTTACCATGTCGAGTTGATGAGGGTGTGATACATGGTGAAGGGAGAGATGCAAGTTCCAAGCAATTGTCAGCTTGTGAATTGCAAATAGCGGATGCAATTGGACCAGTGGATATGAAGGTAAACCGTAACTGTTTTAGGCATGTTTTGTCTTTCTAAACGTTGATTCGTTAACTTTTGAACCATGTTCCTTATCTGTGATTCTGTGAAATGGATGGGTGCTCTGTTTAGTATGGAAGGTCTTCTGTTCAGTAAACATTTAGTAATCGAACGCGGCTGGCACTGGAACTGTGCTGTCGACTCTACAAGGGCACTGCTCCTACCGCACTTCTTGAACACATCGATGCAAAACCTACGCCTCCTGTCTTTTACCTTTTGCTTGTAGCTTTGTGCTGTGTGATAGAATTTCATGTGCTATGGACTCCTGTAGTTCTTTGGGCTCATTCTACTACTGAAGCTGATTGTAAGGTTTTAGAGGTTAGTGTGAAGGAATACATCAGTTTCATGACATCTAAGTTCAGGAAATAAAGTTAAAACTTAAATTCTCCCTGCTGAAGTGAAATTTCCGAGAAACGTAATTGCAACCAAATAAAAAAGAAAAAAGATCATACATGCTGAGTTGTTATAAAATGTATCGTGGAAATTGTTTGAAGCACTTGTGACCATTTTTTGAAAGTTATATCCTTTAGCACAACAGTTCCAATAGCAATACTAATATCAATATTTATTAAATTCGCAACATGTGAAATCTTGTTGAATACAAGGACGCCACTGCATGCTGATTGTGTGATGCATGTACTGCCGAAGTTTAACCTCTGGATTTTAATTTGTTGTGTTTGGCTGTCCCTTGCGTGAGTTCTCATACAAGGATGCATAGTTCTCACTTCTCCTACAAGGACACATTTTTTTATTTTGAAACCATTTTTTACAACAGTGAATCACCTAACTCATTAATTCCAAATTGAGTGATCGTTTGCGGTGCTGATATCAAAATATGGCAGTAGTGTACGTTTCTCAATGATGCCTGTGCATGTCTTGTCCAGATATGATCCAGGATTAGACATGTTCCTGTGGAAGTTGGTCCATGCCATTTTTGGCTTTTTTTAAAAAACTTTCTTTAATAGTGTGTGCTGCAGATGCCTCTAACTTTCCACTTTTTTTAATTCGTTCATGCATTTTAAAATGTCACCATTGATATTTTCCAGGCTTCAGATCAGGAAACCTTGAGGCTTCTAAAGTGGCTTGCATCTTCTCAAGCTGCAGAAGATATAAACTCTGATGATGAGCTTGTTCGAGATACCATTTTGAGTCCCTTGTTGCCTGCAACAACCATTAATAAGATGTTGGAGAAAGCTAATATGGATTATGAGAGTGAATCTCTACGAGAGTGTCAGGACATTCTCGATTCTGTTGAAGATACTATTGACTTTGAAGGTTCAATGGGAAGGTCTTCAAATTCAAGTGATTGTAATCATCATTGTCAAACTTCGTCAGATGAAAAAATTCCCCAAATGGATGGTTCTGGTGATGGTCAAACCTTAATTCCTTGTGCTTCTAAATTATCTAACATAGAGACGAACAAAGAATCTGAGAAGTCTTTGCAAGTTCGGGTACAGCATGATACTGCCTTACGCTTTACCACTAAGCGGAAAAGGAAAAAACCATTATGGGGCTCTTTACCTGTTTCCAAAACTCCGAAAGTGAATGATGACTTACAGCCTATCAGTTTCAACGCGAATGGTTGCTGTGACAGTGAAACAAGAGGTGTCATAGAAACTTGCTCTTGGGAGGGAACTGAGGTAGACAGATGTTTGGATGATTTTTTTGGTGATACAGATAGAGATGTGTGTTATTTGAAAGAAGCAAGTACAATGGCTGGATGCTCGATGCGGGATCTGATGAGGAGAAAGCGATGCTGCCGTATTGAGCTGCCTGAATGTGAGAGTCCCCAGTTCAGAAAGGTTCCTACTGAGGAGGACCAGAAGGAAGATTCATTTCTCTATGCAAAAGGGAATATTGGGCATGTTGGGCAAGATAGAAGGCTTTTTGCTTCATCCACCTCAAGTTCTGCTATTAAATCTAATAGTTTTTATTGTTCTATGTATGGTAAACTGCCTCTTTCCTCGAGGAGTGATAGCTCAGTTCTTCATTGTGAAGGACGTAATGGAGAGGTCACTGGAGCAAGTACAGGATCTAGAAACTTCAGAATGTCTGGATTTTCTCCACTGCGTACAGGAACTAAAGACATACCCCAGTTACATAACTCTGAAAATCAAAAGTCATCAATTTACATGGGACATAAAGATAATTATAATTCTGAAGAGTTTGAGGGCGGTGTGAATTGTAGTAGACCTTTAACTTCTAATGCTTATGCTAGCAAACCTGATTCTTGT
This sequence comes from Ilex asprella, assembly GCA_023539305.1. NCBI lineage: Eukaryota > Viridiplantae > Streptophyta > Magnoliopsida > Aquifoliales > Aquifoliaceae > Ilex > Ilex asprella. Next base: position 13,741,264 of record CM042191.1, read on the forward strand.
GTTAGGATGTTGAAGTTTGATTCTGAGGGTGAATTTTTGGGAAATGAGATGTTGCTACAGACAGATTCTACTGATTCCTGCTGTCTGTCTACTTATCGGGTTGGAAGTGAAATGTTTGATAAAGATGGTTGTATATCCAAAAGTAGCCATGAGGGCAAAACCTCTATGCAGAGAGTACCTGAAATGTCGTCTGACATTTTGAAAGGCATAGAGGAGACAACTGGCTCAACTCATTGGCATGACCCTGTGGAACTCATCTGCATGACCTTCTGCAAGAAACCCCCTGTGATAGAGTGGAGACATGATGGGCATGCTTCATCCTCAGCTGGAATCCTTGATCAGCCTTCTGGGTATTTTAGACAAACAGGTCAGGGTGGAGTTGTAAATGAAAACATTCCATTTTTTGTGGGGGGTTGGCTAGAGGAGAAAGATGTACAGAACACTGGCCATAGAACAAAATTCTTGAATCATCATCAAGAAGCTGTCATGGGTGTCCCCACTCACTATCAGAATGATGGCTCCTATTTATACATGTTGACACCTGTGTTATCACCCCCCTCCATGGACATTATTAATAGATGGCTGTTGCTTGATGACCCGGATATTTTGGGAGAGAACGCAATGCCAATGCCAGAGGAGCCTTCATCACAAAAGGGCTCTTCTAGCATCCTGGTAGACTCACAAGGTTCTCTGGCTGATGCTTGTGATGAACCTTCACTGGAACCTGGTTCTACAGCTGGTGCGAAGCCTGAAGTGGATCAACTAAGTCAACTAGACCTACTAAGCCATAGTATGAAGCCTTCTCACAATGACGTGACAACAGTGCTGCAAACTGAACGAGATACTTTGAAAGGGAAACAATCCACCAGTTGCTTGCAAGATATCTCTCAGATCTCTGGGCCTGATGAGAAATCAAAGCTGACTCCTTTAAGTCAAATTGGATTTAGAGATCCTGCAAGTGTTGGTGCCGGGCAGCAGCTAACACTGTTAAGTATAGAGGTTCAAGCAGAATCTAGGGGTGATTTACAACCGGACCCTCGATTTGATGCTATCAATTTTGTAGTTCTTGTTTTTCAGAAAGATGAGGATTCCGTATTTGATGCTTATGTTCTTTTGTGTGGTAATGTTGACTCTGTCAGAAGAAACCTTGATGGCATATCTGGTTGCAAGTTGTTGGTTTCCTCTGAAGAGAAGCACTTGTTTAGCTATTTCATTGAGATCATTTATTCTCTGGATCCAGATATGTTAATGGGATGGGATATCCAAAGTGGATCACTTGGTTTTTTGGCTGAAAGGGCCGCATATCTTGGCATTGGTTTACTTAATAAGATATCCCGGACACCCTTCGAAACCAATGTAGCTTCTACTGATATGGGTACTCTTGAAAAAGGAACACCTAATGATGGGCTCTCGGAATCTGTTATTGCTGATTCTGTTCTTGAAGCTGCAATAATTGAGGATGAATGGGGCCGAACTCATGGCAGTGGTGTCCATGTTGGTGGCAGAGTTGTCCTCAATATTTGGCGATTGATGCGCAGTGAAGTTAAGCTTAATCTGTACACGTTTGAAGCTGTAGCTGAAGCAGTTCTAAGGAAAAAAATTCCCTTTATTCATTGCAAGGTATTGACAAAATGGTTTTCAAGTGGTCCTGGACGAGCAAGATATCGATGTATTGAATACATGTTACATAGAGCAAATTTGAACCTCCATATTATGAATCAGCTTGATATGATAAACCGAACATCAGAACTTGCTCGGGTCTTCGGCATTGACTTTTTCTCGGTTCTCTCTCGAGGGTCACAGTACCGTGTTGAATCCATGTTTCTCAGATTAGCACATTCACAAAATTATCTGGCCATTTCTCCTGGGATCGAACAGGTTGCTACTCAGCCTGCAATGGAATGCCTACCTCTTGTAATGGAGCCAGAATCTGGTTTTTACGAAGATCCAGTTGTTGTTTTAGACTTTCAATCCCTTTATCCATCAATGATAATCGCATACAACCTCTGCTTCTGTACTTGCCTAGGAAAACTTGCTCCTTCAAAGGCAAATACACTTGGTGTTAGTTCCTATTTACCTGATTTAAATATTATGCAGATTTTGAAGCGCGAAATTCTGCTTACGCCAAATGGTGTTATGTATGTGCCCTCAAAGGTTCGTAAAGGTGTATTACCTCGGTTGTTGGAAGAAATATTATCAACTAGAATTATGGTGAAACAAGCCATGAAGAAGTTGGATCCTTCTCAGAAAGTTCTTCACCGGATTTTTAATGCGAGACAACTTGCATTGAAGCTAATAGCAAATGTAACATATGGTTATACAGCTGCAGGTTTTAGTGGTCGCATGCCTTGTGCAGAACTTGCAGACAGTATTGTCCAATGTGCTCGCAGAACACTAGAAAATGCTATTTCATTTGTTAACTCACACGACAACTGGAAGGCTAAAGTTATCTATGGTGATACTGATAGCATGTTTGTCTTACTTCGTGGACGCTCTGTTAAGGAAGCCTTCCGAATTGGACATGAAATTGTTTCTGCAATAACTGCAATGAATCCAAATCCAGTCACATTGAAAATGGAGAAAGTCTATCATTCATGCTTCCTTCTCACTAAGAAACGGTATGTTGGTTACAGTTATGAGAGCCCTGATCAAATCAAACCTGTGTTTGATGCCAAAGGTATTGAGACAGTGCGCAGAGATACTTGTGGGGCTGTGTCCAAGACAATGGAGCAGTCATTGAAACTTTTTTTTGAACATAAGGATATCAGTAAGATTAAAGCATACTTACTACGTCAGTGGACACGAATTTTATCTGGAAGGATTTCTCTTCAGGATTTTGTATTTGCAAAGGAGGTGCGGTTAGGCACCTATAGTACACGGGCTACTTCGCTCCCTCCAGCTGCTGTTGTGGCCACCAAAGCAATGAGAGCTGATCCCAGGGCAGAAGCACGGTATGCAGAGCGAGTTCCTTATGTTGTAGTCCATGGTGAACCTGGTTGCCGTCTGGTTGATATAGTAGTGGATCCACAAGATCTTCTGGCTATTGATTCCCCTTTCAGATTAAATGACGTGTATTACATAAGAAAACAGATAATCCCAGCTTTGCAGCGGGTATTCGGGCTTGTTGGAGCAGACTTGAATCAGTGGTTTTCAGGCATTCCTCGTCCTGGACGGGAAGCTATTGCTAAACGCCACTCACATGCTCGCAATCCACATCGAACCAGAATTGATTATTACTATCTCTCAAAACATTGTATCCTATGTGGTGAGTTGGTCCAGGCATCTGCCAATTTATGTAGTAAATGTTCAAAGAATACAGCTACTGTTGCAACAGCGGTTATAGGAAGAACTTCAAAATTGGAAAAGGAGATCCAACATCTTGATGCTGTAAGTATTATTGTGGAACCCTTCGATTACAGAGTACTTCAGAGTTGGTTATTTTGGATATTGATGTATTCAGTTTGGTTATCTTCTTTTTTTTTTCCCCTTTTTTTTCATCTATCTTTTTCCTTCTTTGTGGCATACTATTTATGTAGTATCTCTCCATTATATCTGCTTGCTGTAGATAATGTCCAATTTTTTTTGCTCTAATTGTGAGGCAATTTTCTTGTGTTTTTAACTTTTTTACTTGGAGACCTTTTTCATGTGAAAAAATTAGCAGTTTTTGTGGCATTTCATTAAGCATAAGCTTGCGTGTTGTTTAGTATTGGATATGGTGTACACATATTGGGTTTTCTCTAAAAGAATACGTGAATATACTTTTGGGATGTTCACCTATATGGCTATACCTCTTGTATTCTTTTCTTTTTTTTTTTTAGAAAGTTGTCCCCCCCCCCCTCTCTCTCCCAACCTCTCAAAAAAAAAAAAATTTCATTTTTTATCGACATGTTATTTAAATGTCTGGAGTATTCCAGGTTCCATGGTTTTGGTTATTAAGTTCCCACATTTTCCAACAAAACGTGTATCAGTTTTATTTGATTTGCTCGGCAATTCCTTGTCTTGAATATGTCATCTCTGCGTGTGTGTATGTGTGTGTGTGTGTTTGGGTTTTGTTAGTTTGTTGGACTTATGTGTCTGAGGTGAAATGATCTAGGTTATGGTTGGTGGGTGCTTGTTCTTTTGTAGATATGTAGGCACTGTGGAGGTGGAGATTGGCTTATAGAAAGTGGGGTGAAATGCACATCACTAGCATGCTCTGTGTTCTATGAGAGGAGGAAAATTCAGAAGGAACTGCAGTCACTTTCTACTGTTGCTACAGACGCCGGTTTCTACCCTAGCTGTATGGTAGAGTGGTTTTGAGTTTCATATTCCAAGAACGTGGGATAGAAAGAAACTTTATTTCCAACATCTGACGGATATGTATATTTGTATCTTCGATTTGTCCCTTGTTCAGTTCCAAAAAAAAAAAAAAAACAAAACCAAAATGGTAACTTGTTCATGTACTTGTATATTGTCTAAGGTTTATTCGTTTATCGTAATTTGTTTACTGTTGTAAGTTGAAATTTGAAGCAATGTATTTTTTGAATAGCATCTCATCTAAAAACTTAAAAGATGTGTGGCCTTTTTTGGGTGGTCAATCCTATGATTGTTTTCATTTATTTTTTTGCCGATAAGGGAAGAAGTATGGTGAGATTTGAAACATTTACTCCAAATTGAGGAGTATAGCATAAGTGTTAATCAAATAGTCTTGTTTTGTAATCCGTAGGGATCATTTTTTGAAGAACTGTAGATGACCTAGTTTCATTGCTGTTTCTGTGAAATGAGAATGATGAAGCGATTCCTTTGCACAGCTTTCATATTCAAACTTCGGTGGGAGACAAGATCAAGGCAATAAGAAATTCAGCCGATTGCAACTCTCTCTCTATCTCTCTCTCTCTCTCTATATATATATATATATACTAGTTATTGTCCATGTCGTAATAAAAAAAATTGTCAACCATAAATATATTTGGATTCAAGATTAAAATTAAATCATAAATATAGAGGAGAGAGAAAAAAAATTAAACACAAATTGTAGTGGGGACGAGCGGTGGTGGTGGTGGTGGTAGTGGTGGTGATGGGAGACGATGATGGTTGTGATGGGTGGCAACGATTTTGGTGATGGTGGCAACCATGGATGATAACGGTGATTGTGAGTTTTGGGCGACAATGGTGGTAATGACAACCATGAGTGATGATGGTGGACGTGATGGGTGTGGATCATGGTGGGCGACAGTGATTGTGGTTGACAATGGTGATGGAGGGGTGATGATGGTAGTGATGCGGCCGATGACGATGGTGGGTTATGATGATGGACAGTGATGATGGTAATGGTGGGTGAGTGGTGATGGGCGACGACGGGTGCTTGTGGGCAACGATGGTGGTGGATGTTGGCGAGTAGTGAAGGTGTTGGTAGGTATGATGGGGGTGGGTGACAGTAGGTGATGTCGGTGGTGGGCGATGACAGTTGATAGTGGTTGGTGGTGGAGGTGGATGGGGACGGGGGTGGGCGAGACGCGTGGTGACAGGTGGTGGTGGTGGATGATAGTAGTGGGCGATGGTGGTAGTGGTAATAAATATAAGAATGAAATAATGATGATGATGGTGGGTGGTGGCGGTGGGCGACGATGATAGCAATCGATAGTGGGTGATGATGATGGTGTTGGGGTGGCGATAGTGGTGGTAGTGGTGATGGTTGTGGGGCGGTGGGGGTAGCGATGGTGGTGGTGTGATTTCAGTGGTGGTGGTGGGGTGGCAGCGGTTGTGGTGGTAATGAAGTGTTTTTGTAGAGAAGTGATTTTAAAAAAGTAGAAGATTTTTTTTTGCTTTTACATATTTACTTATTTAAGTGATAAAACTGCTCATAACTTATTTGGAAGTAATAAAAATAAGTTATTCTAAATATATATTTTTTAAGTGTTTATGATAAGTTATGTCTTACAAGCACTTTTGAAAAGTCACTCCAAACAAACCCTTAGGAAACCGATTTTCCCTATTAAATTTGGGAATTAATATTAGTCGTTGAATTGACTTTAAAGTAAAATTTAAAAGATCTCAACCGCGAAAGACAAAATTTATTTTTTATGTTGTACTTTATTATATACTAGTTATTGCTTATGCCTGACTGCATAGAGTAATAAAAAAAATAGTCAACAATAAACATATTTGTATTCACACCCAAAATCAAATCCTAAACATATAGGAGAGAGAAAAGAATTTAAGCAATAATTGTAGTGGGGACAACGATAGTGGGCAGCAGCGGTGGTAGTAGTGGTGGGTTTTAGATAATGATGGTGGTAGTGGTGACGACGGTGGTGAGCAGTGACGATAGTGGTGATTGGCAATGATGGGTATTTCTAGGTGACAATGTGATGGGTGGTGACTATTGATGGTTGTGGTAGTAGTGGTAATGGTAGGTGCAATGGGGGTGGGTGGCAGTGAGTAGTGGCAATGGTGGACGATGATAGGTGGTGATAGGTGACAGCGGCTAGTAGCTAGGGTGGACGACGATGGGTGGTGGTGGGTGCTGACGGTGGGCGACGATGACAGCGGGATTATGATGACAATGATAATAAATATAAGAATAAGATGACGAGTGGCAGGTGGTGGTGGATGACGGTGGTAGCAATCGACAGTGGGTGGCGGTGAGGGGTGGCAGTGGGGTAGTGG
>CM042191.1:13748311-13787110 GCA_023539305.1 Ilex asprella
GGCAGTGGGGTAGTGGTAAGGTGGTAGCAACTGTGGTGGTGGGGCGGGGCGTAGTTGTAGTGGTGTGGCGGTGGGTATGCTGGTGGTGATGGTCGGGTGGCAGTAATGGTGGTGGCGACGATGATGGTGGTGGTTGTTGTGGCAGAGGTAGTGGTGGGGTGGTAGCAGCGATGGTGGTGGTGGCAGTGGTGACAGTAGTGTTGGGGCTGTGGGAGTGGTGGTGGTGAGACAGTTCCAAACACTACTTTTTTTTAGAAGTACTCATGAGATGTTTTAAGTTCTAGAAAAATTTTAAAAAAAATCACTCCAAACATAAAAAAAAAAAAATTATTTTGTTTATTTTTTGAGATTTGAATTGTATTGTACTTTATTATATAGACTTGTTATTTATCGTGCCTAAAGGTACAGAGTAATAAAAAAAATGGTCATTAATAAATATATTTGTATTCACACCCAAAATCAAATCACAAACAAAAAGTAGAAAGAAAGAAATTTAAGCACTGGTAGTAGTAGTGGTGGTGGACGGCAGAGGTGGTGGTGGTAGTCGTGGGTCGTAATGGTGATGGTGGTGGTGGATTTTGAGTGACAATGGTGATAGTGGCAGTTATGTGTTATAGTAATTGTGGTGGTGGATGTGGGTGGTGGGCAACGGTGATGGTGGTTGATAATAGTGGTGGTGGGACAATGACGGTGGTGGGCGGTGATGATAGTGGTGATGGTAACACATGTATGGATGAACTAGTAGAGTAGTTCTCTGTCCCCGACCTACCGGTAGAACTTAAAAGTGAACCGGTAGAATTACATTCTATTTTGGATGAACTAGTAGAACTGTAGTCATGAACTGGTAGCACTGGTCTCTGTTTCAGATGAACCGGTAGGACAGCACTTGCTATCGGTAGAACCCTATTTTCCAAGCTAATGAATCGGTACAACTCCTACCAGTTAAAGCACTTTTTACTTGAATTTTTTATCCAACCATACTCATTCCAAGTCCAAAGCTCCTAACTTATTCCCACGACTCTTCAAGGCATAAAATCAACACTAAAACTTCTTCCTTACAATGGATTACCTGCAAAACACAAGAAATCCTAATAAAATGCAAACTAACTAAAACAAAGAATCTAAGTACTAAACAAAACCAAAGTGCGAGGTTTAAGATATAAAAACAAGCAAAATAATGCATTCAACATCCACTATTCGCTAGGTCAACATAAAAGTACTCAAAACTTATACCTCAATCAATACCATAATTCTATGTTGTTTTCCTTGTTGTTTCTTCGCCAAAAGGCATCTTTCGGCGTTTAGTGTAACTTCACTTGGACCTCCCCGCCGTACAGTTCATCTAGGCTTCAAATAATCATGGGCATGCCAACGATCCTCGGTATGCACACACCAATAGGTTTATCATGCCATCAAGATCTTCTTCTCCAAGTTGTGAAGTTGGTTAGAATCTCTAGTGGTAGTCTTTAGAATCTTAGGGATCTAGCTTTTGGTGGAAGCTCTCAAGGTAGAAGTATAATTTTCTCTCTTAGAAACCTCACTAGAGGCTTAACTTAGATGTAGGAAAGACTTTCCCTATTTATAGGTCTAGAATAAGGGTAGTCTTAGTAAATAAGAAAACTCAGATTCGTGAACGACCGCCTGATCCATGGGAGGGCAGGGCAGTTGTTGTTGAAGTGAAAACAATATTTCAAGCACGACTAATACAAGCATTGCTAGAGTGACCATAGGCACTGCTCAAGCGACCATAGAGACTGCTCAAGTGAGCTCTGTGTTGCCTCCCTTGGCTTTTTCCCATTTCCTTACTTAAGCCATAAAGAGATTGCTTTAGTGAAAGCTAGCAAGCATAGGACGGTCCCTATAGATTTTTTAAGCATAAAACCATAAAAACTTGTCCTCTTGAGAACTAAAGAGTGTTGTTCAAAGAGGGGTCCAATTGTGACCTAAACTACGTTTTCAAAACTCATAAATGGTTTAGAAAACTTTTCTTTTAAAATTACATAGGAGTCATAATTGAATTGCTTCCAATTTCATTTTCATCCTAATCAACATAAGTTAAAATAACTAAGAAATCATCTTAAGGGTCTAGGTCATTACCTTGTCCTAAGCATGAAGATGTACAAGAAGGTAGAATGATGTTGCTTTGACGCTTGATCTCCTCCCTTCAATGACACTTTCAGATCTTGAACTTGATAGCATCATGACCATGAAATAGGTTAAAATTTTGTAATGGACTCCACGAAATTAGGGAATTACAAATATGATCTAACAATTTTTCCCTTTGGAAATTTTGTGATAAACACACAAGTTAGAAATTAAGATTACAACTGAAAACCATTGAACAGAAGAATTGTATACTAATCTCAACTCTCATGCATACATCCTAAATCTACAATGATCTGCTTTTTTTTTATGAAGCTTGAAGATCGTAGTCTTGCACATTACTACTCAAACCAAAACCTTGTGAAAAACATCATATGTTAGAGAAATACATAACTTAATCACACGTTTGGAAAGCACCAAAACAAGCATAAGGCATAAGTATGTATACATCAAGTGAGTGTAAATACTTGTAACATGTTAGAAACTAACTTGCCCAATATACTTGAGAATCTATTGGTTTATCAATATGAAACACATCAAGTTCTCCCCCTTTGTTGGTGTTCACAAGTAAAATATCAAGTGAAAAATAAACAAAAGAAAAATACGTGACTTCCTACCAAATTTGCAAAATTTACTTCTCTAAATATTTGACAAACTCTCCCTTCCTATGTTCAAATACAACATATCTAGCTTAGTCAAGAGTAAATCTCCTTGATTCCTCTTATATGTACCCAAAATATTCTCCTCATTTTTATCACAAATGCCAATTTAATGACGACTCATGACAAACAAGGTATATAATCAAGTTAGCCAATATTTTCTTATCTTATTTGCTACAAATGTCAATTTAATGACGACCTATAAAAATTATGACATAGAATCATAGTATAACAAGAAGGTATGAACGCATAACAACTAGCCAAATAATGCAAGTAAACTAAACATGGACAAACTAGACATATAACTTAAAGTCTAAATATAATTAAATATCAACAAAACAGGACTAAGAGTTCGTCACAAAAAAAAAAGAGCTAAACAAATAAAATTCAACAAAAATAAAAAGTCAACAAGGAAAATAAAGAGTACTTTAGTTTAAACTATCAATAAATGTAAAACACTCAAGGTCATAAAATGACCTATCCTAAGTCTCTAAAAGCCATAGCTCAAATGGTTGCATCTCCTCCAGGTGTCTTGGGCTCATCATTTGAAACAAAGCTAGAATTCTACATCATGAGACTGAGATTTTGAACATCCCCTCCTAATCTCTCGTTGATTCTTCCATTGGCTTGTCATACCCTCATCAATAGAATCCATACGGAGAGCAGAAAGGTTATGTTGCTGATCAAAATTGCTCTATAGCTATCGTAGCACTAAATGAACAGCAATCCACTGATCCAAAACAGCTGTGGAGGTGTCCTAAGGAGTGTGGTACGTGAGGTATGGCCATGTGCCTACTTCGACGGTGGTGCATGACTAGATGTACTAGGCTCTACAGAAGTTGTACCATGTATCTCAACCTCAATCTCATCACCCTCTGCCTCAACCTACATAGGGTCAAACGTATATCTAGCATGTGTATCACTTTGTCTCAAAGACTCCTTCCCTAGAGGTCTCTTGGGTCTCATCAGTTGATCAGACTTTAAAGCTTCATCACCTTTGTCTAAACAAATGCAGGTGATCAGTGACCCAAATGGCAGAGTATCAATAATCTTCTCCTCATTAAATGTTTTTTGAATGACTCAAAAAATCACACGTGGCAGATCTATCTCCAAAGTTGTATCGATCGCATGTAAAAGATAGGCTCATGGTGTGGGAAATATGGAAACATGAGTCTTCTGGTCAATATTGCAGTTGACAATCAGATTTATGAACCTATAGTCCCTTGTCAAGTCCTTGTGGTACCTTAATTGCCGATTCCATCTACCAGGGTAAGAAACTCCGTACAACATTAAGGCAACTGATGACATGGTAGTTATAACACTATCAGGTCTAAAGTGATAAGGATCTCGTGATACTCGGGGAAGACGTAGAGTGGTGGCAATAAAGTTAGTGAAAAACTCAAATAACACACCTCGAATATATGTCATGAAGTGCTCACTATCCTCTATAGTTAGGGCTGCTACTCGAACGATCCCGAGCCAAACTTGAAAATCTTGTTTCTTAATCGAGCCTAAAAAATTGTTCAAGTTCGACTCATTTAGGAAATGAGCCGAACCTGAACGAGCCAAAAATAAGTCGAGTCCAAGCCGAGCCCAAGTATTTGCACATAAACGAGTCGAGCATGTCGAGTTTGAGCCGAACTTGAAGGACTTATTTTCTAAATGAGCCTAAAAACTAGTTCAAGTTCGAGTTTGTTTAGAAAACGAACCGAGTCTGAATGAGTCGAATTCAAACTGAACTCAAGTCAAGCTCAAGTAGCTCAGTTTGATTAATAGCCCTATCTATAGTGCCACAAATGTGTGTGTAGAACTCTTTGACCATGTCTACCTTTGCAGGCATAGGGGCCGCAAATAACTCAGTCCACCCTCTCAAGTCAAAGAACGAAGGGACAAAAATATTATTACCCTAACGTGATTGACCCCTCGCTCCACAAGCATAGTCCATGATGAAACTATCTTCTACATAGCTCTTAGTACTGTGGTGTCTAAAAGCGAGCTCTACTACTTGAAGCCTGTACCCTTACCTTTTTCTCAGCTTGTGGCGGGATTCTTCCAAAATGAATTGGTGAAATAGTGTAAATGTGTATGAGGAACTCATATCAAAACTCTAACAACACCAAATCTCACTCTATAGGAAGTTAAACCACTTGAAAATAATTTGGGTAAGTAGAAAATGAATGGGTTCTACCTCGGAAGTGGTAGAAATGAGTTACTCCTGTCAAAATCCAGTCTTTTAAACAAGCAATGCCGAATCCCGATGCAAACCGCTTAAGCGAGGTCTTTGGCTGCTTAAGCAAGGTTTGAAGCAGATCACTTCTACTTTCTGTAGTACAGTCCATTTCAATCCTTTGCCAATCAATTCTCAACATGCATTCATGATGTAAATAAAGCCTAAATGCAATTCAATGCAATGCATGGATGAATTTGGATCAAAATCAAATGCAATTTTTTAATTTAAACATTAAATGTTCAAATTTCATAATTATGAAAATTACACAAATTTGCATTTTAATAGCGCCATCTAACATTCATCATCTCTATGCATTAATCTATGGCATGTTCAAGGATATAAAACTCAATTTTCATGCATCCTAGAGCAATGTTTCCTCTGTTGATTCAAATGTCACACACGTGATTAAATTTTGTTTAACTTTGACAAATTCAAGTGCTAGTGTGTGAAACCAACCTTCAACACAAAAAGGATTCCAATTAGTAAAATTATTAATAAGCTCATCATGAAATCTTATTGCATTATCTAAGTGAAAACATGATCGGTTAGTGAGTATCCTAAATATTCTCTTTTTGACAATTCCTCCCTTTTCTTTTATCCCTTATTCTCTATGGCTTCAATCAACAAGATTGTGAATTTCATACTTTAAATGTATACTTCTAAACATGAGCACTACAAATGAGTAATTTACAATTAAGCATAAGTACTCTTACAATTTAAGTGCAATTATTTGTAGCCATTTATTTATGACTCACTTTTTTAGATTTGGCCACACTGAGCTCTTTTCTCATAATTGGTCTTAGGCATCTTTCAAGGGATTTAAGTTTAACTAACCTTTAGTCACGTGTTCACCTATAACTAGCGCTTAGAGTCCTTTAAGATCATTAATAACTCAAACTGATCAAACTCTTAAGTGTGAAGGTGAATGACATGCGTGTACTTGGTTTTGAATCTTTCAAAGGTAAACATTATCAAAGCACGCTAGGATGAAAGAGAGGTTGGCTAATTAATCATGCAATAAGATTATGCCACTCATAGAAATGCACATTTCAACTTTAATTTTAGAATGAAATAATTTCAATACAAATCTAAGTGTGAATTGCCATGTTCATTAGAACAAAGAAAAAGCAAACAAAAGAAAATCTTTCTGATTTTTTTGTTTTCTTCTTCAATGTTTTTGAAATTTTAGATTAACAAATGTACAAGAAAAAAATAATACATAAAGATGCTATTAAAAAAAAGGAAAAACAAACAAAGTATTTATCATAAATCTTAACAAATAATGTCAAAGTAGACATCAATTTTTTTTTTTTGGATTTTTATATTTCTTTTGTTTTTGATTTTTCAAATTTCAAAATTTTTTGTATTTTTCATATAGAAAAACAAATGACAAAATAAAACAAAAAAAATGATGTACAAAATGTATGACCCTAGTGTTTTCGATGAAATGCATAAAAGATCTCCCAGGTCTATGCTATCACCCCTCCAACTTGTTAGGAGACATGATTTGGCTAGAATCACTTAGGGCCTCTAACTTGGTTGAGGTAGTGAGTTTCTCAAGGTCCTCCCTAGACACCCAAACTTGTTTTTTCTTCCTAAAGCGCGGGTTAGGTTAGATAATAGGTGAAGGAATAGCTCTTTTCTCCCCAAAAGTATATAGATCAATCTTGACCTTGCAGTAGAAGAAGTCTTGGGTACTATAGCATGTGGTCCATGATGATGATGATATATGTATATAGCATGTGGTCCAGGAGTTGGGTCTGCCTCGGGTGGTTTGTGAGTATGAGAATATTTTTCCTGATGAACTACCGAGATTACCTCCCCATAGGGATGTGGACTTCACTATTGAGTTACACCCCAGTACCTCGCCTACTTCTAAGATTCTGCATTGAATGACACCTGTTGAGTTGCAAGAGCTCAAGGTCCAATTGTAAGAATTGATGGACAAGGGGTTCATTTGATCGAGCACCTCACCTTAGGGCGCTCTAGTGTTATTTTCCAAGAAGAAGGACAAGACCCTTCGGCTATGTATAGACTACCGACAGTTGAATAGGGTTATTATCAAGAATAGATACCCTTTGTCACAGATTGATGATTTGTTTGATCAGCTGAGAGGAGTGTGGGTTTACTCCAAGATAGATCTCGGCACCGGTTACCATTAGTTGAGGGTTAGGGAGGTAATAAGACTGCGTTTAGGACGCGATATGGTCATTTTAAGTTCACAGTGATGCCATTCGGGTTGAAAAATGCCCCGACGGCATTCACGGATCTCATGCACAAGGTGTTCCAACCCTACTTAGATCAATTCATCGTGGTCTTTGTTGATGACTTCTTGATCTACTCCAAGTCCGAGATAGAGAATGCGGGTCACTTGAGAGTTGTTCTCCAGACCTTGTGAGACCATCAGTTGTACACCAAATTCAATAAGTGTGAATTTTGGTTTACGGAGGTGAAATTCTTGGGGTATGTGGTGTCAACTTCAGGTGTATTCAAGGACCCGAAGAAGGTTGAGGCAGTCATAAACTGGGAGAGGCCGAAGTCAGTCTTCGAGATATGCAGTTTCTTCGGATTGGTAGTGATTGGCACTCAATTATAACATTTTATTGTGCTTTTTATGGACTAATTATACTTTGATGGAGTTCAAATGATGATGTTTCAGGTGCTAAAGTGAGAAAAAGGGTCAAGGACAAAAAATACAACATTTAAGTGTAACTGCAGCATTCGATCAAGAAAGGAAAAATTCGAGGACAACAAGAACGTTCGAACGGTGATCAACGTTCGAACGCTCCCTCTGAACCAGGAAGATGAGGCAAAGAAGTATTGCAAATCTTGGAGATTAAAGCCTAACGTTCGAACACCAAGCCTCGTTCGAACGCATCATCCCGTTCGAACGCATCATCACGTTCGAACGACACTGGAAATGCTGACACGATCAGGCTGACTGGAAGACTTCGCGTGTGCAGACTCCCAAGCTTGAAGAAAGACCCTCATGAACATGGGTGCCATGATCGACCAAGTCTGGAGTGCTGAAGACTCTGATAGCAGCAGAGAGTAGGTGAATAAATGGCCCTACAAAGGACTCCAACCCACGTGAAGCCTAAAAATCAACATAGACATATAGGCAAAACAACCTTCACGTTCGAACGGAAGGGACCATTCGAACGGTTCCCACGGACAGACTACAGATTTCCTGATTCTTTGTCTGAACTTCAGATTTTCCCTTTGACTCGTCCAGCACTGTTCTTTCACCCCTCCCTCGCTCTTCCCTGCTTATATATACTCCCCTTTTTGGGAGCCTTTGGGGAGAACTTTTGGGGAAAGATCAAGAGCTCTCCTCTTGAAGAATATTTAGTCTTTTTAATGTATTTTTAGTATTTCATTCAAGTATTTACTTTCTAGTTCTTTTAATTCAAGTCTTTACATTCCAACTCTTTCAATTCAAGTATTTATTTCAGTTGAAAAGTTTAATTCCCTACTGGTCTTCATCTTCATTATAGTTGGGAAGTTTAATTCCCTACTTGTATTGTTAAATTCATGCACTTTATGTTCTTGTCGTTACATTGATGCTCTTACTTTCTTGCTTTCTATTAAGTCTTGCACCTTCATTATTTGAGCTCATCTTCTTCTTAGAGGAGTGAAACTCTTCCACTTTTCTAGAGCTTTTCCCAAAGCCAAGAAGGGTGGAATGCGATTCACTCATTCTTCGTTGAAGATCAACTTCGTAGTTCCTCTACTTGGAGGAATGAGTACCATTCACTTTTTTAGCTTGACCCAAGCCATGAAGATTGAGTAGTCCTCATTTACTCTTTAGGGAGAGGTGAAGACTATGTAATGACCATCCGGATATTATACTTGTGTATTACTTTCACACTTCAAGGCTTTATTTACTTGCTTAGTGGGAAATGAGATGAGTTAAGCAAAGTTAGGGTAATTTGCACAACCAAAGGATATTTCTATGATCCGGATAACTCCTACATAGAAAGATCCGTTGGTTTAAGGAAAATACCCTAGCTCATTCGTGCGAATTTCGGGGGAATATTCTGGTTCCATTAAAATTATAGTTTCCACATTTTTAACAGAATCCTCCCGGATTGGTTTTAACTTCCCGCAAATCATACTTTCAAAAAAAAATGGGATTTCCCAGTTGGGTTTATTTTTGCTTTGTCATATTCCATGCCTTCTGATGAAATTATCATTGGGTGAGGTTGCAATTCAGGCTTTGGTGTCTTGTCACTTAACAAGGTTTGCTTTATGCCACTTGGTGAAGTTTCCTTGAATTTGGGTGCCCTTATCTCAATAGCATGAGTAGGGCAACTAGTTGAATCTGGGTTATCATTTTTTAAGTCACATATGCTTAATTCTTGTAGATAAGATTCAACAGATTCCTCATAGAAGGTTCGCTCCATATGTTCATGCACCAATGACTCAATGGAATTCAATTCTTCCAATTCCTTATCTTCTTCTGGATGTTCGGCAATCTTAAAAATATTCAGCTCAAGAGTCATATTCCCAAAAGTTAATTTCATTACTCCATTCCTGCAATTGATCAGAGCATTAGAAGTTGCAAGGAAGGGTCGACCAAGAATAATGGGAATTTGATCATCAGGATGTAATGTTGGTTGAGTATATAGAACAACGAAGTCAACAGGGAAGACAAAGCTATTTACTTGGATAAGTACATCTTCAATACTGCCCCTAGGGATTCTGACAGATCTATCGGCCAACTGGAGTGAAGTACTTATGGGTTTCAGTTCTCCCAGACCCAATTGCTGGTAAACAGAATAGGGCAATAGATTGACACTGGCCCCGAGATCTAGAATTGCTTGTTCAATTTTGAATTCTCCGATGACATAAGATACAGTTGGACATCCAGGGTCCTTGAATTTTGGAGGGGTTTTACACTGAAGCAGAGCACTGGCAATAGATTGACACCTACACTCTTTCCCATAGATAAAATTCTATCAAACTTTTCATTGCATTGGGGAAGTCTCTTAGAGAGTTCATTTGATTCATGAAAATCTTTATCAAGTTTAGCACATTTTGAATCAAGATTCTTCTTTGACTTGACAAGCTCATGACATTCTCTCTCAAGAAAGTTCACTCGATCAAGAAGAGACTTGTTCTCATCCTCTAGGCCACATGTTTGGGCATTGGACCTGACTAAGTCCACTTGAAGTGCTCTTGTCTCTTCTTCACTTAAGTTAACCCAACCATTCAAGGAGTACACGTTCTCTTGTTGTTTGAGGAATTGTGCATATAGTTGATTGTATACATCTTATATATCCTCAAAAAAATCCTCATCCTCTACACATGTGGGGATTTCTTTTTCTAATTCTTCTACCACGTACTATGGCAGGACTTGTTTCAACTTTGCTTGTGAAATTTGCTCTAGGGGGTGAGGAGTGTGAACCAACAAAGGCCATAAAATTATCTTCATCATGTCTAGAAAAGAAGTTAAAACTCGGGTTTGACTCACTTTCACTTTCACTCCATGTGACATTCATGGCTCTCGTCTTTTCATTGGGCAACTCTCTATTCCTTCTATTCAGACATTCTGATGCAATATGTCTAAATCCTTGACATATAACGCATTGGAAGCCTTGCCCTTTTCCCTCAAATTCTTTTCGAGAGTCTCTTCCCCCTTTCTCTCTTCCCTCCTTAAGAGTGGGTCTACTAGGTTTTTCTTTTGACCTTGAGGACTCGACATTGCTACCCTTGAAGTACTTTTTGAACTTCCTTGCTATTAAGGCTAGGTCCTCCTTTCCTAATCAAGGTTACCCAAATTTACCTCCTTCTTATTTTTAGAGTTTAAGAAAATGTTATTAGCTTGCTTTAAGAATAGAAGGTTCATCTTCCATTGAAATCAACTCCATGTCGACACTTGTTTCCAAGGAAGCTACCTCAGCATGAAACCTCTCGGATAGAGATCTCAAGATTTTCTACTTGATGGCTACATTGTCAACCTTGGTACCTAATGAAAATGACGAATTTATAGCATCAGTTAATTTAGCGTAAAATTTACTAAATGTTTCATCATCTTGCATCCTTAAAGTATTGAACTAAGAGATGTACCTTCGGAGTCTAGACATCTTCACCATGGAAGTTCCTTCATGGGAAACAACCAAGATGTCTCATGTTTCCTTTGAAGTTTTGCAATTCGGGATCCTTTGAAACTCATTCGGTGTCACTACATTAAATATCGCATTCAAGCCTTTTGAGTTCCACTCCGCGGACTTATTCAAGTTTTTAGTCTATAACTTCAGGGATTTTATTTCAACCATTGCCGCAACATCTTCAACTTGTGTGGTGATGGTGGGAGGGTTGTAACCCTCTTGGATAGTTGACCACACCCTCTCGTCAATGGATTAAAGAAATTCTTTCATGCGAGCTTTCCAATATGCAAAGTTCAATCCATCAAAGAGTGGTGGTCGTCCAATTGAACCACTTTCCTTTTGAGAATCCATTCAAGACTAAGTAGTAGTAATGATAGATCTCTCGAAGGTAAACTAGGCAAGTAAGCACAAACAAGATATGTCTACTTAGTGTGTCTAATCATAGGGCAACCATGCTCTGATACCAATTTTTGTTTCGAGAGGGGGAACTCGATATGGATCTTCCCTTACGATTATACATGTGAAACTCACTAGAAGGGGTAAATAGATTTTTTAATTTAATGTTCAATTGATTACCAATTTAAACCTAACCCATCATAATTACCTCTTTTCACAAGTTTTAAGAAATTAATGTGAGAACCACTTTAGTCACCACAACCCATGACGATTGGTTTAATTAATATTCAATTAATTCACACAACAATAAATCTCACGACAATCCCAAACCCAAAAACCAATTTTCAAAACCATGGTTGAATAGATGATCAAACAATCAAATTCGTAAACACATAGTGCGTGTGTGTGCAAGCAATCACAAGTGTATACGATAAATAGTAAAGAACACAAG
The DNA here is from genome assembly GCA_023539305.1 of Ilex asprella. Taxonomy (NCBI): domain Eukaryota; kingdom Viridiplantae; phylum Streptophyta; class Magnoliopsida; order Aquifoliales; family Aquifoliaceae; genus Ilex; species Ilex asprella. Next base: position 13,760,264 of record CM042191.1, read on the forward strand.
TGATTTGTTGATGCTGAAAACCAATCTTAGGGAAAAACTGCGGAGAACCACTCGAGGTTCACTAAAGCCTAATCCATTACTTGCTAAGTCAACATACAAGTACTCGAGATTTATACATTTGTGCTCTTTTTGTACTTATAGAGGTGCTGGAAGAAGTTATCCACGTTGTGGCCCAAGAAAGGGCGCAGTTCCGTTGTTGAGAGGGAGGGACCACACATAGGCAAATGTTTTTTGTCTTAGCCATCAAAAAACAAGAGTAAATCGAAGAATAAGAGTAAGATTGCTAGAGAAAGAAATGAGAAATAGGAGTTTGGGAGTATAAAACAGGAATGCAGATGAGGAAAAGGATAATAAATAATCTAAGGAAACGTTTATATAGGATGCCTTGTACACGGGCGAACATGACCCTTGAGATGAGCACTTGACAAGTTTTTATGTTGATGTGGTGTAACCCGTAACGATTCAATGAATACTAGCAATCATTATGACCACGACGATTTAGCTAAAGTATCGACGGTTTAATTAATACCATTAATAATTTCAGCCGTGACTAAAGACACCGAAATTGAAACCGTGACTAATTACACAGGAATTGTGAGGCCTTATTTAATCCCCTCGCCCCAATAGATGTAATAGTTCACCAAAAAATAAAAGAGGAGCAATAATGTGTAGACCCGACAAAAAGGAGCTATAGTGTGCACTGGTGTGCCTTTTCCCACAACCCAACACATGTAAAGGACAAACATAGTAGCCTATAAAATATTGCCATGTGTACAAATCACAAATCAACACATTACAAGACAAAGGAGGGGCAATAGGATGATAGGTCAACATAGAACCATCCTTGGATGGCCAAGGTCACGGTAAATGAGCAATGACTGTGAATCATACCCCGCCCCACAAAGAAACTCATCCTCATTGGTGTGGAAATGTCTAAAACAAATCCTTGTCCAAAAGGGAAATGGTGGAACCATAAGCATCTAAGGGCAATCCTGGCATGACCTGTCTAGCCTGCCTCCCCCACCACGAAAGTAAAGGCACATAGGTGGGACCCCACAAAATATCAACGAGTATATCTCTAACAAATAGAATATCGTTACTTGAATGGCCTAAGGGATCAGGAGAAGGGGTTAGCGCTTTAAGATAAGACAATAAGACACTTCTTGAGGGAAATCTAAGCAACAAGGGCGAACGAGCACAATTATCAATCTCGGCCTCGAGTAGGGCTTCGAAGATTAAGTTTGCTTGAGTAGGCCTCCTAGTGTATAGCTTGCTGCCCACTAAGTTATGCTAAGTGGGATCTGGAATGATTAGTAAAGTACAAAGGGTTAATGGTTCATATTAACATATAGGATGATAGAACATGTGAATTGGAGGTTGAAGGACCAAAACTACGTGAGAAACCTTAATTGGGCACCGTGGCTGAGGGCATCGAGAGGGGGTTTCGAAGGGAAAAGGGAATATTCTGGTACGCGTGCACTACGTGCACCACAAGCATGACATTTCTGCGGTCATGTTCCCGCGGTGACTAGTCACGACCCTTCTACCTTGGGTAACCCTTTTACCTTGAAGAATGCACCCCTTCCTCAGGGACCAAGTCCAAGTTGCATCCGAGGTGACGTCATGCCTACCTAATTAATGATTGGGACACATAGCTCACAATGCATGACCCTCCGTACAAAAGTAGGGAAGGCAGTTGTCGATGGGAATAGGTGTCATGTACAACATTGACTCTTGTATAGAGGCAATCATGGGTAGCTCGTAGGGAAATTTAGACTGTCCGAGTACTATGCTAGAAATAGCCAAATTACTTGCCCCTACAGTACACACAACTACCATGTTTAAGATAGACACTCTGACTATTGCGAGAGTATTCGTTGACTCCACCTACTAGAGGACCCCTTTTGTCCAAAAGTTGGTCCTGATAGTTAATAGACAACTCGAGTCTTTTCATCCCATCCTTTTATCTTATTTATTCCTTTTGAATACTTTGACATAAAACATGTGTGTCAACCTCTTTTACTCCCGAGCTACAACTCTCTACTTCTTTCTTTTTGGCCAAAACCCCATTTTCCCTATTTTTTATTTCCCTTCCTCCCTAGACAACATTACATTAGTATTATTATTTTTTCTACCTAACCTAATCAACACTCTCTCTCTCTCCCGCTATAGTCCCTTAATCCTCTATTTAGTCCTTCCTTTCTTTGGTGCAAAACACACCCCACAACTATCTCCTTCCATAAAACATGTGCCCTACCCATTTTTTTAACTTTCTCTCTCTCCTCCATTACACCCTCCACACCCTTGATTAGGTATTACATTGAGCGAGTTTAAAAACATTTTTCTGATGCAGTGCTCGAGCTCTGTGGAGAGCAGGTTCGAGAGCACTGGCCACTAGAAAGTCAAACTGCAGAAAAACTGGGGGTAGCATTCGAGTGCTATGACAAATGATGGTATCTAGCATCCTCATTTTCAATCCTGCTAGAATTTCTTAGCATGAGAGCTCTATCCACTAGTTTACTCAAAAATTCAAGGCTCTAAAAGAACTCACTAAGTATCGAAGGGTATTTAGAAAGCTTTCATCCAATGATTCATTTCAAAAAATCATTTTTGAAAACTAAAACCTTTAAGTTTCAAAAATACTTTAACACAAAAAAACACGAGTCATGAACAGATTAAATACTCACAATTTAAATCCAAGTTTCTCACATAAGATAAACCAAATTAGGACAACTAGATATCTAGGTCACCTTACCTTACCTAAGCTTAATAGAATCCAAAAAGTCTTCAAACACATTGCAATATAGTTTGAACTTCTTCACCATATCTTGTTTCGGTATTCAATCTTCGATAGTCTCTTGACCATGAATTTAGTTGAAATACAAGATACATAGTAATCTCCTAGAATTCGCTAATTACAATATTTTTCCTAACAAGAACTAAAGGGTATTGTTCAACAAAGATCTTATCTATGACTCAATTTATGTTTTCAAAACAAGATTCAAGGTTTCAACAATGTTTTTAATGAAAAAGTATATGAGTCATGTATGATTTATTCTAAATCCATTCTATTAACACCTAGTGAGCCAAAATAAAATACCAAGGGACTTAAGGTCTCTAAGATCATTACATTTCCTAGAATTTGAAGGATCTAGAGAGATATTCAGGATGTGACTTGTAGCTTGAACTCTTTCTTTCTTTGGATCTTGAACTTTGAAGCATCATGACAATGAATTTAGTTGTAATTTATATTGTGACTTCACGAAATTAGACAATTATAATAAACAATTTCCTAACAAGCTGGTCTTCAATCTAATTTAAAAAATTCAAACACAAACAATACTTGAACTGAAAGGTTTGTATTAAAATCGAGTTTGAGATGGGCTCAGCTTATCTGATTCCATTGTGGAAGACATAAATTTTTCTTGAAGAGTTAAGATATATATTTGATGCATTCATTTATAAAGACTAGTAATGCACAACATGTGTTTCGCATAAATAAATTTAAATAATATTATTTTAATAGAAAACTTGAATTATATGTGTAATTAAATTAAATAATAAATAATAATTAATTTATATTTTAATTATTACTAAATTTAATTATTAATTTATTTTATAAGTTTTTGAGTGACTAATCTGTAATTTATTTAGGTATCTTTTTAACCCATTTAGGCATTTGCACATTTAATTATATTATAGAATTGTTAATTTTTATTTTGTTAAATAGATTGATTATATTGCATACTAAAAAATAAAATTTAACATATATTTGACCGTAGAATTCAACCTGATAACTATATTTGTATAATAATTTAACATATATAAGAATTTACTTCTTCATATGGATATAAATAATTTTATGTTACTGTACTGCTAAGAAATGAGTTCAAAAGAATTTAGGAGTTTTTATAAAAGAGTTCAAAACAATTTGAAAGTCAAATATGCGTAAAAAATAAAAATTAGATTAAAGTATATTGGTGTGTATAATTGCATAATTTAGGAGAAAATAGGAAATACAATTTTTTTTTGTAGATACTGACATTTACAAATGGTTTAATATAATTTAGACCCATACTCAAAGAAAGTTTTCAATTAAATTGAAGCTCTCGCTAATCATCCCATGATTATAATTACCAAATGAGTGGGGCTATTCTCACACCTTAAATCTCCATTTCTACCCTAATTGATTCTCTTATTTTAAACTACTAAGTTCACCCGATCTATACCCACTACACTAGTTACTAAACTCACCCCGTCTATATTCACTAATTAAAAACTAATTTTATCCAACATTATTTCAACCTACTGTATAGGCAATAATCATAATTTTATTTTGGTATATTATTTAGGTACATAATTATTATAGAAACAGAATAAAAATGAATAATAAATAAATAATTTATTTTTAAATATTAGATGAAATTTATTAAACTATTTTTAAACACCTCAAAATATTTCAAAGACATTGGTATAAATATGTCAAAATATTCTAGATCACATTGGAACATTGAAATTTTGTTTCAATTACTATTTTATTTGGTTACTTTAAAATATATATTTAATAATTTAATTGGATAAGATAAATATGGTGAACCTAGTTGTTAATAAAATGAGTATGGATGAGATGAACTTAATAGTTTGTAATAAGAGATTTAAATGGGATGAAAAAAGAAAGGGTTTTTTAGGTGTGGATACAATTTTTTAGACTTATTTAGGCAAAAATGTATGGATAGGTTGTTTATTCTATTAAGTACAATTTTTATAAAACTTTTTGTGCTTAAGTACAAAATTCAAATGAATTAAAATCTGTTTTACCTAAACACCATTCCTTAATTTATGCAGTTATCATTTATAATTATTTGAGGAAACAAATATGTAAAGATTAACGCTATATATATATATCAAATTTTTTTACTTTAAACTTTATATACACATTATTTTACACACACACACACACACACAGATATATATATATATATCAGTTATATATATATATATATATAGTTTTGTTTACTTTATACTTTATACAGACACATACACACACACACACATACACACATATATATAGTTTGTTTCACTTTTTACTTTACACACACACACACACACACACACACATATATATATATATATATATATATGTATGTATGCTGTCCCATGCCACCAACTTTGCTTTCATGTCATCTGACCAAAAGAAATAAACTCTTTTACTATAATGATTGATCAAACCTTGATTTTTTTTCAAAAAATAAAAAATAAAAAAAATAGAATCGATCAAGATGTTTTGTTAGATATTATGTATTGATCGTTGTTGGGATGCAAAAAAAAAAAAAGAACTTCTTTGTTTTTTTTAATGGGTGTAACTGTTTTTTTAATGGGTGTAATTATTTTTTTAATGGGTCTAACTATTTTTTAATGAGTGTAACTATTTTTTAAATGAGTATAATTATTTTTTAATGGGTGTAACTATTTTTTTTAATGAGTGTAACTATTTTTTTAATGGGTGTAACTATTTTTGAATGAGTGTAACTGTTTTTTTAATCAGTGTAAAATCACAATCTCATGCAATTGTTAAGGCATGATAGTGTAACGATACTAAATGGTGCAACTATTTAGTTTATGTAAACAACTGAATAACAAATTAAGTTGATGTCATAATTTTGTGTAATTATTTTGTGTAATTGTTTGGTTTATTAGAATGCATGAATAACTGTTTGATGTATTGTATGACAATTGTAACTGATTAATGTAGTTGTGTTGCTGTAATATTAATATAAATAAAGTAAGAGAAAAAAGGGGGAGAGAGAGAGGAGAGAAATTGTTACAAAAAATATGCCCATATTTTACCTCCCATTACTTGATTGTAGCCAAAAAAAAAAAAAAAGAATACAAAAAAAGTTTCCATCCATATGCTGTTTACCTATGACAATTGTGACATTTTAAAAAAATATAAACTTTATCCAAAATAAGTTTTTGACTTATACTTTTACCTAAATAAACTTAAAAAATTATACCAACATCTAAATCACTCAAAAAGAAATTAAAGGATGGGCCACATCCTTTTCATGCGTACCAAATATTTGGTACGATGCAGGTTTATTGTAAAACCCAAGTAAACAACAGGCTAACAGCCTACTGATATGAGAACTTGGGGCCCAACGATAAGCCTACAATCAATCTTCCACTTGCAGGGTTTAAGCTTTCCCTCACACTCTCATTACTCGTCCATGGCGGGTTTTACCTCACCCTAAAGCACTCCCCTGCGAGACTCTGACACAAATGGCTCTCTCTCTCCTACTCCTACGACGCCTATCCTCCCTCAGAGCCACCATTTCCCTCTTTTCCTCTCATCCCAGACCCTTCTGTTCTCTCTCCTCTCTCCAAGCCAACTCGTCCACGCAAACCACCTCAGACCAACCCAACATCAAACCCTCTTCTCTCTCAGCTCGCATGTCTTTCGTCTTCGACCAAATTGACGCCATCGAAAGAGAACGCGCTCAGAAGGACCAAACACTCCAACGCATCCGCGCATGGCGTGAATCGAAGAAAACTAAAGACGAAGAAACTTTCAATGAGCCAATCCGTGGGAACTCCACTGTGTCAAACTCGGCCGAGTCTGGCTCACTTGAGTCAGAAGTGGACAAGAAGGAGGAGAGAGGAGATGGGGTGTTGAGTAAAGAGGTGGAATTGGTGCACCCATGGCCGGAGTGGATAGAACTGATGGAGAGGTTGGTCCAGCAGAACTATTTTGATCATAGGAGGAAAGACGAGGACAAGATGGTGGAGAATTTGGGGTTTGATATGCCGGAAATGGTTGAAGAAAGGTTTGATTTTACTACGGACTGGAAGACTGTTCAGACCGCAGTGCTTAATTTTGGGCGTGACCGGTTTGATATCCTGAGGTCAGTGGTTAAGTGATTCGGTGTTGGGCGTGTGTATCTTTTATTTTCTGATGCACTTGAAGACATGTAAATTGAATAAATTGAGCTGGTTGACGAAACATTTGATGCTTAGACAAATTAATTTCCTTTTTTTCCTCTGTTTGGTTGGTTGGATAATGCATCGGGTGGGAAGAAAGAAAGTCCTAAATTTGAGTTATAAATGTTTGATGTCTTTTGCCGTTCTAGTTTAACTTCCCAATACTATATTCCTCTTTTTTTATTTTTTATTTTTTTGGGGGGGGGGGGGGAGGGGGAGCGGAAGGGGAAGTGGGAACATTAACCCTTGACCTAAAGAATGCAAATCTTCAAAAGACAAGAAATACCCTTGGACCAAAATCCCGTTGGTCCCAATACTACATTCCTTAGCTTATGGTTTTCTAAGGATATTCAGTATATTGTGTAGTGTAGTTGCTTGCAAGTTTAAATCCTGGGAGTGAAATTAAACAGTGCAAAGGAGCACCTTGTTTTGTGCAGCAGGTCATTTTCATTAGGAACGTTGATAATTTTAACTTTGAAAAAGGCAAGGACAGAGATTTACAGGGAGAGTAATTTGTGTGATGTTGCCAAACATCGATAAGATGTCAAAATTACTGTACTTCTTTATCCTAGTTTCCCTTAATAACACAAAAAAGGGTGTGAGAAATGATGACGTCCAAGTATATCAGGTTAGGTTGCACTGTTCTGTTGAGGACATCCGTTGTACTATTCTATTCTATACAATTCCTTCAAAAAGATTTCTTTAACGTGACAAAGCCACAAAGTTATTAATCATCTTAAAGACTAATGAACAAATGCCTTGTGTGTCGAGCTGTGTTATTTTACTTGAGATCCATATCTTATGTAAGCTAAAACTTAAGTCACAACATTCTCCCACACCATAATAGACACATATCCCACTTTATACTAAATAAAGGAAACTGGTAAAAATTTTGCGTATATGTGGTCTATACGAATAATATTTTTGAGGAGTTTCCAGGTTGAAGTACGCTTTTAAGAGGGTTATCGGTAATTGTCCTTTGCTTTGGTGAGATGGTTTCAATTAATGCCACTTTGCTTGAGATGTGCTTTGGATGGTAATTGATTTCAGGTCATTATCAAGACAAGATATTCAGATCTTGGTTGGTTATGGATGTCCTAGTACAGACAAGAAGGTGGTTTTTTCTGCAAAGTTGTTGAGGAAACATGTTCACCTCGACGAAGGAGATGTAAGTTTTGTTCCATTAGCTTGTTAACTAGGAAGCACGGATACAGACACAGGTATCGTATCCGATACGATACGGACACGGGGATACGCCAAAGTTAAAAAATATTGGATACGAGTATGGTAAAGATACGACTATTGAAATAATATAATATATTTTTTAAATAATAATAGAGTTGTAATATATTAAAAATAAAATATGTATTATAATAATATTAATAATAAGACCTAGCAATTATTATTTTTTGGATTAAAATTAAAATTGAAATAGATCAAATTAAATATCCATTATTTTCATCAAACATCGTTGCATCTATTAACATTCATAGTATATAAGTTACGTAATAAAAAATATATTTAGAAAAGTAAATTTTTAATAGTTAAAAGTTATTTTTTTTAATAAAAAATTTATTGGTTGTGTCCTGACCATATCTTAGACGTAGCCTGGCCATGTCCTATATGTATCCTTGCCTTGTCCTAGACGTATTCTAGTCGTGTCTTAACTATGTCCGACTGAGTTCATTATTCATGACACTTTTAGTCGTGTTGGACATGTGTCCGGTTGTGTCCATGTCGGACACGTGTTCGATATTGTCACGGCACCCATGTGAGAAGTATCCGTGCTTCCTAGTTTGTTAGTGTGTTATTGTTTCCCATATGTGAACAGTTAGCAAACAATTTATAACATAGTTTCTCCTTTTTTTTGATATGTTTATTTTTTGGAGTGTGTCTCACATGTTCATTTACTTCTCATTTCGTTCTGCATTGCTATTGTATGTATGATTTTTTCTCGATCCTCTGGATATTGTTTCCCTTAAATAAAGCCAAAATCCAAGAGAAGTATCTACTTCAAGGATGTATCGGTGTTTTTTTTTTAAAAACCACGATTAACTCTTTTATAGAAATGTATACGTTATCATAATCAGTAACTAGGTAAATATGAATTGAAAATATGTCTTTGTCTTCCTTCATATTTTGTGGGTATCTATGATATATGCATAAATTGAGATGGTAGGGCATTGTTGGGTGATTCCAAGATCCATATCAACTTTGTTTTCGCGGAGTTTAATGACTCTGGAAGGAAGAGTAGTGGAATTTCACTTTGTTATTGTCAAGGTTTGCCATCGTTTGGGTATTTGGTTGGAAAGAAACGCAAGATATCTTGCGGGTAAGTGTGAAGACTGAAGTGCTTGAAGAGTTGTGAAATTGTGTTTATTTCTTAGCATCTTTTAGTCTTCGGTAACAAATGAATTTGCAAGTACCTCTTTTTGAAATGATGGCAAGTTAGATGGTTGTTTGTGATCCTAATATTAAATAACTTTGGTGTATCGATTGAGGTTTGGAGGTGTTTAGAAGATATCGAGGTATCTTGTTAACACAGCTATTCAATAAGACTATAACAACTAAGAAGATGTCATGAGTGGAGGAAGAATATTGGTACCCATATATAAAAGCAAAGCGGGCATTTAGAGTTGCACAAATTATTAAGGTATTAAGTTGGGAGGTTAACAATGGTGGTTATATACTTGGGAGACTAATGACAAGGTATAGAGAGAAAATAAAGGTCTGCGTATAGCGAGATTTAGAAAAGAAAAGAGTTAAAAATAAATATATTAACATGATTACGGATATGCATGAGGGTGCAGTGACGTTAGTTAAAATAACTGGAATGGAATGTAGTAAATTCCCAATCATGCTAGACCTACATCAAGCTTTCGCTTTTAAGTGTATCTCTCGTTACCTTAACTATAGATGAATTGACTTGACACATTTTGAATGAGGTACAACTATTTATATTATTTGCTGATAGCATAGTGTTGATTGATGAAACTAAAATAGGAATTAACAGTAAACTAGAAGTTTGGAGAGAAACTTTAGAATCAAAAGGATCTAGGTTAAGTGAAAATAAAGCAAATATATAGATTGTAGTTTTAGTAATAGTTGAAATTCAAATTGGGAGGTAGAAAAGATTGAACATCAAGAGATACCTAAGAGTGAACACTTTCGGTATTTGGGGTTAATTATCCATCGAGAGGGGGAGATTGGAAAAAATGTCATTCATAGAACCAAAATAGGATTACCTAATTGGAGGAATGAATCTGGCATACTGTGTTATCAATGTATACCCCTTAGGTTGGAAGGTAAGTTTAATAGGACAATCATTAGACCGGCAATGCTTTATGGTACATAATATTGGGCAATTAAGAAACAACATGCTTAAAAATTATGTGTTGCAGAAAAAAGATGTTAAGATGAATATATAGTAAAAACAAGTTAAGAGAGAATTAGAAATAATTACATTTGTAAAGCCGTAAAAGTAGCACTAATAGGAGATAAATTAAGAGAGAATCGACAAAAGTGGTTTGAACATGTTTATAAAGGACCTAGTAATACACTAGTAAAGAAGAGTGTTTTGATACATATTGACAATAATGCAAAAAAAAAAAAATGATAGCGTACGGTTGATGAAAAATATGATCCTTGATAGAGCATAATGGAGAAATATAATTTATGTAGGCGGTAAATAGCTGGGATTAATACTTTGTTTAGTTGAGTTGAGTATTTTTGTTGTAGTGCTTCTTTGTTGTGTTGCACAACGGCTTGTCTACTTCTCCACCTTCACTCTCATATTTTACTATACTTATTTTTATTATTATGTTAGTCTTTGTTTCCTTTAGAAAAAAAGGAGAGATACAAAAAAGAGTTACAATCTCTCCTTCCTAATTGTTAATTTTGTTCTCTTTATAAACTATAGGCCTATTCTCTTTCATTTTACGTTCTTACCACGTCCAAAGAATCCAAACAACTTCACACATAAGTGGATCAAATCTTTTTGACATTGACTTCATTGCAATTCAAGGGATGTTAATGTAGTCGTTGAGAAACATCTCACTAGATTTAGTAAAGAGGAATGTGTCATTGTTGGACAAGTGGTTTTGGATATATTACCCTTGGAACTTGATTAACTTTGACATTTTGCTATCAAATGTGAATATGAATTTCATCCTAACGGATGAGACTCCACTGTGGTGAGTAAAAGCTCTTTTTGAAATCATTAGAAATTTATTTTTCAAAGGTTGAAAATCAATGTTAATCATGTTAGAATGGGGGTTTGAATTGGGAAACGTATTCGTCTTTGGCTATCTGCCTCGGCCATCACCGAACCGATAACGGTACACGGTACACGAATAACACGAGACTCAAGCGAATCGGTGTTGACTCGGTCACGACTCGGAGATATCGGTTGAAATCGGAGTCGAATCGTTTCAATCGTACCGAGTCTTATTGAGTTAAACCGAGTCATCAATAGATCTATATAAAAAAGCAGAAAAAAAAATGGGGAGAAGAAGAAGACCAATTCCACATGTAGATTCCCAGACCTAAAGATGTAGAAACCAAAGTAGAAGAAATCAAAAAACCCTAAAACAAAAATTGAAAGGATTTGGAGAAAAACCTGTAGATCATGTACAATACATACAACGACTGTAGTACAGGCTATATTGTACAACCCTTTCTTCTCCATTCGAGCGTTAGAGCAAAAGACCAGCAAGCCTTCAGCGACCCATCATCTCTGTGCTCTCTTTCTCTCTCTCTCTCGCGCGTTCTGTTCGTTGAAGTGTGATCGACTGAGAGTTGAAGAGGGAGAGTTTTCTTTTTTTTTTTTGGTTCAAAATACGTAAGGCTTTGCCTTAAGAGACCAAAAAATTATTTCTCCCCCCCTTTCTTTTTGTTTTTTCAATTTTGGTCCAATTTTTTTAATTATATAATTTTTAATATTTATCATATAATCTAATTAGAACTTAACTTCTTGAATGTGCTTTTGTATATGTATTGATGATTTAATAATTAAATGTATGAAAAATATATATATAATTTCTAATTAGATACATATTAAATAATTAAATGAAGAATTTCTTGATAAATAGATTTTCATTTTTAAAGCTATTAAGTTAACCATATATATACACTTATATTTTTTTTATAATTTTTAAAAATTACAAATTAAATTATATCAACCTTAAATGTAGATGATAATCAATATTTTTCGGTAGCATCCTTATTATTCTTTTTTGCAATGATTAATGTGTTAAATAATGTCTTTTAGAGATATGATGTATAGATGATGATGTTTACATTTATTACAATTTTTTCTAATTTTTTTGAGCCTTCTATACAGTGTTTTGTTTGAATCGGCCGATATCATGCTGCGACCGATGTGTGTCAGTAGCTCTCGAGTCAAGGGCCGATACCGCGACCTTGAACCATGGTCGTTGGGAAGATGTTGGATGAGAGAGTCATCCCTTGAATTGTTAATTCCTCGTATCTTTAGATTGTCTCGTTTACATAACACTTATTTGGATAGTATGATATTCTTTTCTTTCTCTTTCGAAGATGGAATCTAATTTTTTTTCTTCAAGAATTTGAATGATATAGCATTGAATTTTTTTCCCTATTATATTAATTAATATTTTTTGGTTCCATCAGCTTTTGATAAAAGAGTATTGTTACTTGATTCCTCGGGTACTTTCCCCGATATTTTTTATTTCCAGTGGTTCATTAATGATTCTAGTTCCTTGAATTTTGAACCTTATGGGATGATTTGAAAGGTTAAAATGAATGTGAAAGCACAGATCTTGTCTGGATGATCATGCATGGGAAGGTGAATTCTTTTGATGGGTTGTAAAAGAGAAGGCCTCATTCTTGTCTATCTCTTCCATGTGGATTGTAGGCTTGTAGTGAGAACATTGATCACTTATTCTTACATTATCCCGTTGCAATGTTCTTATGACATAGATTGATTAAGTAGGTGGACTTGAATAGTGTCATTCCACGTGCGCTTCCTTGCTTGCAGAATGTCTTGGTCTTGATAAAGGGAAAATGACTTCTATCTTGTGGGGGTGACTATTATGGCTATTTTTTGAGTGGTGGGGATAGAAAGGAATAACAGAATTTTCAAAGGTGAAGATGAAGAGGTGGATCTTTTGTGGTGTATCTTTTGTGGGATACAACTAAGTTTTGGCTTCTCTTACTGGTAACAAAGGAGTTTCATGATTCCCTCTTATGCTATTACAACACAATTGGAGTGCCGTTTGTAATTGTTAAATCTTCTATGCATTATCTTTTTTTTCTCTTGCTTAAGTTGAATAACTTATCCACTATTTTGTATTTCTCTATTCTAATTGAAATAAACTCTCTAAAATCAAGGAAAAAACACGTATTTTTTTCTTTAACCCTTTTTTTCATAGATACGTAATTTGGTGGTTCATAGATCATCATTTTCTCAATTTAAATGGAATGTATATCTGGTTTTAGATATATAATTGTCTTGGCCAAGAAAACTAAATAAAGTCTTGGTCTTGACATCTTCGTTGAAAACAATGTGCTTGCAGTGATCTAGATTTTTTTGATTGCTCATAGTTATATTGTTTTGCATATCTTTTATGTGTTCACTGCTACATTTTGATCTTTTTAATACTTAACAAGGCATGCCAGTGGGGATATCTGTAGATCTAGATTGTCTCTAACTAATGGTACACAAAGCACCTATATTTTACAAGAACGATTGATAGAGGCATCAATTATTGGCATACAAGCAGTGAGTTGGTCATCATTTGAATAACCAAGTAAACTTGTATTATAGCGGTTTTCATTTGTTGAGAGAGTTTTTGATATTCATTTGCAGCACATCCCATACCTATAACATTTTCCAATATCCCTTGGTGAGATAATGGTCTTTTTGTTCATACGTCATACACAAGTGCTTGTAACATTTTTTTCACCGTTGATTTTTTTTTGAGTACTTTAAGAGAAACTATATAATCTAGAACTTTTCAATCTCCCGAAAGAGGAAAGAAAGGAGATGCAACACCTATATCTGATTTGAAACTTAGATTGTTATAGTGCTTAACTTAAATATGGGATATTAGTCATGGCGACTAAAATGAAGTGAAAAGAAATGTTTTGTTGTTCAGAGTGCCGATACAGAGGGCAACAAATGCTAAAAATGCGTCCATATTTGGACACAGTTTTTGCAAACGATTACTTTATGCTTGTATAAAAAAAAAAAAAAAAACGAACTCCACTGGTAATTATTTTGCTGCCCTATATCTCAGGTATGTAGTTCCTGCAGTTTGAGGAGCTCCTGCGAAAGAGCCTTTCTGTTAACTAACAAAGAGGATGAAGCACGAACTATTGACATCATGCGTGTACTATTGATGTATGGTTTTGATCCTGTGAATGGATCAGTAGCTAACAAGTCCCTTCTGAAAATAAAATCTGTGAAGACAGTTGTACGAAAATTGCTTCATGAGGTGGTCAAATTGAGTGCAGTCCCAATAGATCCAAATCTTCCTCCTCCTGTTATTAAGAAGCCTCCACCAAAGGTGAAGCAACCTCCTCCTCCTCCGAAGAGAAGGGTTGGACGTGATGACATTGAGATGAAAAAAGGCGATTGGCTCTGTCCTAAGTAGGTCCATTTCTGATGGTTCTCTAATTCTTACACGCATTGTATCTTTTCTTTTGAAATTGCTGTCAGGATGCGATGACCATTAAGGTCCAAGTGAAAACTTATTTGGGAGTTCATCTATCTCAAGGAACACACTTGTTTACTGCGTTCCCTTAGGGTGGTTGTTCAAATTCTTTCTAATGTCATTCATTGCATTCTGGGAATATTAGCATATTCAAATCAGCATGCTGACCTTGGATCATAAGTTCATATAAGAATGTCATATTATACACATGCCTACTGGAATGTCAGAACGCTCAACCGCAATTGCAAGGGGTAGCTTAAGTGGTAACAGAGACGAGCTGTAAACTCAGACGTCCTGAGTTCGAATTCTTGGCAACCCCTTAGGCTAGGCCATGAGGAATTTATCCCTTATGAATACCGTAGTCCCGGCATGGATGACCTACTTTTGACCGGACCGGAGAGGAAATTAGGCGAGGTGCGTATAAGCTGACTTGGACACCCCTAACTGTTGAATCAAAAAAAATAAAAAAAATATTTCGCAACGCTCATGCATCATCATTGTTACATCAAACACAGCCTCAAGTTGTGTGGATGTGAACAATTACTTATCAATACTTGATCGTGCACTTTAGCTTCTCTGGCTGCACAAGACCAAGAGATGTTGGATGGCTCCATATATTTGGAATAGTTGATTTTGGTGTTGAATTCCATGTTTGGTCTGCATGGTGTGGCCCATCATGGGGCCAGCATGAGCTGGTTATAGAAGGATATCTCAAGATTTAGGAGTTGAACCATGTTTCTTTATTTCTTGTAGCAACTAAATTATTTGCAAAGAAGATCTCCTGTGTAACTTATTAACAATGGTAAAATTGTGGTCTCAGGTGTGACTTCATGAATTTTGCAAAGAATACCATCTGCCTGCAATGTGACGCCAAGCGTCCTAAGAGACAGCTGCTTCCAGGAGAATGGGAATGCCCTCAGTATGTTTTCTCTTTGCTTCCTTCACTTCTCTATTCCAGATTTTCTGCAGACTACATAAAAAAAAAAAAAACCTTAGGAACGGTGATTCTTGAACCTGTTTATAATCTTCATGCATACATTCTGAACGCAATTTGTGTACCAGTGTTAATTTCTTTATCTAGTTAACATATTAATTGTTGGTCCTCTATTTCTTTGGCAGGTGCAATTTCTTGAATTATAGGAGAAATATGGTATGTTTTCATTGTGAACACAATCGCCCACCTGATGAGTTTATGGAGAATCAAATGCAAGAGAGGCAACATGGTCCCAGGATGAGGTTGGAGAAAGTCACTAACAGGGCAGAGGTCTCTAATGCATGGAACTTTGACTTTGATGACAACGAATCTGATGGGGCAGATATTGCTGCTTTTGAGAATGCAGATTCTCAAAAACTTGATGGAGATTTTCCCCTGGATAGTAGGACTCGAGGAGACAATTTTAGGGGGCCTGAAGATGATTTCTATGAGAACAAGAGGCCAATAGGGGTGCATGGAAGAGAATATTTGGATCATGGTCCAAAGAAATCCGGAATGGGATTTGATGATTTTGATGATGAAGATGATATAAACAGTTATGAGTTAGATACTCCAAATCATAGCCAAGTTCAGAAGACTTCGTCAATTGATTTCTCTGAGCTTGAAGAAAACTCTGATTCTGAAGATATTGAAGGCACTGACAACAGTTGGCCTGCTCGTCACGGAACCGGTTCCCGAACACACAAGAAACCATCCAAGCCAATGCGACGAAAAGCGGCTTTCTCTGACCCTGAGGATGACAAAATAGGTTTTGGTTCAGATGATGATCTTCCGGTTCATCCTAACTGGAAATCTAGTCATGTTTCTGATTCTAGACAGAGAACTAGAGGCAGACAGGTGAAGAATTTCAGCTCAGATGATGACCTTGGGCTTAGTTCTGGCAATGAGGACATTGGAGACGAGGATTTTGGATCCAGGCAGAAAAAAGGCAATAAGCGGGTTTCTAGTAGAAAGGATTTTGGAAGGGGAGTAGGTCCCAATTTTGAAGATGAGTCCTTCTCTGGTTTAGAATCTGGTGATGATGATCTACGTTCAGGTAGAGATAGATTTAAAGGCTATAAAGCTGGGTCAGATAGAAGAGGAAACACTTCCAATGGTCGTGGTAGTATGATTGGTGGCAGAAGGAACTCTTTCAAGGATGATTATGATAGATCTTCCCGGGGATCTCGTGGTAATAATAGAAGATTTCGAGGGGATGATTATGATGGGCGTGGAATGAGTTCTAGAAAGAGTGATTCACAGAATTTCAAAAGCACTAGACGAGAAGGGTCTTATAACCAGCAACGTGGAAGGTCTAGTAATTTTGATGATCGCTCAGATAGTTATTTTGATGATGACCGGCACAGGAGGCCACGTATAAATGTCAGATAAATCTGAGCTATGGTGTTGATTGACAGCCATAATGTACCTAAGTTTTTCGAATCAGCTCATCACACTTATCCCATGACCGAGAATTTGAGAACTCATTCCGAGGCTGCTGGAAGACCAAACAGTACGGATAATTTCTGTTACACCGGTAGCACTTTGTAACCAAGAAAAGTTTCTTGCATTTGCAGATAAGCCACTAGGAAATCCAATTGGTGCGTTTTCGTACAACTTTATGGCAATTCATTGCTAGAATTTTTTGTTTGCCTTACATGACCTGCCGAGCTGTTGTTTTGTTGTTGCACCTAACATGCTTAGAAGCTTTCTGTCTTCCTTTATTTCGGGACAAATCTTGCCCAGGGCAGGTCATTTGTAACAGAGGTAGTTTCTTCCTATATACAGTTGACTCTATTGTAGTTCATATTGTAACACAATTTTCTTTCTTGGTAATCAATGAGAGATAATAATTCTTTTATAAATTAATTATTAGAGAGGAAAAAACTGTGTTCATATGAAAGGTGCATAACTGTCTGTATGTATTACGACGTTCCAGAGTAGCTTGATTCGAGATAGGTTTTTGAATTGCTGATGAAGGGGTGTGTTTTTCTAAGTCTAGAAAGCTGAGCCTGGCGATTTGGGGGATTAGGCCCCTGATTTGGGGGTGGCACTGGTGGGTGAGGTAGGAGGCGTTGCTCAGCCAAGGGGGAGGGAGAAATGCGTGTGTTGTAGCAGGGCGGTTCTCGACGAAAGTAAGAAACATGGATATCTTCACTAATCCTTTCTTTCTTTGTGTTAAGTCAAGAGGGTTCTACACACGGCACCCATGAGCATGATAGCAAATGAATAAGAGAGGAAGAGGAAGAGGAAGAGGAAGAGGGAAATTAAGGAAAAAGAATCTTATTTTATTTTTTATTTTTTATTTTTGCACTCTTTCATAACATATGTTAAAGAGTCATCTAGTGTGAAAACAAAAAAGTTTGTGACATTGAATTGGGCTTCTGATGGAAAAGATAAAAACGAAAATAGACAAAGATAAATCTACAATAACTGTGCAAATGACTGTGGTTGGAGAGCAAGTTATTAGTGTTTCATGTAGAAGAAAATAGGATATTGTGGAAATTTTACATGGAGGACGCAGAAAATTGTCATCCCTTACTCTCCCTTAATACAAAAAAAATAGTTGCATACGGTGGACGCCGGACTCCACTCTCCCCGTTTGTTAAAAGTAATAGATTTACCAATTTCTCTTGAGATTGAAGGTTTGAGTCTTGGAGTCTGTATTGGAGTTCGGTGGTTGACTGCTATATTAGTTTAGTTAAGTTTGTTCCCAAGAAAAGTAACGAACACAGTTAGGGTCTCATGATCTCACTAGTGAAAGTCTATCAGGATGGTCTCTGGGCGCTCTTATTTACCCCCACCCCTTTTCTCAAGAGCAAAAAAAAAAAAAAAAAAAAGATTTACCAATTTCATCTGCTAGCCTTGATTTTTTGAAATGTTTGAATAAAGTGAGCCTAGCCGAGCAAATAAGTTTTTACATTTAGTGCCCTTTAAACAAAATAAGTAATCATAATTCAGGGCAAAGCCATAGGGCAAAAAAGGGAATGTATGCAATCCAATGCATGACCAAAAGTTGCACTTCCTAATGTATATCACACCATATCATACATAATTACATACATACAACCAAAACTTAGTACATAAAACAAAGTAAGAGGTCTTTTATTTCACAATAACAATAAATAACTAAATATTTCCTCTGTAAAATCTCGTTTTTTTTTCCAAGCTTCATCTTTCTGATGCATTCATTCTCTGCAGAAAACACAAAGCACAACTTAGCAACAACAACAAAACTGAAACATACCTTCCTATTAGTTTCCATGACTTTAAACTTTTTCCATTGGAACTCCTGCAGCAACTACACAACAGAAGGTCATTGGAAATAAGAGGAACACAAATAAGAGAAATATAAAAGGACTAGATACCTTTATACTGGCTTGAAGTTTCTTTTTCACTCCTTGCTCACCATTCTTTGTAAACGGGCCATGTTCAGCCTAACGTAGATGTAGAAGCAATCCGCCACTCCATCCAGGAATTTGAAGTAGGCATGTCTCCAGGACCCCTTCATTACCAAACTACCAAATACTGCCCAAAATCCCACCCCGAATCCCAGTCCCACGCTAATGTAAAATGGTAATGTTTCATCATCTTCGTTGTCGTCATCTTTAACATCACAGTCTTCAACTTTTCCTTTGTTGTCAGTCAGGCACGGGGTTTGCAATGGACTCCCACAAAGCATAAGGTTACCCTCATAAATGGATGGATCATTGAACGTTTGGAATTGGTTGGTTGATGGAATTTGTCCAGACAAGTTGTTATATGACACATTCAAATTGCTCAATGAGGTCATAGAGGTCATGCTTAGAGGAATTGGACCTGAAAGATGGTTGCATGAGAGGTCAAGAGTTTCCAACTGTTTTAAGCCTCCAATGCTATCTGGTATTTTGCCTGTCAATTGGTTTCGAGATAAATTTAAGGTACCCAACGTTGAGAGACGTGTTATCTCTTTAGGGATGTCTCCTCGGAGATTGTTGCCCGAAAGATCAATACTCCTAACAAGAATCAGTGTGTGGGTAAACATAGTTGGCAATCCCTTTACAACCAGCACCATCTGGGGTGTAAATATGTAGTTCGAGTAAGAAAAGTGTGAATATCGACTGTAAGGGGTCCAAGAACTCAAACCACTCAAATTGCCCAGGCATGATGGGATGGATCCGGATAAATTGTTACCTGCTAGGTCCAAGATGTGAAGATTATAAAGATGACATAGGGTTTCAGGAATATTTCCATAAAACATGTTGGCTCGGATACGTAGCACAATTAGTGATAACAAGCTCTCTCCAATCCATCGTGGTATGTTCCCTGAAAACTCATTGTCTCCAAGATCAAGAGCATTCAAGCTTGTGCAGTTTTTTAATGATGAGAGTTCCCCAGAAAGACTGTTGCTGCTTAATCTTAACCAAAAAAGCTTAGGCATTGAACATATTGAACTGGGAATATTACCAGATAGATTATTCCTCGATAGATCTATGACTCGAATTTCTTGCAAATTCCTCCATTTTCCATGGATTTCTCCACACAAAAGATTGTTTGACAGATCTAGCCTTTGTAAGTACTCCATATCGCTGATAGACAGTGGAATGCTGTCATTCAAAAAGTTTCCAGAAAGATCTAAAATTTCTAGTCGTGACATCACTTGGCCAATGTTTGTGGGTAGTGATCCTGAAAACAAATTGTTAGCCAAAATGAGATGTGTCACATTAGGCCAAAGGGGGATCTGACCGCCTAAGCGGTTGAAACTGAAGTCAACTGTCACTGCTGTATCCCACGAAAATTGTAATGAATTGGGAAGCATTCCACCCATTTGGTTATAAGAAAGATCTAGCACTTGAATCTGTGGACATAATTTCTCAAGTCAACGGGGTATTGTATCTGAAATGGCAACATCGTTGAGGATTATAACATCAAGTTGTTTCTGAGTTTTAAGCCATGTTGGAAATTTTGGACCCAAGGGGCAGCTACTGATTTCAATGAATCTTAGACTAAAAGGAGGAACCCATTCATCAGTTAAATAGATTGAAAAATATCTGTTCAAAGATGATATGGAAAAATATTCCAGTTTCTTGAGGCCTTCCAAATGCTTTTGGGATAGAACACCTCCCCAAGAATTTTTATAGAGGTTTAATATGCTTAGCTGTGTGAGTGTTCCAACACTTATCGGGATTGTTCCATTCAACTGGTTCTCGGCAAGGCCTAATACGTTCAGATTAGACAACTTTCCAATAGATTCTGGGATTGGACCTGTGATCCAGTTTTCATCCAGAGAAAGGTACCTTAAATTTTTAAGGTACCCTAATGACTCAGGCAGCTGTCCACTAAATTGATTATGCCACAAATTTAACTTCTCTATGCTATGATTACTGCATCGAGACAGATCCCCTATTAAATCACTTATGTCGCCACTGATTTCATTGTAGGAAAGATCTAAGACCTGCAAATGACACAAATCTTCCCAAGCAGCTTTTGAAATGGAGGGTTTCATATAACAAGAAGAAAGTCCAAGTACCGCAAGGGAACTGATATTGAACAACCATTGAGGGAATAGAGATTTAAATTGGTTACCAGATAGATCAAGGACCAAAAGGGAAGTGAAATTCAAATTTGGTGGAGAGGGAGGGATGTTTTGCAGTCCACAGTAGGACAAGTGCAACTCCGAAAGGGAAGGAAGCGTACTTAGAGCCTGCAGCCAATTCATTTCCAAACTAAGGTTGAGGCCTCCTAGGTCCAGGTATTTCAAAGAAGTTAGTCCAGAGACCCAATTTAAGTCTGAAACCCGGCTCCTTCTAAAGTCATTATAGGGATTTGAATATGCAAAGAGATCAAGATAACACAAATTTGAGAGATTTCCAAGGTGAGGAGGAACAGTCCCAGAAAAAGATGCCCGGGAGAGATTGAGATAACGCATTCTCTCAAATGAACCCAAGAAATCTGGGATTAGAATTCCTTGGAAATCATTCATGCTTAGGTCCAAGTACTTCAGATATTTCAAGTCAAGCAACGAAGGACTTATCTTACCACCCAAACATGAGGAGTGGTTGTAATAAGCAGCTACAGATTGAATTCTTTTCATGAAACAGTCACCTTTATCTCTGAGGTCAAGCTTTACAACATGGCCAGTTTGGTTGCTGCAGTGAACACCCTTCCATCTACAACAATCTTTGCCAACCCAAGAAGCAAGATGACCCAAAGGATCGATAAGGCCTTCTCTGAACTGAAGGAGCGCATTCCGTTCAATGTCAATGCACCTCAGGTTAAGATCACCAGCATCAGTTTTCAGTTCATTGGATTCTTCAAGGTACACAGATTTAGAAAACAGTGGGAAAGACAGAATGATAAGAAACTGAAGGAGGGCTCCCCAACTAGCCATCCTTGCTTCAATATGACAAGCTCAGAGGGTATTTTTCCAGGTTATGTTCTTCCAGGGCTAGTTGAGTTGAGTTTGTTAGATGCATGGAAAGAAACTCATTATATACAACCTTCTATGATAAGGTGATGACTGTTTGAGAACAAAAGCAAAAATCACGGAAAATGGACAGTTCAAGCAATTCCAAACGGTGGGAATAGTCCAATCCCTTGTGGAAAAAAAAACACAAAAACAAAAACAGTGAGACTGGGAATGGTCCACACTTAACATCATGGTTCAAAGTATTAGTCGATATTGATATGAGTCGACCGAGTCGTATTCAACGCGACTTCTTCCGAGACGATACCGATACACTATACGTATAAACTCCGAGTCTCACACTACTCAATCGAGTCGTCAGAGTTATATTCGAGTCAATCCCGAGTCGTAGAGTTATGGTCACCGGTTCGTTCAATACGGTTCTGTCATGCCGTGATATAACCTGAATCTCTTATCATATTTAACATTTTATTTTAGATCGTATCCCCCGATACTGTACGGCGAAACCGCGATCGATGTATCTCAGAGTTCTCTTAGTTGACGACCAATACCGTGATTTTGAATCATGCTTAACACGGACTAATTAAGACAAAAGGAAGTCTATTCAAGTGATGTGTACAGGAGAAGAATAATTGAGCCATAAGAGTTACAATTATCTTCTCATCATCAACTTTCCGTAAGAGAAAGGCTAAAAAAGAATACCCCCAAAATAGAGCCAAGAAATTTAGTATACAAAATGGCTACAATCCCTTAAAGTCTGTTACGTACCATGCCGGTAGAGAGAAACTGACTTTAGTGTCGGCCTTAGACCGTTACCACACCGTGTTCTTTGAATATCCCATACTATTTGTTTTTCCAGTGGTCAGTTGGGACTGTAAGTACCACTGTTTGATGTTCTGTGCCTTCCATGATCAAATGATGTATTAAACCCTACAAAAAAAAAATATTATTTTGGTGCATTGGCTACCAGCAATAATTACATATATATCTATATAATAAAATAGAGCTGAGTTTGAATTTTGGAGACAAAGAGAGGTCCAGATCGTTTTGAGACAAAACATAAACACATCCAACGGACAACGTAATCCCAATATAAAATACGGTTCAGATCATTTTAAAATTGTTGATCTGACGATCGTAATTGAACTTAACTCTAACACTCCTATCTCTTATATAACTCTCTCTCTCTCTTATCTCTTAGACGTTTTAAACACATTATCTCATCTTCCCTCTATCTCTCTATGTATATCTAGAAAAGTTTGTCTTGAGCTTTTCACAGCTCAGATCGTTTAACGATTATTGATCCGACGGTTCTTATGCAAAAATTTTCTAAGACTTCTATCTGTCATGTAAGTCTTTTTTTTTTTTTTACCATTATCTTTTTTTTTTGTTTTTTCTGTGTCATTCTTTTTATTATTTACTTCATATTTTCATTTGCAATTTTTTATTCCATGAAACTAATTCAAAGTTTTTATATATCTAACGACATGTATTTTGTCACTTACTTTTTATTTGTAAACAACACTTGATGTAAATAAAAAATAGCACACACTTTTCACGATTTTTTTATCTGAGTTTCACATCTTTGCCTGAAATTAGGTCTGAAATGACTCATGGCCTAAATTCCTCTAGAATTTCCATTAACAAATAACAATGAGTTTTATATAGATTATTTTTGTTGTTTTTTTTAATGTTTGTTCTATTTGTTATGTTTTATGTGTTTTCATTCTTTTTTTTTTGTGGGTGTAGGTGTGGGAGTGAATGAGCGACGATTGTGGTGTGAAATTTGATATTTTTTAATTATTTTTTAGAATTGTGTGGGTGAGTTGTCATCATTCTAGAAGTTTTACCAGACAATATTTTTAAGTCATTTAGACGATTTTCTCACATTATTTTTTAAGATAAAAAACACAGACACTCCTTGAGTTTTGACAATACTATACAGATACTCTTTGACATTTTACAAATAACATGGAGACCTCCTAAGGTTTGAAATTCATTACACGAAGATCCTCTTCATCTTCCTTCCATCAACGTTGCTAACGAAAATTGATGATTTTATCCAAAAAAAACTTTATTATTTTCATAATTGTTCTTCTCCAAATTTAGTTTCAAAAAAATTAAAATTTTAATAAAATCAAATAGAATTTGATTTAGTACCCAAAAAATTGATTAAATAAATTTTAATATTAATTCGATAACAATAAAAAATTATTTAAAATAATTTCAACATAGTGGAATATTAATTTGAAAAAATTAAATATTATTTATTATTGATCATATAAACACGAAATTGAAAATTTTGACAATATTATCAATTTTTTTTTACTAAAATTTTTAAATTATTCTGAACTATCAATTTTTCAATTTTTTTTGTCAACTTTTTAATTTATTGTCACGTATTTCATGTGAACCAGAGATTTTTGAGTTTATCAAGTGGAGGTCAGCGAATCTCTTAAAAAAAAGTGGGGATGAACAATTGGTTTTATTTAAGTATGTGTGGTTGAATCTTGACCAAAAAAAAATTTATCAAATGATATAATAAGAGAAAAGACGATATGCTGTAAAAAAAATATGTATTTAAATTTTGTGAGTTAAAATATAAATTTTTAATTTTATATACAACAAAAAAATTTATAATTTATGGTCAGTTTCATGTTTGTTTAATCAATAACAAATAATATTCAACACGAAATGAACCTTATATTGTGAATTAATATATAATTTTATCAAAAAATTGATATTTAATTTTGTCCAATTTATATTCAACATTGTCCAATTAATATCAAATTAATATTAAAATTCAGTTAATAAATTTTTTGGGGGTACTAAATTAAATCAATTTTTTGGGTACTAAATCAAATATTATTTTTTTTATTAATTTTTTAATTTTATTGTGTACTAAAGTTGGAGAAAGACAACTGTAAAAATAATAAAAATTATTAAGATGAAATCGTCACTTTTCATTAGCAACACTGATGGAAAGGAGACAAAAGGGTCTATGTGCAATAAATTTTAAACCTTAAGGGGTCTCTATTTTATTTATAAAATGTTAGGGAGTGTTCGCATAATATTGTCAAAACTCAGGGAATGTACGTATTTTTTACCCTATTTTTTAATTAGATATTAGTTTATTATTATTTTATCTTAAAATTTTGAATTCTTGTATTTATAATAAAAACGGTTGTTGGTTAGGAAAGTTTGTTAGTAGCCAAAAAAAAGTGTGAGAGTGTGTTTTTGTGTATATTAATATGTGGAGGCTTGGACATTTGATAATTAAATTTATAATTATACTGTGTCATTTGGGTTTGAATAGTGATAGTGGTGATAAATTCGTGAGTTTTATAAATTAATAAAATTTGATTGATTTTATTTATTGTTTAAAGATTGTGAATTTAATTGTGTTATATTAGTATTTTTTTTTTTTTTGCTCGAGGTATTTATTACATGGGGAATAAGATGGATTAAAAATATGGTGGTTGAGTTTATAATTATGATATGTTATGTTAATGTGATAAACTCGATAGTTTTATAAATGAGCAAAATTTTATTTATTGCTTAAAAATTGTAACTTTTAATGAGTTATGTTAGTATTTTTTTTTTTAGGCATTTGTATATATGGTGTTGTTTTAGAGTTTTTATATATTTTAAGATAGTTTCATTAATATATAGGTTATGGTCGGCGATATATTTTGAGTTAATTTAGAAGAAGAATTGGTATGAATATTTTTATGTCATTCTTTTTGAATTTGATTATAATTATTTAAGATATTTTTGTTTGTTACATAGTGTCTTCAGACACGGACAATGACTAATATGTATATATAATAAAACATAAGACACTTTGAATTTTAGCTTAAACATATTTTCCCTCCAAATTAACCTTATCCAACCCATTCAACCTAACCCAACCCAACGCACCTTGCAAAAAACAGATCCCATCTCTCTTCTCTCTCTCAGTCGGTCACTTCCCCCAAATCCCGGACAAGCAACGGCTCCATGGCAACACACAGGCGGCGAGTCACTTGCCCACCATCCCTTTTCTGCGCAAACACCTCCTCTCTCTCTCTCTCTCTCTCGCACGCATCAGCGCTCAAAGCCACCCGATTTCTGGGTTTGTTTGGATTCGCTCATGGTGGTTTGATTTGGAAGCCTCAAAGCAAAGAGGCTCACACTCATGCAGCGACTGTTCTCGGTAATTTTCTTGAGTCTCTATGATTTCTCCAATTTCCCGTATACTGTTCTGGATGCTTTATTCAAAATGGGTTTGGTTCTTTGATCTGGTTTATTAGGCCAGAGTTCATTGTGAAAGGGGGAGAAAAAGTTTATTTTTTGGGGCTTTCTCCTTGACTCTCCATATCTTCTAGCAGTAAGAATTCTCATTTCGACTCTGCCCAATCTGAATCTGACCATTTTAGAGTTTATCATTTTTAGATTTTGGACAACCAAGTTCTCATCGTATTGCACTTCATCAAATTCAGGTAAGTACTACGTTGTATTGCCCTCTAAAACTTATTTATCTTTGTTTTATGTCTAATTTTTTCTTGAAACTAAAAATTTTAGGGTTTTGTTGATGTTACATGAAAACCCAGTTCAAAGTCTGTTTATTGGTTTTGATTTCCCCATGTGTGTGTGTAAGTGTTTAATATGCACAGTAATTTTAGGATTCCACTTAGTTCTAGCTAACCACTGCCATATTCATTCTTTAGGGTTGTATAACTTTTCATTCCTCCATGTATAACTTACAGGTTTAACTTTTTTCTTGGATTTACTTTTGAAGTTTTAATTTCTATCCC
>CM042191.1:13822110-13847460 GCA_023539305.1 Ilex asprella
CATGCATAAACATAATGTCAAAGAAGAGGTTTTTTTTCACTAAAGATATCTGCAATAGTTTATAGTTACTGATAAACACATATTCCTTATTGACAAAAAAATAAAAAAATAAATAAACAATGAGTGATGGATATTGTAAGATTCTGGTGAGTCAAGATTATGAAAAGCTCATGCCCTTTTTCTGTGTGTGTCCCCCCCCATCCTTTTTTCTTTTTTTGGGGGGGGGAGGTGTG
The DNA here is from genome assembly GCA_023539305.1 of Ilex asprella. Lineage (NCBI taxonomy): Eukaryota > Viridiplantae > Streptophyta > Magnoliopsida > Aquifoliales > Aquifoliaceae > Ilex > Ilex asprella. The sequence continues at coordinate 13,822,344 of CM042191.1, forward strand.
GCTAAAAATTGGAAGTAGCGTGTAGGGTTTGGGGAAGAAAGTGGTTCCATAAAAGTTCTATCCCTAAAAACTCTTGGTAGAAGCTATCTTCGAGTGTTGCTTGGCCTTCAACTTTGCTTGGTTTAATATAACTTATGTTCCTGAAAACTTTGAACAGACATTTTTTGGGGGTTGGATGCTAATTTGAAGACCGAAAGAGTAGGCAGAGGATTAGAGCTTAGTGGAGTGGGATTTTCGATGAGAAATTAAAAAGCAATAAAAGACCAGTGTTCAGTAGCAGGATCTGACTGCAGAGATAAGAGAGAAGAGAGGAATGAGTAGAATAACCATCATCCGCTCCATCATTCTCCTGTGCTTCACCATCTACAGTTAAGGTGGCATCACACATCACAGAATTTCTAGTTCTATAATATAATCTTCTACCAAGTGAAAATTAAATAAGCATTGATAGACTGTCATAATTTTCCTACTGCTACATTAGGACCCTAAAAATTGAAAGCTGTGAAACTTGGTCCAGTAACATCCTACTAGTAAAGACTAATTCACACATCCAAAATCACACAACTTCAGACAATATCAATTAGTCACTTCCAAAATATATATCTCAGTGAAACCAGATATCGTTTATAGGAACCTAAGAAGATGTAATTCTTGTTCAGGGGAGTAATATAAGCCTTTACACAAGGAGATAGTAGAGCATCTCCTCAAACATGCCATCGCTACCATCTCATAGCCTGTTGTGCACTTATGTTTTCCTGATTGGACATTAAGGTGTTAGTTCACGTCTGTAATTTTTCAATGCTCTATGAATGAAAGCTCTCAGTTGTCTACTTTTAGTTGTTTGATATTGGATTGAACTCTTTTAAGATCTATAATTTCTCTCCAAGCAAAATGTATTTTCTGTTTTCTCTTTTCGATTTTGTAGCTTGAAGCGCAAAATGTTTTACACATTAAGCTATGAAGTATGTGGCAAAACATAATAACTAGGGACTTTGGTAGCTGAAGCAGCAGACTGCACGTTATTTATCATCACCTAAACCCAAATATACCACCCATCCAATGTGATGCAAAAGATATAAACTAACAAAATGAAAATCTGTCGAAATCAATGGTCAGAACTAATTTTGCATGCCATAGAAGGTTGACACATCATCTAAAAGAGGAACTTACATGTACAAGATGTCTTGAATACGATCTTGCATTGCCATCAATTTGCCTGGAGAGATGTAATTTTACTTCTTTCCATGCTGAAATAGTGTGTGTCTCAAGCTCTTCCTCCGTCAAATTCGATCCATGATTCCCCAGCTACAAGTTTACGAATTAGACTAACATTCTTCTACAGTGACTACGATGTACAAATAACCAAAAAAACACATGCAAACCCACCCAACCCCAAATAATATCTTAATAGAAAGAGACATAGTAAGATTCTCCTTGCTGAGAATGCAGAAAATAAATTTGATGGTTCCTTCCGAAGGTCAGCACCCACAACAAAAATATGGGATGCTGCAACACTGAAACATATTATTGAGTTTCAAAGGAGTATGTCACACCAAATCAACCAGCCAAAAGAGTACATAAACTTCCAGGATCACATCCATAAACATGCACATAAGCCTCCTAAACCAATTGCTGGTGCTAGATAATGAATGCTCGCCATCACTTAATTGTGGCCACCAAACATAGAAGGGGTGGGTACCAATGAAAAGTTTTTGAACTATTAGACGCAGATTCTAATGGCAAGAAAAAACCATCTTAACAGTGGGGAAAATAAATTGATCTTGGTCTAGGTGTGTTGTTTGTTGGAGGTTTGGTTTTTTTTTTTTGGTGGGGGGGGGGGCAGAGAGAGAGAGAAACAGTAAACAGAAGCTTTTATAGGACATTTTCAAACAGGGGCCCTTGTGGAAGTGTCCCAATATTATGACGTGTCAACTCAAACACAATGTGATTAGCTGCCCCAATACTGCTAATTTTGCATTGGGTTCGAGTTAAATTAAGGTTCATGTTGAAAATTGTCACTCTTGTAAAAATCTCTAACTCAAAACTGCTAATTTCGCATTGCGTTCAAATTATATTAAGGTTGATATTGAAAATTGTCACTCTTAATAACAAGAAGAACTAATACTCATTTGAATAATACTAAATTGTAGTCAATGACTGGAATACCTTCATGTGCATGTCTCCATATACAAATATACAAGGACATGAATTCTACCCTAAAAACTCATAGTCAGACTCAAGATATCACAAAAAGTTCTGCTCTTAACAAATTTTACCGTAGTCTGTGCTCCCTTAGACAGATTTACCATCGAACATCTTACTACATTGAGAATAATATAAAAATATTTGGAACAGACCCGCAGGACCTTTCAAGTTAAAACTTATCAATTTGCAATTCAATCAGGAAAACAAAACCTTTTGTGTTCACAAAGCTATGGATATATTTTCTCAAAAAAACCTCTAGAGTTAGAATTTAGAAATATTAACCAAAATACAACTTTATTCCAAAATAATGAAACAAATTGGTTGGCAAATAATAATGATCAGGAAGAAAATTACAATAGTGCTTACCTCTCTGAGAATCAAGATGAAATCTAGTGCACTGAGAACTCCAACAAATCGGCCCTTGCAAAAATCCCAGAGAGGAGCCACAGGAATTCCCTGAAAATAGCTTCACTCAGATAAGATAAAATCCAGTAAGATCTACGTAATCTGGATAGGAAGAAGATGTTCAGAAACCCATATACAGGATACTTATTCAATTTGTCAAATCAAGTACTGGATAAGCATCATCCCATATCGAAATTTGAACCCACGGAGTCTTCCATATTTGACCAACTTACCATGTTAATAATTTTTTCAATCTTCACCCCTCATTTTAGTGCTACCCTCGAGTCAGTGAACCAAATGGAGTTTTAGGTCAAAGCCTTGTGAAATGTTTATAAAATCTAAATAAACAATAATAAAGTTATGAAATCATTGAAATGCTGAAGACAAGTACACAGTTTAGTCTATTTTGGGTTGCAGAAAACATGTTAAATTTGGGTGACCTAAAGAACATGCAAAAAATGCACAAGTACATGCACACAAGCAAGGGCAGATATTATCAAATCAAGTACTTGATAAGGCATCATTACATATTGAAATTTGAAGCCACCAAGTCTTCCATATTTGACCAACTTACCATGTTAATAACTTTTTCTATCTTCACCCTTCATTTTAGTCCTACCCTTGAAAAATCATTGAAATGCAGAAGACAAGTACACTGTTTAGTCTATTTTAGATTGTAGAAAACATGTTAAATTTGGGTGATCTAAAGACAAGGATCAAAATTTCGTTTCGGTGCAATGTTTCGGTCACTAGAATATAAAAACATTTCAACGTGTTTTGGAAACATTTTGATTAGTTTTGGAAACAAAATAAAAAAAATACAATATTTAAGAATTATTTTTCCAAAACATTAGTCAACATCAAAATATTTTGAAACATTTCAAAACAATTGTGTAAAATGTATCAAGACATTACAAAAAACCTTGAAATATTATGAAACATCTCGATGTACCAGAATTTCAATCCCATCGCTGATTCGTTTTGGTCTCCTTAGAAACGAAAACGTTTCGGACATTTCGACAGTTTCAAAACGAAATTTTGATCCTTGCCTAAAGAACACGCAAAAAATGCACACACGCGCACACGCACACAACCAAACCATTCCACCTAAAATCATCACTGATACCTCCACCGGCAATTGTCAGAAAAACAGAATTCAGTAATGCAGAATATGCAAAACTGATGTGTACAAGGTCTGAGTGGCGTTCATTCAAAATTACCTGTTCATAGAGAATATGAAATGCTTGCTTCACTGGTAAATTCACGTCCAAGGCAATGACCTACAGAAGCATTTTGCCATAAAAATTTAGCTAGACCAAACTACGGCAACCCAAAAAATTACTGAACAATGAGTTCATAAAGACAGGCCCAGCATCCAAACCTTGCCAGAGTCAGGAAGTAATTCATAAGCAGTATGCGTAGACAAGAATACAGATATACGATGGCGAGATAACTCTATATCAGCTTGTGATACCCTAGGAACCGCTTCCTGCAAATTACCATCTGAGAACATTACCAATCTGTGTGTCACAATAAGATTCAAAGTGTATTACTTGGAAATCATAATGCTGGTATCAGGGTGCCATCTTATCCACAGTTTTTTCTCTCTTCAAAAAGCCCCTCTTGACTTTAATCTTTGCACGTAATTGCGAACCAGACCCTAGGAATTATAGGCTCCACTACAAACATGCCAAGTAAAAACAAAATTCCAGTAAACTTTAGTAGCTATATACGTCATACATGTCAGATGCATCATCACAAATTCTGATCGGGATTAATGAGGCCATCCTTGTCCAGCAGCCAGGTTTAACTGAATTTTCACATCTACGTATGCAAGATGTTGGGACTTGGAGAAAATGTTGAAGAAAAATCAAGTAGGGCCTTCACTTAAACAGAACACAAAGAATGCAAAAAAAAAAGTGTGGCAGGACAAGCAATGTGAACCTCTGCATATCCCTGTTATAACAAGTCCCTACAAGCCCCTCACATAAAGATGGCAAACAGAGAGCACTTGGAAAGCCGCCAAAACAAATGTAGTTTTTCTTTTCTGGGGAAAAACAAAAAAGCATAAAATAATACCTAAAGAACATTTTAGTGGTAAGTATTAGGAGTCTCTTACCTGTCGAAGAATGGGATCATTATCCACATCCATATTTGATCTACCAGGCGTATCTGAGCTAAAAAAAGCAGGAATCATATCAGGTTCTAAGAAGATAGTGTTCACTACCCCGTAATTTCCGCTTACAAAGGGTTGGTTCTCATCGTGCCGCCATTCTCCATCAACAAAAAACTTGAACTGCATACCAATCAAAATAACACATCTGAACATTAGTGTCTGAGGTAGATGTTCACACTTCAGTTGGCCAATAAAAAGACAAGCTCTAAATCTGAAGAATGTTCATGAACAATTTGGAAATCTTGAAGGTCAGAGATTCTAGACATGGATATTTTCAACTATTAAAGTTCTGGCCTTTTTTAAAAGCAACAAAAAAATTTATTAACCAAAGACAATAAAGTACATGGGAGCGAGCGAGTAGCTTTCCAATCAACCCTAATCAAGAACAATGGGAAATGCACAACCTCAGGAGACATCGAAACACAAAAATAGGCCAAGAAGTGATACTCTCCCACAAAGTAATGTCATTCTCAATCTTATCTCCAATGATTCTAGCATTTCTCTCTACAATAAGACCTAAAAGGTTGCCTAAGCACACATCTCCACATAATACATGCCTTCTTGCTTTTGCCAAAATTAAAAAGATCAATCAAAATGTCACCTCAAAAGAAAATGGAGAAACTCATATCATCTCTGCCAATAAGAATAATCCTCCCCATAACGAAAAGGCTGGCGTATAATGAAGAAAAAGATGATTAGCAGTCTTCTCATACCTCCTGCATATTATGCATCATAGGGGATACAAAGCACATTCGTCTCTTCTAAATCAAACTATTAGGATTAAGTTTCTTTGGAGCCACAGTCCAAAAGAAATTTTGACCTATAAGGTGCACTTTTGCTTTCCCAATCAACTTAGAGGGGCTAAAATAAGGGACAGAAGATCATAAATGAATAAATTACAAAAACAAATTACAAGAAAATCTCCAAAAGAATGATGCAACCATATCCTTCTACCACGAATAGATTGACTAAGAGCAACCCCGCCTAACAAGGATAAAAAAATATGAAAGCTAATTCACATCACTACATTAGGATTCCTAAAAAATGGAAATTTCATTTAAGCATAGTTATTAGTATCATACAATACACGATCTATATCGTATCGATACGTCACGATTCACCAGAAAAACGATATGTATCATGTTTCTGTATCGAAATGACATCGTTTTACCCTAAGACTTATTTTTAAATTACTAGCAAGTGAAACGACGTCGTTTCACTGGATATGGTTTTAAAAAAAATAAAGTTTATTGTTAATATTGTTCAATTGAATTTAAAATTATTGATTAATATTAAGGTTGTTCAAGTAGTTGATGTTAGAAATTTGAATTGGAGGTCTTTGCATTTTCATATTATTGAACTATATTAGAAACTTGAATAGTTGGTGAAATATTAATAAAATATTATGTTATCATGAGTCTACTTTTTTACAAAGGTATATATATATTATTAATAATTATTTAAAAATTAAAATTGCGCGTATCTTACGATACATGATTCAATACGCTATTTTTAAAAAACGATACGTCTTCGGTTACGCAATTTGACAACTATGCATTTAAGAAGGTATGAGGAGCAAGACCCTGAAAACAAAATTGGAACATTATGAAAACAGTATAAACGGTAGAAACGAGAAAATAAAATAAAGTTGAAAAATAACAATCACCACCACACATCTTTCTAAAGAAAAATGAGCTAATATCTATAAGAAATTTTTCGATGGGCTTCTAGAAGTCCTCCAATTAATCAAACGAGAATTTCATCTATGATTCAGAATGTTATGCTTACTTTTCATAATAGCATGCCACAAAGAATCACATGCATTGGGACTCTCCACAACTGCTTCCTCAACAGGTCCGTATTCATACATAAATATTGTCAGGTATCAAGCCCCCTTCTTCTTAGGGACAAGAAAATCTCTCATTCAACCAAATGATCATTTTTACTTCCCTATGCACTTCCCAAAAGAAATCTCTTACTAATATGTCCTCATTTTTGCCACCTTTAATGAGATTTTCAAAAAAGGCATATAATGAACTGGTAAAATAGATAACTCCAATGGCACCAATGCTAGTTTTCCTCTTTTCGAAATCAAAGTTTATTGTCACCCATCTAGTCTGTTGGGGGAAAAAAATGGATAAAGCCTAAAGCCTAAACCATTGAAGGAGTTTAAGAAAGATATTAAAGCTATTGTTTCTCAAAATCATTCAATGATGGCAAAGATAAAATAAAAGACCATTGAAGGAGTTTAAGAAAGATATTAAAGCTATTGTTTCTCAAAATCATTCAATGATGACAAAGATAAAATAAAAGAATCTCATCAAGACATTTTTCATTTGAACCTTATTCAAAAAAATATTAGTTAATTCTCCACACGTTTTCATTGATGTTTAGGTTCATGTGGTCCCCAGGGTACGCGGGAGGGGTGGGGTGTAACTATAGGCTTTGTTTAGAACACATAACCAGTCGAAATTGTCACAAACTGAACCTAGAGCCATCAAACCTCAATATAATGCAACACTCCATGGAATCCCAATCACGAAAAAAAATCCTCCAATTATAATTGTGTCTCAGAACAGTACAATTTTGAGTCTCATGCCAAATTTTAATTATATTCTCTAGTTACCCAAGTCTTTAGATGGCTTGAACTCAATCTGGATCCCACCAACATCGACTCACAAGCTTATAATATGAAACTGAGTATAAGTGGAATGAGCTAAAAAATTAGCAAGTAGAATAAAACAAATGACATGCGCTGAACCTATATAGGAAAATGCATAAACATAAGGACACTGATAGAAAGGTAAGTATCTTACAAACAGAACACTTGATCCAGAGTTTCATGGTGACTAAGCCGATGACAACAACTAACAGTTGTGCAAAACAAGCACATCGTCTGAAATTACCCATTATGAATATACAAAGTGATAGGCTTCATTTGACTGTTTGGATGCAAGAAGAAAGATTAGTTTTATAGGCTCATTTCAAAGAAGAAGATAACCAAAATAAAGAATGACTTCATTAAAATGTCAATGATAAATAAAAATGGCGTAATCACAAATAGAAAACACTTTAAGCAAGCATAGATGCAGTTATGATTAATTGTAATAAACTCAAATCCTCTATTTAAGCCTTTTGAGATAAAATTATTGATTGCCAATCTATACTTAACAAATTGCAATTGGCGAGTAGAGTGGAGTATATAAAATAACAGAAATACAGACACAAAGAATATATTGACCTGGTGATATCCTGGCGTTAAGTTGTACATAACTTGAAATACAGTAGGGCAACCCTCCATTGGCGACATTAGTATATGGTCAGACCACCTGCACATTGAAAATTACCAGTTACATCCCTACCACACATCCAATCAGAGTATCAATACAATTAACCGAATGTACAAATAACATAAAGAACTATAAAGAACTCCACATAGAACCAGAGCGATCATATAAAATCAAAGCCAAATCATTCAAGTCCCTCACCTGGTGAAAGAGCCACTTAAAAACACCCTTCTTCCCCCATAAGGCCACACAAACCGCGCTGGTATCAATACTGGCCCCGAAACCCCACTATTATCATGCCCAGAATCTGCACCCGAAACAAACATCTCCACCAAAAATTATTGTAAACCCACAAGACCAATCCTCCAAAACTACCAAAAAACTACCCAATTGAGCTATTCTCTTACTTCACTTTGTAACTGAACCAATAAAAATGACAACATTCTATCTCAGTATTGAATAGCAAACATCCACAGTGCAAACCTGAAATTTATGGGATCCTCCACGAAATAGCAGAGGACCCCTTACTAATTCGACATGCAAACCCGCCAAATCAGACAATACACACCGAAGCCCAGAAAATTCACTATCCAACACTTCTCTTTACACCCTGCCCCAAAGCCACAAACTTCAACACGTCAATCAAGTTCCTTCAAATCTACACTGTAACAGCCAAGATATAACCCAGCAAACTTATAAATAACCTCAAACTCAACTCTGTACGAAAAATATGGACCAACTTCACCAGATCAGGCTTCCTCAAACACCCTCCAAATACACCCAAATAAAATATGAAGCTATTAGTTTAAGTGTCCAATTCGAGCTCTGATCTAGACAAAAACCTATTTTCTCAGCCAAATCGAATTGTAAACCTCTAAATTTCGAGCCTTCATGCGCAAACAGAAGAAATCGAACTGATTTCAGAGAAATTTGATATGAAAATGGAATTGAACACAGCCCCCTGAGAGAGAAACAGAGAACTCGGAGAGTGTCGACATTGTTGGATCTTCTAATCTCTGCAATCTGGCGAGTGTGGAAAACCAATCATCAATGAAATACAAGAAAGAGACGAAGAAAAAGAGTAGTGGTATGGACAATAAATCAATACACACACATATCCGTGTGGGTGTGTGTTGGGGGAGACTGTTTTGTTTTCTTTTTCTTTTTTCTTTTTTCATTTTTCATTTTTCATTTTTCATTTTCTTTTTCTTTTTCTTTTTTTCTTTTTTTCTTTTTAGATACAAACAACACATTCGGTTTAAGGCTAAACGAGTGAGGTGAATTGTTCGACCTCCACTCAAAAAAACAAGGGTAATTCTCACTTTAGTTTACCTAGTTTGGACACAACCTCTGTATAGTCTCAAATGGTACATAACCCTGATGTGCTATATAGATTAGACTACACCGTCAATAATTTCTTTCTTAGTTGATTGTAATTGTGTCCCAATCACATCAATTATGACATGGGAAAGACTAAATAATTTTTTCTCCAAAACGCCAACACCATAAAATCAAATTGTTCAAACACTCGCGTTTTTAATGGGATCATATATTGATACCTTGCACCAGATATTCCTCCATCGTACTGATTTTTACTTTATTTAAACATAAATAAATTGTTGGGATAAGTTTTTATTGAGTAAGTTGAATCGTTTCATTTATAAATATGTAGGTACATTCTAATAACATCTACAAGTTATATAGGAAGAAGACAAACACTTGACTTAGTATTCACTAGAAAATATTATGGATGCGGTTGAGTCGGAGAAACCATCAAAAGGGATGTTTTATTACATTTGGGAGAACAATAATTGTAATTATTAGGCACGGCATAATCCAAGCACTACAACATAGATACCAAGTAGAGTAACAACCGTCCATGAAAGAGTATTATACTAAGAAACCAACATTTGAAGATGTTGATGAACTTTTACACTACAATGTAGTGCGAGGTTATTGGTCCTTGAAGCTAAGTAAGAGGCTATGACAATCATGATGAGAGCAAGATTGTTGTTTTTTGTTATTTGCTTGATCATCACTTTGTTAGTCATTTGTAATGACATAAATCGAACTATGAAAGATAGTGGTCTATTTGTTGACATTGTAATAATATATTGAAATTCTAATATTGTTATGGTTGTCAAAAAACATTTGCACAAAGGCACTATTTTATGCCATAGTTCAAGGCAAAACCACAAGCCAATCACATCCACCAAAAGAAACCAACCAAGAAATAAGTTGATTTCGATACAAATAAGTAAAATGATTGCTTAGAACCACTTGCCAGATATCAACAGAAAAATAAATGCACCCTTAATCAAAGGGCCTACTTTTTGGGCCAAAGTTTTTTGCTATGAAGTTGACCTTATACGAGAATCAGGCATAGTTGCACTTAAACCAGCACCAGTACCATTTTTTAGAACACCTTTTCATAAAACACTATACCTTATTCCTATTGCAACACCCTTTGATGCAATATCCTTTCCAATAGCAAACTCACTTACTACACTAGGTCCTTTCTTACACTTGTAACCCTACCTAATCTTGCTACCTTTCCACATTTAGTTGACAACTTTGTAGTCTGTGAAACGTAGAATCACATGTAAACCACCAAAGCTAAATAAGATTAGAAGCAAAAACTCAGTTACTAAGGGTTTGGTATTCTCCCAGCATTGGTAATATGAATGTTAGATCATATTTTGTAATTGGCTAATAATGTGGAGTTCATTGTAAATTTTAACTTTTCTCATGATCATGATGCTATCGAGTTGAAGATTTGAAAGGGTCGTTGAAAGGAGGAGATCAAGCATTAAAGCAATACCATTCAACCTCCGTATGTACATTCATGCTTAGGACAAAGGTAATGACCTAGACATCTAAGATGAACCTTTAGTTATTTTCACTTAGGGAGATTAGGGTGAAAATGGAATCAAAAGCAATCCATATATGGTTCCGAGATGACTTCAAAAGAAAAGATTTTCTAAACCATTTTTGCATTTTGAAAGCATAAATTGAGTCATTATCAGACTCCCCTTAAAGCAACACCATTTATTGCTCATGATAACTAGTTTTTGCTTGATTTTGTTCTTCAAAAACTAGTAGGGACCGAGTTATGCTCACCAGCCTTAGCTAGAGAGGTCTCTTTAACTTAGGGTATTAGACTAGAAAAGCCCACGAGGGAACATCACAGAGCTCGCTCTATGAGCTCACTCGAATGGTCATTCATGGTCACCTCTTAGACAAGATGGAAATGTAATTTTCATTTCAGTGTCAACCGTCCTCCCAACGAGTGAGCCGTCGTTCACGAATCTAAGTTTTCTTATTTATTAACCCTTATTCAGAACCTATAAATAGGGAAAGTATTTTCCTTAGCTGGGTTAAGCCTCTTGTCAGATTTCTAAGAAAGAAAACACTTGCTCTACCTTGAGAGTTTCCACAACTAACTTAGATCCTTAAATTCAAAGACTACCACTAGAGATTCTATCCAACCTCACAAAACTTAGAGTTGAAGATTTTGACGGTGTAAACCAAACTCATTGGTATGTGCATACTGGAGATTGTTGGCATGTCAATGATTGCTCAAAACCTAGACGAATTGTGCGATAGAGTGGTCCAAGTGAAGCTACACTAGTTTAGGTATAAGACTTGAGTACTTGTATGTTGACTTAGCGAGTAGTGAATTAGGTTTCAGTAAACCGAGAAGGTTCCCTACGAGTTTTCCTGAGGAGGGTTTTTCGCGTCAATAAATCACTTGTGTTTTTTTATTATTTAGTGTATACACTTGTGATTGTGAGCACACGCGCGCACTATATGTTTGTTGAAATAATTGTTTGAATATCTATCTATACATAGTTGTGCATTAGGTTTGAGATTTGGAATCATCGTGAAATTGAGTATGAGTGAATTAATTCAAGATTAATTAAAATCAATCGTCATGGTTAATCTGAATTATGGTGACTAAAAGGGGTTCTCACATGAATTGCTATATCTTTGTGAGAAGAGGAAATTGCAGTGGTTTAGGTTTTCATTGGTAATCAATTAGGCTAAAATTAAAAAACTTATTCACTATCCTCTAGATAAATTGACTATAACTCCATGTATATAATCGTGAGAGAAGATCCATATTGAATTTCTCCTCTCGAAACAACAATAAACACCAGTGGTTGGCTAAGACTCGGATGCTCTTCAAGTAACACCCAAAATTATGTGTGATCGAGATTCCATTGAGCCAGTGGTAATTGTAGTGGTATCTTGCCAAACTAAGATCCAAATGACCTCACACCAACACTAAAAACAATTATAGTAGTACCACAAGTAGTTGGCTGAGATCTAGATGCCCTTACAATAATAACTAGTGACTGACTGTCTTTGCTAGCACAATAGTTAAGTTATATTTCATGGGGATGATTTAGGGTACAACGTAAATTACATACAAAGAAATTTAACCTTAGCAATTTTGACTATAGATGAATTTTATTCTTATATGATCTCTTATTCTGACCATGCATCAAAAACTTGGCACAAGTTACATTTAGATTCTCCGTAGAAGTTTTTTGTGGGTTTCTACATTTATCTAATGACCTTTTTCTCAACTTCTTGGGTCTGCCATGTTGTTCCCTTACACTTGGTGAGTTAAGTGGGTACAATATTGTTTCAATATAATCATGCACTTTTGGTATTGCAAGTATCGTGTATGAATAAGTGGCGAGGTAGTTGGATTTACCATAGCATTGGTGAACATATGACTCCACTTATTCATGACTCTCTTGAATTGAACCCACAATGGCAACATTGAGTACTAGAGATATTTCATCTCAATCACAGCTTCTAGGGATAACAAATTACACAAGAAATAAGGTTAAGGCTCAATTTATATAAAAAATGGCCTAAAATCATATATCAAGAGTTTTTGGTAACACATTTCCCATGCAAATAATTTATAGTCAAGCAATCATTCACAAAAAGAGATTAGTTTAAAACTCACCAAGGTTACTATGCATCTCCACTATAAATTTCGAGTTATGAAGGCAAAAGTTACCTAATAAATTCTAAATTTTTACAAGTCAAGAAGTGAACAAAATGTGAGTTTCTATGAGAACATTACACAAAATACCATAAACATAGAGTAAAGTTTCATGCCTTACTTAAACAACTGTAAGTCATAGCTAAGCTAATTGCTCCTAAATTCTGATGTCAATTCATACATGTGAAAGCAATTTAAACACTCAACAACTAACATAATGAGCATAAAACAAAAACTAAATGTAACAATGAAAATGTTCATTACTAAAACTTAGATAACACAATTGACTCAAATGATTAAGCCTAGACTCCCTAATAACACTACTCCTAAAGGCTTGGATCATCGACAAAAAATCATAGAAACAAAAGAAAAAGGTAAAAACGGGACCGGAGAAGATAACAAGGCCAAATCTTAGGGGCTCTATAAAGTAGGACCTAGACGATCTTAAGGATGACCCATGCTTTAGAGGATGGCCTCATGCTATGCAAGTTGAGCTCTGATCAGCCTCCTCTATCTCTTAGCCTCCTACTATCCTCTCAGTAAAGAAAATATAGCTACCTGTTAGTCCTCATTTCTGTGTCATCATCTATCCGCTCATCATCTCCCAAATTCAAATACTAGTCTGCCTTCCACTCTACTGTCCTCTACGGTGCGCAAAATATTTTTGGCATGAAAAACTTTCATTCATTCAAGCGACCTCAAGACCTCAGAACTGCTTGAGTAACCTCAGGACTACTAGAGTTTTCTCAAGACGCTCGAGCAGCTTGAGAGTAACCCAGAGGAGTTATTAACGAATTAATCATCCATTCCATTTTACCCTAATAATCCTAAGTCTAGAATTAACCCAAGAGTTCTTAGGTCTCTAAGGTCACTATCTTTGTCCTAATCATGAATGTGCATTTGGAGATTTTTTGATATGTCGTTGTAGGTTGAACTCCTCCCTTCATTTGATGCTTTTGGATCTTGAACTTTGTATCATCATGATCATGGAATAGGTTGAGGTTTATACAAGACTTCATGAAATTTGTCAATTACAAACATGATCCTAACAATATCACCCTTTGGCAATTTCGTGATAAAATAAACAAGAACTAGCTTTGCATAAAGGGTTGAGAAGTTAGACATTGTGCACCATTAAAAAAATGAATTGTAAAGAAATCTCAGCACTCAAGTACAAGTCTCTAAATCTCAATATATCTGTACAAGAACTAGCTTTGTATAAATGCTTGAAAATCATAGTTCTAAACATCACTACTCGAACCAATACCTCATGAAAAATATCATATGTATGAAAGACATACCATAGTCACAGGTATGGATATCACCAAGGAAACATAAGCATTTTCATGTTACCAACATGCAAGTGCAAACATATATAAGAAATATTCTACCCAATATTCTTGAGAACCAAGTTTTTGTACATACTCCCCTTGAGTATTTGAACAAACTCTCCCTCACTTTATTCTCATGCATTGAACCTAGTTAGTTTTACCAATTTCACCTCAAACCACTCCAAAACTTCTCCTCTTTTTTTTTTCACAAGTGCCAAATATACAATTATAACAAGCAAGTAGAGAATCACAATATAAAAGAGATGAACATGTAAAACAAATATAACATGATTATACAAAATGGAACAAGTGAAGGACATATAACCCAAAGTTGATAATGATAATAACCATCAAATCAAAGGACTAAAAGTGTGTCACGCCAAATGAAATAGACAAAAGTAAAAGTTAACAAAGAAAAATAAAGTACTTTAATACAAGACCATGAATGAATAAAACACTCTCAAATCTCCCATATGGTCATATACTAAGTGGTTGTACTATCTCCACCATAAGGACCGCCATCTATATCTCCATCATGTCCAGGTTAAGTTAGGGTCAAATTGTCACTATTATCGGACACTAGATCACCTTCAACCTGTTTCCCTTTTAGTAACTTCCTAAGTTGCCCAAATATGTGTGCAATCGATCAAAATCCTTACTAACGAGTAGACTCTAGGTTCACAATTTGTCCATCCATAGTGTCTAGCCTCTGTGAAGTGAGGCGATGATGCTCCTCCATGAGCTGTTATACCCTAGTAGGTATATCTACAGCTGATGCCAATTGGGTACCAAGGATGTCCCAATCAAACTTAGGCATTTGTTGTCCTCTAGGAATGCTAGCCTATGAGTGACCTGGGGGTGGTGCACGATGTCTAACTTCTACATGTGGATCCTCCATCTCTTACTTTTTCTCCTTCACTACCACGACATATTGAGTCTATGCTCAACTCTGCTTCAGAGAACTCTTGTTTATAGGTCGCATGGGGTTCTGAATCTTATCCCTAGGCAAGACCACTGCTCCCTTGCACATACATATACGAGTGATCAATGATCCAAAAGGCAAACCATCTGACACTCTCCCCTCCAAGAAGGCTCACCAAATAAAACCTAATATCATCATGGTAAAATTAAGATCTAACTATTTGCCAATGGTATATAGCATGTGTGTTTTACGAACTAGAAAATCTAAAATATGGGTCTTTGGCTCTATGTTGCAGTTGACTACCAGATTCAACAACCTATAATCTTGGGTCAAATTCTTATAGTAGAACTTTTACTCAACCCCAATTTCTAGGATGTGGTATACCATAACGCTCAATAGCCACTATAGAAAGACGAGGTAGCTTGTTGACCAGTTTGACACCAAGGGCATGATTTTTAACCGTAAGTAGGCCAAGGGTAGTGGTAGTAATGAGAGACTTCAAAAAATAAACTCAATCCCTTAGATATAGGTGACAAAGTGGTCATCTTAGGGACCAAGTTCACAAATATGAGTATAGAACTCTCTCAATACACTATCATTCAATGGCTTTTGGGCAACGAACAACTCAGTCGATTGGAAAAATTGAGAGGGATAGAAGAATTTACCTCACCAAAGTTCACCCCCCGGCTCAATCATCACTAGCTTGCAAGGTACTTGTAAGACCCCATATTAAAATTAACTAAGGATACTATTATCTTAAGAGTTCTCCTAATATGAATAATTGATCGTGAAATTTGAGTTCCGAATGAATTGACTTTCGGATCAAACTTAGTTTCAAAAGTGTGAAAGCTTAAGAAGGGTGATTAAAGTTTTTAGATCTAAATAATGCCTCCAATGAATCCAAAAGGTCAAAAAATATTGGGAGAGGTAATATGGGGTGTATTAGAAGTTAGGAAGTATTTTGGAGTTAAAACATATTTTGGAGAGGATTTGGGTAAAATGAAATTTAACACCGTCTTAGTATTTGGATTATAACTTTTTACCCAAATATCCGTTTGATCTAAATTTTTTACAATAGATACTAGACTTCTAGTTCTACAAATATGTATTTCACAAAAATTTCTAAATCGAACTCTAAATAGTCCAAAACTTCACTAGAAGTTTTAAAAGAAACAAGGAGTTCATTCGAACGTGAAAGTACGTTCGAACGAAAGTTTTTTCCAATATTTTTGTCTGATGGACAAACAAAAGTACTGGGAGCAGCTAACGTTCGAACGGCAATGAAGTTCGAATGTGAGCAATGAATCAGAGTACCAAATTTATGTCGGTTGGACTCCTTTCTCACCCTATAAATACATAAGGCCGCTTCTCTTAGCTCCAATACACCATTTCTAACCCTAGAAATTCTTAGAGAGGAAGAAAGAAAGGGAAAACACAAGATTGAAGGGTATTTTGACATTGAAGTGGATCAAATCTTCTAGTTTTTCATACAACACCAACGAAGAAGAAAGGTAGAGGATTTTTCCACTCTTGTTCATTGATGCTAGGGCTTATCTGTATACATGTTTTGACTCTAAACCTTATATATGTGTATTGAAATACTTTTTTCTTGATATTCTTGTAAATCTTACCATGTTTTGAAGGAAGCTATGGTGTGATAGCCATAGAAAGTCATGTTCTTGATGTCAAAACTTAGTTTTTGAGAAAGATGGATTTTTCTTCTTGATATTCTTTTGTTCTTGATTCAAAAACTGTAGTACTTTATTTGGAACAATAAAAGTACATCTTCTGATGATCTCTTGCTTATTCTTCTCGAGATGTTATGTTGGAAAAATACCTATGGATTTAGAAATTTTTGGATTTACTTGTGATTTGAGAAAATGACTGGTATTGTATCTCTTTTGTGGTTATTTGGATGAACATGGGTGACCGTTGACCAGGTATCATAGAATTGTTAGATGCGTTTCTCACTCCATGTGGGTTTAAATTTTTCCTACCACTCGTAGTGAGGTTAGTGTTTTGCAAGGACTAAACTACTATTTGCTCACGTGGTACTGAGGTTGAGGGTTAGTATGCTATTCCTGGTTTGAATTCGTCATTTCCAATGCGTTGGTATACGTCCTTCCTAAAATTGGACATCCTTGCGAGGATTGGGTATGTGTGTGTGAGCTAGGATATTCACAATGTGTTTATTCATGTGATGTCATACATCATACCTGAGATACAAGTTGTGGGATGAGATAAACTGTGGTTAATGGTACAAATTGTGGGTTATTGTTTATTGTTGTAGAAATGGTTTATTACAAGAACTTGTTGAAAATGGTTTATGGTTAGAAATGACTTATTGTTGGGAATTGGTTTTATTTCTTCATTTAATTTATTGTTGTTGCATAAACTGGAGATCTGTTGAAATGTCACTATTTTATGTCCAAAGTTATATATGATATTTGTGAAATGAGACTGACTTGTTTTATATATTTTCTAAACCTTGTTTGAGTTTGGGAGAATTTTGCTACGGAGCTTAGTGCTCATGCCCTACAAACAATATTTATTTTCAGATTTTGGTTAAGAAAAAGGACTAGAAGTTGATGAGCAGGTAGCTTGGGAAGCTCAATTGGATGAAAACGTGGATCCTTAGGGGTATGTCTAGTGTTGTTCTCTTTATGTCCTAGACTAGGGATGCATTTTGAGACAATGTATAGATGATATTTTGTTTATTCTGCTAAAAGATTAAGGTTGATTTTGAGATGTAATGGTCATGGTTTGACATATTATTTTGAGGGGATGTTATAGATATTATATATGATGAATGAAACTTTCTGTATTTATGAATTATATTAGTTGCTCTCATGATGTGAATGGTTTATATAGTAATGCCGTCTAAAGTAGATTTTGGGGGGTTATAGTACTCAACCTAGTACCTCTCTTTGTACTCTAAGAATTGGAGTCTAGTGCTCTCATCAAAGATCACCTTGAATTAATCTTTCAATTCCTCAACCCTAACTTGTTTTTCTCTTTTCAGAGGCATGATCACAAATAAATCAAGTATCTAGGTTTAAGTGTGTAGATCTCGTAGATCAACTATCAAATCACCCCTAAGAATGCTCAATAATGTGTTCGGGATTTAAGGGAGAGAGTTTTGGGAGGATGGGATTGTGTTTGGGGGTGTTTGGAATTCAAATGCATCGTATGTGACACCCCAAAATTCGGGGGTCAGCTGATCACCCATCAACCCGCAAAATACCAGTGGATATCGTGTAACTCGATATTATACCGTTATGTCCCATTTACCAGGATCATTAATTTAACAAAATTTGGACAGAGTCTCTTTTGTACGGGGAGTTCTACCCAAAAGTACAACATGTGCATAATATAATTATAAGACCCATCCGAGGTCCAATATTCAACATAGACCACATCGGGTCCATTTGTAAGTAAACAATGACCACACCGGGTCTATTTATCCACAATTTCATAACAAAAGTTAATTACATGACCCATCCGAGGTCTAGCATACATCAATTCATAGTCCACATAAGTTCGGTTACAGTCCCTTGTCATAAAATTACATGCCAAGACTAAGTTTTCATAGTTATTGTACAAAAAACCCAAGGTAAAGCCACACAACGACCTCTCTTCATCCTTGGCGCCCTGAGTGAGTGTCATCCACCGGTGTGTATCTCGCACCTAAAATATTTTCCCGTATAGGGTGAGCAACGCTCAATAGAGTATCTCCTACAGAAGCTACTCCCCACCCTAGATGCATATGAAATGTGCACATGCAACAATTTATAAGCAATATTCTTTTCAATCAAGAATTGCAATCATGATAGGAACTTTCATGCCATGCTATGAATTGAGATGAGACTCACTCATGCAATTTCAGCTAGAGTCCTCACCGACTCCCACAACACGATGTAATGCACATGTGTAATGAATCCGTCAATGGACGAAAATACATCCAATGATTATTTGAAATAAAAGTTGTGTATTTATTGTTGGAGGCGATGTTCTAAAATAGTAAAATCACCTATTGATATTTCTGATATTATGTAACTTAAAGTAAAACAGAACAGTAACAATGAAATGCAAAACAGTTACACAGAAACTACTTTGACGAAAGAGTTACACAAAAGAGATACAATAAAGAATAACAGTGACAAGTTTTCACGAAAGAGTTGCAGCACACAGTTATCACGTAACTATACTGTCTAAATAAAATAAACACTGACCCGTTTGCAGACCAGGAACTGTGATTGAACTTAAATTAGATCAAGGCTAGTATTTGACATTATATCCTTAAGACAGATTTCGCCCCCACACACGGTGCTTATGGAATCACGAGCGTCTATCTCCCAGGATACAATGATCTTTACACGGACAGAAGTAGCACTCCAATCTCCTCGTCTAGCGAACCAAACTTGAGTTGTGTACTTTCTAAATGCACAGACTTAATACCGAAATGTATGCCCTAATGCCGAAATGTGGAGACTGAATTTCTTGTATGCAGAACGATAAATGAACTTGGGTATTTATAGACACTTTGGTGTAACTATTCTTGTATGAACAGACTTTACCTTTCGGTTAGGAAGGAAGCAAAAATCGCCCGTACCCATACCCGAGCCCGGCCCGGCCCGGCCCAGCCGAGTCGGGTTATGGTCGTGGCGAGGGGGGCGGTGCGCGCGTGGTCGAACCAACGGCATCTAGGCGCTTGTTGTGCTCACAAAACTGTGGTACCCCTTGGGGCCCAACCCATAGAGCAAACTTGACCCTTTTATGCCCATGTTGAACTTTTTTCTCAACTAATGTGGGATTGGTGTCACATCCCACAATGCACTTCCTTTATTTTCACCCTTTCAAGAGGGTCACTTTAGAGTCTATTTTCTCATTCATTTCTTACTCGATTTGAGCAAGTAAATATACTACATTATACTCCTCACGGAGTAGAATATAAACCCATGAAAATTTATTCGAAATAATAATTGAGTCCTACTTTAATTTTGGCTCAAAGTCGACTAAAAACCTGTTTTGGTCCAACATTTATAAAACCAAGTCATTGTTGGATGTTACCCATTGAATGAGTATTTTTATAAAACAAAATCTTGTGTCTTTGTTGGACAAAGAATTTTGGAATTACATTGCCAGCTCCGTACGCCTTTTACACTTTTTGGACTTGCACCGTCGGAGTATATGAACCAAGTAGCCGGGTCTTGCACCCGAGGGAGAATCTAGCCCTTTTTGCTATACCCGGCACAAGTTTTTCATGCAACCATGTGATTCAAAGGGGATCTTTAATCCAACTTTCCCGAGACCACATATCAACCACCAAGTATGGTGTTTAATCAACCATGCACTCACACACTCACACTCATGACTCATGCCCATGAATGTGATGACAATATCATGCCCAATATGCATTAATGTCAAATGAGTAATTCAACCACATGTCCACATGTTCTATGACAATTTATATCTTACACATATAACCACCAAACTTTGTCACAATACCAACATATTATAAGCACATATCAACATTTCATTTCCTATTGTAATTCATATCTTAAGCGTATAATTTTTTTTACCCCATCATTCAAGCATGTTATCACAAATCTCATGCAATTAACACACTTTATTTCATATACGCATTTTATCAAACACCTTCAAGGCACCAAATCATATAATCACATAACATGCATAAATTTATCACATAACTCTAAAAAAAAATAGAATATATGATTTTTACATACCCAATTATCAAAACATCCTAGAAATCACAAACTAGCCATTTCTAACTACTAATTCACACTAAAATTGAGTCTACCCATTTTCATTAAACGAACTATAATAGGTAAGTGTTAAAACACTCAAAACATCCCACCTATTTCCTACCTCTTGGAGTGTAAAACAAAGGATAGAACCTTCAAGAACACCAACACCAACACCAACCTTCAATTCTTAATTTTTCAAAATTTCCTCTTTGGATCTTTAGTGAAATCCTTCATTTTTTTTGTGTGGTTGTGTAGCCCTCCTCAAGGAAATCAACTTTGATTGTTAGTCCGACGAATTCCAACCTACGAAACTCCTTGGATCCGAGAAAGAAGATTGAATTTTCTCTTTTTCTCACTCTCCTTCAACTCCAACGTTGCCCACTGGTTTTAGAAGACAAAGATCTGAAAAAATTAGATTTTAAACCCCTATTTATAATTTTAAATACTTGGCCAGAGTCGCGCCACGTGTCCCAACTTGTCCAGGTCCGTTTTTGCCCCGAAACGATTAAATTTCGCTCCGATTCAAGCTCAAATATTTTTATTTCAAATTTATTTAAATTATTTTCCAAAATTTAAAATTTTATTTAAAATTTCTAATTTGGGTCACCCAAGACCCGACCGCCTCGTAAAACGCAAAAAATTCGACTATCTCAGAATTCGACGAATTTGTCTGGGTAATTAGATTTTCCGAGACAAATCCAATGGTGAGGTCCGTTTCGTCATCCAAGATCTAGAAAATTTCAGGTTTGCAACCCGTACTGGAATGTCAAATTACTGTTTTGTCCCTTTTTTGTAAAAAGTTCAAATTTACCCGGGTTTTACACCGTATGCCAATCTTTTTTAAACCCTAGGTGCCAAATGATCATAGAGGTTGCTCGAGCAATGTTAGGTTCGCTTGAGTGGTCCCTAAGGCTTTACTATCCAACCTACAGTACAGTTTCAGTGAGGAGTCAGAGAGGTTCGACTCCTCATAATCAAATCATCCTTTAAGCCTAAAAAATATGCATACGTGCATGTACAATCCAAATGCAACTATATGCACATGCATGGATATAATAAATATAAAAAATGTATAATGCAATTTTCAATTTCAACAATTAAATGAAAAATACCACTAATCAAGAAACCCACATATATTCTCAATATAGCATATGAATCCCTATTTCATCATCAAACATATTACTCTAAGGCATATTAATGAATGTAGAACTCAATTTTTCATGCATCCTAGAGTAATGTCCTCTCACTTTGTGTAATTTCATTCACACGTGTTTGAATATTGTATCTTTGATCAATTCAAGTGTAATGTCTATTAAAAATTAGGAATCCATCTAGATTTATAGATTAATAAAATTTTACATGAATTCATAATGTATCATCCAAATGAATACATAACTGGTTAGCAAATGTCCTATTCAATTTTTTTTGGGAACTCCCCTTATTTTTACGTCACTTTTACTCATATGGATTCAATTAGTAAGATTGTGAATTTTGTACTTTACATGTTATGCTTCTAAACTTGTGTAGCGTAGCTTTTCGAGCTTTTCATGTAAGCAATGACATTAAGCATATAGTATTCTCAATAATTCAAGTGCAGTTAACACTAGTCATTTATTTTATGCCTCACCTTTTGTTATATTTGGCCATATTGGGTTCTTTTCTCACAATTAACTCTTTGGCATCTTTTAAGGGATTTGGAACTTTACTAACCTTTAACCATGTGTTCACTAATCACCAATACTTAGGGCACATAATTTCATTAATTAATCAAGCTAGCTAGACTCCTAAGTATGAAGGTAAATGGTTGACGTGTACTTGATTTTTAAATCTTCACAAAAACACATTATCCAAGCACAGTAGGGTAAAAGAGAATTGGTTCAAGGATAATGTACTATGACTTCTAACCATCAAGTTCTCTATTCCCTAATATATCTCATAGTAATAAACTTAACTTTGAATTAATGATGGATGTACTATAAATCAAATCCAAGTTTGATTACCATGATCAACAAGGAAAAATAAACAAAAGAAAATCTTTTTGCCTATTATTTTTTCAATATTTTTGGTTTTTCTTAATAGCATAGAAACATAAAAACATGCATAAGTATGAACTTAACAAGGAAAATTAAAGCTACAACAATAAATACTAAAATGAACATCCAACTAGACAGAAAAAATCTTTTTGTATTTGCATTTTTTATTTATGAAAAAAAAACAAAGTAAACAAATAAAAATATGTACAATTTATGAACCTAAGATGTTTGATTCAATGCATGAATTGTGCACCTAGGTCCATACTCTCAACTCACGTACTTCTTAGGTGACTTAACCTCCTTGATAGCACTCGTGACTTTCAATTCGGTTGAGGTGATGAGCCTCTCCAAGTCTTATCTACACACCCAACCTTGTTTTTCCTTTCAATTTCTCGGGTTTGGTTGGGGAATGGGTGTAGGACTTACTTTTTCCTCTCCGGATATAGATAAGTCAAATTTGACCTTGGGAGTAGAAGAAGCCTTATTCACTCTAGCTTGTGAGCCTTTTTTAAATGATGCGATGCTTTGCTTAGAGTTACATGACCTATTCATTAGCTTCGTGAGATGCATGACTTGACTATTCAAGACTTTGGATTGGATATCTAGATGCATGAGCTTCTTATTCAAGCCTTCCCTCTTTTTTTTTTTGTGAGCTATAGTGACCGTGCTCTTTGCAAGTGCAACACACAAATTGTTTGGCTTAGGTTTCCTTGGAAACCGGCTTCTTTACGTGATTACCCTTACCATTTTTAGCCCTAAATGGGCTTGTGTTCACTCATGGGAGTGATGAATTGAGATTACTGATTCGACCTATTTCGTGACTTGTTTTATATTATTCACCCAAATATAAGTGGTCGAATTGTAGTTTTCTCGGTTTAAGTCCAAGATCGATCCCACGAAGACTTTTTAATAATTAGAATTTAAAATAAAAAATAGTAAAGTTGTTGTTAAAGCAACGAAAATGTAAGATAGTTTGTGATATGAGCTTTGACTGATAACTAGTCTAAGTAAATAAAATGCGTAGATAGTTTGTTAAAAGACAGTAATATGAAAAGTACCTGTAATGCCCCCAAAACCACCCTGGACGACATTACATATTAAATCCATTTACATCATGAGAGCACTAAGATAGACCGTCTATAAATAAGACTTCATAAAAATCGTTCATAACATTGACATCATTATCCCAAAAGAATATGTCATCTTTGGCCTTTACATCCCAAAAAAAAAATTTAACTATTATAGCGCAGCGGAATTTACAAAAGAAATCTAGACTACATAGTGTTTCAAAAGAATATTCTAGTCTAGAACAAAAGTAAACGACATCTCTAGATGTCCCACTCGGGATCTAAGTATTCCTCTAGTGAAGCTTTTTCAGGGCCCGACTGGTTAGCACCAAGCTCATCCTCTGGCGCAAAATCTGAAAAATGTTCAACTGTAGGGGGTGAGCACAAAGCTCTGTAGAAAAATCATCCCAAATCCAAACAAGGTTTAGAAAAGTATATAAAACGGTATGTCTCATTTCACAAATAACATATATAACATTTGAAGTAAAACAAGGACATTTAAACAGATCTCAAGTTTAGATAGCAACAATAATTGAAATGGATAAATAAACACAATATACCATTGGTAATCCATTCTACCATAAACCATTTCTAACAAGTTCTCCCTGAATCTCATACTTCCCGAAACTCTTGTCGAAACTATTTCTGGTACAATGCACGATAACCCACACTGTATGTCCGACACAACCCACGTTACTAATCCGTGATCATTATTGATAGGAAAAGTTCAAACCCACATGGCGTACAAAGGCGTCTACCCACTCCAAGTGGTAGGAAAAGTTCATACCCGTGTAGCATACAAAGACATCTACCAACTACATGATACCCAATCAATAATAATCCATGTTCGTATCGTACAACCACGCAAGAGATAAAATACCAACAAATATCTCACATAAC
>CM042191.1:13852460-13867271 GCA_023539305.1 Ilex asprella
TCACTACACCTATCCACACTTTTACCACAAGTAGTTTCTATATATTTATATACATATATAAAAGAAACTATGGGGTGTTACAATTACTATATTAATATAAAACATGTGGAGGTTTACAGTACCCTTCTGTTTAAAGATTCCATATGCTTTATATTGCTTAAGTACTGGAAATGTCACCTTACAATAATTAACTTTTTCTGTCACTTGGAAAGTCAACGGGTAGGTTTGATGTATATTAAATCATAACACAACAACTTCTTAGGTTAGCTGGTAGGTATGTGCATATAAACCATAATACAACAACTTCTTAGGTTAGTTGGTAGGTATATGCAGCAATTGACTAATTCAAGTAAACCAGAAGGACAAACCATTCAGGAGGAATACTTGAATTACTCAATTTGTAGTTTTATGTATCAGTTAACTAACTTTAGTGAACCAAAAGGTCAAGTCATTCAAATGGAACACTTAGACTATTTATCTAACAATCTTATACCATGCAACAATAAAACATCCTCAGTGCACCAGAAGGTCAAGCTATTCAGTTGTAACACCTTAGATATTCAACCGACAGGTTGATGATTCACTGATGACATAATTCCAAGCTACGTATTGATCAATCAAATTTTACGTAACATCCAATTACATATATCATTGTACCATGCATGAAGTACATAATAGTAGATAGTATGGTATAGAATATTAAGTACTTCTCGGTGTTCATAACCATTAGCATATTATAAATATAACCATCCATTAGTTAAGGAAGGGTATATATATATATATATATATATATATAGATATATATATCAATAAAGCATAATTCCACATTGATATTTCCATAACTTAACCAATATTATACAAATATTTACCCCTCACTGAATGGTATAAGTAAACAACTCATACTTCATTGCTATAAACAAGCAAAAAGTGCGGGTAATTTTCATTACAATACTAAATAAAATACAGACACTGACACTTATCACGCAAAGAACAGTTGAAATACAATCACCCTTAATATCGATTAAAACACAAAGGTGGCGATAGTTCAACTCTCCAAGTAGAAAGACGTAACAGAAAATGTAGAAATAACAAAGTTTTGGTTGGAGAGTGTGTTGAACCGAATCTTTGAATTTTCCTATGACTTTCTCTCTTTTCTTCCTCTTGAATTCTTTTTCTCTCCCAAGCTCTCCACACCACCCCGTTAAAGATTAAGGAGGTAGCACATATATATAAGCAAACATGCAAGCAGGAGGTGGAGGATAGAGTTGCACTGCTTGGGATGACCGTTCGGATGCCACCACCACCGTCTGGACAGTGCTGGTTTGCTGGAAAAGTGGTGTTGATCCTCTTGTTGTTGTGGTAGTTTCTTGGTTATATTAAACTTGCCTCCCTTGTTAGTTTAAGCTTTGACAGATTTCTCCTCACACTTTCTAGTAATTCGACACAAAACCCTGAAATTTCAAATAGTACACACATAAATCCTAGTTTACGCAAAAACCCTAATTTATAGTTTTTAACTGTTTTATCTTACAAAATTAACTTATTTAACTATTTTAATTCACATACTATTTAGGGTTAATCAATTACCTTTTCAAACATAGTCTTGAAAGAAATGGTGATGATGCTTTCATGTTTAAAACCCAAAACCTATTTGTCATCGACACTCTTCCCCATAGACAACATCCTATCAAGCTTTTCGGATCCTATGAGAAGCCTTTTTGAGAGTTCTTAGGATTCATGAAAGTTTTTATCTAATTTAATCAATTTCAATTCAAGAATCTTCTTTGTTTGAATTTCTCTCAAGAAAGCTCAATTTGTCCTTTAAGAACTTATTATCATCAGCAAGCCTACAAATTTGGGCTTTGGACTTCACTAAGTCCACATGGATGGTTCCCTTCTCTTCTTCATTAGCATTGAGCCTCAAGCTCAAAGAAATTATCCTATTCTTTTTTTTAGGAACAACACACATAATTGATCGTATGCATCTTGTAGATACTCAAGGTTTTCCTAGTGATTCTCACTCAAGGTGACTTCAACAACCAAATCATCTACCTCTGTGGTAGGACTTGTGTTATGTTCTTTAATTTTACTTCTAGAAGTTTCTCTAGGGGAGAGGTGTGTGAGCCTACGAAAGTCGTAAATTTATCCTCAATTTCTTTTGAAGAAGAGTCCTTATTCAAAGTGGAATCACTACTACTATCACTCCACTTGGCTTTCATTGCTCTCCTACTTTCCTTGGGCATGTCCTTCTTCTTTCTATTCAGGTACCCACAACCATGTGTGCAAAACCTTGACACTCAAAGCATTGGAGGCCTTGCCACTTTTTCTCAACATCTTGTCAAGTTTTTCTTCCCCCATTTTTACTTTCCACCTTAGGATTTTTCAATATACTCAACTTACCCTTCAACCTAGATGACTCACTAGCCTTGAAGTATTTTTTGAATTTCATCACAAGATAGGCTTTGTCCTCTTCTCCTAAATGGGGTGACTCAAATTTATCTCCTTCTTCTTTTGTTAAGCACAAAGCTATGCCCCTTGATTTTTTGGCGGTAGGAGATTCGTCTCAAAAGTCAAAATAGACCCAACTAGGTCTTCCACCAACAACTCCTTCAAATTGACACTTGTTCCAATGGTCGTCACCTTAGCATAAAACCTCTCCAGTAGAGGTCTCAAGGTTTTCAATTTAATCGCCATGTCATCATACTTGGTACCTAATAAAAAGGATGTGTTAACAATATCACTTAGTTTAGCATAAGAATCACTAAAATTTTCCTCCTTTTGTATCCTCAAAGTCTTATACTGAGAGGTGTGCCTTTGGACATGAGGCGTCTTCACCATTTGAGTCCCTTCGTGGAAAATTTGGAAGATGCCTCATGCTTTTTTGAAAGTCTAATCACCTGGAACTCTTTTAGTGTCATGGCATTGAATATCACATTCAAGCCTTTCGAGTTCCATCCCACCAACTTAAATCCGGCTTTCATCCAAGTGTTGTGGGGGTTTTGGTTCAACAACCAACTCACCATCTTCCATATGGGTATTGACCGTAGGGTGGGTTCCATCCTCTAACAAATATAACCACACAAACTCATGAAATAATTTTAGAAAAGCTCTCATTTGACCCTTCCAATGTGCTTAATTCATACCATCAAAAAGCAGTGATCATGCTACTAAACTTCCTTCTCCATAAGACTCCATTAGAGACCAACTAGTAGTCATACTAGATCTCAAAACAACAAAGCTAGATAATGCTAGCAAACACAAGAATGCCTACACAGTTCCTAATACAATCCTAAAAAGAAGACCCACTCTGATACCAATTGTGATGAAATAATATGTGGTATGGATTGTCTCTCACGATTATACATGTTGGATTAAGACACTACCTAGAGGGGATGAATAATTTAATCCAATTTTAAGCTCTGATGTACACTAATTTTTAACCTATATCTAACACAGTTAGCCCTTCACAAATTAATTGGAAAATTAAGTGTGGGAAACCTTTTAAAAAAGAACAACCCTAAAAACCATGAAGATTGATGTAATAGATTTTTCAATTTTATGATTAACACTCAATCTCTCATGGTGATCCCAACCAAGACAACAATTATAGTCAAACCACTATGAATGTATTGAAAGCTCAAATAATCAAAAGAGCAAATGTATAGTGCTAGTATGTGCATCAATTTCAACTGTATATGAAAATAAATAATATGACTATTATCCCAAAATTAGTTTATCAGTACTTGATTCTTATACCTCAACCAATACCATAGTTAGACGCTCATTTTCTTCAATAAAACTCGCCACTAAAACTCCCTCTTCAACTTTATAGATAACTTCGCTTCAACTCATCACTGCGTGAATCATTTAGGTCTCGAGTAATCCTAGAATGCTCCAAAGACTCGTGGTATGCACACTTCTTCCAATGGGTTTGGTTGATCTCCGATCTACATCTTTTTCTCCAAGGTCTGAGATTGGATTAGAGTATGAAGATGGGGTTTTTCTTTTGGATATAGGGATCTAGGGTTCTTAAGGTTTGAGAGTCAAATTTTAAGCTTACAAAATAGATACTCTAGCTTGGAAAGACTCCCTCTATTTATAGGCTTGGAATTGGGTTTGCCTTGAGGACCAGGTAAACTAAAATTCATGAACGACTGCTCAAGTAGTGAGAGAGAGGTTAGAGGTCAATTTTGACTAGAATAAAAAAAAGAATCAAACTAGACTGGCAGAGCAATGACCGCTCAAATCATCTCAAGACTGCTTGACTGGCCTTAGAACGTCCTAAAAGGTAGTTTCCTCTGTCCAACTCATCAACCTTTCTCAATTTTATCCCTAAGTGTTCAAAGATCGGTCTTGCCAAAGACAAGCAAGCAGAGGATGGACCCTACTTGTTTTAAAGTTAGCCATCAATCAAAAATTTATTCTATTGGGCATTAAAGGGTGATGCTCAAATAGGGGCCAATTAAGGACCTAGTCCTATGTTTTCAAAACACAATAAAGGTTTAGAAAAACTTTTCTTTAAAAAACACCTAGGAGTCATTGTGGGATTAATCATCGATTCCATTTACCCTATAATACTAAAGTCTAGAATTAAACCAATGATCCTTATGCCTCTAAGGACATTACATTTGTCCCAAGTATAAAGGTGCATTCGAAGAGCCTTTGATGTGTCATTGTAACTTGAACTCCTCCCTTCATTTGATGCTTTCGGATCTTGAACTTTGTAGCATCTTGACCATGGAATAGGTTGAGAATTACAAAAGACTTCGCGAAAGTAGCCAATTACAAATATGATCCTAACAAATTCAACTTTTAAAATGAAAATGGGAGGAATTAAAAACTCAATGCACCATTTGACCCAACAAATACTGTTATTGGATGTCATACAGCTTCGGTGGGAGAATCTTAAGAAAAGAAGAAAAAACAACTTTAACATAACCATTACTAGTCACAATAAATTCTTATTATAGTTAAAGAAAACTTCATTTGGTTTATGAGTTTAAGAAAAATTCATGAGGGTTATTTCAAGATTTGGTGCTGCTAATTTAAAAAAAAAGTTTGAGAAAAATTCATAAGTTATTTCCAGATTTAATGCTGCCAATTTTTTAAAAACAATCTATGACTTATTTTTATTTATTTTTTACATATTGCCGCAACCTTTTGTCCTATAATTTTCCACTTAGAAGGGGCCTATAAAATTCTAAGACTTATATCTTGGTCAAGTGAGGAGTTAAAAAAAATCT
This sequence comes from Ilex asprella, assembly GCA_023539305.1. Taxonomy (NCBI): domain Eukaryota; kingdom Viridiplantae; phylum Streptophyta; class Magnoliopsida; order Aquifoliales; family Aquifoliaceae; genus Ilex; species Ilex asprella. The sequence continues at coordinate 13,857,704 of CM042191.1, forward strand.
CATGCATAAAAAGTAGTTTTATACTCTAATAGTGCTGGAAACTCATTTTTTTTTTGTTTTTGCCTCAATAGGTTTTGCCCCAAATTGAAGGCTCCATTAGAGTTACTGAAAGGAGTCAAGCTCCAAAATTTTTTGCTAGTATGAACATAGGCAAAACTCTTAATAATCATGTTCGCCTATTTTTAGTTGTTCATTATAAGAATGTTCCTTTTTTTTATTAGAGACAAACTACAACATTTTTACATAAAAGTAAAAATGTCATAGCTGTCATTTAACCCACACACACCCGTTTATTAGAATGTTCCTTGAGTGACCAAAAGTCGCTATCATTTTTTGGGTTTATAACAGATGTTTAAAATAGGGTGGAGAAGAGTTGAAAACTCCAACTAGTTTTAAGGAGTCAGATACTCCTTTAACATCGAAGAAAACAATCTATTAAAATTAGAAGAATTTTTTTATTGTATTCGACAAATGGCATCAAAATTGAAAGAGTCCAAACTATTAATAGTTGATTCTGTTTTCTTAATTTCTTCTTTTGTTTGCCACTAATTTATTGCAAAAGAGGAGGTTAATAACAAAATAAAATTTAGATAAGGGAGAGCTTGAAATTCCATTAGAGTTAAAGAATCTATTTATCAAACATATCTTTAGCCAATGAATTTGAAATTTCCTGAAAATGAATTGCATCGAAAGATGGTTTTTGAGAACCAAGTGCAACACTGTTTTTTTTTTTTTTTTACAGTAGATGTATGTCCACATGGATAAAATTTTCCTAGAGAATTCAGAAAACTCCACAAAAGTTTTGTGGCTTTGATTAAAACACGAGGTTCTTGCCAGTTTTGGTAACGTATAGAACTCTTGTGACTTTTGCATCATTCCGAACTCGAAGAGTTGAAAATTTTTGTAGCTTGTTACTTTGGAAGGATTTGGTATCACCGTAAATACTTTGGGATACTATGGTTTTGAACCATTTGCTACAATCCAAGGTATAAGAGATTAAACCAAATGAGGGAAGTAAAATGAATGTTATACCTTCGATGTGGCTTTAGAAAACTTTTTCTGTTGTAAGCTCTCTTCTTCTAAATTCCCTAGACCTCTCTGCTTTTCTTTCTAAAGCCTACTTCTGCCCTCTCTTTTTTTCTAGCTCTCTCAGTTCTCTCCTCTTTCAGTCGACTGCTCCTTCTTCCCTTTTTTTTTCTGTCCAATTGTTTCCCTTATTTTCTTAATCATCTGCTCCTCTCCTATTTTCTTTTTCTCAGGCTAAAACATCTACAAGAGAGCTCTTGGCATGAAATAATACAAGTGGCATTTGATTAAGCTACTAATAACAAAAACTTCTTGTTATCCTTAGGAAACTGCAACTTAGTGAATAACTCTCACATTAGTTACTTGTTCTCCAATTTCTTTGTTTTTTTTTTCTGTTAACTTCCTTGTAGTAAATAGTCCCTTAGTGGGGTTCTAGAACTTCTTACCTAAGGCATAACTTGTGCATCACATGCTCACACTCCATCTTTGTTAAGAAATTTATTATAATTGGCAAATTTCATGAGGTTCCAATGTATTTTTATATATCAACTAAACTCATGTTCAAGAGGTTTAAAAAGACCAAAGTAATATATGAAGTATGATGCCCCAAAATATAACAGTCCTTTCTTAACTCGTTGATCACCTATTAACCCACAGAAGTACTCGTACATGTTGTATAACTCGACACCACGTCATTATATCCCCTTCACTGGGGCCATAACCAAAACGAAAATATGGCAGAGTCTCATTTGCACAGGAGTACTATCCAACACATAGCATGTTCACGCGCTAATCATATGAAAACTTAATATTTAATATTTAACCAATTTCATCATTCAAATAAGAAGGCTCAAGGCCAGAAGGTTCATCAACCCTATATCTTAAATTTTCAAAATTTTGGAAGGGGTATTGGTACGTCTTACACGTGGCACCTATACCTGAGCCTTCAAGTTGCCGGGTACCGGTACCTAAGTGACTTGGTCCCGGTACTTGGGCCTTCTTTTTTTCAGGTACCAATACCTATATGATTTTTGTACCAGTACTTGGGCCCTCTATCCTTCGGGGTACCGATACCTAAAGTCTTGGGAGCAATACCCGAGCCCACTAAAATCTAGATACTAATACTTGTAAGCCTAAGTATTGGTACTTAGGTTATCTGACAACGTGGTATCGGTACCTATGAGCCTAGGTACTGGTACATGAGCCCAAATTTTCTCCGATCCTTCCAATTTTCATTTCATCTTCATCTTAACTTATTCTATATTCATCCATTCATTCATTTACATCAAAACATTATCCAAGAGAGTTCATTACATGCTTTATTACCAATATACAAGTTCAAAACTAATTTACATATTTGATTTACAAAATGCAATTCATAATCCACATTTCAGCTTTGTCATTAACATGGTCCCAAATGAGGGCCGTTCATTGGCGCTTGTCCAAGACCTGAAATATGTTCTCATAAAGGGTAAGTCGCGCTCAATAAGATATCTCTTAAGGAGGCTACTCCTCAATCTAGATGCATATGAAATGTCACATGCAATTCAACAAATCAAACATTCATTCAAATAAATTCATTTCTCAAATGAATGCTACTCATCCATGTCATGCCTTAAAATCATACTTATACACATGCAATGGAAACCCAAGCCCTCCACCAGCTCCCATACCATATATCATGTAATGCGTATGCGTCTAAACATTCCAAGCTCATGCCATTGATGTTAAACATTCAATGACCATTTTATAAAATCTTGGGTCTTTCTTTGGGTGGGTATTTATGGATTTCCAGCAACGGGTACCCAACCGATACAGCATCTATGGACTTCCACCAACGGCTTCGTATGCGCTGACACAATTTATAGACTTAATACCAACAGGAGTGCGTATCTAAAATTTTTGGGTCTTGCACCTGAGGGAGAATCTAGCCTTTTTTGATATTCCCAATGCTTGTTTTCAATGCAACTTGTACAACTCAGTCGAACCAAGATCCAATTTTCCCAAGCCTACGTATAAACCCACATTTCAACCCTATGTTGGAAATTAACCTGGTTAGGAAAGGAACTCTAGCTCTTGTAGTGTATATTCGCATAGAAGAAGTTCCAAAAGACCCAAATTAAGCTTTCAAGCTTTGATCCCAAAATTTTATCTTCGAGATTGTGGCAAAACCCGTGATCTTTGGTATGTACGCGTAACTCTCGTCGTGTAGAATAACTTTATCTCTTAGCATGAAGAGATCTGACGATCGAAGGGAAATGGTGGGAGAACCTTGGTTCTCGCTCTCTCTCTCTCTATTTATATATCTCTCTCTCTCTTTCGGTCGAATGCTGGTGTATAATGGGGAGAAAATCTGATTTTCTCCCCTTTTTATTACCTCAAATACTTGGCTCTCATTAAGCCACACGTCCCGCCTTTTTTTGATCTGATTTTCATTCTGAATCAATTAAATCTCAGCTCAGGTTAAGTCTAGTACAATTGTATTACTAAAATTATTTTTACACTTTCGCAATTAAATCATGATCGCATGTATTTTAGTCATGCAATGCCGAATTGCCTCGTAAAACGTGAAAAAATAATTCGACTATCTAGGAATTCCATGAAAATTGACTAGGTAGCTAGATTTCACGAGACGAGCCCAGCAGTGAAGTCCGTTTCGTCGTCTAAGTTCTAAAAAATTCAGATTTGTAACCCGTACTATAACGGTTAATTACCATTTTGCCCTTTTTCATAAAATTTTAATTTTTCTAGGTTTTACATGAAGAAGAAGCTCAAGTTTCAAAGTAATATGAAGACGACTTTTGGGATCCTACCAAGCTTAAGTGAGATGAGATGAATTAGATACCTAGTTTTCCTTGCTAGGTTTAACTTAGATTGATTAGATAGATTCATAGTGTGCGTGATTAATCTATAACATGACTCTTGTATTTTTTAATTAAAATATTTTTAAAACTCTAAAGGTTTAGTTTTTGAATACGTATTTTGAAATGAGTCATGGAATGAATCAAATTAGGTGTCATCCCTTGGTACTTAGAAAGTTGAAAAAGAGCTTTGGTTTTTCAAGAAAATCAATGTCTTGCGCTCTTAGGATGTTGGAAAATAGACTAGGCATGAAAGGCAATCAACACTTGCTATAGCACTCGAGTGGTCCATCAAAAGGGCTATAATTTTTTTTTTTGCAGTGGTCAATTATTAATAATTAAAAGTGATGTTTTATTGTATTTAACATATGGTTAATTGCATGTTATTCGTGCTTGTATATAATTGACAATTTGGTTTTCAACTTGACTTTTGTTTTTAGTGATTGATTTATTTACTAGGTAAAATGGGTAAATTGGATATACTTAGTGAATCAATTTCTAAGGAAGAGCAAATTGGACTCACGAGGGCAAAACCATAATTTGAAATTTAGGTCGAGCTTGGAATCAAAGTGGCTTTCTAACCCATAATGATCCTCCCTTTCCAACTAGCAGTTTGTTGTATCAATACCTATGGATGATACGAACCCATTACCAAAACATTGGAGTCCATAGCCCGAGTAAGGCGAGATAAATAGCAAAACTTGTACCGTCAGGACGTAACTTTCACTGTCTGGATGCGAGCTTCAAAGTTACAATTCCAAAGAGTTTTTATTGTCCGGACACCTTTATCATTGTTCGGACTGAAATTTGACAATATGTTCTCCAACTGTTCGGATGTAGCATTTATTGTCTAGACTTCACCATGATCGTCCAAACGTGACTGTTGTTGTCCATATGCAACTCTGACAATTGAGATTCTAGTGACTTTTCATTGTCCGGACACAACCAGTACTGTCTGAGTGTGCCTCTTTAAGTTAGTTAGGCATCTTCATTGAACAAGACTCTAAATTTTTAGAAGCCTTGGTTCCCTACATATACATTGGTTATTTTGTATAAATAAAGGATCGAGATGTGTTGAGAAGCATCCTAATATCAAAGTATTTTCTTATTTTTATGCTTTCAAGTGTTTTGGCTAGTAAGTTTTCTTGTACTCTTTAGTTAGGATATGGATCTAGGATTGTGAATTAATTATTCGTTATTTATGCAATTATTTTTTCGTTATTTAATGTTATAAATTTTTGCAAGTTTAGATTAATTTGAATGATTGTCAGTAAAGTTTTATGCTATGTATAATTGTTTGACTATTCATTAATATGATTCATTTTTTAGTATGAATAGTGTTTACGATTCCTTGCGAGTTTCATAAAACTAGCTCTTAAATTCTTATTTTCAAAGTAATCACCTATTTTTTCAAAATCAAATATTCCGGTTGACTACACTAACGTTGAAAATCAACTGAGATAATTAAAATTGTTTAAACATGTTTAATTGATAATAGATACGAATCCCGAAACCAAAAATATTCCTTTTTTCTAATTAATAAATGATTTTTAAATTCTCTGTTTTATTTTATAGAACAATTCCTACTTCAAAAATCAAATTCTACCTATTGTTCTTTTTCTACCTTTTGATTTAAGTGATCCATGTAATTCGACCTTGAAGTTTCTGAGTATTACTACTTCTTGACCACCTACACTTGAGTGTACCCTTTTGAGGATCAAGCAATCAATGCTCTACAATACTCTCCACAGCACTCTAGTGATGCACCATGATCAAGTTTTGTAAGATTCCAATTAGCCTCGATTTTTCCAATCCTCTAACTAGGGGCTAACTTTTCTAATCTAAGAGAGGTCTAAGGAGACACAAGCGAGACTCTAGGGTTTAACAAAAGCTATCAAGTCAAGATATAACCTAAATCAAAACCATATCCCAACATGATCTACATCTAATTCCTATGAGGATTTGAGCAAAAGTTGTTGAAGATCTTGTAAACCATGGATACCCACAATACGGAGGATTCAAGGAGGCTACCCATGGATCAAAGGAGAAGAAGGAGGATTCCAAGGAAAAATTGTGAAGCTCAATCTGTTGCCTATTGAAGCTAGCTGTTTAGACACTTGTAGTAAATTTTTGGAGGGAGGATTAAAGGGAGGAAGCTTCTAGTCATAGAATTGTTGAGTTATAAGTCTCTAACCTTGTAATCACAACTTTGAAAATAGTTGACTAAGTTAGGTAGACTACAATCCTGTGGTTTTTCACAAGAGGGTTTTCACATTAAAATTGTTTGTGTTGCGTATTGTGATTGCTTTTACATACTTACAATTTTCTATTCCTTCTAAGTATTTGTGAATTTACATGAGAGAATCCATTATGTATTGTTGGCCTCTTTAATTGTTAAAAGCAACTGAGAATTAGTGAAAGGAATTTGGATTAATAAGGTTGGTTGATTATATTTGTGCTCCATTGAATTAATTGGGTATTTGCATACATTCACTAATTGGTCTTTGAGTGTTGGTTATTGAGGGTTTAATTGAATTAATTGGTTAATTAATTTGTAATTGAGTTGGTTAGGTTTTAATTGGGCATAAATTCCGCATTTGAGTGCATAAAACCTATTCACCCCTACAATTATGTTTGTTTCAGCGTTTTGAGGTCATTTCATATTTTTCAATCCCATTTGTTTAGTTATAATCATGATCATTGTCATACCTTAGTTGCTTCAATAAACAAGATTAATTATTCTTTGTACTATACCTCATCATTGTCTTGTGCAAGTAAACTACAATTGTTCTTCTATTGACTTATATAACTTTAATGACTAACCTTCCTTGGGTGGAATCAACATTGGAGGATTCATCTGTATACCCCCACATGTTTATAGTAATATAATGATAAAGGTGCATAATAATTTAATATAGGTAATGGCGTAGGAAATACTAATATTGTAAATAATAGTTAAAGCTAGTTTTAGCTCGAGAATATATGGAATAGTTTGTAATAGAAAGTATACCAAGTATGTTTAATGTACAAATCTATATTGTATAGGTTTAGGTTGGTTTTGGGAGGGTTTGGAATGGATTGAAAATGAAAACAGAGAATATAGGCAAAACTGGGCAAACCCTATTGGTACTGTATACCGGTATACTGAGGTCCATAGAGTTTACCGTGCCGGAACAACGTACCGGTACTGCCGAAAGAGATATGACATTTTAAAGTCACAATTTATGGTCTATTTTTGCCCTATAAATACATTAGGATGCCTCTTTTAGCCCCATTTCAGTGTGTCTAACCCTAAAAAACCCTAGAGAGGAAGAAAGGAAGAGAAAAACACAAGATCAAGAGGGATTTACACTTTAAAGAAGACCAAACCTTCATCTTCTTCACAAAACTAAAGAACCAAAGTAAGAGTTTTCTTCCATTCTTGTTCATTGAAGTTAGGGTGGTTATAAATGTATGTTTTGCCTCTGACTGTTATATATATAATATGAAAGCATCCTCTCTTCGTGTTTTGTTGCAAAGATTACATGTTTTGAACAAAGTTAGGGTTAAATACCCATAAAATCACTTTTCTTGTTTTAAAATCCTAGTTTTTGGAGAGTGATGGATTTTCTTCTTAAATTCTTCCTTTATTATTGATTTAGAAACCATAGTGCTTTGTGTTGAGTAATAAAACGATATTATTGTCGATCTCTTGCAATTTTCTTAATGAGTTATTAAAAATGTCACATGCCAAATTTGGAGATTTTTGAGATATGCTTATAAATTATGTAAATTGGTTTGTGTTGTATCTCAAATAAGTGTGGAATGACCATGAGTAGCCTTTGACGAGATATCGTAGAGTGGGTAGATGTGTTGTTTGCTCCGTGTGGGTTTGCATTCTTCCTACCACTAGTAGTGAGGTTAGTGCATTGGGATGACTAAATTACTATTGCTCATGGGTACCGAGGAGAAGGGTTAGTATACTAATGCCTGGGTTGGATACGTCACTGTCATTGATATGACATATGCCCTTTCTAAAGGATGGACATCTTTGATAAGATTTGTGTGTGGGAGGGGGCCAGATATTACTCAATGTGTTGATTCATGGGGTTTGCCTCACATCATATATGAGATACATATACACATTGTTATGGAATATTCAAGTTATGGATTATTGTTATTCTTGTTTGAAATGGTTTAACAATGGAATAGTTTACTCTTGGAAAATTGGTTTTACTCTCCATTTAATTTATTGCTATTGCTTAAACTTGAGATCCATTGAAGTGTCATAGTTTTCTCCTCAAAATTGATATATGATATTTGTGAAATGAGACCGACTCGTTTTTCTATATTTTTCTAAAATCTTGTTCGAGTTTGGGAGGAATGTTGCTACGGAGCTTAGTGTTCACCCCCTACAAACAATATTTTCAGATTATGTGATAGAAGAGGAGTTCAGAGCTGATGAGTCAGTGTATTAGGAGGCTCCGATGGATGGAAACATGGATCCCAAGACGAATGTGTAGTGTTCTATTCCCCTATGTTCTTGTAACACCACACCCTCCACATGAAATAATATTGTTCGCTTTGGGCCCACTGACCCTCACGGTTTTGTTCCTCTCAATACCCCTGGGAAAAGGCCTTATGTCATATAAGGTGAGGGGCTTACTAATAAACCCAGTAATTTTCCTCTCCCTAACCGATGTGGGATACCAGGATATCACAATCCACCTCCCTTAGGATTGCACGTCCCCGTGCAGTAGCCTGCCAGCTACCTATCCGCCCACTACACACGAGTACAGCAGGGCCCCACACTCGGTCCAGGCAAGAGTCGGCTCTGATACCATTTTGTAACACCCCACTCTCCACATGATATAATATTGTCCGCTTTGGGGCCACTGACCCTCACGATTTTGTTCCTCCCAATACCCCTGGGAAAAGGCCTTATGTCATATAAGGTGAGGGGCTTACTTATAAACCTAGTAACTTTCCTCTTCCTAACCGATGTGAAATACTAGGATATCCTAGTTCTAGACTAGGGAATGTATTTTGAGATAATGTGTGGTCTATTCTTTTGTTATTCCGCTGCTAAGTTACGTTTAATTCTTTTGGGATATAATTGTCATAGTTGGCATATTCTTTTGACATTGTGGCCATATTTGGGCTTATTCTTTTGGGGATAATGATGTAGACATTATATATATGATGAATGAAATTTCTTTATTGATGGACTTTATTTAGTGCTCTCATGATGTGAATAGTTGATAAATTATAATACTGTCCAGGGTGGTATTTGAGGCGTTACATCATCACTTAGGCATTGATCTCTTCAAAAATCTTCTATTATATAGCCTTTTGATTTACATTTGAACCTCAACAGTTGTGAAAAATGTATCATTTTTCTTGCAAGGTAAGATATGAATCTTTTTAAAAAATTACTTACTTAGAAATCTTTGTAACTCCTTTTATTCAAGAATTTGAGCCTCCATAATAGTAGTGGTTTTGCTCTATTGTGGAGTAAGAAACTGTGAGGTCCTGGTATCCCACATCGGCTGGAAGAGGGGGAGTTGCTGAGCTTATATGTAAGCCCCTCGCCTCACTTGTCAACAGGCCTTTTCCCAGGGACCCTGGGAGGAACAAAACCGTGAGGGCCAGTGGGCCCAAAGCGGACAATATGTTGACACGTGGTGGGTGGGGTGTTACAG
>CM042191.1:13867671-13886143 GCA_023539305.1 Ilex asprella
TGGGAGGAACAAAACCGTGAGGGCCAGTGGGCCCAAAGCGGACAATATGTTGACACGTGGTGGGTGGGGTGTTACAGAAACCCAAGAAATTCCCAATAGAAACTCCCAATACACACTTGAAGGATTCATCTTAAGTTTTTATATTCACATCCTCTAGAAAGCCTTTTGAAAGTTTTCCAAATGAGAATATCAATCATTACAGCTGACAACCGCATTATCTATATAGGTTTTCCTATCATAACATTGAAGATTAATTCATTATCCTTTGACATGTGGCCCAATTATTCTTATGTCCAAAAGGCATTGCTACCCATTTGAAGTGCCAAATCTCTGAGGCACCGAAAGGTAGTTTATGGACATCTTCTTTAATTATAATTATCTTATTTCCATTGGCATGTCCATCACAGTTAATATTGCATGCCTCATAACAAAGTCAACAATAAATCTATGACTGACATTGGATATTCATCTTTAGGATTTACAAATTAAGGTTTCTAAAAATCTATATAGGTCCTTATTTTTCTAGTCATTTTAACTACAGGAATAATATTAGAAACCATTTGACATACTTGGCTATTCTAATGAAGCTTGCTTTCAACAACCTTTTAGTTTGTTCATTCACCATGAGAGTAACTTCAATGATAAATCTATGTGGCTACTAATATTCAAATTTGCATTTCATCATGGTTCCAATCAAATTAGTCTCTGAACTCCCTTAGCTTTTCAATCAACCTTTGCTTAAATTATGCATCCACTACAATGGGTCGTCGATCAACCTCATCTCCTAGGTTGACTTCTTCCAAAGGGACTTACACATCTGCTCTTAGGTCATCTATCTTGGTAGGTGTAGACTTGAGATTCTCAATCTTCAGGTCTTTGTTATTTTTTGGGTTGTCGTTCATTGTACATCTCAATAGACAGATATAATGCTTAGTGTCTTTGTTTTCTCTTTAAAAACCTTGGAAGTATGGCTTTAATGGAAACCATCTGTCCATTAACGATCCTTTTCATGTTCTTTCCATTCATAATCTCTAGTTGTTAAACTTCTCAGGCTTTGGGTTTACCAAATTAGGTCTGGCCATATCTTGGCAAACCTGCATAAGTCATTCTTCAATGTATTTGCTAATCTGATCTCCAATCAATCTTTCCCCATGACCAATCACCTTTGTCTTTTTCTCTCTTTATTGGACCCAATTCATTTTTATGGAATTGATTTTCAACAATATAAGTGTCTGATAGAAACGAATCATTATCCACTCAATAAACATTTACAACCTACTTTCATTCGTCTTTCTCAATAATAAAGATCAAATTCAGATGGAGTGATGATGAGACACAAGTTGTGAATTCAATCTCCACCTAGCAAGGCAATCAATTAGAACATGAATTCGGAATAAAGAATGATTGCCAAGTAGTACTTATATAACAAAAACAAGTTTCCCTGTACATGATCCTCTAGCAAAATTCACTAATATATTATAATTTTTTATGATATCTTGTCTACTTTATGCAAGACCTTTAGTGTAAAACCCGGGTAAATTTAAACTTTTTTATGAAAAAGGGTAAAACGGTAAATTTTTACTTCGGTGCGGGTTAAAAATCTGAATTTTTTTAGAACTCAAAGAACAAAACGGACCTCACCATTGGATTCACCTCGCGAAATCTAGTTACCCTATCAAATTTTGTCGAATTTTGAGATAGTCAGATTTTTTACATTTTACGAGACAATTTGTTCTTGGGTAACTAGAAAAATGAAACTTCAAATAAAATTTCAAAATTTAAAAAATAATTTAAAGTAAGTTGAAATAAAAATATTTTTAACTTGAATCGAGGTGAAATTTAATCGTTTCGGGGTGAAAATGGACCCGAAAACAGAAAGGTCATCTGAAGCGTTGTGGACCAAGTGTTTGGAGACTATAAAAAGAGAAAGAAAATAAGATTTCTTCACCTATTCTCTGTTGGGCCCACGTTGGATAAGGAAGAGAGGGAGAAAAAGAGAAAATTTAACTTCTCTCTATGATCTACGTCTCTTTGTCGCTCAAATTAATTTGAGCCAAGTATTAAAGTTGTTCCTCTCAGAGAGGGCTACATGGTTATACCAAAAAGAGTGGATTTTACCGAAGTTCAAGAAACAGAATTTAGATAAAGCGGGGATTCTAGCTTATTTTGGGTCTTTGGAGTCTCTTAACGTCATTTTACGCTTCAAGAAGTAAGGTTTCCTCCCTAATTAGGTTTATTTTCAACCTAGAATGATTATATGGAATGGGTAGGTTGTTAAAGAATTTTAACACTTGCCTATTGTTGAGAATTTGGTAAAATGGGTATTGAAAATGGGTAGGTTGATAGAAGTTGTATCACTTGCTTATTGTTGTAAAAATTGAGAAAATGAGTATTGAGACTGGGTAGAATAATTTCTATTATGAATGAGGTATGTGAAAATTACCTAATGTGATTCTTAAGTTGTGTGATTAATTGGGCAAATTATGTGATGACATGATTGGATGTCTTGAAGGTGTTTGAAATAAATGCAAATGTGAAATCAACTATGTTTGCATAGATAATGTGACAACATGCTAGGGACTTGTTATGTGTGTGATGTTAATATACGTCTTATGATATGTTAGCATTATGATAAGTGTGGAAGTTATATGTTTTTGATATAATTGGAAATAGAATTGTGAAAATTGCTCATTTGGCATTCATTGCATATTGGGCATAAAGTTGGCATCACATTCATGGGTATTGGGCATGAGTGTGGGTGTGTGTGTGCTTGGTTAATCAAACACCATGCTTGGTGGATGAAGGGTGGGCTCGAGAAAAGTTGGAACGAAGTTCCAATTGAGTCGTACAGTTGAAAGAAAAACTTATGTCTGGTATAGGAAGAAGAGCTATACTCTCCCTTGTGTGCAAGACCCGACTTCTGGTTTATACACTTCCGACGGTGCAAGTCCAAAAAAGTGTATCGGTGTGCAGAGCCGACGGTACGACACCAAAAATCCCCTACCCAACAAAGACACATAATTTTGTTTATAAATTGTCATTTGATATGTAACGTCAATGACAGGGGCTTAGCAATCCTGATTTTCATACATGGAAATTGCATGTGTTAAGGGAACCGTTGAAGGCTAGGGTGGATGTACATGAGTGGGTTTCACCTCATTTCATGACATAGAATGGGATTCTTGTTTTTGAATGCATATTCTTGATAGAAATGTTTGGAATGGTTGATTGTTGCATGTAAATATTTCATATGCATCTAGGTTGGGGAGTAGCCTCTTTAGGAGATATCCTATTGAGGGTGGCTCACCCTTCATGAGAAAATATTTCAGGTGCGAGGTTCACCCCAACGGACGGCTCCCAATTCGAGTTCCAAGGGTGAAGAAGGCCGACTTGTGGTTTTTATGACTCATTTTGTATAACTTTTGTAAAAATCTCATTTTGGCATGTAAATGTAAAAAAATTGTAATCGAACTCATATGGACTATTTTTAATGTAAAAATTGCATGTGGTTATATGGGTATGGATAAATGGACCAAGTGTGGTCAATGTTTACTCATGAGTGGACCTAGTGTGGTCAATGTTGTATGATTGCATATGTTATATTTTTGGGTAGAGCTCCCCACACAAAGGAGACTCTGCTCGAATTTTGTTAAATTATGAATCCCGGTAATTGGGGCATTACAGCGTGAGATCGAGTAACATAGTATCCACGGGTATTCCGCAGGTTGATAGGTGATCAACGGATTGACAAAGGACCCCCGATTTTTAGGGCATCACAACTTGGTATCAGAGCCTAGGTGTAAGATTTATCTAGGGCTTGAGAGGTGCTACAACTTTAGAATTGATCACCCAAGTGCAGGTTATGCGAAGTAATAAAATACTCGGAAGTCCGAGGGTGAACCACAAGGAATTGTGAAAAACTTAGAATACAAAGAAAAATAAAAGAAAATTGTTTGGAAATAATTGTTGTAGATATTTTGAAATTACAAAAAAAAAATTTTGTTTTAAAACAATAATTGAAATACTAAAGTATCGGGGATACCCTTTCAAATCCACACAGTAATTATTAATGATACAGTTATAATTGAGAATCAAATGAGAAGTGATCCCAATCAGAATATTTACCGGTGATAATATGAAAACATCAAAAGTTATAATTAATGAATTATTTGAATAAATATAAAAATTTACATATAGATCACAAACATTCACCGTGCCCAGAGTCTATGATAAATCAAGCTTTTCGATAGGTAAACCTTATTTTATTGAAAATAATAAATCAACTATCTAATGAGAAATTCTAATTAATTAATTCAAACACGAAATAACCAGTTATTTAACTTGCAGGGAAATTCAAATAATCAATGTACATGACACAATGACCCAAGGATTTATGCATGACAAAAATTTTACTAAAAGACAATAATTAAATTAAAAGAATAAATCAAGCACTGAAAAGAACATTGAATCAATAATAAATACCGTATTTTATTGAAAGTATCTTTCCTAGCATTAGCTGGGCTTTTAGCAAGCCATAGAACTTAGAACAAAAACTAAAAAAAAAAAAGATGGGAAAAAATAATAATCCTAATTCCTAATTATTCCCTCTCAATAGATGAGAGTCTTTATTTATAGTAAAATAAATTCTAGCTACATGTGAGAAGAAAAATAATTTATCCAGTAATCACCTCTACAATTATTCATCTCAATGCCAAATCTCACTAAAAAATTCACTCATAAAATATTCTCTCAGATTATAGTGACTACTATTCCCTCAAATATCACATGTGAGAAGAAGATTTTTAAGTCAAAAAAAAAATACTCACATGTCTATTAAAATAATTGTAATCTAAAAGAAAATGATTTGACATAATCTCATGAAAGGAAATCAACACACAATAAATAAATAATCACAATTATCTTTCTTATTCACACAAGTTATGCATCCGTCAATACACTCTGGAGATCAGATAAGTCTTTATTTAAGGTTGTAATGGGGCCTTCAGAATAGGGTTTTGAAACCAAGGATATTCAGGAATTTAAAAAATTATTCAGAGAGAATATTTACATTACACAACCAAACTTCTTTCCATAGTCTTTCACTCTCCATCATTTAGAAGCACAATTTATAACACTTGCCTATATTTTTTCAAACTCATGCTTTCTATTCTTTTCTATCTTTTTTTTTCAATATGTTAGACATATAGTCTTTCTTTTCTACCTTTTTTTTTCAAGACAACTAAATGTTTACACTCCTTTTTTTTTTTCAACAAGATATCTAATGCAAATATTCACAAGAATACAAAACTCTTTTTTTTTTAATCTTCTTTTCTCAACCAACATCTCCCAAATTACATAAACAATAAAAAACTCAATCTCGGGATAACCAAAGGTAAAGGATATTAATTTTTTTCATTGCATTGGTTATTAAATATTGGGTATAAGAAATAAAAATTTTCTTCAAAGGCTCAATCAAGGCTTCTAGGGATAATAATATTCAAAGAATAAGACTTAGACTCAAATAATATCTAAGATGACCTAAAATCATATCTCAAGAATTTTTGATAACACACTTTCCGTGCAAATAATTCAAATTCAAGAAATCATTCACAATATTGGTGTTGACCAAAATAAAAATAATGAGACTATTGAAGGACATTAGTTGAATAAAAATATTCTTTATTGAGTAAATGTAAGTAACCCTCCAAGACAAATTGGGTCAAAACTTACCAGGGTTTTTATGCATCTCCACTATATGTGTCAAGTTCTCAAAGTAAAATACCTAACAAATTTTCAGCTTGGAGAAGTCTAAAGTGTACAAATTGTGAGTTTTTATAAGAACATGATATGAGATACAAAAATATAGAATAAAGTTCTATGTAATGCTTAAACAGTTACAAATTTAAAGCTACGTAAATTATTTCTATATTGTGGTGTCCAATTATACATAAAAATGTTATTTAGATATTTTTTAAAAAAATTATTTTATTTTAGTTTTTTAGCAAAGTAAATAAACTAAAAAAAAAACATAAACTAGGAATTTTCACAACACAAAACATACTCATACCCCCAACCTAAATTCAATATTGTCCTCAATGTAAACATAAATACCTTAATGCTTAGTAAAAATAATGAATAAAGATAAAAGGAATAGGAATATCTGGTTCTGCAACAACTCAAAAACCTAAAAAATAAAAGATTTAACAAAAAATACAAATTATAAATTGAAACAAACAGAAAAGAAATTAAAATTCAACAAAAAAAAATCTAACTACTATGTATAAATAAAAATAAAAGTTCACACTCAATCCTGCTTAAAGCTAGATTTGAATATACGACCAATCAATTTTAATGGCTTAAAAATGCGATGTTGAAGTAACTCATTTGATCGAATTATCCACTCATATATCCAATATATCTTTTGAACATGCAAGAAAAGGGAGATATATACATTTGTATACAAATCTTACAATGAGATAAAAAATAAATCTTTATCAATTATAGCATACAACTCAACTTCCATACCTTTACAGAGATTAGATATGTGAATCTCATTACTACTTGTTGATAATGAAAGGTCTTTTGTCTCATTAGCCTCTTGTGAAATAATAATATCACTTAGTTCTTCACTATCAAGAGTATTAATGGATTCATCCTCAGTTTGTAGTTCAAGAAAATAATTACTCTCATTACATTGATTATTTTTACCTTCTTGTTCTTGGGTAAATGTATTAAGCATGTCTTTTATCTCTTCAATATCTTGGCTTAGTTGAGTATTGAAAGCTTGTTGGCTTTGCATAAATTCACATAAAATGCCTTCCAAATTCTTTTCTGAGCCATGGTAAGGTGGACATTGGAGAAGGTCTTGTGGTGATGTGGCATATATAGGTAACTGATAATGTTCATTCCCAACCAAAATTGGAATAAAAAGTTTTAAAACAATGGTCAAGGTAAGGTCGAGAAAAATTAGGTAATACAATTGTCCCATTCCTCAAAAATTGTCGAGCAGTTGAAATTAAAAGGCAAACTTCAGAAGGATACTCAAACTCATCACAAATCAGACATAGTTCCTCCATAGGAAAAAAACTTGACACCTCATTATCATAAAAATAAAAATTATGAAAACCTAACTTAAGGAAAAATAAAACCAGTAAAAAATAAATAATAAAAAATAAGGGATGAGATTACCAGATCTACGAAGAATATCAAATCTAGTAAACCTCAAAAAATGGTTGTGTGTTCCTTGTCTTCAAACAATTCTCAGACAACGACGTCAAAAACTTGCTACAACTTTAGAACTGATCACCCAAGTGCAGGTTATGTGAAGCAATAAAATACTAGAAAGTCTGAGGTCGAACCATATGGAATTGTGAAAAACTTAGAATACAAAGATAAATAAAAGAAAATAGTTTTGAAATAATTGTTGTAGATATTTTGAAATTAGAAAACAATAAATTTGGTTTTAATACAATAATTTAAATACTAAAGTATCGAAGATACCCTTTCAAATCCACACAGTAATTATTAATGATTCAGTTTTCGAACTCAATTGAGAATCAACGAAAGAGTGATCTCAATCAGAATATTTAGCGGTGATAATATGAAAAAATCAAAAGTTATAATTAATGAATTATCTAAATAAATATAAAAAATTACTTATATATCACAAGCATTCACCATGCCCGGAGTCTACGATAAATCAAGTTTTCCAATAGGTAAATCTTATTTTATTGAAAATAATAAATCAACTATCTTATGAGATATTATAACTAATTAATTCAAGCATGGAATAACTTGTTATTTAACTCACAAGAAAATTCAAGCAATCAATGTGCATGACACAATGACTTAAGGATTTATACAAAGCAAAAACTATACTAAAAGACAAGAATTAAATTAAAAGAATAAATCAAGCATTAAAAAGAATATTGAATCAATAATAAATATCGTACTTCATTGAAAGTATCTCCCCTAGCTTTAGTTGGGCTTTTAGCAAGCCATAGAACTTATAACAAAAACTAGAAAAGAAAAGATGGAGAAAGAATAATAATCATAATCCTAATTCCTAATTATCCCTAACAAAAACTAGAAAAGAAAAGATGGAGAAAGAATAATAATCATAATCCTAATTCCTAATTATCCCCTCTCAATAGATGAGAGCCTTTATTTATAGTAAAATAAATCCTATATACATATAGAAGATATAAGGTTGGCTTAGGTGGAATTCTTTTCCAAACAGAAATCTTTTAAAGTTAAATCTCGTGCATAAAATCTTGGGGCGAGGGTATAAAATTTGTCCATACTTCGATCTTGAATTTTGTATATTTTGAGGTTGAATCACAAAATTTTTGTGAAATACACTTTTGTAGTCCTAGTACTAATGTTTTCAACCTCTCAAAAATCAAGTCAATTGGATATGTGAGTCAAAAGTTATAACCAAAATGCTGAAGACGTGTCAAATCCTTGTCTTCTAGGATACTTTCAAAATTCAAGTTTAAATGAGTTTTCTTCTAATTTGGACTCTTATAAGAATTAAATTTCTGATATATCTTAAAGTCTTCCTATCTCAATCTTGACTCTTCAATCCTTATCAATTATAATTCTTCCTCTAGTGATTGTTTCACTTACATTATTCATTATTACTTTAAATCAACAATTCACCTGCAAAATAAATCAAACAAATAGAAAAAGTATCAATTTAAAAAATCAAGGAATTTAACTCATTTAATCACAAATAATATGTAATTAACCAATCATTAAATATAAAAAATTACACTTTTGAAGGTTAATCAAGGGGCATGGGTTTAGACCATTGCATCCATTGTGAATTTCATGTTGTGTGTTTTACTTGTTACATGTCATGTGCTATATGCTATGTAGACTATATGCATGGTAAGATGCATATGGAAATGGACACACTAGGATTAGAAAACATAACCTTAGGGGTTAGAAAATAAATGAATGGGGTGGTTTACAGGGTAGATGTCTACTAGTGGTTGACATATGCTCTTCTAGTTAGACAAGAAGGTAAATCTCAAAGTTTGAACTTTGATCCCAACTTTGGGATACTAAGTAAATGCTCTGTTGCTATTTTATGGGTTGAAGTTGTCCATCTGGGGTAAAATTATGGGCCACTACTTATAGGATTTGGACTCAATAGTCCAGACGGCAATGGCCATTGAGAGAGTGGTTGACAACGCACGAAGCATCCAGGAGACAGGTGCTAAGGATAAAAAGAAGGAGGGTTAATCCTCTTCTTCTAGTTTCGGGGAGAAACAAAGGACTTCTACTCCACAAGGACAGCAGGGATAAGGCTGTAGTCATTAGGGCCAAGGCCAAGGTCGATCCTCCCAAGGAGGGGAAAACTTTAGGATCACCTATCAAGTGGGTCAGAAGACTTGTTATT
Organism: Ilex asprella; assembly: GCA_023539305.1. Lineage (NCBI taxonomy): Eukaryota > Viridiplantae > Streptophyta > Magnoliopsida > Aquifoliales > Aquifoliaceae > Ilex > Ilex asprella. Next base: position 13,877,078 of record CM042191.1, read on the forward strand.
TATGTCACCAGTCGGGACATATGAGACGGGATTGTCTTTAGAGGTAGGGATCCTAGATTTATGGGGCATCTCAGTCCTAGTCATTAGTGGGACAGCCGCAAAATTATTTCATTCCTCCCTACTCCACCATAGGCCAGGGAAGCCAATATCAGTTTCAAGGTGCTACATAGGCCCCTACCACTTCACAAGCGGGGACCCCATAATCAGGCCAGATGGAATAAGGCATGGGTCAAGGCCAAGGACAGGGCTCACGGGCTGAGGCTTCGGGGACCTAGGGGGTGTATACGCCATCACACCCCAAATAGAGCCAATGGATCAGTTAGTCATTCAGGGTACATTTCTACTTTTCCACTTGTGGGCTAGGGTGTTATTTGACTTTAGTGCATTGCATTCATTCATTTTTATATCATGTGTGAGAGATTTTGGCTTAGAGGTTGATACCTTGGAAGAGCTTTTGTATGTGAACTCACCCCTAGGAATTAGGGTGTGTGTTGATCAAATTTTTTGGGGTTGTGAGTTAGAGATCTCGGAGGTTTTACTCATTATAGACCTTAGGGTCATGGACATGTCAGAGTTTGATGTCATCCTTGGGATGGACTGGTTGGCAGCACATTGGGTCATCATTGATTGCGATAGGAAGAGGGTAACTGCCTACATACCGGACGATATTTGTTTCAAGTTTCAAGGGGAAAAGCACGATGTATTGCCCCAAGACGTGTATGACTCTCGATGGCATGAGCAGTTGATGGGTTGTCTTTGATAGCCTTACTTTGGAGGATAAAATGAGACAAGAGTAAGCCTACCTCCGGTTGTCTATGAGTATGAGGACATTTTTCCTAACGAACTACCAGGATTACCTCCCCATAACGATATAGACTTTAGCATCAAGTTGTATCTGGGCACATCTCCTATTCTATGACTTTGCATAGGATGGCGTCCGCTGAGTTACAAGAACTTAAGGTCCAATTACAGGAATTATTAGATAAGGACTTCATTAGACCAAGCACTTCATCGTGGGGCTCTCCGATATTGTTTGCCAAGAAGAATGACAAGACCTTTCGGTTGTGTATAGACTATCGACAGTTGAATTGGGTCACCATCAAGAATAGGTACCCTTTGCCGAGGATTGATGATCAGTTTGACCAGCTGAGGGGAGCGCGGGTCTACTCCAAGACAGATCTCCGCACGGGCTACCATCAGTTGAGGATTAAGGAGGCAGATATTTCTAAGACGACGTTTAGAATGCGGTATGGGCATTTCGAGTTCATGGTGATGCCATTTGGATTGATGAATGTCACGACGGTGTTCATGGATCTCATGCATATGGTGTTCCAACCCTAAGCGGATCAGTTCATCTTGGTGTTTCTTGACGACATCCTAATCTACTCCAAGTCTGAGGAGAACCATGAAGGTCACTTGAGGATTATTTTTCAGACCTTAAGGGACCATCAGTTGTATGCCAAGTTCAACAAATGTGAATTTTGGCTTGAGGTAAAATTTTTGAGACACGTGGTGTCGGTTTCGCCTTCCCTATTGAGTAGAGTGATCGAGTTCCAGAGAAAAGATACGAAGATATTGTCTATCATGAATCAGGTACAGTCGGGTACAGGTGACGAGAGCTGGATCATTCCTGTGAATGGTAGTCTTCGGTATAAGCAAAGAGTTGTAGTTCTGCAGTCTTTGAATTTGAGAGAAGAAATCCTCAGGGAGTTCCATTGCTCCCATTTTGTGGTTCATCCAGGTGGTACAAAGATGTATAATGATCTCTGTCGCCAGTATTATTAGAGTGGAATGAAGAAGCACTTTGGAGACTTTATCAGTAGATGTCTCACATGTTAGGAAGTGAAGGCCGAGCACCAGAGACTTGAAGGATTGCTCCAGCATTGGGAGGGGACTAAGTGGAAGTAGGACCACGTCACGATGGATTTTGTGAGTCACATGCCATGGACATCACTAGGGCATGACGCAGTATGGGTCATAGTGGACCGACTTACCAAGTCGACACACTTTTTGGCTGTGTAGATGACCTTCGGGCTGGATAAGTTCTATAGGTTGTATATATGGGAAATAGTCCAGTTAGATGGAGTGCTCATATCTATAGTATCAGATTAGGACTCCAAATTTACTTCTCATTTTTGGGAGAGCTTCCAGCAGGACATGGGGACACAGTTGATAATGAGCACAATCTTTTATCCCCAAACGAATGGTCAGTCAGAGAAGACCATCCAAGTTTTAGAGGACATGCTGCGGGCATATGTCTTAGATGTCAAGGGTAGTTGGGAAGAGCATTTGCCCTTAGTGGAGTTTGCCTACAATAACAATTATCAGGTGAGCACACAGATGACATCCTATGAGGCATTATATTGAAGTCCTTGTCGTTCTCTAGTGTGTTGTACGAAAGTTGGAGAGAGACCCTCCACGGGTCCAGATCTTATTAGAGATACCTCGTAGAAGGTGGACTTAATTCGGAAGTGTCTTCTCATGGCTTAGAGCCGGCAGAAGAGCTATGCTGACAGACAGAGGCAACCTCTGGAATTTGAGATTGGTGATTAGGTCTTCTTGAAGGTGATGCCTAAGAGGGGAGTGGTCAGATTCGAAAAGCAGGAAAAGTTGTCATTGAGGTTTATAGAGCCCTTCGAGGTACTCGAGAGGGTGAGTACAATGGCTTATTGGTTGGCGTTACCACTAAATTTATCAGGTGTTCACGCGATGCTCCATGTCTCAAGCCTCTGAAAGTATACTCCAGATTCAACACATGTGGTGAATTGGGGCGTGTTGATTATTGATGTGGATGAGACTTTTGAGGAGGGACCAGTGCGTATCATAAATAGCCGAGAGCAAGTTTTGGGAGGCAAGACCGTGAGACTGGTGAAGGTGTTATGGTAGCACCGAGGTGTGGAGGAGGCGATATGGGACGTGACGATACCGTACGTACCAGTTATCCGTTCTTATTCGAGGATGGACTTACATTTAATGTAGTCATTTGATATTATATGACTGTTGCATATGCATGTGGTTAAGTGTGCATGTGTGCGTGAATTTCGTGGACAAAATTCTTTTAAGGGGGAAGAATGTAAAACCAGGGTAAATTTGAACTTTTTATGAAAAAGGGCAAAATGATAAATTATCACTTCAGTGCGGGTTAAAAATCTGAATTTTTTTAGAACTCAGATAACGAAAGGGACCTCACTGTTAGATTCATCTCGTGAAATCTAGTTACCCTATCAAATTTCATCGAATTCTGAGATAGTCAAATTTTTTGCGTTTTACAAGATGGTCGGGTCTCGGGTGACCCAAAAAACGAAACTTTAAATAAAATTTTAAAATTTAGAAAATAATTTAAAGCAAGTTGAAATAAAAATATTTTGAACTTGAACCAGGGCGAAATTTAATCGTTTTAGGACGAAAAAGGCCCTGAAAAAAAAGGGTCATGTGGCGCGTTGTGGACCAAGTATTTGGACACTATAAAAAGTGGAAGAAAATCAGATTTCTTCCCCTATTCTCTGCTGGGTTCACGTTGGAGAAGGAATAAAGGTAAAAAGATTAAAATTCAACTTCTCTCTACGATCTACACCTCCTCGTCGCTCAAATCAACTCAAGCCAAGTATTAAAGTTGTTCCTCTTGGAGAGGACTACGCGGCTATACAAAAAAGTGTGGGTTTTACTGAAGTTTAAGAAATGGGATTTGGAGAAAGTGGAGATTCTAGCTTGTTTTGAGTCTTTGGAGTCTCTTAATTTCATTTGATGTTTCAAGAGGTAGAGTTTTCTCCCTAATTAGGTTTATTTTCAACCTAGAATAATTATATGGAATGGGTAGGTTGTTAGAGAATTTTAACACATACCAATTGTTGAGAATTTGGTGAAATAGGTATTGAAAATGGATAGGTTGATAGAAGTTGTATAACTTGCCTATTGTCATAAAAATTGAGAAAATGAGTATTGAGAATGGGTAGAATAATTTCTATCATGAATTAGGTATGTGAAAATTGTCTAATGTGATTCTTAAGTTGTGTGATTAATTGGGCAAATTATTTGATGACATGATTGGATGCCTTGAAGGTATTTGAAATAAATGTAAATGTGAGATCAAATATGTTTGCATAGATAATTTGATAACATACTAGCGACTTGTTATGGGCGTGATGTTAATATATGCCTTATGATATGTTAGCATTATGATAAGTGTGGAAATTATATGTTTTTGATATAATAGGCAATAGAATAGTGAAATTTCTCATTTGACATTCATTGTATATTGGATATAATGTTGGCATCACATTCATGGGCATTGAACATGAGCGTGGGTGTGTGTGTACATGGTTCAATCAAACATATACTTGAAGGATGATGGATGGGCTCGGAAAAAGTTGGAACAAAATTTCGATTGAGTCGTACAGTTGCATGAAAAATTTATGCCGAATATAGTAAGAAGGGTTAGACTCTCCCTCAGGTACAAGACCTGGTTTCTGGTTTATACACTTCCGACGGTGCAAGTTCAAAAAAGTATATCAGTGTGTGGAGCCGGCGTTGCGACACCAAAAGTCTGCTACCCAACAAAGACACATGATTTTCTTTATGAATTGTCATTTGATGTGTAATTCAAATGACAGGGGCTTAGAAAGCCCAGTTTTCATACATGGCAATTGCAAGTGTTAAGGGAGCCGTTGAAGGCACGGGTAGATGTACATGAGTGAGTTTCATCTCATTTCATGACATAGCATGAGATTTTTGTTTTTGAATTCATATTCTTGATGGTAATGTTTGGAATGGTTGATTGTTGCATGTGAACATTTTATATGCATCTAGGTTGGAGAATAGTCTCATTAGGAGATACCCTATTGAGCATGGTTCACCCTTCGTGGGAAAACATTTCAGGTGCGGGGTTCACACTAGTGGACAGCTCCCAATTCGAGTTTCAAGGGTGAAAAATGCTGACTTGTGACTTTTATGACCCATTTTGTATTACTTTTGTAAAAATTCCATTTTGGCATGTATATATAAAGGAACTGTAATCGAACTCATATAGACTATTTTTAAAGTAAAAACTACATTGGTTATATGGGTATGGGTAAATGGACCCGATGTGGCCAATGTTTACTCATGAGTGGACCCGATGTGGTCAATGTTGTATGATTGCACAAGTTGTGTTTTTGGGTAGAGCTCTCCATACAAAGGAGACTCTGTCCAAATTTTGTTAAATTATGGATCCTGTTAAATGGGGCATAATGGCGTGAGATCGAGTAACACGGTATTCACGGGTATTCCGCGGGTTGATGGGTGATCAATGGATTGACAAAAGACCCCCCGTTTTTTGGGGCGTCACATTTAGAATCTTTGATTATAATATGTTAACCACTACCCTACTATCAATTGAGGTCCTTTTAACTAATTAGGCATCAATATGGGCCTAAATGTATACTAGTCTTAGATGTCTAATGCATTCTATTTTTGGTGGTTGTTGTTCCACCTAAATGCACTTATTTTGATTATTATGGACCTTTACATTGTTTTTTGTTTTTGTGAAAACTACCACTAATTTTGTGGTGTTTTTCACTCCCTTTGTAATGGGTTTGGTTGATCTAACTTTGACTTGAAGGTTTCTAGCAATGTCATGATGATATTGCCTCGGCTTTCCCTTGGATAGAATCTATTCTTCAACAAAGTCTATGCAGGTCGTATCTAAATACATCCCTTCATCTTCATTAATCTTTGTTTTCCTTTTGAGAATCCAAATTATTGATCTTTTTCTTCCTCTTTGTTTGAACTGAGCAATTTTTAGTCTATAATCTATTTGCATGTTTGATCCTGCTTTAATTTTTTTTTTTTTGGCTATTCTTTTCCTTGGTCCAATTAAGATTTTTCTTTCCTTTTGATGGGAAAGCATATGTCAGTGTTGGGTTCTCTATTCTCATTCTAACATCATATTTTCGTTGTTCCCTTATTTTTTGGATTCTCGTCAAAGGCTGATACAAGTCTTTTAATGAGAACTCTGGATGATGCATAGTGTACTATCCATCCTCTATCTCTGTAGGTGGCACCACAATTCTTAGCTTGCTGGAACTCCCTAATTTGAACTTGTTTTGACATGGATTGTTGAACTTGATACTGCAATATTTTTTAGACTTCTAGCAATGAAGATGATTTCTCTGTATCCTTCATCATTCATATTTTCTAGCTATATGTGGTGCAATGAAACTGTCCATCATTCATTGCCAGGACCCTATGCTTCAACAGGGTATGTTGAGTTCTTTGGTATTTCTTGATTTTTAGGAAATGATATGGATCATTCACATGTTCAAATATATCTTATAACCCAAGACTCGTGGGGTGAGCACAATTAAAAAAGTTTTGAAGCAATATATGTCAAGACATCACCTTTTCCTCATGTACTAAGCATGAGGCCTTAATTTTTAAAGCTAGCTATTACATAATCCAAAGGCATGGCTTCTGGCTTGGACAATTTTTTTGGGCACATAGACACATTACTAGTAGCCCCTTGTCCTTTGGACCAAACCTGCTAATTGTTGGTTTCTTGGCCTTTGGTGAAATTCTTTTCTCTTTCTTCCATCTTATCATTGACAATAAAACTAAAAAATTTCTTTAACTTTTGTAGGTCAATTGAAACCATGTGGATTGCAAGTTCCTTCGAGAAAGGATCATTGTCTACTTACATAGCGTCATTGTCAATTGATGCATGATTAACATGTTTCTGGATCAAATCATGCAGAGTTTTGAAAAACATTGTAGTTTTCAGTAGAATGCTAGAATATATTATGCCCATTATGGTATTCTTTTAAGTCCTATCATTTTCAATTGGGATAGTGTGCCTTGAAGTTAAGGTTATAAACTTCTAGCTAAACATCTTATCAAAGAGAATATCAACCAGTGATAGATGAAAATGATTATGAAAAGAAAAGAAAAGAGAATTATGTTAATCCTTCAAAATATCAGTTATTGGAGGACAAATAAACTACCCTTAATCACTACATTAATCTAACTTAAACTAATCTAAAATTGGAGAAACATGATGTGCAGTGTATCATCCCTCACAATTATACACGTGGGATTCTAGGCACAACCTAGAGGAGGTGAAAATGTTAATTCAAATTAAGGCCGAAAAACCACCAATTTTAACCTAACACCCCACTATTACCAAACCGAAGATGAATTTTTTAGTTAATCGTTTGAACCCCTTTTAACAACCAAGAAACCACATCAATCATTATGTGTTTAGATGTAATAATATTGCATAGATAATTCAAATGTTTAATGATCAAATGCATGGTACAAGTATGTGCAAAATTGCAAGCGTATAGGCAAATTAAAGCAAATAAAGAACACGAGCAATTTGTTAACGATGACACCCTCCTCAGGAAAAACCATAGCAAAATACTTGGAGTTCACCAAACCTACACCACTAAAGTTTATAAGTAATTAAAACTTATACCTCAGCCAATATCATGGTTAGATGTTCATTGCCTTCAATAAACCTCTCCTCTGTATTCCCCCACCAGAGTTATGGGCAATGCCTCTGTAACGCCCCAAAATACACCCTGGACGGCATTACATTCTAATAACCATTTAAGCATGAGAGCACTAAGTAATCCATCAACAGTATATCAACAATTTATATTGGAATAAAATTCGGGCAGAGTCTCCCTTGTACGGGGAGCTCTACCACAAAACTCAACCTGTGCAGTTCTACTATAATGACCACACCAGGTCGCTTTACTTACCATAAAAATCTATGCATCAAATTTATATTTTTATCCCAAAAGAATAGGCCAAGCTATGGCATTTACATCTCCAAAAGAATATTAAAGTAGGCTTGCAGCGAAATACAAAATAACTAGACTTCACAATTTCCAAAAGAACCTCCTAGTCTAGTACAAAAGAAAAGGGGTCGCTCTATGCGTCCACCTCGGGATCCACACTCCCATCAATCGGAGTCTCCCACTGGACGGCCTCCTCGGCTCCTAACTCCTCCTCAAGTACATAATCTGAAAAAGGTTAGCAGTAGGGGGTGAGCAGGAAGCTCTGTAGAAAATTTCTCCCAAATCCAACCAAGGTTTTAAAAACATAGAAAACGGTCGGTCTCATTTCACAAGTAACATATATAACATTTGAAATAAAACAAGGGCATTTTAAAAGAGATCTCAAGTTTGGACAATAATAAAGCAATGGAAAGAGAGTAAAATCCACTTTAATTGGCAAGCAATTTTCAACATAATCTAATCCACCATACACCATTTTCACAAGTTATCGCGGCATCCCATACTACCCGAAACTCTTGGGGAAATAATATTTGGTACAATGAACAATAATTTCTATTTGGTACCACTCAAGTAGGCTGTCGCTTCTCATGAATCTACCCAACGAATCTACCTCGTTCACCTATATATAATCACAATCACAGGCCAATTTAGGAAGGGCGTGTACCGTCTCATACGGCATTGACGAAATCCTTCCAAGGTGTCTAGTATACTAACCCTTTTCCCCGGTATCCGTGAACAATAGTAGTCATTGTCACAACAATGATCCACTACGAGCATTAGGCAACCATCTCATCCCCCATTGGGATAGACTAACCTCTAACGCTCTACGGCAGTTTTCGAAGGTAATCCAAGTCCCTCACAACACCATACACAAGAGTGCCATACCAACAATATACTCAACACCTCGTATATAATCAATTCCATGATCTTTCCCAATTTTTACAAGCAAGATACATAATAGAACAATTTAAGAATACAAACTCATTTCGCAATTCATGTTATAAGAGACAAGTGTAAGGAAATAAGCATGAGTTCATCAATACAATTATTTTACTACCCAACACAAAGTTCTAGAATTTTAGAAATCAAGATGATGTGAAGATATAGAGAAAAATCCATATTTCCCCCAAAACTAGGGTTTGATGAATTTCAAACCATTATTTTGTTCAAATCATGTGTATGTTGGTACAAAGACTAAGAAACAATGAACCCATAACAAATACATACTACTTAGAGGCAAAATATACATATATAATAACTCTAGCATCATTGAATGAAAATGGAAGAAAAC
>CM042191.1:13919825-13997500 GCA_023539305.1 Ilex asprella
TTCTTCTTCTTCATTTTCTTAGCAACCAATTGGAAAGATCAAGCACATCATCTTACTGTATTGAAATTTCGCACACATAAGATTGTTTGGTTCTTTGTAATTCATATCGTTCCTTTATTTGTTGGGCGTGCAACTAGTGCCATTTGATTGGACAAGAATCTAAACATATAAAAATGGAAAAAGAACATAACATAGAATTATTGGTTTCTCTGTGTTTCTGTTGCATTTGGTTTTGAAGAAGGAAAAATTCATAGAGAGAGACGAACTGATGTATTAAGCTGAGTTACATATTGGTTTTAATTTGTATTCACTAACTTAACATTCAGTTTTCGGGGTTATGACCTCTATTATTTCATTGCTCTGTAACTAACACTGTAAGGGCAGAAACCTACAGAGGAATAGATAAAACCAGCCCATATTTTGGTTGAATTTTCTTGACTAAGCTGCTAGAGTGTATCAGTTGTAATAGGATTGGGTTTTCAATCCTCATGATGGTTTAGCAATTCTATTAATACTAGTAGTTAGCTAGAATTGAATTTGGATAAGGAATCCATTTTTACTTTTGGCAGATTCAGTCTCACTGAAATGTTTCATCTATTTTACTAAACATTGAATGAATAGTTTGGAAATCAGGCCCAATGTTCAGTGCTGGCCAGTGGCCATACATTTGGACTTATTAAGAAAGTTGGAGACACGGTTAGAAAAGATACTTGAAAAAGTTTGATAGACACTTATAAAAGAAACAAGTATAAAGCTTTCTGTGAGTCAGTTTGCCTGTGTTTCATATTGCTATTGAATCCAGGAAACAAAATTAGAATAATGGTTTGGCTGTGCGGTACTGAATCATAGGTTTGTTTTGACTATTGGGCAGCTCAATTTCTTTATATTGCATCGTAGACCCAACTTAACCAAAGAATCTACTGACAACGGCATTATTAAAATCTATCTGGTAGAATGGAACTTGTGTTGCTTTTGTGAAACCAAAATTTATTCATTTTGACAGCTGGAACATTTTTTCCTGTTATAATTTATCAATTGGAAGGATGATTCAAACATTTCTTTTATCAAATATAATTTTTGCTCTTAAGTAATAAATCATCTTTTTCCCCTGTGTAGTGATTGATCATCGGCGTATCACATCTTTTTTCAGCTTAGTTTTTGTTATCATTATATTTTTTCTATTGGAATGAATTCCCCTGCTGCAATTTTACTTGATAGAGTGTGTTATAAAATGCTTATGGTGCATGGCTTTAACTTGATTGTGATGGATAAAGTGTAGCATGTTGTTTGTTGCTTTTAAGCATGGATAAAACTAGGATTTTATCTTTAGGGGGTCAAAACCATTTATAGAAAATTATAAATTCATACCAACATGTAACAAAGTGCACAATATTTGTACATACAAAAAATATACATTCAAAATAATCATTGATACCAACAAGATTGAAAGTGAACCAATGTTCATTTTACATATTCCCTCGCTAAAAATTCGTCTATCAAAGTTTTATTCAACGAATTATTCTATGTATATCACGAAACTCATCAATGATTGAATTCATATTAATTTTCTTTGCAATCTTCTTTACTATATACATAATCAACGAGTTTGTTAAAAAAAATCATTCTCAATCTTATTTTGAATTTCAATCTTGACAGCATTGATGGCTGAAAAAGCACGATTTGTTGCAATACAAAGAGGAAGTGTAAGCAAAACTCTGCCCAATTCATTAAAAAAAAAAAAGGAAGATGGGTAGGCTTTTCTAATTTACCAACAAAATAATTTAATGAAAGAATCAAATGGATAACAACCTAATATTTATTTATCATTAAGAGAATGTTTTATAGGGAGTTAGTGGTAGACGTGTGGAGGACTAAAAGTGTTTATGGTAGAAATTGTTTTTGAGCCCATATACCATTGAAATGAAGCTTCTTCTTTAGGTACTGTAAACGTAACAGGATTTTCAAATTATGGGGCTGCGGTCCCTTTTAAGTAATTTTCAATAAAATTGTTCTGCTTATAAATTATCCTTTTGGAGTTTTTCTTTGTCATTCAATTGTGTTATCTTTGCTCTACTTTTTGTGTCTTCTTTCCAATGATGACAGTGTAAGAAGGGCAAATAAAGAAAGGGGGAAAACAAATATTCCTTGCTCTCAAGTTCCAAGCCGTAAGTAAGCATTTATCTGTAGGGCTACACACCACTTTCTAGCGAATCAAATTATTCTCCCTTCCCTCATGTCACTCCCACAAAGAATTCTCTCATCATCCATTCAATTTTGCTTGCCATCTTACAAGACATCTTAAAGCGGGACAAGAAATAAGTGAGAATACCGACCAAGACAACTTGGACTAATGTTGGTCTTCTCCCTAGAAATAATGTATTTCCAACCATCCAATCTTTTTCCTACTTTATGGATAAGTAGATTTGAAAATGCCAAAGACAATAGATGACCTTAGTACTTAAGAAAGTCACTCATGTACGGAACATCCAAGGCCAAAGCCAACCCAACAATCTTATCATGATTAATATTTATTCCAATAATCAATCTTTGACCCATTAACCTTCAATTACACCAAACACACCAACCATTTTCTTAGGAGTCAAAAATTTCTCTTCACCCCTGAATGAAAGTCCTCTCCCTTGCAATTACAAATCCTTCATCTAAATCCCATCTCTCGGCCCACTCTATTGACCTTCTCAACTCCTCAACCATTAGACTGAACTTAAAATGGGATGGGGGATCCATTGTCTAAGTTCCTTAGATGCCTTAAACTTACCCCTTCGTTTGCCATTAAGGGGAAAGTATAATAACTAGTAGTTGATCTCCGATCTGTAGGAGAATTTGTCCAGTCAGTATTTGAAAAATCTTCTACTTTAAGATGATCATTAGCTTGATATAACAGCCCAAGGCCAGGAGTATGTTTGAGATATCGCAGAATACGAGTAACTGTCTCTCAATGTGGTACTCTAGGGCAACCCATAAACTGACTTACAATACTAACTGCATAAAAAATATCCGATCGGGTGATAGTGAGATAATTGAGCTTCGCAACCAATCTGTGATACCGACCCGGATTCTCAAATAGTGCACCATCATCCATCAATAATTTTTGATTCGGATCCATAGGAATATCAGTTAATCTGCCACCCAACAAACTTATTTTCTCTAGCATATTAAGTACATATTTCCTCTGAGATAAACAAATACCCTGTTTAGATCTCACAACCTCAATACCTAAGAAATACCCGAGTTTTCCTAAGGCGTTAGTATGAAATCGGTCTTGCAGGAAGGTCTTCAACTTGACAATCCCCTCAGAATCATTTTCAGTAATTATAATATCATCTACATAAACCACCAATAGAGCATATTCTACATTCGTTTGTCCATGAAATACAGAATGATCTGTCTGACATTTAAGAAGACCAAACTTTAACATTGCATCTGAAAACTTACCAAACCACGCCCTCGGTGAATGTTTCAACCCATATAGAGACTTCTTTAATCGACATACATGATTACAGTGCTCCCCTTGAGTAGTAAACCCTAGTGACTACTCCATATAGACCTCTTCAACCAAGTCTCCATGCAAAAAGACATTTTTGACATCTAGTTGAAATAATGACCAATTAAGAATAGCATCCAAAGAAATCAATATACGAACATAAGAGATTTTGGCAACGGAAGAGAAATTCTCTTTATAATTAACCCCATACGTCTGAGTAAAGTCCTTAGTAACAAAACGGGCTTTGAGACGCTCCACGGAACCATTAGGATTAAACTTCACAGTATACACCCAATGACACCCTACAGTCCGTTTAGCAGGAGAAAAAGAACAAGCCCAAGTCTCATTATGATGTAAGACATTTATCTCCACCTCCATAATTTTTCTCTAACCCGGATCAAACAACGCATGCTATAAGTGCGTAAGAGTAGAGATAGTAGACTGTTGAGAGATAAAATAAGAGAAAGCAGGAGACAAGGCATTATATGAAACAAAATGAATAATGAGATGGTTAGTAACACAAGAACGAGTGCCTTTCCGAAGAGCAATAGGTAAAGAGTCAGAAGTACTTGATGAACTAGGATTAGGAGACTGCAAAGAAGACGGTACAAACATCTTAGTCGATGGTTGAGGACGACGAGAATATATACGGAGTGTAGAAGTAGATGGTTGTATAGTGAGCAACAGAATATCTAACGGTAAGGGAATAGGTGGTGGTATAAGAGATGACCTAAAATTCAGATCTAAAGGCTCAGCAGATGCTGAAAAATATGGAACCGATTCATTAAAACTGACATCAACACTAGTAAAGTATCGTCGAAGGAAAGGATTATAGCATCGATATCCCTTATGTGTGCGAGAGTATCTTAGAAAGACACATTTAGTACCACGAGGGTCAAGTTTATCAAACCCAAGACATGGTTTGAATGTATCACCTGGGCTAAAGGATCTGGGCTTGGCTGACAGAAGGCTTGGTGGACTAGTTTAAATAAATTTTGGGCTTCTGTAAGGCCCAAAGGAGAAGCAGTCTCCTTCTTCTTCGCTACAAGGGTTAGAAACCGTATTCTGAACATGCAAGTGGCGTACTCCACTGCCACTACTCACAGTTGAAGAAGGCTACCACTGCGATCACCACAACCACACGACGGACAACAATAATCACTACTGTGATGTTGACCTTTGGCAAACCGACGAACCACACATCGACAAACACCATACTCCAGATTTCATCACCTACCACAACTGATATCAACACAAGCACTAGCAATGACTACTGGTCAAACAACGACCCTATGCTATGGCCATGGATGCACCAACAACAGAACAAGAAATAACGAGAGGAAGAAGGTAGAAAGAATTGATGATTTAATTAGATTAATCGCAAGAAAGGAAAGATTAATTGAATTAATTGCAGAGTAATGTTATATCTATTGCTCTGATACCATGTTACATTTAGGGAGTTAACATAACACAATATTAGAGAAAAAGAGGGTGGTCAAAAACTTAACCTAGCTCTCACAAATCATTTGTATTTATATTTAACTCATAACCATACAAAAGGGTTGCATACCCTCTAGTGGTATTTACATAATACCCTAACAATATTAACAAAGACCATTCCTAGCTTGATCTTTCTTAGAAGGTCTTTCTATCCACATTGTTTTCTTTGCATTAATGTGGCACCAATTGAGACCTTCCTACCTACACGCTAGGTCTATTACACTTACAGGCCGAATGTAACTAATCAAACAAATTAATGATATCAAGTCTTATTAGGTTCCTTATCTTCAATCATCATTCCATTAAGCTCCAACTTGTAAATGATTTTCTTCTTTTCAATTTCATTCCTCACTATGTGAAAGGCTTTTGAGTTATTGTAAGTACACCTGAAGCAAGAGTTAACTAAGCCAAGAACGATAGGGCGGATCTCAAGATAGAGCGACTTTTCTCCTTCTTTTACACATTTCAATCATGATTTATGCCTCCAAATAATTTTCTCCATAAAAACCATCTATTCAAACTTATTCCTAAGATTCCATATTTCTTTATTGAAATCCTCCTTTGAGCCCCCTTTCTTTAAATATATCGATTTCGTCAAATCTTGCCAAGATCAATTTTTTTTGTAACATGAATATCACTAAACACCTCTTTATTCCTCACTTCTAATTTTTGTTTGGCAAAATCTAGATTTTTTTATAAACTAGTGTTACCAACCTTGAAAACCTCTCTTTATCCACCAATCTCTAAGCTTCTTTGAAAGCATGATGTAGGCTTGTTTGTGACAATCTATTGCAAATACATATCTTCTTAACACCATACTCTTTCTTTTGCATATCAATGTCTTTAAATGCTCAATGTAATTTGTTCAGATGAAGTATATAACTACCCATTGATTTCTTGGATATTTTGTGGTTGGTTCCATAATGTTTGGTTCTAATTTTTGGATTTTCCTTCAGGAAATACATCAAAGGAAATCGGCTAGTGGAAGGCTCCTATTTCCAGCGACCAGCAGAAAAGGTTCCTTATTAATTCTTCGTGCATTAATATTTTTGAACTACATGATGGATCAGGGCCCAAGTTGACCCCACACATGCTTTAAACGTGTAAAAGGAAATATTTAATCATTTAATTCAGGCCGAGGTTCTCTCACTTGGAAATCAGAATTGAATCTTTAAGACCAGTACTGCCCCAACATTTTTTGAAGTTCGATCTTACAATATATTTCTGAAATTCGGATTCTAGAAGGGAGTATTAAAAGGAAGTTTTATTCGTTTGTGGGAAAAAGAGAGATAGTTTCTCTCAATTGTTTGAACTCTTATGTTGGCCTGCCACCTGCCAATCTTATTTGTCCTGAGTAGAATGTTGCCTAGCGTCCCATCTGAATGATTAACTAGCCTGATCTTGTCAATAATAAAAATTTGCTTGCTCTGTTTCATGACCTCTAACACACTGGTTCCTTAGGAAGATTTAACAAAATAGAAAACCCTATGTCTTCTTGATTAATACTTGGTAGATTTTAGGCACTCAGGTTTTTAAGTGAAAATGACTAATGAGTGCTTGAACAACCTAGGGAAATGATTTCTACTGCTATTTTATATCTTATGCACAAATTTTCCAAATAAGAGTAGAGATATTTCGAAGAGGCATTGTTTTCATTAGAAAAAAACTTACGATAAAAGAGTTCAAATGTTTTCATTGAAAAAAATGAAAACATTAAGTTCAAATGTTTTCATTGAAAAAAATGAAAACAAGTCTTACCATAAAAACTAATCGAGAATGTTAACATAAGAAGCATGGATACGGATACTGGTGTCGTATTCGATACGATATAAACACAGAGATACGATAAAGTTCTAAAATATAGGACATGAGGACGGTAAGGATACGACTAATTAAAATTATAAATAAAAACATTAATAATATGACTTAATAAACATTGCGCAGTTGATTAATATTTTATAATTGGACAATGACCAATATCAAATTGGATAGTGAGCTAATTTGTTACAATTGGATGGGCTAATATCAAATTGGACAATTTATTAATGTATTTGTCAATTAATAAATAGATTATACCTAAAAAGAAGAAAAATATTTTTTTAAAAAGCTGAAATTTAATGTGTACTGTATTCAAATAGATAGAGAGAGAGAGAGAGGGGAGAGAGAACAAAAAGGAAAAACGAGACTGAGAGAGTGAGAATAGGGAAAAAAAATTAAAAGAGTAAAGCGAGGGGTAGGGTTCATACCCTTTGTTTGGTGAATGCTGACGACCAGTTTTCCACAAATTAGAGAGAGAGACCCTCTATCCGGTGAAGTAAAAGAATGAGAGAAGAAAAAGAAGGAAAGAAGAAGTGGATGGAAGAGTTTTAAAGAAGACATATCTAGCCAATACGAGTCTCAGATCTCCTGACCTTTTATCTAATAAAGAAATCGAAGAAGAAATCGACTGACTAGGTACCGTATCAATTTTGTATCCCTCCCATATCCAATTTTTTTTCAAGTTCTGTTTAGGACACTTGTTGAAGTGTCGGACACGTGTGCTGCCATGTCTCACATGTATCCATGTCCAGCACCGCTATGATGACCCTCACCGGAGTATCCGTGCTTCCTAGATGGTAACGCATGATCTTTGTGGAAAATTACATTTATTTTTCAAAAGTAGTGGGCTTATTCATGTAGATGTAGAGCAACTAACTTCATTAGTGTAGTGCATCCAAGTAGACAGTTCATGGTTGTCTTTGCAAGCTGACAGTTTGCTAAATATTTGCAGTGGTCAAACTTCTTGCTCCCTACTGCTTGCATAAATGGATTTTTTCTGCAAAAAGGAGCTGTCAACACAGTATCATGACACCGTTGAGACATTTTGGTGAACTTGTTTCCTGTCATTTTAATGTAAGTTCTTGTGGTCATACAGTCATATGGGGCTTTTGGGTGGGGCCTGATATTGAGGATGGTTGGGGTTTTGTGGAAGCATTTGTGAATTGAATATATTGATTCTTGATAGTCCTTGAGTTTTTTTGTTACTTTATTAGATGGATCTCAAGTGTAGAATGATCAGAATTGGCACACAGGTTGGTAAAATATACTGTGTTGTTATCATTGGCAATGAACACTTATTATTCCCCAGCTAGGAAGCACAGATACTCGCCGAGAGGTCACCGTGCAGTGTCGGACACATGTCTGACACTTGTAGAAGTGTCCTAAACAGTGGCTTTGAATTTTTTTGTCGGATACGGCTCGAATAAGCGGGAGGACACGGGAGGGACACAACAGGATATGGCGGGGTACTTTTGTTATTTTAAAATTTTAGGGGGCTGAAACAAAAAAAAATCCAAAACTACATTGTTTGGCTTGAAAAAGAAAAAACAAAAGGCATCTGAAGCTTCGACAGAATCGACACATTGTGTTCGACAAAGAGAGAGAGAAGAGAAGAGGAGAACGAGCTTGAGAGGACCAGTGGAGGAGAAGAAGGAGAGGGAAGAGGAAGGAAGACTAACCTGTGACTGCGACCGCGACCTGGATTTGGATTTGGACCTGCGATTGCTGCCTAGTTTCTTGCCGGTTCTTGTTGCTTCAATTTTTTTTTTTTTCAGATCTGTTACTGTTGCACTTACTTCTTCTGGTCTGTGTGGACTTTCAAAAAATTTGATTGGGTTAGGGTTTTCAAAATTTGAGAATTTTTTTTTTGTTGTTATTGTGCTAGACTGCTCTTACGTCGTTTGTTTTCTTGCTGTGTTGTTGATTTGCTGCCTTTGGGTTTTTTTTTTGGTTTGGTGTTGTGTTGCTGGCTGCCTTTGAGATTTTTTTTTGGTCTTAGTTGTTTGTTATTATATATATACAAATATATATAATTATTTTAATTAGCCGTATTCTCGCCGTACTCGTGTCCTATATTTTGGGATTTTGCCGTGTCGCCGTGTCTGTATCCGTGTTTCTTAGCTCCGCAGGAATATCTAGCAATACTACTTGTTTAGTAATCACCCGGTAATGCTTCACAACCACATTCCACCTGCTAACAATTTCAAAACTTAATCTTCATCCGCATCTTTCTGTTCCTGCTGCACTATCTGTAGTCTTGAAATTTTGCACGGTTTAGCCGAATTCATGTTATATTTTCTTTTGAGCATTGTTGACTTCCATATAAGGATTAAATGCCATAATGAAGTTTTCCCTGCAAATTCTGTCTCATAGTTTAATCCTGGTACATTAATTAGGGTCTATTTATGCTTCTTTCATGTGGTTTGATTCGTGCTCTGCTTTCTGTCTATGATGTCGTCTCACAGCATCATTTATTTAAGTCTTATAAACTATCTTAAATCTGATGTTCATTGAAACCAATTTTGAATGAATATTGGTTGCCAAGCCATTGCAGCACGGCAAAAATTGCTGCCACAGGGAATTCCGTAGGGAGGATGAGGTTTGGGTTTGATTCTTGTTTCTGTCAGTAACATTTTTATATTCTCTAGCAATGTGAGTCCCCCTAAATTCATAGGAATCCTCATTTTCTTAATCATAATTTTCTGTGCTCTCTAAATTTAAAAAAACCTAGGTGATTACACCACACATCAACCCTATCTTGAAAAAAAACCTCGGTGATTATGCCATACTAGCCCCATCATGAGGAAAAACATAACAAATAAATAAAACGTAAAGCCCATGTTTCTGCATTAGTTCCAAAATTTCCCGCTTCTCTCTCTCATATTACTGATTAGTGGTTTGGATGGCATCTAAAACCGAGTTTTATGAACATGATGTCACAATCATAACCCCCCCTTGTTAGATCCTATGTAATTTGGTCCAATATGTGTTAATGTTTTGGCCTTCCATGCCTTAAAGTGTTTTAAGGGTGGTTTGATGGGTGGAGTGGTTTCTTTTGTAGGTGGGTGGGTTGGGGGAGTTGGCCTACTACTAGGGGTGGTGGTGGGGGACTAACTGGTGCAAGTGTGTTGAGGAGTTCTGTGCGGATGGAGGTGGGTTAGGTCAGTACTATGATAAGTAATAAAACAATGGGCACAGAGTGGTAGGTTTTGTGGTTTATTGAGTTGAGTGTCAATGAATTGAAGACACACTGGTTCTGAAGCTAATCGCTTTGACCAAGAACATAGAAACCAAGGAGAGAGGAGGAAGATGAGTTTTATTCAATGATTCAATTACAAGTACAGTTGATGTATTTATAGTGCACGAGCTAGTGCATCATCTCCAGTTAGCTGGTTGTAACAAATTCTATAACAGATTACACTAACTGGTATAATTACATCACATGGTGTTTACAGCTCTGCAACATAGCTAACTTAGCTAACTAACTACCTGTTACTGTCTACCCTAACTACTTAAGTGTGTGGATTGCCTTGACTGAGAACTTATGTGATTAGCAGCTTCAGGCTCTGCTTCAACAGCTGTGTTAATATTTCCCATCAAACAAATTCGAGGGAGGCCTACCACAAGTTTGCCTCGAAGCAACATGAACCTATGAGAAGACAGACCCTTGGTAAGCACATCAGTTATTTGATCTTCAGTGTTAACATAGCAAACAACAATATCCTTTTTGATGACTTTCTCTCTGGCAAAATGAGAGTCAATTTCTGTGTGTTTGGTTCTTGAATGGAAGAGAGGATTTGCAACCAGAGTCAATGTAGAGAGATTATCACACCATAATCTAGGAATGTGAGGTAGGAATATATGCATATAACATAGCAGCATTCTAAACCAAGAAATCTCAGCTGTAGTAAAAGCTAAAGCTCTATATTCAGCCTCAGTAGATGACCTATGACCTAGTCACAGGAGACTGCTTCTTTGTCCCCCCCCCCCCCCCCCCAGTGAATAGCATTAGAGCGTAGATAAAACACATACCTAGTTGTTGACCTTCCTATCAGTGGGAGTTTTCATTAGTGAATGCAGACAGATCAATGGAGCTGGGTTTGAAGGTGAGACCAAGTGAAAGTAGTCTCTTTGACATAGCTCAAACTCTGTAGGGGTATGCATGAACTGACAGACATAGTTGACAGCAGAACTGAGATCAAGTCTGGTAAAAATTAAGTATTACAGAGATCCAACTAAGCTTCTGTGAAGTGTAGGATTTGATAAGGGTGAACCATCAATACTGCTGAGTTTGTGAGATGAAACACAAGGTGTGTTGCAAGGTTTGCAATTGCTCATATTGGCTCTGTAAGAAGATCATTTGCCTACTTTTCTTGATTAATGAACAAGTTACTGGTCAGGGTAGTTGATTCCACCAAGAAAGAAATGGCAAGGGTAGATTTTTCATGTCAAAACAAATTCTAAGGTTAGCAGTAAGGGTGGTGATGTAGGAAGTGATATCATCAACATAAAGAAGAAAAATAGTGAGGAGCCTGATGATCTGACAAAAAGGGAGGAGTCAACAGCGGAAGTAGAGAACTGATAAGTTAGAAGGTGAGATGTAAACTGCTCAAACCAGGTTCTAGGGTCCTGTTTCAACCCACAAATTGGATTTATGAAGTTTGTAGACATAATGGGGCTTGGAGGGATCAGTAAAACCTTTGGGTTGAGTCATGTACACTTCTTCCTTGAGATTGCCATGTAAAAAGACATTTTTAACATTCATCTCATGCAATTTCCAGCTAAAATGTAATGCTAAAAGAGTATGTCACACAACAAAGAACAAAAAATTGTAAGAAATAAAAGCAAAATACTTGGGTTTTGTTTGGTACAAAAAAAAACACTTAACGTGTTTGGTACGTGTTTTCATTTTTTTTTTCCAGTTAACTTGTTTTGAAAACAAGTTCAAAATTTACAAAAAATAAAAATTAAAAAATGATGTTTTTGAAAACACCAAAAAATCAAAACATGTGCGTCCCATGAGGGACTTTAATGAGGTATCCCTTTCGAACTCCATTAGCTAAAAAAAGAAGTTTTTTTGTTGAAATTATTTAAACCCTCTCTTTCTCACACAAAGAAACCGAAGGGCCAAAGGTCTCACGAGGAAGAGATTTGATATCTTCTCCATCTCACACTGAAGATCTCTCTTCGAAGCATTGTCTGATTGATACTTGGAAGTCGAGCTCTCTCTTAACCCCTCTCTGTCTCCGAAGCCCTCTTTCTCTCTCTAAGGTAAAATCTCTCTCTCTCTCTTGCTCTCTCTCTCTCTCTCATGCTATATATATATATATATATATATATATATATATATATGCACACACACACATACACAGAGATATATATGAGTTGGGTGTTTGTGTCCATGGGTCTCTGTGTGCGTGTATGAGTTGGGTATTTTCATGAATGTTAATTTGCCCTCCATCTGTCTGTCGGAATGTTTGATAGCAAAACCGCAGCGCCACCAAATTGGAACAAGCAATTGGGTATCAACATCGATATCTTGTTACCAAAATACCAATTTTGGGTGATGTTTTCAGGGCTGACATCAATTCAATTCCTATGAACTTGCAACATATCCTTAGTTGCAATCATTCCAGCACTACAGCCCATACCCCCCAAATTGAAGCTGCAATTAACCACAAGAATGCTAATGTACTTGGGCTTGATTTTAGTGGTCTTGAACAAGTTGTCCAAGGCACCAAACATCACACACGCATACACACAGTATAGTTGTTCTTGTTCTAGCTCATATTAAGAAGTTGATGGATGTATTGAGATTAATAATTTTGATATTTTTTATTTAGTAGGGAATTAATATAAAGTTACTAAATATGACAAAAATTAAAGTGGTTATCAAACATGTTTTTTAATCCAATTTTTTACCATAAAAAAACAAAAATTATTTCTATTTTATATTTTTTGAAAACACAAAAATAAAAGTGTTACTAAACGCATTCTTAATCATGGATAGTGAACAAATAGAACAACTCTCAAGCTCTCATAAAGTGAGGAACCCAAAAGTCAAGTCAAGGTCATGTTCCTAAACTATAAGAGTGATTGCTCGAGTAGTCCCTTTAGGTTTTCTGTTCAACCAACAATCCAACTTTTACGACTTCTCATCTACACTTCCAATATACTTTTTGAGTCTCCAAATCGTGCATGAATGTTTGTACATATTAAAATGCAATTAAGTGCACATGCATGGATGAAATTGGGATCTACTATGAAATGCAATTTTCAGTTTCAAAGTAAATGTATAAAGCCATTAATTATGAAAATCACTCATGTTCATCAAATAGTAGATCTATCCTTATTTTATCATTTTAACATTATGCTAAGATATATTAATGAATTGAGAACTCAATTTACATGCATTTTGGAACAATTTCCTCTCACTTAGTTCAATTTCACTCACACATGTTCAAATTTTGCATCTTTGATCAATTCATTGTAACGTGTATGAAATCAAACTCCAACACTATTAGGAGTTTGTTTAGGTAAAATTATTAATAAAGCTTTGCATGAATTCCTAATACATTGTTTAAGTGAATACATAACTGGTTAGTGAGCGTCCTATTCAAAATTTTTCGTGTCTCATCTTTTTAGAAACTTCCCTTATTTTTACATCCCTTCTATTCTTAATGTCTCACTTAGCACGATTGTGGATTCCGTACTTTACAAATTATGTTTCTAAGTGTGTGTAGCTTAGCTCTTTGAGCTTTACAAGTGAGCATGAACAATTAAACATATAATACTCTCAACAATTCAAATGCAATCGACATTAGTCATTCTTTTCATGCCTCACCTTTTTGTTTGGTCATATTGGGCTATTTTCTCATATTTGACTCTTTGAAATTTTTTAAGAGATTTAGAGTTTTACTAACCTTTAGTTATGTGTTCATATATTATCAATACTTAAGAGTTTATGTAAGGTCATTAATCATTCAAACTAGTAAGACTTTTTAAGTTTGAAGGTGAATGGTTGGCCGTGAGCTTGGTTTTATAAATTTTCACAAAGAATAACACTATCCAAGCACACTTGAGTGAAAGCAACTTGGTGTAAGCAGGGCTGACCCTACCCCATACTTACTAAAGCTTGGGCTTTAGGCCTCAAAATTTGAGAAGGCTCTATTATTTTAATTATATAATTAACTCACATAAAAAAATTTAAATTTATAAACATTTTAAGTCCTAATAATAGGTCCCAAAAAAATTAATTCCAATCAAAAATTTTAATTCCAATCAATAATTTAGGTTTATGATTCAACCCATAAAATTAGAAACCCAAAAAATCGAAAGCTAAAAAAACAACTAACAGTATAAAAAAAAGAGTAATGTTATTTAGACCTAAAAATGTGATTTAATTTGTTGACCTAATGATATGGTTTCATTGAAACCATTGGATCAACACTAAGTTCTAATATTTGATAAGAGTCACAGTCAATTCAAAGACCATAGTGAATTATGTCAGTAAATTAAGTTAGTAAATTAAATCCCAATAGCATTGCTCTAAAAACAATCTACTCAAAAATGAAGTTGTATTTATCCCACATTTACTCTCTCTAGTAAAAAACAAAAATAAAAGTTAAAACATCTCTCCGCAACACTGACTCTCTCTCTTTGTCACACACACAAAAAAATTAAAAATAAAAAGTCTCATTCAGTATTATCACTTTAGGCCTCAAAATATTTTGAGTCGTCCGTGAGTTTAAGGATCAAACACAAAGACAACAACTAAGTTTTCTATACCCGAATATGACTCACTGTAATTTACTTTTTTTTTTTTGTAAGTTCTATGTAGTTAATTATATATATAGACAGTATCAAACAAAGGAACAGTAAATAACTGTTGAAACTTCTCCCATTCTATTCAATATTAACTGGGATAACTTTTTTTGCTCTGCTACTAGCATCCACAGCTTCACTACCTGTTTTCATTCCTCCAGCACTTCCCGAGTAATCTGTCCATGGAAGAGCTCAATCCCAACAACCCCAATTTGCCAGCCCATCCCATCCACTGCTATTACCACCTACTGCATTCTCAAGCAAATTCAATTCATTGCTCCAGCCCGGTAAATTCCTGTCAGCATTGACTTTCCATGCTTCTTCGAATGGCCCTTATCATGCACTTAAACTTTGATTTAATGATGGAAAACTTACAATTCGAACCGAATTGTGATTAGCAGGAGTAACAAACAACAAAAATAAACCAAAGAAAATGTTTTTTCTTTTTCTTTTCCCATTGGTTTTTTATGTTTCTCAAATAACATAAAAACAGAAAATATGCATAAAATGCAACCATAAGGAAAAATAAAGCCATTAAGAGTAAATCCTACAATGATGTCCAACCAGGCATCAAAAACTCTTTTTGGATTTTTTTTTTCAAATAATGTAAAACAAATTAAATAAAGAAATAAAAATATTTACAATGCATGAACCTAGGATGTATGATGCAATACATGACTATGCACCTAGGTTTACACTCTCACCTCATCTACTTTTTAGGTGATTCAACCACTTTGGTAGCTTTAGGGATTTCCAATTTAGTTGAGGCGATGAGCTTCTCAAGGTCCTCGCTCCTCACCCACACTTGTTTTCCCTTCCAATCTTTTGGGTTAGCATGACAAATTGATAGAGGACTCACTCTCTTCTCTCCTGAACTTCTTAGTCAATTTTAACTTTTGGAGTAGAAAGACTCCTATTCAACTTAGCTAGTGCCTTTAGGTGGATGCTCCCCTTGATAAAATAGTGAATTTTTTTTAAAAAGAAGAGTTTAGGTAAGACTTTCAAAGTGACTCTCGACGGGAGAATCCAGGCTATTCAGGAAGAATCGCAACAATTCCCCAATCATAATGAAGTAGTTCCTCCGGAATCCAATGAACAACAACAATTACTTAGGATTAGCTTGCGAATTTGTGGCATTGTAATATAATCATTACCAATGGAACGCTGTGCGCCTAAGTGCGAAAAGACAATGTAAGCTTTGTTATGCTGAAACCTAAATGTTAAGTTGGCAACACTTTCAAATGCCATTTATTCCTGTCGTTCTGTTATTACTAATCCTTCCTTTCTTTCTAGGTCTGGACTAATGCTTCCTTATGTCATTAGCTTAAGGCTAGTTTAATGGAGGGCTTCCTTGCACGTACTCCCTAGGCGGGATACTTAACACGTTAGCTACTGCACTGCACAGGTCGTACACCCAGCGCCCAGTATCCATTGTTTATGGCTTGGAATACTGGGGTATCTAATCCCATTCGCTCCTCTAGATTTCGTCTCTTAGTGTTAGTGTCGGTCCAATAGAGTGCTTTCGCCGTTGGTGTTCTTTCCGATATCTTCGCATTTCACCGCTCCACTGGAAATTCCCTGTGCCCTACCATCCTTCTTTCTCTTTTAAAAATAGAAACTGCCAGTAAGAGCAAAGAGAGAACTAGAAGAGAGGATCTCACGAAACTATAGGAAGCTACTTGAAAGCCTTAAGAGAGGCACACATAGGGAAAGAAAGGAAAACCTTAGCTCCTAGTAGATTGCTTGAGCTACCCTTTTCAAACTACCAACACATGAAGGAAATGAAGCTACTTACTAATAACAAGAGATGCTTTATTCCTTCTTTTGCTCACCAGGTTAGCAGCCAGATTGAGTACTAATAACTACTCAGAGAGGAACTACAAAAAGATAGCACATAATCGAGAGTTCGGCCCTTAGCTCATTACTTAATAAAGGCAGGAATGTGGGGAAAAGACAATTACCAACCTTAAAGAGCTAATAGTTAGGTTAAGGAATTGGGCTGTTGCACTCTTCCTTTAGCTCATTAGTTGTGACTGTCCATAGGGCAAGCAACTAACTTCCTTCTTAGGCGTAGCGGGGATAAAAATGATTTTGCTTGGTCCGTAGTATACAAGAGCCTTAGAAGCTTTATTACACTACCAAAATAAGAAGGAAGTTAATGTGTGTCGCAATACTCTCCTTGTTACTTGCAACTCAGAAAAAAAGAAGATCCAATTGACATAGCTTAGTTGTTGAAAAAGAAAGAAACACATAGTTCATCATAGATAAGAAAGTGTCTTTCTCGATTACAAAACAAGAAAAAAGAAAGAGATAAGCGCTTGTAAATTTCTTCAATTCTTTACCCCGGTCACTGAGGGCTACAACCCGCACAATGAGCTCTTGCTGTTCTTCGAGCAACACTCTCTTTCACTTTTCGAGATAGTGGATTTCGTTATGGATAAAAAGCATACGAGAACGTATGAGAATTTGATCGATAATAGACATATGTTCCCAGAATGCACCCAACATTTGCTCTCGTTAGAGCTTCTCATTTTCACCTGACATAGTTATTGTTCCCATTGGGTTTACTTTTTTCACAAGTCAATCCCATCTCGTGGCAGCAAGAAAAGGCGATCTTGTGCTACTTTAGTGATATCTTTCCTATTGAGGCACGTAAATTCCCATCGTGTCTCAGATCATATTCTGTGAATCAAAAAGAGAAACCTACTCGTCCATCAACTCCTCTCATCGGTGTGGATTTACGAAGCATTTAAGCACAGTTCACTCGTGTTGATCAATCAAGAGGTTTGCCGCCACTCTTGAAGGTTACTTGTTACATCATACACTTCTTTCATTCTTTGCCACACTTCATACTTCCCTCTTTCTTCTTAAGGTAAGGTAAAGGTCCATACATGGTGGGGTAGGAGTATCCAATCGACAATCTTTTTGGCTTGATCAAGAAGTCTTATGTCCTCTGAGTCACATGACATTTTAACCGAAAGAACTTTTTTGCGCAATGCCTTTCTGTCTTGAGCAATGCTACTGTGATCTAATTTACTAACTTAATTCATTGTGACATTTGGATTCACTGTAGACCCCATTAAACATTAGAACTTGATGTTGATCCAAGGATTCCTATGAAACCACATCATTATATCAGCAAATTAGGTCAATTTTTTAGTTTCAATTAGTATTACTTTTTTGTTTTTATGACTAGAAATTGTTTCTTGATTTCCATTTCAAAATTTTCTATGGATTTTTTATCAAATATGAGGTGATCGTAATACAGTATATAAGACTCGTGATTCAAGAAATCCAATCTTATATGTGGAAGGTGGAAGCCTTAAAAAATGGGTGATCAAAATATCGAAACACTGTGTATCTTAGTGGTCGTTACTTTTGGTGGTCTTTCTTTTTGGTTGATTTCTCTTACTGTTCTATTGATTAGAAACATCTAGCAATGCCACATTGGTTTAGAATTCGATTCTAAGGGCTAAGAGGAGCCTTATCCCCCATCCCTTTTCTTTTCCCCTTGGTTGCATGTGAGCCAAACTTCAAAAAGGCCATACGGGGGGTTTCTTCACATACTTCTGTGAGCTCCCTGCCCGCTCATGCTCCTTACCAACAACCAATTGGCTCCTTGCCACTGCACATTAGCAGAAAAAGGTGAGAGAATATCCATCCCCATGCAAGTTTCTCAATCGGTTTCCTTTATCCTATTGCAGAAATGTGTAACTCAACAAAGGAAAGGCTTCTATTCTTCTGAATTAGAAAGCATTGAGAAAACTTGCACATAGAACTGTCTATTTTTTTTAGAGATGTGATAGAGTATTCATCTACGTCTCTCTTAACTAACGAAAAATAGAAATTCTCTCATTTTGACTACATAATATATTCTACGCTACAATGATATTTTAATACCTATACTATAAACCCCACATTTCCTATCATTATATAGTGATTTAATTTTGTTTTTTTTGAAATGTTAATATATATAATGATGTATGTATGAACTATGTAGATTGAAAAAGTAGAAGTTGGAAGTATTTTGGAGTAAACGTACACTTTAGAGAGAATTTGGGTGAAATGATTTTTGGATACTTCTCTAGTGTTTTGATCACAACCTTTTACCATGATGTCAATTTAAGCTGAAATTTTGGCAGTAGATTGACTTCCAGGGCTACAAAAGAGTATTTCATAAAAAAATTTTAAATCGACCTCTAAATGGGTCAAAACTTCACTGGTAATTTCAGCAGAAACTTGGATGACGTTCGAACGTGAATCGATGTTCGAACGACAGTGAACCCCAGTACTTTGGTGTTGGATGAACTCTGATGGAAATGAAAAAAATACTGGGAGCAACCAACGTTCGAAAGTCAAAGGACGTTCGAACGTAAATCAATAAATTACACTAGTAACGTTCGAACGCTATATGACGTTTGAACGTGATTAACGGATCTCTGATGAAAATGCAAAAGTACTGGGAGCAACCAACGTTCGAAAGCCAAAGGTATGTTCGAACGTGAATCAATTATTTTCACTATTGATGTTCGAACGCCAAATTATATTTAAATGTGACTTAATGATCTGGGTTCCAGAATCGCACACAGGAGACCATTTTTTCCACTATAAATACTTAAACACGCCTCCATTAGCCTCATTTTAACATTTTTAACCCTAGGAAATCTTAGAGAGGCAGAAAGAAAGGAAAAAACAAGAGATTCAAGGGTTGATTCAAGTTGTGAAAGATCAATCTTCATTTGCTTCACACAAAACTAAGGAAGCAAGGTATGAGTTTTCTTCCATTCTTATTCATTGAGGTTAGGGTTTACTTATGTGTATGTTTTGCTCCCAAATGTTATATATATATGCTATGAAATGTGTGTTTCTTACTGTTCTATCAAAGATTACAATGTTTTTAACAAAACTGTGGTTGAATAACCATTAAACTTCCTTTGTTCTTGATTTCAAAATCTTAGTGCTTTATATTGAACAAAAAAAATGATATTTTTAGATGATCTGTTGCTTATTTTTCTTAAATCACATGATTGGACAATTGTTTATGAAGTACGGGGGGATTTTGGAATTAGTAGTAAGTTGAGATAATTTGTGGGTATTTACATCTCTTGTATGGTTTGTTGTGATGAACTTGAATTACCCTTGAGAAATTGCCGTTGAGTGTTAGAGGTTAGTCTATCTCAGTAGGGGTGAAATGATTTTCTAACACTTATAGTGGGTTATTGTTTAGGAACGCAATCACTATTGTTCACGGACGCCGAGAAAAATGGTTAGTATACTAGTTTCTTGGGAGGATTCGTCAATGTCATTGGAATGGTACACGCCCTTCCTAAAATGGTTGGTGATTTGGTTGTAATGGGAGGACGAGGTAGAGACGTTGCGTATATTCTTGAGAAGCGACCAACATACTGGAGATACGAATACATATTGTGGGTAATGGTACAAATTGGTGGGTTATGATTGATTGTGGCTAATGATAAATGGTTTCTATAAGAATTTTTTAGAAGTATGGAATTCTACCAGAACTTGTTGGAAATGGTTTATCATTGGAAATGACTTATTATTTGTAACTTAGTTTTACTTTTCATTTAATTTGTTGTCAATGCGTTAACTTGAGATCTGTTTAAATGTCACTGTTTTATGTCAAAGTTACATATGATATTTCGAAAGTGAGACCGAACTGTTTTATAAGTTTCAAAACCTTGTTCAAGTTTGGGAGGAATGTGATTACAGAACTTAGTACTCACCCTCTACATACACTTCTTTTGGATGTAATTGCCAGAGTTTGACATATTCTTTTGGAGATGATGTTTTAGATTTTGTATATGATGAAAGAAATTTTTGTTATTGATGAATGTTATTAGTTGCTCTCACAATGTTAATGATTTTAGATAGTAATGACATCCAAGGTGGATTTTAGGGCGTTACATATCTATCATATATATTTTTTAAATACATTACTTTGCCAATATATTAAGTATCAATTATACTCATAAGGTCATTATGATGTAATGTCATTGGTAGCTACTAATAAATAAATATTAGAAAGTAAATGTAGGACTTTTAGTAGTAACAGTCATATTAATTAATGTAGTAGCTTAATAATTATCATCAAATATATAAAATTGAATTTCGTTGTACTTTCAATTATGACAGTCTTCAAGGCTCTCATGAATTGTAAAATAAGGACTTCCGGAGTTTTCAAGACGTCTACAAATTATTTTTTCAATAAGTTACATATAAAAGAATAAAGATGAATTTAAAAAAACCCTTCAAAAATAATATATAACATTAAATACTTACAATCTTTAACTTCGAAATTCTTTGGAGAGTCGTGTTGATAAAGTATTGTGAAATCAATATAGTTTAACGAGCACAAACAAATAATTAAGTATTAAAGGAAATAAAATATGAAAAGCTAGTTCTTCAAGAACTTAGAAAACTTGATCTTCAAGAGTTTCTTCAAAATTTTCTTCTTGTAAATCACTAGGATGTAAATCTCTCCTTTTGTAGGCAACCTTTCATAATATAAAAATAATCAATAATTCATCCACTGACTAATGAAACTTTATAAATGTTGCACCCACTAATTAGTCGGATCTTGACCTACTTCATCCACTTAGTAGGCTATTAATTGTGGCACCAAATAATTTGTTGAATTTTCATCTAATCATCGTCTTAGTCCTTGAAGATATGGTAAACTATAAGGGGTGTGATTGAAATTTTTTCATATTTATGACAATCACAATTATAATGGAGAATAGTATTTTTTTTTTCAATTTGTCTTTTAATATCGGACGTTTGATGTATCCATTGATAACCAATTTTAGTAGATATCTATAAATATACCCTTCTTCTCTTATTGTTTTTTACTTTTAGGATTCACGTATGCATTTAAATCCAAAAATAAATTTTTTCTCAATATTGAAAGATTCGTTCTTTCACCATGGCAATTGTTAAAAAATTATTGATGGTCTTAAACTTGCATAGTTTTTTAAACCACATACTGTTCTTCACGGGTTCGAGTTACTATGATCATACCCAGACAGAGTTTTCATGTTTGTCACCCCCTTGCAACCCTTTAAAAAAAAAAAAAAGAACCGACAAAAATATGTTACATTTCTTCACCGTAAAAAGTTTCCAATTTATACCATTTTAAAAAAAAGACAATTGTTAAAGTTCTAGTAGGATCTGACCCTTCTAAAAATTTATGATCCACGTGATGTCACTTGTTTATATAGTAGCTAAAATTTGGCCCCATAATTTTGAAATTTTGCGTTCAAATATCATGACAGTCCCTTTGTACAAATAATGTCAAATATTATGTGCAAACCGAATATATCCTTCTCAGATGTCTACTAAATGAAACTAGCATGGGTGGTATTGGACTGCACCTGTCACCATACTTGCATGAACAAAAAATATTGGGCAGATAATTAGTAGTCAAAATTAGCATATTACTATGTCTTTTTAAGATTAATTATACTTTGATTAAGTTTAAATGACGACATTTTAGGGCATAAATGGTACAAGGGACCAAATGCAATGAATATCACACTTTCATGCAGCACCAGCATATTCTAGAGCAAAATTAAAAAAGCTTGGACCAAGCCAAGACTGTTCAAACGCCAATCGACGTTTGAACGTTACCTTAAATCATGTGAAGACCAGATTGCTGAGACATGACGTGTTGCAGCCAAGAACGAAGACTCTGAGGCACTTGAGTACCACGTTCGAACGCCAACTCACGTTCGAACCTCTACTTGAATTGGTTGAGGACCAGTATGATGAGTGCAAAGCGTCAAGATGTGCATGGAGTGTGGAAATAGGATTTCACAGAAGGCCGCAGGCCACTTAAGTGAGAAGGCCAGACCTCATCTGGCATTCGAACACCCATAAAGCAAAGACAGAAGAAACGTTTGAACGCCCATAAAGCAAAAACAGAAACAATGTTCGAACGCCAGATTATGTTCGAACGTTCTCCACAGACTGACTGCAGAGTGGTTGACTTTTTACTTAGACTTGAGAGGCATACACTATTCCTTCACCCCTTCTTGTTTCCCCCTTGCCTATAAATACTCCTATTGTGGGAGTCTTCAAGAGAGACTTGTAGAGAGCTTGATGGAGGCTTAGACTCCTACTCATGTAACTAGTTTTAGAATTATATTTGTTTGTATCAAGGAAGATAATTCATCTTTTGGTTGAGGAAGTAACCATCCATTTCTTAGTTGAGGAAATAACCCTCCATCTCTTGGTTGAGGAAGCAACCCTCTAAATGTCACTAGCTTTCTTCTACTTTTATTGTTCATGTCTTTCACTTCCATTGCTTGAACTTCCTTCTTTCTTAGAGGAGTGAAACTCTTCTACTATTCTAGAGTTTTGCCAAAGTCGTGAAGGGTGAAACGTGATTCACTTATTCTTCGTTGAAGATTGACTTTTTGTTTAGTGTATTTCATTTTGTAAAGTCCTCTACTTGGAGAGATGAGCATCACTCACTTTTCTAGTTTTATCAAAGCCATGAAAAATGAGTAGTTTCTCATTCACTTTTTAGTGAGAGGTGAAGGGCATGTATAAATTATCCGGAAGTTATATTTGTGTATTTTTCTAATGTTTAATGTTTTATATTTTCCTTGCTTATTGGATGATTGATTGCATCTAGCAAAGCTAATGTACTTTGTGTAATCGTAGTTTCTTTTTATGACACAGATGACTCTTGCATAGAAAGACTCATCGGTTCAAGATAAGAACCCCCCGCTAGATCTTCATGATTACTCTTTAATACTCCCCATTATTGTGCTTCAATTAAAGAATGAAATATTAATGTCATGGTTGGATGTCTTGTAGAAATACTTGCATGTTTGTAGACGGGGTGAGTCTCGGCACAAATAATTCTTGTAAACTTCTAGAAAGACATCGGAACCATGTTATTAATTCTTGCAGTCCATCTTTATCTTTCGATTAACTTGCGGTTGACACGGGAGTTAATTGAGTTATCAAGCATAAATATAATAAATCGGATAATTAACTACATGTCCACATCCTCAAACTAAAGAGTGACCTTTTCACATTTAAGCTTATCTTATATTTGGTCTATAAAACCTTCTTCGAAAGAATCTTATATTCTGTTCAGGATATCCCTAAGCCTTACAACTTTGAATCTCAAAGGTTACAACCATTTGGTCTCCATCAATGCTTACTTTGAAACACCAACAAGAGATTCCTGTGGATTTGACTCCGAACTTAAACCGGATTATTACTACAACTTGACTGCCTGCACTTAGGTGTACACATTTCGGATCAAGTCAAATTTTTGGTGCTGTTGCCAGGAAACCATAAAAGGTGTTTTAAGGGTAAAAGGTAAAAATACCTTTCTTTTTGTATATATTATTTGGTTTACTGTGAATAATTTTATTTTGTTTTATTTTCGTTTATTTAATGTCTGAGGACGCTCCTTACTACCAAATTTTTCGGTAGAATCTTCTAGGTCTATGAATCACCCTGAACCAAATTCACCTAGATTAGTAGCAGACTCTTGTGAGAGTAATACGAAAAGTGATAACAGACAAGGAGAAGTTCCTATGAGGGAGGGGAAAGTGCCTAACATTCGAACTTCACGCGATTATTTATATCCCATAAGAAATAGTATCCCCTCTTGCATTGTATTCCTCGAAAATGCTCCTCTCTTTACTGTAAAGCCGGGGACATTGCAGTTATTACCTGTTTTTTACGGACTTGATGCAGAAAATTCATATCTGCATACAAAAGATTTTAAGGAAGTATGCGCAATATTTCAAGATAATTCTGACCTGATCAAGATGAAACTTTTTCCTTTCTCTTTAAGGGACAAAACTAAACAATGACTAAATTCTTTAAAAGCTCTTTCAATACCTAATTGGCAAGCATTGCAAAATAAATTTTTCAAAATTTTTTTTCCTCTACACTGCACGAATACACTCAAAAGGCAAATCATGAACTTTTTGGTTAAAGAAGGAGAAACTTTTTACCAAAGTTGGGAGAAATTCGAAGATCTTCTCCAATCCTGTCCACACCATGCTTTCGAGAATTGGACTTTGGTAGGATTTTTCTATGACTCCTTGCCCACTAGACTACGTCAGTTTGTCGAAATGATGACCCAAAGAGAGTTCATGGGTAAGAGTCCGGAAGAGGCATTCAATTTGTTTGACACCATATTTGATAGTTCTCAAATGTGAGACTCAACCTCTCCAACCACTATTGAAGTCAAACCGTTTACTTCCCAAGAGGGTAAGTATGTCTTGAGAGATAAAGATGATCTGAGAGTAAAAATGTCTACTTTGTCTCAAAATCTTGAAGCTTTAGAGATGAAAATGGTCCATCAAGTCAATGTTGACCTTTCTACAGAACAAGTGTGTGAGATCTGTGCATTAACATGACACCCTACTAGGGAGTGTCCTACCATTCTAGTGTTCAAAGAGGTTTTGCTGGAACAAACAATTACAATCTCTAACTTCAACAAGCCCTACTCCAACTCATATTTTAAAACATACAATCCAGGGTGGCAGAACCACCCAAACTTCAGTTGGAGGAACACACAACCAACTTCCATGAATCAACAACAAAATTCACACCCACCACCTTAAGGACCTCCCGCATATCAACCATACCAACCATCACAAAAGAGAAGCCTTGAGGACACACTGAATCAGCTCATGCAAAGCCAAATGAACTACAACAATAGTTCCAATCAGAGTTTCACTGATTTCAAAATTCAGACCACTCAATCTTTCGAGGATCTTAAAAGCCACATCCAAAAGCTAACTTAATCCATGACTACACATGAAAAGGGCAAGTTCCCTACCCAACCAAATCCACCATAAGGCTAATTCCAAGTGGGGAACCCTTTGATCATGGAATGCTCACAAGACCAAGTCCAAGTTGTCACTACACTAAGGAGTGACAAGGTGATTGACAAGACTATCAAATACATGCTCATTTCAAAGCCAAACCTGAGTCAATCTCAGTCAACTCATCATGTGAGCCTGAACTAATGGAGCTTGAACTTGTAATTGAAGAAGAACCCGAGCCTATGGTTGAACAAGAGCCAGAACCTTCTGAGTAAAGAGAACCTTAGTGTTCCATTCCTACTCATTTTTTTCATAGACTCAAAATCATACAAAAGTTGAACAATCAGCTTGAAATTTATGAGCTTTTTAAGCAAGTAAAAATCAACATCCCACTTCTGGATGCAATGAAACAAGTTCCATCTTATGCCAAGTTTCTAAAAGACTTGTGCACAGTCAAAATAAGCCAAAATGTCCAAAAAAGAGTCTTCTTGACAGAACAAGCCAGTGCCTTGCTTCAACACAAAACTCCTCCAAAATACAAAGATCCTGAATTTTTAACAGTGTCATGTGCTATGGGAAACTTAAGAATAGAACAAGCACTATTAGACCTTGGAGCTAGTGTCAATATACTTCCTTTCTCTGTTTACCAGCAGTTGGGTTTGGGTGAACTCAAACCCACTTTTGTTACACTTCAGTTGACCGAAAGATTTGTCAAAATTTCTAGGGGCATTGTTGAAGATGTACTCATCCAAGTGGACAACTTTGTCTTCCTTATTGACTTTATTGTTCTAGATACTCAGCCAGCAATACCTTCAAAAAATTAACTTTCCATCATTCTTGGTCAACCATTCCTAGCAACTTCCAATACAATAATCAATTGCAGGAATGGAGTCATGAAATTAAATTTTGGAAATATGATTCTCGAGCTAAATATTTTTAATATTGCTAAGCACTCAGGAAAGGACAAGGAAGAAAGGAAGTAAACTCCATTGAATCTTTGATATATGAACATCTAAATGACACTTTCTGTGAGAACCATACTGAATCTTCTCTACTAGAGTCTATATCATTTGAGACAATAGTTGACGACCCGAACTCAAAGACATGCCCCATTCATATTGTTGGGATATGGACCAACAAATTCGAAGAGATTTTTCTAAGTGGCACAAAGTCACTCCCATCAAGTGTCAAGCCACAAAGCCTAAATTAAAGTTTCTCTTATCTGACCTCAAATATGCATTCTTAGAAGAGGACGAGTCATATCCAGTGGTAATTTCGTCTATGCTCACAAACTTGCAAGAGTCTAAAATAACTGAAGTTCTTAAATGTCACAAAGCACCATTGGGTGGACCATCGCTGACTTGAAAGGTATAAGCCCGTTAATCTGCAATCATGCTATATACCTTGAAGAGGATTAAAAAACCTTCTCGTCAAATGTAACGACGACTGAATCCTCACATGAAGGAAATTGTGAGAATGGAAGTGCTCAAACTCGTATATGTAGGGATAATCTTTCCCATCTCCGATTAAAAAAGGGTCAATCCAACCCAAGTCGTACCAAAAAATTCTGGGGTCACAGTGGTCAAAAGTGATGCAAATAAACTAGTACCAACTCGAGTTGTCACAGGATGATGGATATGTATCAACTACCGAAAACTCAATTTGGTAGCTAGGAAAGATCATTTTTCTCTTCTCTTTCTTGATCAGGTTCTAGAAAGAATTGCAGGTCATAAATTTTACTGTTTCCTAGATGGGTATTTCTGGTACAGTCAAATTGAGATAGCATTAAATAATCAGGAGAAAATCACATTTACATGTTCCTTTGGTACCTTTGCATTCAAAAGGATGTCATTTGGACTTTGTAACGCTCCTGCAACATTTCAAAGATAAATGCTAAGCTTGTTCAATGACATGATTGAGAAATTTTTGGAAGTGTTCATGGATGACTTCTCTATCTATGGTGACTCGTTTGATTTGTGCTTGAACAACCTAGAAAAGGTGTTGACAAGGTGTAAAGAAGTCAATCTAGTGCTCAATTGGAAAAATGTCATTTCATGGTAACACAAGACATTTTCTTAGGTCAAATTGTGTCGTCTGAAGGCATGAAAGTTTACAAGGCAAAAATAGATCTGATTGAAAATTTGCTCACCCCCAAGACTGTAAAGGATGTCTGATCATTCTTAGGACATGTTAATTTTTACAAGGGATTCATAAAATATTTCAGTACCATAGCCAAACCCATGTGTCATCTCCTAAGTTAGGGTGTAATCTTTACATGGAATGAAGTATGCCAAAAAAGCTTTTAAAAAGATTAAAGGTATGTTAATTTCTGCTCCAATAATGCAACTCCCTGACTGGACTCCACCCTTTGAACTAATGTGTGATGCAACTGATTATGTGTAGGTGTTGTGGTGGGACAAAGAAAGGATAAAAAATCACATGTGATTTACTATGCAAGCAAAACTTTGAATGATGCTCAAATGGATTATTCAACGATTGAAAAAAAATTGCTTGCTGTAGTTTTTGCTTTGAAAAAATTTTGTTCTTATCTTGTTGGTTCTTTTGTTACTGTATTTATTGACCATGCAACCCTAAAATTCTTGCTCACAAAGAAGGATACCAAGTCAAGGCTCTTAAGATGGATACCTTGCTTCAAGAGTTTGATCTGATCATTAAAGACAAAAAGGGTGTTAAGAATGTAGTGACAGATCATCTGTCCAAACTAACAGATAAATTTCTTGAAGATGGAATGCCAATTTGTAATACCCCGTTCCATTTTGGCAAGAAACTTGTTAGGAAATATTATCTTAAAAAGCATAAGAAAAAATTTTACAGAGAAATTTAGAATAGTCTAGAATATTTGAGAAGTTTCTAGAAAAATCTAGAATGTTGGAGAGGATTCTAGAAAGTTCTAGAATAATCTAGAACAATCTAGAAGAATCTAGAATGTTGGAGAAGATTCTAGAAAGATCTGGAAGGTTCTAGAACATCAAGGAACCTAGAGCATTGTAGAAGAATTCAAAAAGTTCTAGAAAAATCTAGAGAAGTCTAGAGTATTTTAGAAGGTTCAAAAAAATACTAGAAGATTCTAGAGAGATTTTGAATATCCAGGAAAGTACCGGAAGGACTTAGAAGGTTGGAGAAGACTTTAGAATATTCTAGATACTTGTGAAATTGCCATATACAAAATGAGCTTGAAACCTAGAAAGATCTAGAAAATGAGAGATGATAGAATATTCTAGTGGATGTCCCCTAACAATGTCACATTCTAGAATAATCTCAAGATGCCTATAAATAGGGCATTTGGGATTGGATTAAGAAAGAAAGGGACACAAGTAGTCTTCCACTTTAAGAAAAAATAGAGAGTAAAAGAGAGAAAAGAAGGGAGGAAGAGCACCTCAACAAAGGAGAAAGAAAATTGTGAGAAAAGAGGAAAGACATCGATAGCATCTCACTCTACTTCGGGTAACAAGGAACACTCAAGAAGCATATCATTTGGACTTGAGGTGAGTGGTTTGGCATGCTACATATTTTCAAGAATTCTCCGTATCCCTAAATATTTTAAAAACGATACATCATGTTTGTTCATTATTATTTTTACCAAATATTTTACTATGTGTCTAAATACTTGTGGCATACGATGAATTATTTTGTGAAATATTGTGGTTCAATTACTTGTTTATATGGTGAGACTTCGTGATGGTAAATGGGACCAAAATTAAAAGTCCAGGAAAATTATTCTTCTGTGTGCAAGTGACTCTGGCCACTAGGGAACAGATCCAGGGGAGGTTGAGGTGACCCTAGTGCTCAACGGTTGAAGGAACAGTGCCTGGTGCGTCCTGGTAACCTTCACCGGATCGTCTTAGGGAACAGACCCGGGTGAGGCTGTGGTGACCCTAAGTACGATGTTGGATCCAACCTTGAGAACTTTTGGTATTTGGTATTAGTTCCCATCGATTACTGGATATCGTACAGTCTCCACAATTATGATATGATTCATCGTTGTAATATGATTTTTGGTTGAAACCTGATTGTGTTATTTTTGAAAAATTGGTTATCTCGGTGAAGTTATTTTTTCAAATATTTGATTTACATGTCGTATGCCAAAAATATTTTTCAGCTACTTTGAATATGCATGCCTTTCCATTCACTGGACTATTTAGCTCATGCTTTCAAAATAAAAATTTTCAGGTAAATGATTGGAGTGTCAATAACAGACTCAGGGAATTGATTGAGGACTAATAGTGTTGTGACCTCCATAGCATATATCATATAGCCATCTTTACTTCTTTGGATAATTGGGGCAAACAAGTTTAGGTATGTTGACATTGACATGAGATCAATTTAGTGTTAATGTTATGTTATTGT
Organism: Ilex asprella; assembly: GCA_023539305.1. NCBI lineage: Eukaryota > Viridiplantae > Streptophyta > Magnoliopsida > Aquifoliales > Aquifoliaceae > Ilex > Ilex asprella. Next base: position 13,949,658 of record CM042191.1, read on the forward strand.
TAGGCTTACGTGTTCCATAGGTTATAAATCTATGGTTCACGGCCGGTCATGCCCTTGGAGTTGGGGCGTGACACAATCAATGAGAAATTTCCCGATGAACAACTATTCACAATTGATGAGACACCATGGTATGCTGATATTGCTAACTTCCTTACTACGGTACGCTCCCTCTATCCTTCACCGCCATGGACAAAAAAAAAATTCTGAGGGAGTTTCGTAAGATCCGTACGTATTTAAGTGTTGTAAAGATCAAATCATTAGACATTGCATCCCCACTTAGGAGAGCAGACATTTAATAATATTTTGTCATTTTGGAGTGTGTCGTGGCCATTTCTCATCAAAGAAAACCGCTACAAGAATCTTGCAGTGTGAATTTTATTGACCCACACTTTTTAAAGATGTTCATGACTTTTGTCTAACAAGTGATAAATGTCAAAAGTTGGGAAGCATTTCCAAAAGAAACATGATGCCCTTGAACCCAATTCTGATAATTAAAATTTTTGACTATTGGGACATCGATTTTATGGGACCATTTTCCCATTCCTTTGGATATCTATGCATTTTTGTGGCCGTAGACTATGTATCCAAATGGGTTGGAACAATTCCATGCCGAAATAATGATCACCGCACAATGATCAAGTTTTTAAAATAAAATATTTTATCCCAGTTTGAAATTCCGAAATCAATCTTAAGTGATGAAAGTGCTCATTTTTGCAATCGTCCTTTCTAGAATTTAATGAAAAAATAATCGAATTGGCTAATTGCGAGATCAAACTGATTTTAGAAAAAAGGTAAACCCAGACCAGAAAGATTGATCGTTAAGACTAACTGATGCACTCTGGGCATATCGTACTGCTTTTAAAACAATTTTGAGTATGTCTCCTAATCGATTAGTCTATGAAAAATCATGTTTCCTACCTGTGAAATTAGAAAATAGGGCATACTGGGCCATTTAAGCAATGAACTTTGATCGAGACAAGGCTGGGCTCTTAAAGAAACTTCAGATAATTAAACTGGAGGAATAGAGAAATGAAGCATATGAGAATGCTAAGATTGCTAAAACCATGATGAACCATGACAAGAACATTGTGCAGAAGTCTTTTGAACCTTCTCAAAAAGTCCTGTTGTTTAATTCAAGACTCCGCCTTTTTCCTGGTAAGTTGAAGTCAAGATGGACTGGGCCTTACATTGTCAAAAAGGTGTTTGAACATGGAGTAATAGAAGTGAAAAATCCATCGAACGGTAATATCTTTACTATTAATTGTCAGCGGTTGAAACCATTTTTGGAGGAGTGTGTGAAAAATGTGGAGACCATTTTTTTAATGGATCCAGAATATTCCTCCGAGAGTCGTGCTTGCCGACACTCAAACGAATCCGGTCAAGAAAAATCGATCAAACCCGACCCGAGGGAACGCCTTTATAAGGCTCTCATTTTTTTTCTCTTTTTTTTTCCATAACCTGCTGTTGGCCCCCCTTTTTCCTTTTCTTTTCTTTTCCTTTTCTTCTTTTTTTTTCTTCCTCTTTATTGTTCTCTGTTGTCTGCAAAAATAAACCAGCCCCAACAGGCCCATGTCCATATACCCCAAAAATCCAATCATTTGTCTCATGATTACCATTTGCTTACTCTATTTGTACATGAGTGTTTTACTTTTGTTCGCACTCACATATAAGGGTTCTCATCCAAACCCAGATCTAGCCAAAGATGATTAAATGTGGTGTTTTATTTGTAGCTTTCGGAAGATGAATAGATCTCAACCGTTCAACCTCAGCTCCAAGATCCATACACTGGTAAATTTTAAACATTTGTGACAAAGTTCAGTTTAGGTTGGGGGTGAGAACTACAGTTCATATTTTGTGCCACCATGTGTCCGTAATTTTATAAAATTTTTGTTGTTTTTTCTATTGTTATTGTTGTTCTGATCGTATTGTGTACCTTGCTTTGTAATTTTTATAAATTAATGATTATGTCTGTGAGTCAGTTTAAATTGTCTTCATGATTGACAGACGTTAAAGAACCAGATAGTAAGTCTTAAAGCTTAGAAAGCATGGATGTTAAATGTTTTTGGTTTAGTCTGAGAGTTCTACGCACTTTTTCATCTGATGTGCATACGGTGATCATGAGAAAAATAATATTGGTAAGAAAGAATGAAATCTAAGAAGAACCAGCAAAACCTCTTTGTGGTAGAAGCATTTTTGCTAAACGCCGTCATGCCAAAAGACTTGGTGCTCGTAAATTGTGTGACAGAGTCTGTTACGAGAAAATATATAACTAGTGTTCTGAACAAATTTTGGTCGCGCACTCGATCAATTAGACTAGATAGTGAATGGGCTGAGTAAGGATTACCTTGAGATGCCATGCTATTCTAGTACTTTGCTTAACCGGTTTGTGAGAGAGAAAATTGGGAGATTCACTGGTTGTTTGAACTACACAAATACGGAGGGAGATTCAAATTAGATTATTCTTTATAGGAAATTGTACTTTTGTTGGGATGAAAGCCAAGGGTCCGATTTTTTTTTGTAAAAAAGTATAAAAATCCTTTTTTTTTGGTACAAACTCTTTTGACTGAAATGAAAACGTGGATCGAGTAAGGAATGTCCTAGAATACCAACATAAAGCATGGGAAGAGACTTATCCTAAGACGCCATGAATTTTTTGGTTCAGACTTGTGTATATAGCTTTCTCTTATTGTGTAGATTGATATACAAAAAAACTTTTAATTTTTGATCTGACGTTCGAAAGCCAATTGAAGTTTTAACTTCACGTGCTTGCAGTACTTAGTCTCTGATGAAGTCTCTAATGCAAACAAAAAGTATTGAGAGCTCAGCCCATTCGAAGGCCAATGGAACGTTCGAACGTCATGACCTTATGGTACTTTGGTCTCTGATTGAACTCAAAAGTACTGAGAGCTCACCACGTTCGAATGACACTCATGGTCAAACGATTCTTTTAAAAACCTTTTGAACACATTCGAACAATGTTAACGTTCGAACGTCATGACTCAGGCTAAAAAAGCCTGATTCGTCTTCTTTATTCCAAAAACCCCAAAATTTTGAAAAAACCTCCAAACCCTAGGCTGCCTTTTCAATACCCAGCCCTCAAAACACCATTCATTCCCCATTTTCTCCTAAAATCAACCACCCCAAAGCCATTCCCACATCAAAAATTCTCTTTTTACCAAGAAAATCAAAACTTTCAAAGCCCTCACAACCTCAAAACCGAAACTCTAAGAGTCAAAATGCCCACTAGGCGCAACCCAATAAACTAGGAGTCCAATATGCTAGAGGAAATCCTCGAAGTGAGAGAGGGAAGGCCACCCATTATGCAAAATATGACAAGACCCGATTCCCCATGGCTCTAAAAGCTGGCAGGTATGATAATTTCTACCAAAACTACACTATTGTTTGTGAGTGAGATGTGGTATTGACTGATTTTTCTAAATTGGGTATATTGGCGGATATAGAGTCGAGAGGTTGGACGAGTAAAACTCCCTACCTGAGGAGTTGATAAGGTGCAAAATGAGATCGATGCGGAAGAGGACGAAAAGGAGTTAGTGAGAGCACATGCAGACTCAGGAGGAGGCAGGCCCTAATTCTAGCACCAGCACCCGACACTCTCTACGAGACATCGTGCTTAGCATTGAAGCTAAGCAGGATGAGATCCTTCGCCTACTGAGAGTTGGACCTGGTAGAGCTAGAAAAGATGGTGGATTTGGAAGAGAGTGAGAGATATTTATGTGCTTGGTTATGGTTTTGAGTGTTTGTTTCTTCTTTTTATGAGTTTTTTCTTTGGTAGTTGTTGTGGATATTTTAAGTTTTTGTGTGTTTGGTCACTTATTTTGTGGATGAATTGGATCTTTGATGTTGATGTAAACGATCATATTTTGTGAAATGAATGATTCAGTTTATCACTCGTATCTGTTTAAATGCATAAGTAGAATTAGTACTTTAGTAATTCTTGTTAATGAATGATGAAATGGATGTGGATTCTAAGGCTTCTTGTCAAAATGACTAAGCATATGATCGATTTGACACCTCAACTTAGCAACTAAGACTTAAAACTACATTTCTTGGAAAACTGATATGTTCTCTATGCTTAAATTTCAAATGTACATTAGTATTTGTTATTCTTAAGGTACAAGATGATCAAACTCGAAAATGGAATTGATATATAACTGACATTCCCTGAAACACCTGACATAACCTGTGGAGACGACAAAGATTACCATGGTAAGTTTTGAGCTTTACGATGCTTCAAAGAGGATATCAATATTTACTCAAGTGAGCTCTTTCACTTCATTTTTTTTTCAGTAATCTCATTAACCTTGCTTTGATTGACGCAACTAAAGTAATCTATGAGCATATCTGTTCATACGTCACATCTATATGCACATACTTGAGAAAAGATTTTAGACCATTTTTTGATTTAACTTTGAGCATTAGCCATTTCTTTTACAAAATTATATCCCTAGTTAACCATGCTTGAGCCTTCAAAGAATAATTTCTTTTTCAAGAAACCCATATGATAATCGAGCCACTGAAAAATATGCTTGACATACCTTTGCTATCTAATTTTCTTACAGCCTCTTATACATCAGTGTGATACAGAAATATAAGAGAAAGAAAAAAGATTATGTCAGCTCTTGTTCAATAAAAAGAAAATTCGGTGGGAACAACCGAAAAATAAAAGGAACAAAAAACAGGAAATTGTCAAGAAAGTGAAAAATGAGAAAAATGAAAGAAAGAAAAACCATTTTTCGGCAAAATGTCGAAAAGAAAAAGGTAGGCTACACTACATAAATAGAGGATAGCTTTTGAATACCACTGACGTCATTTCGTTAGCTACTGACCTCTGGCCACATTACAACCTATGAAAATCCCTGATTGATCTTAAGTTTGATGCATGTGTATTGTCAATTAAAAGTTGGGGTGCGTTAAATAGTATTTCTTTAAATTGCATCAATATACTTTCATGAGATTATGCCAAGAACATGATTAGTTTCTTTTCTAAAAATTTCACTCCCCTACTAATTGTGTATGTGATTTTTTCTGATTGACCATATTCTAATCACATGCCCCTGGAGGGACAAGTCCCTATAATCGAAGCAAATTTTTGCTGAGGGCATTTCTAAGAGAGATTTGTGAAATCGAAGCTATCCATTGAGGGTGGTAAAATGGAATGTTTGTTATATAAAAATTCTTGCTACTAGAATGATCATTCCTATTACACAGGGAATTCCAAATACCAATGTGACTAATTCTAATTTTGCATAGATTAAATACCTATGAAAGAGAAGCATGTATGATACAAGTCCAAATTGAAGGTTGAGTGTCCCAACGACCATGATGCTAATTTACTTAAACTAGCACTCCCATATACATATTTGTTCGACTGAAGTTTGTGGGTAGCTTCACTGAAAATCCTCACGAGACAAAACTCATCTGCTAGGGTAAACCTAGTGGTTACTTCTTTACTAGAGGAGTGAAACTCTTCCACTCTTCTAGAGCTTTGCCAAAACAGTGAAGGGTGAAATGTGATTCACTCATTCTTAGTTGAAGATCGGCTCTTTGTTTAGTGTATTTCATTTTGTAAAGTACTCTACTTGGAGGGATGAAAATCACTCACTTTTCTAACTTTACCAAAGCCATGAAGAGTGAGTAGTTTCTCATTTACTCTTTAGTGAGAGGTGAAGGACATGTATAAATTATCCGAAAGTTATATTTGTGTTTTGTTCTTATACTTAATTTTTTATATTCCCCTTGCTTATTAGATGATTGATTACATCTAGTACTTTGTATAACCGTGGGTTCTTTCTATGACATGAATAACTCTTGCATAGAAAGACTAATCGGTTCAAGACAAGTACCCCCGCCAGATCTTCATGGCTACCCTTTAATCCTCCCTATTACTGTGCTTCAATTAAAGAATGGAATATTAATGTTATGGTTAGATGTCTTGTACAAACACTTGCTTGTTTGTAGACGGGTTGAGTCTCAGCACAGACAATTCTTGTAAACTTCTAGAAAGACATCGGAACTATGTTCTTAATTCTCGTAGTCCATCTTTATCTTCCGATTAACTTGCTGCTGACACAAGAGTTAATTGAGTTATCAAGTATAAATAAAATAAACCGAATGAGTAACTACATGTCTAGATCCTTGAACTAAAGAGTGACTTTTTTACATTTAAGCTTATCTTATATTTTGTCTAGAAAACCTTCTTGAAAAGAATCTTATATTCTGTTCAGGAAATCCATAAACCTCATAACTTTAAATCTTAATGGTTACAACCATTTGGTCTCCATCACTACTTACTTTGAAACACCAACAAGAGTTCTCTGTGGATTCGAATCCAGACTCAAACCAGATTATTACTACAGCTTGACCGCCTGCATTTGGGTGTACAAATTTTGGATCTAGTTAGTAGACAGCTGAACGAAACTGACCAGGGTGACACTAGGTTGAAGTTTAGGGAGTTCAAATTTTCCATATGAGAATCACTTGCTAACATATAGTTGTTCGAAAATAGTTACACTTAAAATCGGGTGAACAGTTATAGATTTCAATTACATAAAATATATTATATATAATACAAATAACTCTAATGAAGTGAAATTTATTTGGAAAAGTCTAGCAACTGACAAAAGAGCATTCCAACAAAATCAAAATATAACCTCCCAAAATCAAGTTGTCTTTAACTGTATGAGTAAACCTCAAATAGCCTAAGGAAGAGTGGTTCTTCAACAATGCAAATGTCATGGAGATAAATTTCCATGTTAGAGTTTCTGTAATAACTAATGGCTTCATTTTGGTTTGTCAAGAAGGTGCAAGGAAACGAAGAAATATTGGACTATGCCTTCTCTCAGTCTCTTTATATTTCTTCCATATTGGCAACCCAATGACATGTAGAAATAGTCTCACAAGTCACAAACCACACTAGGGTTTCATGGACAAAAAATACTATACCAGCATATCTGCTTTGTACTTGGGCTTAGCTGTTATCACATGTAGAAATAATGAGCATTTTCATATCTGTCATGAAAAATGGGTGCAACAGACATCGTGTAATGCCAGTTCTTTGTAAATTAATAGTGATTTACTGTTGCCAAAGTAGCACTCTCCGATAACTCATGACAACGAGCAATTGGCTAAGAAAGAACTTTTCCAGAAAACCATGGGTACAATAGTATCATGCTATCATGTACTTAGTTTGAAATGTTCAACTTTTGTTTTTTGTCTTGAGATTTTTTAAGTTGTTCACTTTTCCTTGTTGTCTAAATGTTTGGTCCGCCTGACTTAATCATACATCATCCATTACGTCATCCATCATCCGCGACACTTCCATTCAAGAAGCATAAGATTAAAATAGTCGAAAAAGTCCATTTTTGAATTCCTATGAGTTTTCCACGAAGAACTAGTTGAGCGCCATGTTTCTTCACCTCTACTCAACTTTTTCAGTTTCATTCATGTTTTCTCCCTCCATACATTCTTTTCTTTAATAGAAAGCAAGTTTAGTGGTGACTTTGAATTTATATATGTAGAACACACATAGATGTATGGGGTAGAGAGAGGTGAATTTTTATCCTTCCCACTTATGGTCAACAACTCAGGAAGTTATTGGACAAGTGGTCCACCAAAGAGCTTATTGAAGCCATAAGTTGCATGCTTAAACCCTAACTCTTACATAATCCCTGATAAGGTCAGATTTTCATCATTTCTTTTTCATGCTAAGATTTCACAATCCATATACATAAGGTAAATATAATCATGGCATAGATTTAATGAGATTTTTCACAGTCAATTATTTCATGTCAAGCCACCGGATAATAAAAACCCTAAATTTGTTTCTTCTGAAATCTTCACTCTGTTGTTGAACTTTTTTATAACACATAGCATGGATGTAATCCGTGTTAAAAATACCATATTAGATAATACTTAATTGTTAAATGTATCTAGTTGACTTGGGAATATAAGTGGTTGAGTCTTGGATCTTATTATGTGGTTAATATTTTAGAAAAGTGAGTGGTCAAGATGTATCTTACAATTTATATGTATATTGAAAATATGAAATACATGCATGAAAAATTATTCCTAAAGAATAAGTAACATTGCCTTTTTTTTTCTCTATTAGAAATATTCAAAGACTAAAATTATAGCCAACATAAGTGATTTCAGAGCTAGTTCGACGCTAACTTGTTGGGCGTGAAAATTCTCATCGCATAAACAAATTCCAAGTAAAGAAGATCGAAATGGTAAGTTGAGTCAACATGTCTACCGGTGTACACCAACCGTTTTTTTCCTCTTTGATTTTAAAAATTTTGATTATTGGTGTGTGAAGATGAAAACTATATTTTTCTCTTATGATCTTTGGTATTTTATTGAAATTGGGTATGAAGATCCAACCGAAGAGATGACAATGACTCAAAGAAACCAATTAAAGGAAAACAAAAAGAATGATGCAATGGTTCTTCATTTGATTCAACAAGGAGTAACGAATATCATTTTTTCAAGAATTATCAATGCTACAAAGTCAAAAGTAGCATGAGACACTTTACAAGATGAGTATCATGGTACTACCAAGGTAAGAGACGTGAAACTACCATATTTGAGAAGATATTTTAAGAATAGTAGAATGAAAGAAATGATTTCTTCTCTAGACTTATGGAGATTGTAAATTAAAAGAAAACTTATGGCGACCAAATTTTGGACTTAAGAGTTGTTGAGAAAATTTTGATTAGTTTGATGAAAAAAATATGATTCTACTGTTTCTGTCATGCAAGAAACAAAATATATTTCTTCTTTGGGTGTTCTATTAAAACATTTGAGCAAAGGTTGAGTACGCACACCGAAAAATTTGTTGAGAGTTCTTTCAATCCAAACTTAATGTTGACTCCAAAAGTCATGAATCGTCGAGTTCTAATTAATATAAAGACGAATCTTTTAGAGGAGGAATATTTGGAATAGGAAGAGGACAAGGAAGAAATTCAAGAAGAAGAGGAAGAGGAAATTTTGAAAGAAGATAAAATGAAGAATCCACTCAACAAAAATGTAGAATTTGCAAAAGATCAAATCATGTTTGATGATGCACAAATTGGTATTATACACCACCTATCAAGTGATTAGTAATTAATACAATAATTAAATAAAGAGAGAGAGCGAGAGAGCGAGAGTAACTCAAGTAAGATAAAGATGTATAGTGGTTCGGTCAACGTGATCTACGTCCATTATGAAGGGCTAGAATGGTATGGGCATTTTATTATTTCGAGGAGTGAGGGAGATAAGGGAGATACAAGTAGTGAGAGAGAGAGATGAGAATGATAGCAGATGTGCTTGACACCCCCCAAGCATTGGTGAGACTTATAATTTATAATGGCTCTCAACAGATTGAGGCTCTTTTTCAGTAAGTAAGTAGCGAATCTGGTGGAGTTGGCGTTATCGTCTCAACGGATGAGGTAGTTACTAAGTTCCCCTTAAGATTAGGTCAAAGGATGACGTGGTGGTTGACTTATTCTAAGGCGGCAGGGATGAGGCTCTTGGATGACCCTGCTTACTCTCTTGGTGATGTAGCTCCTCGAAACCTGATGAGCTTGATTGGGTGTGGATCTCCCTTGGGCTGGACCCATTGGATCTCTCCAAGTTGGGATCTTTATTCAGACTAGGCTTATAACATGAGTTGGGCCCTTGGGCCTGACCCATCATTTACCCCCCAATGCCCTGTGCCTAATGAAACTTGGAGAAGAGGACATTTAGTTGAACCTGGATTTTGGCTAACGAAGACTCCTTTTGACTGACGAATCCTTTCCTTCATGATGTATAAATTCCTTTTTCTTGTAGGATATCTCAAGTTATATAAACTCCCCCCATTTTACATCCTTTTAGTATTCCAAAAAGCCTAGGCCATAAATTAGGAATTACTTCTTTCTCTCCTCATTTCATCTATTTTGAGTCAGGGCTTCTAGTGAGGTTCCCAAGGACAAAGGGAAAAGGGAAGATTTGTGATTTTATTTCAGATTTTTGTGCTCAAAGATGATGTTGAGTGAAGGAGATGAGGTACTTGATGGATCGATCAATTTTGATGGAGAAACTTAGGCGAACTCAATGGAAACAAAAACAACAGTCGACGTTGGGTTAGTATTCCAGGTAGACACTGGAGGAAAAATGAAGGCAAGCATTGAAAGTCATGCAACAAGTGCACCCCTAGGCTAGGTGACCCAAGCGTCATGGCTTGAAGGAGAGGCGACCAAGGTGCTGGGCGCCGAGGTCGAGGCTACCTAGGCTCTCGATGAGGAGCTGTTAGGCAAGACGTCACTAAGTGAGGTGTCGCTGGTCAAGGCATCAAGTGCTGATCGCAATAGAGGAGCGCTGTTTGGTGACAAGCGCCAGTAGGGGAGCCCTCAAGTGGCTTTGACAGGTGTTGGACGTGGCCAGATAGGTGTGCTAGCGGCTCCGTCGAGGCTTGGGTGCAATTAGGCGACGCTGGACATATATTTGTCAATACTAGGTGAACAAGGCATGACTGTGGAGGTTAAGCGTGCAGCTATGAGGCCTGGGCCCGGGGCTATGAAACAGATTACGCTGGGGAATACTATTGTCTCTGGCGGCACTAAATCTGATCAAGTGACAGATAATATGGCTTGCAAGGTGGAACTCCATGAAATCAGATACCTCAAAGCTCTCCTAGTAATGGCCCATGCAATGCTTCACTTCGCCCTCGCCACAACAAACATCGAGGCAAGGTTGCTTTTGACGATGACGGTTCTAAGATAAGTACCATCTCTAGTACTCTCAACACTGATGCAGATATTTTGTGGATTGTCTCCGCTTATACCATTCTCTCAATGGTACTGTGTCATCGAGCTGAGATAGGTGAGCCTGCTTGTGATGACTCTTCTAGAGACATTGCTATCTACAAAGAAGTGCTTGAGGTTGGGCTGAGGTTCCTAATGCATTCTTCTATTTTTTGCATTCTTCAATGCTTTTCAGTTGCGCCACGGCGGTTGACGCCCAATGGTTGGAGAGTTTTGTTGGGGTTTCTGGCACTATAGAGAAGGATGCATCATAAGGATACTTCTCCTGAGAAGTTGTGTGCAGCTTATACTTTGAGTGAAACTCCTACTCCCAATCGTGGCTGGTTCTACTTTGCTTAGAGGGGAGGCAAATTTATTATCAGATTATGCTGTAACTACCATAGTTGGAAGGCTCGCTTAATGTTTGTTAGAGGAGAGTGGGCTTCAGATGTTGACAGAGCTTTGGTACCAACAAAATGGGACACTCCCAAGATAATTAGTATGCCCACTCTTATCTTTTATCCTTTGCCTTTTTTCAAATGTGTACTCCTCACATCCTTTTTAGGTTCTACAATGCTCTCAAAAGATCAAGAATGGAAGGTGTAGGCTGTGAGGGCTCACCTCGTGAAGGACTTTGGAGCTCTCATGCTCAAAGATGGTGGATCTAAAGACTCTCCTATATGCAGTGCTAGGGATGGTGCACCCTCTTTGAGACTTGGCTATTCCTCTTTAAAGAGAAAAGGTATGTTGATTCCCTTGTATTCTCTTCCTTTGCTTAGTCTTTCATAGGATAACACTTTTATCCTTTTGTAGTGGATAAGACAGTGGTGGAGTCTCGTTATTCCACTAGGAATACTCTTCTTCCTAAGGGTGTGAGGGTCAACAATGCTTTGCCGATCCCTTCTTAGATGACCCCTCTAGTGGCGCCTCCTCAGTCAACGACTCCTTTAGAGGTGACAGTCATTCCAGAGACTCCCCTATCAGCCACACCTCCTGCCCCCGTTCATTGCTTTCTCCTATGAGGACTTTTACAAGAGCACCTACTTAGAATGGCTCCATGTTGGGTGATGTGCGAATCATTAGGAAGCGACTTAGGAGGTTTGTGTTTCTAGTAGAAATTAGTGAGGTTAGTGCTTGGGGCACTAAAGGTGTCATCGACACTGTTCTTGAAAGTCTGGCTCAGGTAAGGGTCTTCTTTCTGTAGTCCCTCCTTAGGTACTAACTTTTTTTTGTCTTCTTTAGGCATCAACTACCTTTGCGTGTCTCTTTTCAAGGGCTATTCATTTTAGCCAGTTGAAGCAGAGATATGAGGCTGTAAAAAAATGAGCTTTTTACTGCTCAGGGGAGGATTACTGAGCTTAAAGTTGATGGTAGGGCTTCCCAGACTGAGATTGTGGCGACCCGTGAGAGGGCCGCGCTCAGTGAGGTTGTTTGCACGAGGGTTGATGTGGCATCTAAAGGGAGCGGAGGCGTAGCCAAATAAGCTGTGAGCTTTTTTAAAAGCTTCTTTTGCCTCAGGTCTCCACTCAAAGGCTTTCCGAAAAATCTTAGAAAAAGGCAAGCACTTATCTGCAGACTTGGAAACAAATTTGTTGAGTGCTGCGACTCTTCCGTTGAGGTGCTAGAGCTCCTTGGTTGTGGTGGGTGATTTATTGTCAGGGTTTAGCTTCATGTGGTATGATCTGAGAAAATTAAATGTTTTCTGAAGGTGTGCAACGTGGTTTGTTTCAACGAGGCTCTTTACCAACATGTCGTCTACGTACACCTCCATTGTCTTTTCAATCTGTGACTGGAACATCTTATTCACCCATCGTTGTTATGTTGCTCCCACATTTTTCAGTCTAAAGGAAATGACCCTGTAGCAGTAGGTCCCCTTTGGAGTGATATAAGATGTCTTTTCTTGGTCTGGGAGGTGCATGCAGGTCTGGTTATACTCAGAGTATGCATCCAGGAAAGTGAGTAGCTCGTAACCTGCGGTGGCGTCGATGAAAAGGTCAATTTGTGGCAGCGGATAGCTATCTTTAGGGCACGCCTTGTTGAGTTCGGTGAAGTAGACGTAGAGACACCACTGTCCATTGACTTTGGTCGCCATCACTGCATTTGATAGCCAAACTGGATAAACTAATTCTTCTATTAGATTTTCCACCTCTTTGTCCATCACTTGCTTCCTTTCAGTGAAGATGTTCCTTTTGGTAAACAGACTTGTATTAAGGGTCGGCATTGAGGCGGTGTGTGGCGACCTCAGGGTTGATGCCTTCAAGGTGCTCGTGCGACCATGTGAACTCATCCATATTGCGCTTCAGAAAATTGTTGAGTTGTTGGACTAAATTCTTAAGAAGGGAAGAGCCAATGTACACTATTTTGTCTGGCTACTTCTCGTCTAGGACCACTAGTGTGAGCTCCTCTACTGGTTTTCCTCTTTCTAATGCGGTATTATCTTTAGGGTTGAGAACCTCCACATATTGCACCTCAGAAAATTGGTGAGTTGTTGGACTAAATTTTCTGGAAAGAAGGAGCCATTGTACACTCTTCTGTCTGGATGCTTCTCGTCTAGGACCACTGGTGTGAGCTGCTATACTGGTTCTTCTCTTTCTAATGCGACATCATCTCTAGGGTGGAGCACCTCCACCTATAGTGTTTCATGTGGCTTCCTGGTCTTCATAGAGGGGATGTAGCATTCTCTTGCAGCAACCTGAACTCCTCAGACCTTTACAATTCCATTTGGGATTGGAAAACAGAGGATCAGATGATAAGTGAAAGGCACAACTCTTAGGGTGTTAAGAGTGGGTCGCCCTAGGATGACGTTATAGGCTCACATGCAGTTTATTGCCAAGAAGTTCACCATGACTGTAAAGCTCCGGGGTGCTGCGCCGACAATGACCGAAAAGGTGATAGACCTTAGAGGATACACTTTCTCCCTTAAGAATCTGATGAGGGACAATCTGATGGGTTGTAGTCTTTCTCTCTGAAGGTTGAGCTTGTCATATGCTTCTCCGAACAAGATGTCTGTAGAGTTGTTGCTGTCTACAAGAATCCTTCGTACTTGGAAGTTGGCCACAATCATAGTTAGCACCAGAGGGTCGTCGTGGGAGTGCTGAATTCCTTCCAGGACCTTATTTGAAAAGGATATGACCTCGTCATTTCCTTGCTTAGGAACCTTGGATAGGCGTGGGTTGCCAAGATGTCTAGCTTTTTTGGCTGAGAGGGATTTTCCTCCTCATGCGAGCCCTTTGGAGAAGGTGTGAATTTCTCTAATGTGTTGTTGGTCCTCATGATTATGAGGTGGTGGTAGTGCCTGATCCCTACCAGCAACATACTGACGTAGTTGACAACGTTATATGGGCTCCTCAATCTGTTTTTTGAGATCATAACAATCGTCTATGTAGTGACTGTGATCACGATGGAAGCAACAATATTTTTTTGGATTCCTGTGGTTTGAGGGAGATTTCATTCTCCATAGCTACTTCACTGCGGAGTTATCCTGGATCTAGAATAGGATGTGCCCGACAGTGGCGTTGAAGGGAGTGAAGATTTGTCACTCCCTTTGACGGGTAGGACCAAGTCGGTCTTTGACAAACACCCTTTATATCCCGCCTCGTTTGTTTCCACTCTCTTTCTTGTATTCTGTCTCTTTCCTTTCTCTTTTCCCCTGTTCATGAGGATTCACCTCACTTGGCCCTGGTGATGTCCTCAACGTTCATGTATTTTTGGGCTTTCGTTAGAAGTTTTGACATGCTCTTTGATGTGCACCTTATTACTAAGAATAGGAAGCTCAATGATTGGTCGCCTCCCGGAAAGGTGGTCATGGTGACCTTATCATCGGGTTCTTCGATTTGGAGGACCTCCTCATTGAAACGAGTGAGGTAGCTCCTCAGGCTCTCGTCTCAATCCTATTTTATACTGAACAGGTAGGTGGCAGCGCCCTTTGATGAAGTATGACACAAAGGACCTGCTTAGCTTGGCAAAAGAGCCAATAGATGCTGGGATGAACTTGGTGAACCACTGTCAGGCTTATCCCTTCAGAGTAGTCGTGAACGCTCTACATATGATTTCATCATGGATATTGCGTAGTTGCATTAAGGACTTGCATCAAGTGGGTCTTTTGTATCGTCAAAGGTTTCGACGGATGATATTTTGAACTTTTGGAGAATGGGTTAGTTTACCACATCTGGCACAAAAGGTGTGCCAGTTTACCTTATGAGATAGTCCACAGTCTCGGGTCCTTGTGCATTTATGGCGTTGAAGACGTCGCCCAGTGATTCTGCACATCTTTAATTTTTTCGTCCTAGTGATTAGGGGCTTCTTTGAAATTGTCATGAAAATGTCTCCCATGCTCCACACTTTGATTTCCTCCTTATATTCTTGGAAACAAGCATCTCCACCATGGAAAGAGGGAGCTGGAGGAGGAGGTGGAGGTCCCTCATGGTTCTGATGAGGGGCTCTCTTGTATGGGGCACTCAAGGGGGAACCCAAGTGGGGAGCTCCTTGATGTCTAGGGCGTGGAGCTCCTCTGGCTTGATGTCCTACCGGTTGTGCTCCTCCTTGTTGTCCAACGAGCATTAGTTGTAGAATCTGCTGATTCTGAGTTACGAGCTGCTGTAATGTTTCTAGCATCTGCTGTTCGTTTGGCATAGGATTGGTTGGTGGAGGGGCAACCTCCTTCTCTTGTGGTGGATTGGTTTTAGACTGATTCATGGATTTAGTGGTGATTGCCATAGGTACAACAAGAAAATTGGTTTGGTGTGAATTTTATCAATTTTTCACAAACGACACCAAATTGATGATGCATAAATTGGTATTATGCACCACTTGTAAGGTGATTAGTAATTAATGTAGTAATTAAATAAAGATAGATAGAGAGAAAGAGAGAGAGAGTAACTCAAATAAGACAAAGATGTATGGTGGTTCAGTCAACGTGACCTATGTCGAATATGAAGGGCTAAGGTGACCTGGGTATTTTATTACTTTGAGGAGTGTAGGGAGAACAGGGAGATACTAGCAATGAGAGAGAGACGAGAGTGATAGTAGATGTGCTCGATGCCCCTCAAGCATTGGCGGGACTTACAATTTATAGTGACTCTCAATAGACTAAGGCACCTTTTCAGTAACTAAGTAGCGAATCTAGTAGAGCTGACGCTATATTCTCAACGAATGAAGCAGTTATGGAGCTCCCCTTAAGATGAGGTCAAAGGATGACGTGGTGGTTGACTTATTCCAAGGCGGCAGGGATGAGACTCTTGGATGACCTTGCTTACTCTCTTGGTGATGTAACTCCTCGAAACTTGATGAGCTTGACTGGGTGTGGACCTCATTTGGGCTGGACCCATTAGATCTCTTCAAGTTGGGCTTTTTATTCAGACTAGGCTTATAGCATGAGTTGGGCCTGACCCATCAATGTTGATAAAGATTGTTGGTTTCATGGAAAGTCTCAATGTTTTAATTGCAAGTTTGGTCATTTGCTAAAAGATATCCGGTTTTAAGAATAATCAATAATCTAATTTTTTCGAAAAGCAAGAAAGTAATGGAAACATATTCTACGTTTGTCTAGCAATGTCCGAGTAAAGTAATGATATGTGGTTTTTTGATAGTGGTTGTAGTAACTACATAACCGATAATGGTAATATTTTTGTGAATATGAATGCCACTTCTAATTCTCAAGTAAGGATGTGAAATGTTGCACAGTTCATGCAAAAGGCAAGAGAACCATTGCCATTGAAATAAAGAAAGAAACAAGATACATTCAAAATGTCTTGTTGGCTATAATTTCAGCCTTTGTATATTTGTGATAGAGAAAACAAAGACAAAGTAACTTTGTCTTCAGGAATAATTTTTCATACATGAATTCTATAATTTCAACATACATATAGGTTGTAAGATACATCTTGACCACTCACTTTTCTAGAACATTAACCACATAACTAGTATCAAGACTCAACCATTTATATTCTCAAGTCAATTAGATACACTTAACAATTAAGTATTATTTAGTATGCTATTTTTAATACTCCCCCCTTAATGTTTTGTTGTTGTATTCCCAATATGTATTTTAGAAATTCAAACTTATCTTTAGGAAGTGCTTTGGTAAAAATGTCTGTCACTTGATCATCGGTCTTGCAATATTTGACTTTAATCTTTTCATCCTCCACTACTTCTCGATTAAAGTGATCCTTGATTGCAATGTGCTTAGCTTGGTTATGGTAAACGAGATTCTTTGTCATGTCAATAGTTGATTTATTATCACAAAAGATTGAAGTTGCTTCAACTTTCTTTTCACCAATATCTTCCATGATTCTTCTCAACCAAATTGCTTGAGAAGTAGTCAATGATGTAGAAATATATTTAGCTTCAATTGATAATTGTGCCACACTTTGTTGCTTTTTTGAGAAGTAGCCAATGATGTAGAAATATATTTAGCCAATGATGTAGAAACATAGACCGAAGTGCTCCTCATATAGTCAATATATCTGACCCAATTATTATCATAAAATCCAAGTAACTTAATGTCAACTTTTCTTCCAAACATAATCTCAAAATCAAGTGTTCTCTAAATATATCTCAACGCTCTCTTCGCTGCCCTAAAATGAATTTGGTTTGATTTGTGCATGAACTGAGATAACAAACTTGTATCATACATAATGGTCGGCCTTGTAGCTGTCAAGTACAAAAGAATTCCAACCAAGCTTCTATAAAAAGATGCTTCAACTTCTTTAGTTCAATCATCTTTTAACAAATTTTCATTCACAATCAAAGGTGTAGCCATCGATTTGCAATTTCTCATTCTAAGTTTTTCAAGAAGAATTTTTGCATACTTCCTTTGACAAATAAAAACTCTTCCCGAAATATTTAGAATGAAAAATTATAAATCGGTGGCTACACCTTTGATTATGAATGAAAATTTGTTAAAAGATGACGAAACTAAAAAAGTTGAAACATCTTTTTATAGAAGCTTGGTTGGAAGTCTTTCATATTTGATAGCTACAAGGCCTGATATCATGTATATTATAAGTTTATTATTTTGGTTCATGTACAAACCAAGCCAAATTTATTTTAGAGCAGCGAAGAGAGTGTTGAGATATATTCATGGAACACTTGATTTTGGGATTATGTTTGGAAGAAAAGTTGTATCAAGTTACTTGGATTTTGTGATAGTGATTGAGCTGAAAACATTGCCGATATGAGGTGTATTTTGGGCTATGCGTTCTCACTTGGTTCTGGTATAATTTCATGGGTGTTAAAGAAGCAATATAGTGTAGCACAATCATCAGCTGAAACTAAATATATTTCAGCATCATTTGTTATTTCTCAAGCAATTTGGTTAAGAAGAATCATGGAATATATTAGTGAAAAGCAAAGTGAAACAACTCCAATTTTATGCGATAATAAATCAACTATCGCTATGACAAAGAATTCCATCTATCATAGCCGAACTAAGCACATTGTAATCATGTATCACTTTATTTGAGATGCTATGGAAGATGAAAAGATTCAAGTCAAACATTGCAAGATTGAAGATCAAGTAATAGAGATTTTTACTAAAACACTTCCTAAAGATAAACTCGAGTTTCTAAGAAACATGTTAGGAATATAGCAATAAAACATTAAGGAGGAGTGTTAAAAATAACACATTAGATAATACTTAGTTGTTAAGTGTATCTAGTTGATTTGAGAATACAAGTGGTTGAGTATTGAGTCTTGTTATGTGATTAATGTTCTAGGAAAATGAGTGGTCAAGATGTACCTTACAACCTATATGTATGTTGAAAATATGAAATATATATGGAAAATTATACCTAAAAGTTACTTTGTTTTTGTTTTCTCTATCACAAATATACAAAGGTTGAAATTATTGTCAACAATCTGTGCACAAACTGAATATATCTAAGTGTGTATGTGTAAGAGAGAGAAGGGGGCGGGGGATGGAGAGCGGGTTGAATCTAATTGATAATTAGGTAGATGACTGGTAGGCACTGCTCAAGAACTATCATATTCCACTTTAGAGTACCACAGAATGATTGATATATATGCGGTTTAACCTTTGAACTCTGAAGTATGTTGGCCTATAGTTGAACAGAAAGGAAAGAGAGAGAGATGTGAATCCAACAAAATGGTTGAAGAATTAATAGACACTTGATATATAAGATTTTAATTTCTTTGTCTAGGGTTTGATTAGATCAGTCCTTGACACTAATGAATCGGAGAAGTTTCCGGTTGAACCAGTGGACAATTTGAATGAAAAGCTTATATGGTGTACAATGTCTCTCAAATTTGCTAGTTCAAAGATTTGCAAATCAAGTTGTATTCTGCTTTGCAGCTGTGTAATCAAACCCTAGAGAAACCAAATTCCAAATCTCCTAAGCTCTATATTCAAAATCAAAACAGTTCTTTCTCGTGTTACATAACTTCAAAACTGTTCACCATAAAATTTACAAGAAGGAAGGAAGAAAAGAACTAAGTACATGGATCCAAATGTACCTTAAAATAGTCACCAATTTGTTCACAAAATCAATCTGAGAGAGATTAAATACCAACTAAGAGCCCAAATACGAAAAAAAAGCATCCCCTTCCCTTGATCTTGTTCCGTACGATCATAGTCAATTCTAAGACAATAGCATATTGCTCAAGATGTATTTACAGGAGGGTTTTCTCCCATCTCGATAACTCTAAGCTCTAAAGGAATTGGAGCATCAGCTTGTTTCTCATCAGGTTGGCGATCTTTATAGCTTGATGCTGCTTCCTTGTCTTCGGTGCTAGTACTGGCTTTGTTGTGATTGGTCCTCTCTCTTTCATACTGCCTATATTTGTGCAAGTATCTCAATAAGGCCTCAGAATAACCATCAAACCCTAGTGTACTCAAAGCCCAACAAATGTCATCTCCGTTCACCGTTTTACGGTTCTCCTTGTGACACTTGTCAGATGCTTCACCCGTCACAAAACTTATGAACTCTGACGCACATTCCTGCATGGTTTCTTTAGCTTCTTTGGATATCTTGGCACTTGGTGGCAGGACCTGCTTCATGATCCGACCCACATTAGCAATAGGGAGAAACCTATCATGCTCATCAGCCATTTCTAGACTCAGATCAAGTTGATCTTCTCAAACACAGACACGTTGCCATAAAAAGTCGTTCGCTTCTATATGGATGCATCTATGCATGTGCATGCATGTGTGTATGTGCACAATGCGAACACTCCATGCCATGAGGCCATCATGAGTGGCATCGATTGGTGGGTCATGTGGCGGTCGAGGTGGAACTGTTGGACATGTTTGCCAAGTGGAGTTCTTCTTGGTTCTTGTAGGTGCATTTTAGGCCCCATCCTTTATGGGACTAAGTTAATCAGATTTGGGTTTTGTCACAATGGTGGCACTAGAAATATTAATTCAATCAGAATCCTGAGATTGATGAGAATCCGAGACTAGGCTGGCTAACCGAGCTATTGGAGAAGAGTGTATGGGGAAGGAGGAGCCCCAACAACCAAAGGTAAACTCAGAAACACACCAATCTTCTTTTCTAATAATACATTAAAAACCAAGGTCAAGCCCAAACGTATGAACTGTGCGGCTAGAGCTTGAAAATGGTTTAGTATCTAAAGTGACTCAAACCTTTAGCAGATCAAGATTGAACTCAAAGCGGCCATGAGCATTTCTGAACCAAATCCACTAATTGTGGAGTTCAACAAGTCAATTTTTGTTTAGAAAATTTAATCCCTATAAAGCTTAGTCCACTATAGTACAATGGTCCCCTCATCCTCCTGAAAATCTCTTTAACTTTTGATGCTCCCAATATGTCTAGATTTAAGATAAATTACAGGTTGTACTGTTTGAATGAACGGACTACATTTGTGCACGTTTACAGGTTTGGTATTTGATTAAACAAATTACAGCAAAAAAGAACTGATTAGAAATCCTAGTGTTTGATAACCTCATACTTAGGTTCTCAACTTTTTTTTGTCACTCTGTTTGGCGGCAAAGCATCTCAATTCCCTTTCTAAATATATATATGTTAGGTTTCAGTCAAGTCCTGGAACCCTGAAGATAAGGTAAGATGCTACCAATTACTAAATCTGCGATTTTTCCTTTAAATCTGTACCTATTGCTACTAGGATGTCGCTAAGAAATAACCACGTAAAAAATAGGGCACTATTCTGTAACATGTTTAGTATAGCCTTGTTCTTCAGTGGTGGAAATTAGGGTAATACTTTGGTGGCAAAACAGGTACCAAAACTTGTAACTTTTTTCGTTTATGTTGCAATTTTTTTTTGGGTTAAATTATAAAGTTAGGATCGATCCTAACAACTAAAATGTTAATGGTCAATTCTAAACATCCAATTTTGTTAAAACTTGATATAAAAAAAAAAGTAATAACTTTTCTAATGAAGTTATAAATTTTGGTACTGTAATCTTACTAAAAAAATATTTTTCGATCACAAAAGAAAGAAAAAAAGAAAAGAAAATTGCACACAAAGTAATGACGAAGACATTTCAAGTTTTATGCATCCCACTTAAAATAGATGTTTCCTTATCGAATTCGTGTGAGAAAAGGCTGAATGATTATGAGAACTTTTCTAACAGTGTAAGTGTACATATTCCATTTTTTGGCACTGCAGTAGTTTGAGTCAATTAAAAGTGCAGCAGGAATATAAATGTAAAAATTTTGTTGATGGGTTTCAAGCAAAATGTAGCACATCCAAATCCATTCAGTTGCCCTAATTTCGCTCATAGATTTTAGAATTTTGACTTGGGTATCAAAAGCGGTACGGTACTGAACTTTTGAGAGCTAAGATACAAGTTTTTGAGATTTAGTTACAAAAAAAAAATAAAATTAGGATCGATTCTTAAATTGTATAACATTTTAGGATCATGTTATAACTTTTGACATTATTTTAAAAAGTGCAATGTTATTTTGATCTAATTTATTGACAAATTTGCACACTTAATTCATTACAATTATTGGATTGAACTATGAATTCCATCAAATATTAGAACTTGATGTCTAATTTTTTGACCAAAGAAAGAATGGCGATTTTTTTTTTTGTTGGAATATCATTTTTTGCTCAGTAATCATTGACTTTTTTGGGACTTTTTGTTGGGTACTCTTTGCAGTCACTTATTGTCATGCACAAATTTCTATAATAAAGTAATGAACTAACTATTAACCATTAAACCAGGAAAATATACTAAAATACCACCCAATAAAAACAAAAACATTCATGTTTGATATAATCTAACAAAAAATTCCCAAAAAGTGAACCATAATCCAAGTTTACATCCAAAAATCCTAAATAACAAAACATACCATAACTAGTTAAATAAACATAAACACTCAATTTCTCCATTGAGAATCCTCAAAACAAACTAGCATAAATGTAAACTCTCCCACACTAAGTCTCAAACTCTGGATCCACCTCATAATCCACTCCTGCTTCCCAATTCACCTGCTTACTTATGTCCGTTTTGCCCTGAATACTAAAATCTAAAAAGTATGAGGGATTTAGTGAGCAAACAAGCCTAATAGGAAAACTTCATAAAACCTAAATAAGGTTTATAAAATGGGTAGGTCTTGATTTGAATAAAATAACATTTAAATTTGAAGTAAAACCAGTGACATTGTAACAAATCCATATCCATAAATAAGTAGAACCAATTTTCAAAGCAAAAGATCATTATAAGCATAACTCATGTACACAAGTTGACTCACATGCACTCAGACATTGAATATTTGACCCATATACCCACACCCAAATTATTCTACCAATTCTCGCCAGGATATACCGTTTTCAAGAAGTGCGTATACCGACACATTGGTATTGGTGTAACTTCTCAAGAATAATATACTAACCCTTTGTCTAGATCACCGTGAGTGAATAGTGAAATTTTTTGAGTCCTCGCAAGAACCCAAGCAACTCCACTATGAGTGATAAGGAAAATTTAAACCTCTAAAGGTAAGAAACTCATTTAAACACTCTACGATATAAGTTGGAGTGCAATACACGTTCATCACACTCACCCATAAAAGAGGATAATCCATAATTTTCCATGAAATCCAAGTATGTTTCAAATTATGATTCCAAGATTATTAAGATAGAGTAATTGAAGAAAACATGTAAGAGATCGCTAAAAAATGCATTTAATATTATCTTAATCAAGAATTAGAGTTTTTAAATCAAGAATGAATAAATCTTGGATTTAAATAATTTATTTTATTTAAGAAATAAATCATGTGATAAATCGAACGTGGAAGCATTGCAGATCTATTATGGATATTGTAATAATGATGAAAAAGATATAATTATATAGCACTAATCCTCAATGAATAAGCTTGAAGTATTTTATAAAGCTAACAAAGCTTCTCTTATTGAAGATCTAGGGTTTGAAACCTTTTAGTGTTTGGATAAAGTATTAAAGCATTAAAGAACTAATACAAATAGGTTGGGTGCAAATCAATAAAGAGAACTTGAAGAACCCTAATCTCGGAAGTCTGTTGAGGATTACAATTGAAAAACAATATTAAATTCACCAAATCTTCTCCATAAAAAGGTTAATATCTTCAATAACCTGGGACATTTCATATATGATATTATAGTTTCATTGAATTTTGGTGTGTTTTAGATTTTTGTTAGCTAGGCTAGCTAAGATACTGCACGAGATGATTTTCGGTAATCAATGACATGGCGACACCAAAAGGATTAGGAATGGGACCGGAGGATCCTTCGATGTCTTCCTTCCGATGCTTAAGTTAGTTAGTGTGTGAGAAATAGAGGATATGAAAAAATTTGTACTATGATTGTTTTCACTTGAGTACTTGAGGCCCAACCCTTGGGCTGTTTATATCTTGATGGGGATGCTGAGGTGGACTCCTTGTGATAATGTCCAGGCTGACAAGCCTGGAAATCATTTGGGAGGGAATTCCTTCTATTCAATTATGTGTATGGTGAGTGTTGCAATGTCAACGGCCTTATCAAAAAGGACCCCATCTTGTCATAAAGTGGCTTCGAGCCATGTATTTATTAGACTTAGGATTAGCTTATAGGCTGCTGGGGTAAAAATTTAAATGTCGTGTTTTACTTGAAATTGTGTATTCCAAGGTAGTCTCCTCAGGGAAGGAAGATCGAATTGTAGTGAATGGTGATTTGTGAGGAAATGAAAAGTATAAAATCTTGAGAGTTTTGTGTTTTGGTGAGTGAAGTTTTGATAAAAACACAAAAAACAAGGTTGACTAATCCATAGAGATCATTCGAATTTGAATGCAAAGTCGACTCAGCTAATTCAAACAATGGTGGCTCGGTGTTTGATTGATTCGTAGGAAGTGAGGGACTAATATGGATGTGTTAGGCATAAGCATACCCCGTGAAAAGTCTATGGTATATCAAGAGCCCACAACCACGTCCGCACTCAACTAAGTCAAACCAAACCACTTTACACTACGGGGAAGAAAGAACGATAGTTGACTTCGCATACCCAAGATGATATTCCCTTTGGATTAGCCAACTAAAAACTATGCTACCCATAGTCAAACTAAGAACATACAAAATGTAAAGAGACATAGTGATGAAATAAAGCTTAAAACTTATATTGATGCAAGGAGAAATTAAACTACAAAAGTAAATTCATTTCATACCCAAATAGAAAGCTTGGAAAGAAAAAAAACCCAAATGTAGACATGGAAATTCAAGAACATGAAGCTAGACGTGATTACACTTGAAATAAGTGATATTAAAGTGTAAGATGTAAGATTACCAGTGATTTAAAGCTTACTACAACTGAAATGATGAAGGAAATGAAAAAATCTAACTTTCTCTCTCCAAAACATCATCTTCTTCCTTGAGCTTCTCTGTCTAAACTTGTGTTGAAAACTAAATAATGGTGTAAGACTCGGTCAAAATTTGTCCATACCCCCTCCTTGGTCTATGTGAGCTGACTTCCTATGATTGGAAGGGGTATAAGCATTGCTACAAGCAACCACATGTCCAACATTGCCTCTTCCATGCTTCCCCCAACCACTCCTCTTCTCTCTCTTCCTCCTCCATGCTTTGTCTTCCAAAATCAAGCTTTAGTTGTAAAAGAACATTATAATGTGTCATAGATGTCAGGGTATGTGTGAGGTGACAAGAGATGGGCTCCCGAAGTAGGTGGAGTTGAGAATGCAGGCTTCTGGCGTTTCTGGGCAAAACCTACTTGTAGAACGACCATAAAACTTACTGGTAGGTTTTTTTTCTAGTAGAAAAAATCTATCTGTAGGTTTTGGAAAAGGCTGTAGTAGAAGACATCCAGTGTATTAAACCTACCGGTAGGTTTTGACCAACTTCTAGTGGTAGGTATTCTCTTGTTTTGGCATTTCTTGGTCTCTTGATATCCCGAGCCATCCGTTGAGCCTCCCCTTCTTCTCAATTAACTTTAAGCACTTGATGGGAGGCTTAATACACGCCCCTATATGCTCTTTACCTACAATCACATGAAACATCATTAAATGTCAGATTAAACACATTTCCCTCATTTTCACTAAAAAAGCAAGTATAAAATGGGTGCAAAGAGATACATAATGTGCAATATTCTATGCTCATAAAATTTTTTATATGCACCTGGGTTGGGGAATAGCCTTTTTAGGAGATGCCCTATTGAGCATGACTTACCCTTTAAGGAAATAATATTTCAGGTGTGGGATAAATACCGATGAATGGCCCTCACTTAGGCCTTTGTTGAGAAGAAGTCAGAATGTGGCTTTTAAATTATATTTGTGTAACCAATTATGTAGTTTGTTTTGGACTTGTAAAATTGTATAAAGGTCGTGTAATGAACTCTTATGGGTTAGAAATTGTGCATGTGAATGAGTACGAAATGGGTTTGGATGACCAATGGTTGAAGATTGGAAAGATTTGGGAAAAATCTGGGCTAAGATATTAGTACCTAGATTGACGGGTACCGATACTAGTACCAGGATTTCAGTGGGTTTAGGTATCAGTACCAAGGTTGAAGGTATCGGTACCTCGATTGACAGTGGACTTAGGTACCTGTACCACGATATATAAGTACTGATACCTAGCAAATAGTCGGCTCAGGTATCAGTACCTAAGTAATTAAATACCGGTACCTGACAAATGGAAGGGATTTGGCAGGCATAAGACTCAACTATTGGTACCATGTGTAAGAGGTACTGGTACCTATTCTAAAATTAATTTTTTATTTAAATATAACTCTGCAGCGCCTTCAGATCTTGAGCCCACTTGTTGGGATAATGTAATTGGTTAAATATTAAGTTCAAATTGAAGGGATAGAAGTTGAAATGGTCAGGTGGTTGATATGTGCACAGATTACACGTTTGGGAGTGCTCCGGTAAATAGGAGACTCTACCCAAACTGTGTATGAGTTACGATCCCGGTAAAGGAGATGTGATGACATGGTGCCGAGTTATATGACATTCACGGGTACTTTCATGGATTGATGTGTGATCAACTGGTTGAGAAAGAACCCCCGATTTTGGGGCGTCACAGTTTGGTTTAGAGCCTAGTTTTCTAATTACCTTGGACTTGAGGGTAGATTGGGTTAAACCATTGCATCAATTGTGCATTACATGTTATGCGCATTGAATGCTACATATTATGTGATATGTCATATGATATGCATGATTAAATGTGTACAGAAATAAGATACTAGGGGTCATAAAACATAACCTAGGGGGTCGTAAAATAAGAAATGGGAAGGTTCATGGTTGTGGTGTCTATTAGTAAGTAGAAAAGCTCCTACTAGTGAGACAAGATGAGAAATCTCAATGTTTTGACTTTGATCCCTAACTTTAGGATACTAATTTAATGCTCTATTGCTATCTTACGTGTTTGTAGATGGCAAATAGAGGAAAAGGACAACGAAACAGTTGAGGGGGTGGGCAGAACAACAACCAACCACCACCGACCTTTGATCAACAAGCCTTCGTGGATCTATGTCACTATGGCTTCCACTTTTAAGCAAGCATGTGCCAACATGGGCCAAGGAGGCTCGAGTAACATCCAGAGGTTTAAGGCACACAAACCACTTACCTTTATAGGAAGGGCAGATTCGATTGTAACCGACTATTGGTTCCAACAAGTAGATAAGATCTTGGAGGCTATAGAGATCACATCCGATGTTACTAAGAACATAGAGGCAATGACTTGGGGAGAGTTATGTGAGATTTTTATGGGCAAGTACTTCATGTCAATTGTTCGGCAAGAGAAAGCCCATGAATTCTTGGATTTGAAGTGGGGGACTATGACGGTGATGGAATACGTTGCTAAGTTCATTGAATTAGCCCATTTTGCTGACGACTACGCAGCCACAAACTTGGCCAAGGTGATGAGATTTGCGGATGGGTTGAAGTTGTCTATCAGGGAAAATATCATGGGCCACCTCCTACAAGACTTGGACTCAATGTTCGAGATGGCCGTGGTCATTGAGAAGGAAGTGAAAGGCATAAGGAGCATTAGGGAAGCGGGTTCTAAGGACAAGAAGAAAGAGGGACAGTCCTTTTCTACTAGTTTGAGGAAGAAGCAATGAATTTCTACTCACAGTAAACTCAGGAATTGGACTAAGGTTATCAAGGCCAAGGATAAGGTCAATGCTCCCAAAGATAGAGAAATTTCAGGGCCACCTACCAAGACGACCATAAGACGTGTTACCTATGCCTCCAGTCGGGTCACTTGAAGTGAGATTGTCCTCAGACGCAGGGATCCTAGATTTATGGGGCGTCTGAGTCCTACTAATTCGTGGGGAATTCACAAACCTATTTCATTCTAGTCTATCCCCTCATAGGTCAGTAAGTCAGTTCCATTTCTAGGGTGCTACATAAGCCTATATTATTTCACAAGTGGGGACTTCGCAATCAAGTCAAATGGGCCAGGGTTTGGGCCGAGGATGAGGATGACTTACAGGCCAAGACTTTAGGGACCCAAGGGCAGGTTTATGCCATCACACCTTAAACTAAGTCAGTGGATCAGTCGATGATTTAGGGTACATTCTTATTCTCTTGATTATGGAAAAGGGTGTTATTCGATTCTGGTGCATCACATTCATTCATAGCTGCATCATGTGTAAATGATTCAGGTTTAGAGGTTGAAACTTTAGAAGAGCCATTACATGTGAGTTCTCCCCTAAGAGTTAGGGTTTGCATGTCGGGGGATGTGAGCTAGAGATCTCGGGGATTCTACTCACTATTGACCTTAGGGTCATGGATATGTCAAAATTTGATTTCATCATTGGGATGGATTGGTTGGCTGCATACTGAGTCGTCATCGCTTGTGATCGAAAGAGGGTCACTGCTTATACACCAGAGGGTGATTGTTTCAAGTTTCAAGGAGAAAAACACGATGTTTTACCCCAAATTGTATATGATTCCTATTGACACTGGTAGTTGATGGGATTGCTTGCGAGCCTTACACTTGAGGACGAGGCAAGACAAGAGATGGGTCTACATCAGGTAGTTTGTGAGTATGCAGATGTTTTTATGAACGAGTTACTGAGATTACCTCCACGTCACGATGTAGACTTCACCGTTGAGTTACAATCCGGTGCATCTCCCATATCTATGACACCGCATAGAATGACACCTGCAGAGTTACAAGAACTCAAGGTCCAATTACAAGAAATGTTGGACAAAGGTTTCAATAAACTGAGTACCATACCTTGTAGAGCTTTAGCATTGTTTGCTAAGATTAAGGATAAAACTCTTAGACTTTACATAGACTACTGACAGTTGAATCAGGTCATCGTTAGGAATAGGTATCCATTGTTGTAGATTGATTACTTGTTTGATCAATGGAAAGGGGCACTGGTTTATTCCAAGATAGATTTGTGCATGAGATACCACCAGTTGAGGATTAGAGAGACCGATAACCTTAAGAAGGTGTTTCGAGTTCACAGTTATGCCATTTGGATTGATGAATGCAGTGCAGGAATTCATGGATCTCATGCATAGGGTATTCCAACCCTACTTGGATCAGTTTATTATGGTTTTTGTTGATGACACACCCTAATCTACTCTAAGTCTGAGGAGGAGCACGAGGGTCACTTGAGGATTGTTCTCTAGACCTTGAGAGACCACCAATTGTATGCCAAGTTCATTTAGTGTGAATTTTGGCTAACAGAGGTAAAATTTTTGGGGCATGTGGTGTCAGTTTTGGGTGTATCAATGAACCCAGAGAAGGTTGAGGCAGTTATGATTTAGGAGATGCTGAAGTCAGTTTTTGAGATATGCAATTTCTTGGGATTGGAGGAGTTTTGTTGGAGGTTCATTGAGGACATTTCCTACCTAGCTGCACATATGACTAGATTGATCAGGAAGGAGGTAAAGTTTCAGTGGAATGACTCGTTTGAGAGGGCATTCTAGGAGTTAAAGAGAAGGCTTACTTCAGCCCCTATTTTGATAGTTCTGGAGAGGGGACAAAGGTACACAATATATTGTGATGCCCATAAGGACGAACTTGGATGTGTGTTGATGCAGTCCAGGAGGGTGATTAGCTAATGGTTTACGATAGTTCAAGAGCTATGAACAAAACTACCTCATATAGGATATGGAGTTGGTGACTATTGTCTTTACCCTGAAGGCACGAATCCACTATTTGTATATCTTCACTCAGCGGGACCTCGACATGAGGCAATGTAGGTGGATGGAATACCTAGAAGACTGTGACTTCACTTTACATTACCATCCCGGTAAGACAAATGTAGTGGTTGATGCACTCAGTCAAAAGTCACTAATATTTTTGGCTAGTGTAGTTTCTTGGGAATGGCGAATGCTCGGGACAGTGAGACAGTTCGGGCTACACTATGAGGATCAGGCTTTGGGCACTTTGGGAAGTCTAGTGACTACGCCTTCCTTACTGAGCAAGGTGATTGAGTCCCAGAGGCAGGACACAGAGATATTGTCTATCAGGGATCGGGTACAGTCAGGTTTGGGTGACAAGGACTAGGCTATTCACATGGATAGTAGTCTTTGATTCAAGGGAATAGTTATGGTTCCCTGGTCTATGGATCTGAGAGAAGAGATCCTTAGGGAGTTTTATTCCCCCCCTTTTACTGTGCATCCTGGTGGCACAAAGACGTACCATGATCTTTGCTATCATTATTACTACAGCGGGATAAAGAGACACATTGGACACTTTGTTAGTAGATGTCTCACATGTCACCAGGTCAAAGCTGAGCACTAGAGGTCAGCTGGGTTACTCCAGCCTTTGGAGCGCCAAAAGTGCTTGCTTTATTACAATGTTATTCCTAACCTCCTAACATCACCCTCAATTTATCTATATGATATATGTGGAAAGGGGGTGTCACCCTCCCTTGGAAAAGATGTCATAAAAAAGGGCAAGGAAATAAGGAAATGAAACGTTAAAAAGTGTGAGATGTGAATGTACAAAAATACTCCCCAAGCACAATGAGACTTTTATGAATTGTGTTTTGCTTGGAGGTATTCCAAGGTCATTTCCTCGGCAAAAGATGTGAATCATTTGAAAATGATTTCAGTGAAAATAAAGTGTAAAATTCTTTGTTGATTTGGAGGTGGTTTGTGAGTTGTGTTGTTATGAGTATGGGAAACAAGTGTTGACTAATCCAATGGGAATACCAATTTCAACACAATGGGAATACCAATTTCAACTCTTTCCTCCAATAGAGCATTGGTGAACGATTGATTCGTGGGAAGCTATGAACGAGATAGAGTGAGGATCTAAGCACAAACTGTGACAAGTCTACTCATTATCTCATCCACTCTCAATCAAGTCAAACCGAACCACCGTACTCTGAGAAAATGAGAGAAAAAGTGTTGAAATGGCATTTTCAAATGGAGGTCTCCATTTCGATTAGCCAACTTAAAAGATTAGCTACTCATGATTAAGTTAAAACTAACAATATAATGGAAAGACATTATGAAGATGTGATTATTTAAACTAAGTTAATACATGAAAACATGAGTCAAAATATAGTGCATTCAATACCTCAAAACATGAGTCAAAATTTACAGCTAAGAAATTGAAGAACATAGAAACATTAATGGTGAAAGCTATAAAAGAAGATTATACCTAAAAACAACTTGAATTAAATGACATTCAAGGCATTAAAGGAAGTTTAGAAGGTTCTTACATTTAAATGAAAGACAATGCATGGAAGAAAATATAAAAATCTCAATCTCTCTCTCTAAACACTATTCATCATCTTCTTAGACTCTCTATCTCTCTCTCTCTCTCTAATCCAATGTGTATCTTGAATAATGGTGCATGTTTCTCTTCAAAAACGTGCATGGAGTGATGGCCTAGCTTGCAGATATGATCTCCATCCATAGGACTACAGGAGGAATGGGTTGGATAGGGGATGCAGTCCTTGTCTTCACACCCAACTTCTCTTTTCTTCTCTCTCCTCATTGATCACCATGGCTCCAAAAGTCCAAAAAGATGTGTGAAAGAGATGAACAGTGTTGTGGGCGTGTCAGATGAGTGTGGCAGAACTATTGGTGGGACCCTCAAAGCAGCAGAGCATGGCTGCAAATTTTGGAAAAATCAGTGAACCATATCGGTACGCGTACTGGTACTCCGAACTCTAGTAGTCTCAGTGTATCGGTACGGTTTCATTGATTTTCTAATTTTTTTGATTTCTTCATCTCCTAAGCTATCCTCAAGCCATCCTTTCATCTTCATCATCCTCAACCCATCTACGAAGGCTTTAAGAAGCACCATTTGACGTATTTCATCTGTAAACACCACAATTCTTCATTAATAGCTCAAATAGCACAAGTTCACACATTTAATCCCCAAAATCAAGTGAAAAAGGAATGCATTAACACATAAATTATGCAATGTTTTGTGTTTATCAAGATCCTCAGGGTGTTTTATTACTCCCTTTTTACTGTGCATCCTGGTGGTACGAAGATGTACCATGATCTTTACTGCCATTATTACTGGAGTGGGTTGAAGAGACACATTGGACACTTTGTTAATAGATGCCTCACGTGTCAGCAGGTCAAGGTTGAGTGCTAGAGACCAGCTAGGTTGCTCCAACATTTGGAGGTGACTGAGTTGAAGTGGGAACATGTCAATATGAATTTTGTGACTCACTTTTCATGGACTTTGCATGGGCATGATGCGGTGTGGGTGATTTTGGATCGGCTTACGAAGTCAGCACATTTTTTGACCATGCAGATGACCTTCACCTAGAGGAATTCTACATGTTGTACATGGGGTACTTATCTTATATTATCGGATCAGAATCCCAGGTTTACAGACCATTTTTGGGAGAGCTTTCATCGGGCTATGGGACATAATTGATGATGAGTACAACTTTTCATCCTTAGACAGATAGTCTGTCGAAGGAGACCATCCAGACTTTAGAGCTCATGCTTTGGGAATGCATTCTTAATCTCAAGGATAGCTGGGAGGAGCACTTACCTTTAGTGGAGTTCGCCTATAATAATAGTTACCTAGTGAGCATATAAATGGCAAAATATGAGGCGATATGGGAGCGTGAGGACACTATCCGTGCTAGTTATCCATTCTTGTTCGAGGATGGAGGTACTTTATTATAGTCATAAAGTGTTATATGACTTGTTGCATATGCATGTGATTGTATGTGCATGCATGTGTGAATTTTGGGGATGATTTTTTTTGAAAGGAGAAAGAATGTAAAAACAGGGAAAATTTAAAATTTTATTATGGAGGGTAAAATGGTAATTAGCCATTATAGTATGATATGAAAACCCAAAATTCTCTATTATTCAGATGACGAAATGGATCACACCTTTTGATTCATCTCACGAAATCTAGTTATCCAGTCAATTTTTGTCAAATTCCGAGACACTCAAATTTTTTACTTTTTACGATGTGATCGAGCGTCATGCGACTAAAATAAAAACAATCGGATTTTAATTACAAAAAATAAAAAATAATTTAAAGTTAGTTCAGATAAAATATATTTAACTTAAAACGGGGCGATAAATAATTGATTTGAGACAAAATCATATTAGAAAAATATAGAACGTGTGGCTCAATAAGAGCCAAGCAAATGGAGGTATAAATAGGGGAGAAAAATCAGATTTTCTCCCCATTTACACAACCATTTATTGAGAGAGAGAGAGAGAGAGAGAGAGAGAGAGAGAGAGAATAGAGAAATAATCAAGGGATCTCCAAGCTTTCTTCTCCGACCTAATGCGATCCATACTTCGTATTATTTCGGGCCAAGAAAAAAACTTGTTCTACGGGACTAGAGCTACGAGTGCATACCAAAGATGGCAGATTTCGACAAATTCTCTAGAATGGGATTGTTGGGATCAAGTCCTTTAAGCTTGATTTGGGGTATTTTGAAGTTTCTACTACACTCTATTACACTTCAGGAGATAGGGTTCCTTTCCTATCTAGGCTTATTTTCAAGATAGAGTTGTATATGAAATTGGTAGCTTGATTAGAGATGAAACCTCTTTTTTAATATACACATAGTGTAACTAAAGTTTGGTGAATAGTGTAAGAATGTGTAGAATCAATTCTAGCATGAATTGGGAATGTTGAAATTGCTTGTTTGTAATTTCATGAAGGAATGTGTTAATTTGGGCATGCTATGTGTTTACATAATTTTTATGCCTTATAGGTGTTTGAAAAAATTCATAGGAATGACTTGAGTAAGTTATTTGAATGAGAATGAAACAACATGCTTTGCAAGGTTATGAATTGTGATTATATGCTTATGGTATAATTGGCAATTGATAAATGTTGATTGAGATGAAATATGTTCATAATATGCTCATAATATGTTGAATATGATATGATAATTGCAATTGTACATTACATTTGCATATGCATGAAAAATATCACATTTGTGGGCATGTGACATGAGTGTGGGTGTGTGTGCATGATTTGATCAAACACCATCCTTTGTGGGTTGATACTTGGGCTCAGAAAAGTTGGACTTAGGTGCAACTGAGTCGCGCGGGTTGCATTGAAAACAAGGGTTGAGGTTAGCAAGGCGGGTTAGATTCTCCCTCGGGTGCAAGATCTGATAAATTTTGAATACACACTCCAGTTTGTATTGAGTCCATAAAGTGTGTCAGTTTACGCAGAGCCGTTGGTGAAAGTTCATAGATGTTGTGTTGATTGAGTGTCCATTGCTGGGAATCTATAAATACCCACCCCAAGAAAGACCCAAAATTTTATAAATTGGTCATTGAATCTTCAACATCAGTGGCGGAGGTTTGGAATGCTCGGATGCATACACATGGTATTGCATGTATTATGAGAGACAATGGAGGGCTTGAGTTACATTTCATGTGTGAGTATCATCTCATAACATGACATGACATTGTGAAATCCATTTATAAATTGCATATTATTGAATGAATGTTTGATTGATTGTTAAATTACATGTGAACATTTCATATACATCTGTGTTAGGGAGTAGCCTCTTGAGGAGATGCCCTATTGAGCATGACTCACCCTTTATGAGAACAACATTTCAAGTGCAGGACAAACATCGGTGGACGACCCTCTCTTGGGCCCTTGTTAAGAAAAACCCAAAATTTGGCTTTTAGATTACATTTTTGTAGCCAATTGTGTAATTTAGATTACATTTTTGTAGATTTTATGCTCGAGAACGTAGAGAAGGTATGAACCTGAGAAGGACTTGTGTCAGATCTGTCAATTCGGATAGACCTAAAATCTGGGAACTTTGAGTTTTACTTTATGATCCTCCTTGCTGCATTCTGAGAGTTCTATCGTGTTCAGATATTTGATGAGAGGGTCCATCCAACCGATGACGCCTCATTGGCCAAAACTTGGAGGGATTATGTGAAGGCTAATACTTGATCAAGGAAGATACTCCTCAGTTATCTTTTTGGTGTTCTCTGAGTTAAGCACTAAGGAAAAATAGGCCAGGGCATCGATGTGGTTATTTTGGTCTCATGAAATATGTGTGATGTCAATTCCATTAAATCTATCATCATTGCTTGCTCTTTCTGGTGATAAGTCTTCATCCTTGGGTGCCCTCGAACCCCCCATTTACCTGATTCACAATCAGTTGGGAGTCATAGCACACATGCAAGTGTTCGACCCCAACTATTATTTTTCATTTTGAGACCTGAGGTGAGGGCTTCATACTTTGCCTCGTTTGAGGCCCCAAAATCGAGCCTTATCATTTGTTTGATTATAGTTCCCTTGGGACTAGTTACGACTATACCTACACCTAAGCTCTGGGTGTTGGATGATCCATCTACGTATAATCTCCAAGTCTCGAAATGCATTTATTCAGTCTTCATTTGTAGTCCTTTCTCAAGGGTTAGCTCAAACTTAGTGAACTCAATGGTAAAATCGACCAAGACTTGGATTTTGATTAGGGATGATAATTGAGTCGAACTTCACGATCTTGGGCATGCTTAATCTTAACTCAATTGTATCTCGTCATGTTTAAATTTAGCTCAAGCTCGACCATTGAGCTCAAAATTTTGTTCAAGCTAAACTCGGTGAGCATTTGAGTTGAGCTTGAGCTAGATACGAGCTCAACATCTAACATAAAAATCCTTTAAAATAACCCTAGAATGCTAAATTTTTGGTCAAAATCCCTAAAAATATTAAAAATCAACAAAGAATTAAAACTAAAGATTCAAATTTCTCGAAAAATCCATGATTACAAGCAAGAGACAGAGTGTGTGAGTAGGTGAGAGGAGAGAAAGAATAAAGTTTAACTTCTTAGTGGTTTGGTTAATGTTTTTAATCGACAATGGTTGTGGTGGTTTCCTTGTTCTACATCAAGATCAAGGATTAACAAATTGACAGGAAGGAGCACCAGACGGTCGAAATCTCCATGGGTTTAATGCTTATGATTCTCTAGGTTGTGTTGGAAATAGTGGGGAATATTGTGGTAATATTGGTAAGTTGTAGTTGAGATAAGACTGGGACGGAGAGAAAGTGAGGCATTTCACCAGTTTAGTATCATGTGCCTGAAATAACAAATATCCCTCTGAATCTCCCGCTGGTCCATCCTGATCTCCTGTTGCTCCATTTGTGTGCTAGTCATGCCCTCATCAATATCATCCATATAGAGTGTAGAAAGACTATGATGTTGATCAATAATTGACCTATTTTATATCATACACCCAAGCATAAGTGGTTGAATTATAGTTTTCTTGGTTAAGTCCAAGATCGATCCCACGAAGAGTTTTAATAATTGAAATTGAAAATAAGAACAGTGAGGTTATTGTTAAAGCAGTGTAACATAAGATAGCTTGTGATGTGAGCTTAGATTGATAACTAGACTAAATAAATGAAATGCGTACGTAAACTGTTAAAAGATAATAATATGAAAAGTACCCGTTAGTTTAAGGATCCCATAGGTTTTATATTGGTTAAGTACTGGAAATTTCACCTTACAATAATTAGCTTCCATATTACTAAAAGTTCAACCGGTAGGTCTGACGTATATAAACCATAGCACAACAACTGTTTAGGTTAGCTAATGGTATATGTGACATTGACTAATCCAAGTAAACCAGAAGGTCAAGCCATTCAAGAGCATCACTTGAATTACTCAATTGGCAATATTATATTATGTATCAGTTAAACAACCTTAGTAATCCAACAGGAGGATCACTTAGGTTATTTATCTGACAACTTTGTACCATGCAACAGTTAAACATCCTTAGTGCACCAGAAGGTCAAGTCATTCTGTTAAAACACCGTAGATATTCAACCGACAAGTTGATGATTCACTGATGACCTAATTCTGGGCTACGTATTAAACTAAAAGCATTGGCTATGTCGAGACTTAACCAATCTATAACCAATCAATTGACTTTTACGTAACACCCAATTACGTACATCACTATATCATGCATGAAATATATAATAGTAGATAGTATGGTATAGAATATTAAGTATGGCTTGGTGTTCATAACCGTGAGCATATTATAAATATAAGCATCCATCATTTAAGGGAGGTATAAGCACACAGGCCACTTGAGTAGGAGGTGCAAATTCCATTTGGCGTTCGAACACCCATCAAGCAAAGACATGAGACAATGTTTGAAAGCCAAACAATGTTCGAACGTTGTCCCTAGGTAGGCTGTAGAGTGGTTGATTTCCTATCCAGACATTAGGGCTTTCACTTGGACTTTGAAGACCTTGTACTATTCCTCCACACTACCTTTCCCTCTCCTCCTTGCCTATAAATACTCCCATTGTGGGAACTACAAAAAGAAAAAAAAAAGAAATAACAAGGACTTGGACTTGGACTTAGACATTAAACCAACATTTATAGCCAATTGTAGAATTAGTCTTAGACTAATGCTTACATTTACTTGCATAGAGGGAGATAGATAATCTTTTGGTTGAGGTGGAAACTCTCCAAAAGTGACTAGCTTTCTTCTACTTTCATTATTAGTTTCATTCACTTCCATTGTTTGAGCTAACTTCTTCCCTTAGAAGAGTGAAACTCTTCTGAGATTTACCCAATTTGTGAAGGGTGGAATGTGATTCACTCATTCTTCGTCGAAAATCTGCTCATTGTGTAGTGTGTTTTACCTTGTAACTTCTCTCCATGGAGAGATGAGCATCATTCATTTTTTCTTGCTTTACCAAGGCCATGAAGAGTGAGTAGTTTCTCATTCACTCTTTAGAAGAGGTGACAGATATGTATAAATCATTCGAAAGTTATATTTGTGCATTTCGTTTATACTTAATGCTTTATATTTCACTTGCTTACTGAATGATTGAATGCATCTAGCAAAGTTAAGGTATTTTGTATAACCGTGAGTAATTTCTATAACACATATGACTTTTGAATAAAAAGACTCATTGGTTCAAGGCAAGTACCCCGACTAGATTCATGACTACC
This sequence comes from Ilex asprella, assembly GCA_023539305.1. NCBI lineage: Eukaryota > Viridiplantae > Streptophyta > Magnoliopsida > Aquifoliales > Aquifoliaceae > Ilex > Ilex asprella. The sequence continues at coordinate 13,987,266 of CM042191.1, forward strand.
CTTCAATCTTCACCATTATTGTGCTTAATTTAAAGAATGAAAAATTAATGCAATGGTTGGATGCCTTGTAGAAACACTTGCTTATTTGTAGACAGGTTGAGTTTTGGCACAGACAATACTTGTAAACTTCTCCAAAAATGTCGGAACCATGCTCTTAATTCTCACAATCCATCTTTATCTCCCGATTAACTTCATGTTGACACAATGGTTAATTGCATTTCAAAGCACAAGTTTAATAAACCGAATGATTGCCTACATGTCTAGATCCTCGAACTAAAAGATGCTTTTTACATTTGAGATTATCCTATATTTTGTCTAAAAAATCCTCTTGGAAAGAATTGTATATTCGGCCCAGGAAAATCCCCAAACATCACAATTTTAAATCTCAAAGGTTACAATCACTTGGTCTTTGTCACTTCTTACTTTGAAACACTAACAAATAGTTACCTATGGATTCGACTTCGGACTTAACCGGATTATTATTACAACTTGACCGTCTGCACTTGGGTGTACACATTTCAGATCAAGTCAGCTACCACCCTCCCAGACTGCATCAAAACACACCCAAGTCTGTCATTTGAGGCATAACAATACTTTGTGTACCTATGTCCCATCTCCGAAACTATCAGAGTATAAGCTGAAGTAAGCCTCCCATTTATCTCTTGGAATGCCCTCTCACATGAGTCATCTCACTAAAACTTGACCTCTTTTCGGGTAAATCTCATCATAGGTGTAACTAGTCAAGAGAAGTCCTCAATGAATCTCATGTAATACCCCGTCAATCCCAAGAAACTATGTATCTCGAATACTAATTTTGGCCTCTCTTAACTCATAATCACCTCAACCTTTTCTGGGTCCACGGGTGCATCCGAAGCCGACACCACGTGTCCTAAAAAATTTACTTCCATGAGCCAAAATTCACAATGGCTGAACTTGGCATACAAATGATGGTTTCTCAAGGTCTGGAGAAAAACCCTCAAGTGACCCTCATGCTCCTTCTCAGACTTGAAGTAGATCAAATGTCGTCAACAAAGACCACGACAAACTTATCTAGATAAGGTTGGAACACCCTATGCATGAGATTCATAAATGCCGTCGGGGCATTCATCGCGACCTAATGCTATCTTAGGGATATCTATCTTCCTAATTCTCAACTGATGGTATCTCGTGCGTAGATCTATCTTGGAGTATACCCATGCTCCTCTTAGTTGATCAAATAAGTCATCAATCATCGGCAAAGGGTATCTATTCTTGATAGTAACCCTATTCAACTGCCGGTAGTCTATGCATAACCGAAAGATCTTGTCCTTCTTTTTGGCAAATAGAATCGAAGAGCCCCAAGGTGAGGTACTCGCTCTAATGAAGCTCTTGTCCCTCACTTCTTGTAATTGGACCTTGAGTTCTTGCAACTCTACATGTGTCATTCTACATCCCCATCCCTTTGTGGTGGTAATCACAGTAGTTCATCCTTAAAAATATCCTCGTACTTATAAACCACCCGAGGTAGACCCAACTCTTGTCACACCTCGTCCACCAAGGTAAGGCTTGCTAGCCAACCCATCAACTGTTTATGCCAATGGGATTCATACACTACTTGGAGTAGAGCATCATGCTTCTCTCCCTGAAATTTGAAACAACATCATCCGTTGTGCAGACAGTGACCTTCCTTAGATTACAATCAATGGCAACTTGGTGTGCCGTTAACTAGTTCATCCCAAGGATGACATCAAACTCTGATATGTCTTTAACCCTAAGGTCCATGGTGAGTAGAATCCCTGAAATCTCTAACTCACAACCCCGACACATCTGATCAATACATATCCTAGCTCTTAGGGGTGAACTCACACGCAATGAATTTTCAAATAACAATAGAGCACTAACTTAGTATCCCAAGGTAGGGATCAAAGTAGTAACATTGAAATTTCTCTCATTGTCTCACTGGTAGTGCGTGTGCCACTTACTAGTAGACATTTACACCCTGAACTGTCCCGTTTTTTTTTCTTTTTTTGACCCCAAGGTTATGTTCTCTAACCCTAGTGTCCCTTTTTCGTATACATTTATCCATATAACACTTAACATGTAGCATTTAAAGCACATAGCATGTAATGCTCAATGGAGACAATGATCTAAACCCATTCCCTGCAAGCCCTCGGTAAATCGTGAACTTAAGCTCTAATACCAAGCTATGACACCCCAAAAATTGGGGGTTCTTTATTAACCTGTTGATCACCCATCAAAATGAATAATACCTATGGATACCATGTAATCTGATATCACACCGTTATGCCCCATATACTAGGATCCAAAATTTAATAAAATTCGAGCAGAGTCTCCTTTGTATGGGGAGCTCTACCCAAAACACAACCTGTGCAATCACACAACATTTAATCACATGGCCCATCCAATGTTTAATATACATCAATTCATACTCCCACATCAAGAATTCATCAATCAAACATAGTTAATACAAGTTCGATTACAATCATTTTCATAAATTTACATGTCCCAAATAGAATTTCACAAATTTTTTACAAAACAAGGTTTAAAAGCCACAAGCCGAATTTTCTTCATCCTTGAGGCCCCGAATACGAGCCGTCCACCTGTGTGTAACCCACACTTGAAATGTTTCCCCATAAAGGGTGAGCCACGCTCAATAGGGTATCTCCCAAAGAGGCTACTCCCTAACCTAAATGCTTATGAAATGTCACATACAATTTCAACAAGCCACAAAGCATTCCAATCAAGAATATGCAATTCAATGTTGGAATTCAATATGTTTGCCATGAAATGAGATGAGACTCACTCATGCAACTTAACCCGAGCCCTCTCTGGCTCTCACAAACAATGAAATGACAATGTGTATAAATCCACCATTGATGATATGCGTCTAATGATCTTTTTCAAATAAACCATGTGTCTTTGTTATAAAACAAAATCATATGTCTTTGTTGGATGTTACACATTGAATGATTATTTTACAAAATAAAATCATGTGTCTTTGTTGGATGTTACACATTGAATAACTATTTTATATATATAAAAAATCATGTGTCTTTGTTGGGTATCAAATTTGAGAATCACACCGCTAGTTCCTTACATCGTTACGTTTTTTTGGAGTTGCACCGCCGGAAAGTGTATGAACCAAGTAATCGGGTCTTGCACCCGAGGAAAAATCTACCACTACTTGCTATACCTGACACAAGTTTTTCATGCAACTCAGCTAGAACTGGGTCCAACCTTCCTGAGTCCACTTATTAATCACCAAGAATGGTGTTTAATTAAACCATGCACCACACCCACCAAATGTGATGTCTCCGTGCATATGTTATGTAATGAACCATTGCAATATCAATATCATGTTCAATATGTAATGAATGTCATATGAACTATTTTAACCACATTTCAACACATTCCATGGGCAATTATATCCAAATCATATAATTTTCACAAATCATCACAATGTCAATACATCATCAAGCATATATCAATATTTTTATCCAACAATAATTTTCAAACATATTTTCACATAATCTCATGCAATTAACACACTTTATTTCGCATAGGCATTTAATCAAACAACGGCAAGGCACCAAATCATTTAATCACATAAAATGCCCAAATTTATCACATAATTCAAGAAATCACATTAATTGATTTCTACATACGCAGTTATCCAAACTTTCAAAAAATTACAAACTAGCAATGTCGAATTACCAGTTCATATAAGCCTTGAATTTATCCGTTTTAATTTAAATTAACTACAATAGGTAAATGTTAAAATATATATAACAGTCCACCCATATCATATAGTCCTCCTAGGTTGGAAATAAGCCTAGTTAGGATGAAAACCCTTCCTTTTGAAGCATAAAACAATGCTAGGAAGTTCCAAGAACCCAAACCTCGCCCAAACCAAACTTTTCGTAAAATCTTTTCTTTGAATCTTTCGTGAAATCCTTCCTTTTTGGTATGGTTGTGTACGTCTCATTGCGTAGATCGACTTTAATACTTGGCCTAAAGGATTCCGATCGACAGAACTCTGTAGATCATAGAGATAAGGTGGAACTTTCTCTTTTTTCCTCTATTCTCTTCCAACATTGTAACCCAGCAGAATAGAATGGAGAGAAATTAGATTTTTGTCTCCTAAATATACCCTTTAAAGCTTGGTTAATGTCGCGCCAAGCAATCCGTATTCTCGGTTATGTTTTTGCCCTAAAATTATTCAATTTCGTCCTATTTTAAGTTCAAAATATTTTTATATGAAATTCTTTTAAGTTAAAATAAAATTTTGGAAAATTTATTTTTGACGTCATTTTTTAGGTCACTCGACACCCGGTGACCGCTTTGAAATCGTAAAAAACTCGACTATCTTGGAATTCGACAAAAATTATTTAGGTAACTAGATTTTACATGACGAATTCAACGGTGAGGTCCGTTTCTTCATCCAAGCTCTGGAGAATACGAGTTTTCAACCTGCACTGTAGTAACAAATTATCATTTTGCCATTTTTCATAAAAAAGTTAAAATTTTTTCGAGTTTTACATGATGGCAGTAGGTCGGTGTTAGAGAAGGAACCCTTGAATGGGTGGATGTTTTGATCTCTAGCGTTGACGACATGCAGGTTGTGCTAGTTGGTAGTTTGACATAACACCATCAGTCGTTTCCTAAATTTTGAATTTAATAATATCATTCTGAATGATATGAAACAATTGAGTATTTATTACCCAGGAAATCAATAAATCATACACATCACACACTACTTTTTCCTTTCCTTTGCTTGAACAACTTGCCTTTTTTTTTTCTTTATTGCTACCATTCGCTATTACCTTTGATTTTTTGTTCTTCTTTAAGAATACAATACGGATGAGCACATAATAAATTGAGTAACGTCAAATCAAGAAATGTGACATGACACCACTTCAATTATGTAATTAAGATCACGCTCATCACAAATCACAATGCCTACATTATTTTTTCGGAGGAAATTGACCTAGAAACGTGTAGACATTTTAGACTGAATTGATCGATAAGAAGTAAGAAGTAAACATGAAGCATCGCTAATAAGATGCATGATAAGAAGATCAACTTACGGTGTACCCTAAATCTGAATCAATCTATAATAAGGAGGAAAAATTAGATAGTAAGTATGACATGATTTTTACTGAAATATTAGACTAAAGATTTTGATAAAATTTGTATAATAAATAACTTACATGTCCAAAAATGGTGACATTGTCCATTTGAATATTGTTTTTGGTGTTGAAGTGACGATGTGTATACCAATGAGTCTTTCGTCTAATGATACTCCTTATCCTATAAAGGTTTTGTCTTCTTGAGGTCAAAAGTTCAAGTCCCCCTTTCCCTTCCCCAAAAAATAAAAAAATGATGTGTATGGGGTTATTGGTGTCAAATGTCAAACATGCAAACCTTTAAAAAAACACTGAACTTAGAGAAATTGAGTGCTTTATGTGTGTTTAATAGAAATTTTAAAATTTATGCAAAGTTGATTCACAAATTAGGAAATGTAATAAAACCAACCTAAATTAATATATAAATAATAAAATTGTAACATATAACATTTAACAGCAATCAGCTAATGTCAAAGCATCTACAATTAAACCAACACCAACATTAAACATTACAGCCAATAATGGTGCAATGGGTTTCATGTATTTTTTTTATATTTGTTGCTTGTTATTTTTTGGTTTGTGAGGAATTGGTGATAACGATTAGATTGGTTTTGAATTTTTTTCTGCGACTGCAATTAGTTTCAATTTTTTTTTTTATTAGGCACTTGTGAGTATTTTTATTTTTTATTTTTTTTGTTTGCGTGAAAGAACTGGTAATTAGCTTGGATTTTATTTAATTTTTTTTTTGGTGCAATTGGTATCACTTATTTTTTTGTTATTGGTGATTAACCTGGACTTTGTGTTTTTATTTCTTGGGAGACTATTTATAATTTTGTTTGTGTGAAAATGGTGATGGTGATTAGATTGGTTTTGAATTTTTTTTTTTTTTTTTTGTGTCTTGTTTCAATTTTTTTTGTTTTTATTGGGCATTTGTTATTTGTTATGTTATATTTTTTTTTTGCGTGGAAGAATTAGTAATTAGTTGGATTATATTTTTTTATTTTTTTGGTGTAATTGGTATTATTTATTTTTTTATTGGTGATTAACTTGGGCTTTATGTTTTTGTTTCTTGCAAGAATATTTATAACTTTTTTGTGTGGAAGTGGTGATGGAGATTAGATTGGTTTTGAATTTTTTTTTTTTTTGCAACTGCAATTGGTTTTAATTATTTTTTTTATTGGTCATTTGTTAGTTTTTTATTTTATAATTTTTGTTTGTGTGGAAGTAGTGATGACGATTAGACTGGTTTAGAATTTTTTTTTGCGGCTGCAATTAGTTTGAATTGTTTTGTTTTTATTTTATATTTTTTGTTTGCATGAAAGAATTAGTAATTAGCTTGGATTTTATTTTTTTAAATGGTGATTAACTTGGGCTTTGTGTTTTTGTTTCTTGGGAGAATATTTATATTTTTGTTTGTGTGAAACTGGTGATGGTGATTAAATTGGTTTTTAATTATTTTTTTTTTTTGCAACTACAATTGGTTTCAATTGTTTTGTTTTTATTAGTCACTTGTTATTTTTTTATTTTATAATTTTTTTTTTGTGTGGAAGTGGTGATGACGATTAGACTAGTTTTTGAATTTTATTTCTGTGATTGCATTTAGTTTCAATTATTTTATTTTTATTGGTCACTTGTTATTTTTTTATTTTTTATTTTTTTTTGCAAGAAAGAATTGGTAATTAGCTTGGATTTTATTTTTTAAATTTTTTTTGGATTAATTGGTATCACTTATTTTTTTTATTGGTGATTAACTTGGGCTTTGTGTTTTTGTTTCTTGGGAGAATATTTATATTTTTTTTTTGTGTGGAAGTGGTGATGGTGATTAGATTAGTTTTAAATTTTTTTGCTCTTGTAATTAGTTTCAAATTTTATTTTTATTGATCACTTGTTATTTTTTTATTTTATACTTTTTGTTTGTGTGGAAGAATTGGTAATTAGCTTGGATTTTATTATATAGATTTTTTGTTTTTTGGTGTAATTGGTATGACTTTTTTTTTGTATGTTTGCATGTAGTAAATATGTATAATAGCTTGAAGGGTGAATTTATGGAGTAGATAAATAATGGTGATTAGATTGAGTTTTATTTTGAGTCAATTTTTTAAATCAGAAATTCAACTTACTTTCAAAAGAATGTGTAGAACCTGTTAATTTTTTATATACATTTAAGATTTTCTCATTCTATGAAATCATATAAAAAATGAAATATTTTCTCATTTGGGTACTGACTGTGTCTCGTTAAACATGCAAATCTTGAGTAAATAAGCAATTGAAAATAGCAATACACATTTAACATATAACATCATTGTATAATGATAAATTCATGTCAAAGCATGCACAACTAAACTAAGACAAAAATTAAATAAAAAGAACAAATATTTAATGATAATCACATAAAATTTTTTTAATATGAATTAAAAAGAAGAAATTGGTTAAAACTTACCTAGTGAAGAAACCTGGAAACCAAAACACACACAAAAAAAAAAAAACCAAAACACACAATGGTACACACACACATGAACACACTGGCAGACGCATGAACACACACACATATGAACACAAACATAGGCACACACATGAACACATACACAAGCAGACACACACATGCAGGCACGCACATGAACACACACAATGGCACACACACACAAGCACACACTTGAACACAACACACACACATGAACACACACAAAGGCACACACACACATGTAGGCACACACAAACATAAACACAAACACATGCACAATTAGAGAGGGAGTGAGAGAATGAAAAGATCCAAAGGTAGATACCTAGACTCCTTGCAATGGGTGGTTTAGTGTGAAATGGAGGTGCAAGGTAGAGACAGAGAGGAAGAGAGGTGTTACTTCGATGTACTATATATTGCACTGGAGGGAATTAGAGATAAGGGAAGGTATCTTGTTTTTAAAAATGAGAGGAAGAGTTAGATGAAAGACAAGGAGGAGAGAAAGAGAGAAATAGAGAGAGTTGCTGGGTGGTTGGTGAGAGATGAGGGAGATTTAGATGAAAGAAAAAGAAGAGAGAAAGGTATCAAGTGAGGAAATTGATGGTTTACTGAATAAGGAAGGGGGAAGACAGAGTTGTTGGATTACTGGGTGAGATAAGGATGGAGACTTAGATGAGAAAAAAGGAAGAGAGAGAGATATAGGTGTTGGGTGAGGATAACTTGAGAATTAAGGAAGAGAGAAAAAGGTGTTGGGTGAGGATAGAGATTAAAAATGGAAGAAAAGAGGGAGAGAGGGAAAGAGGGAGAGAGTTGTTGGGAAAATGGATGAGATGGGTTGCCGGTCTTTTATAAATTGATTCCAGGGTTGCTTAATTTGATGGGAGTTGCAAGGAAAATGGAAGAGATGGGTTGCTAGGTTATTTTTGTTCTTTTAAATATGGGTTGCTTAATTGATGGGTTTCTGGTCTTTTAAAAATGGAAGAGAGGAGGAGAGTGTATTAGTGAGAGAGAGATGAGGGAGAGACGGAAAGAGAGAGTTATTGTGTGAGGGTTGTTGGATAAGTAAAAAGGGGTTGCTAGTGTTTTAAAAATGGAAGAGATGAGGGAGAGTGTATCGGAGAGAGAGAGAGAGATGAGGAAAAGAGGGAAAAAGAGAGTTGTTGTATGATATAGAATGATAAAGTTAGATGAGAGATAGGAGTCTTTATATTAGTTAATATGAGATAAGGGGCGAGAGTTAATGAGAGATAGGAGTGTTAGGAAAATTTGGTATAAGGAACGTCCTATCAAAAGTTTTCAAACGATATAAGCCGCAAAAAGCTAAAGACAAACCAAGCTAGATATTTGACTTGTCTCTTAAGAATGGGTATGTTACTTTGTAAATGAGTATTTGGACATTTTATGCCTACCTTATGTTTGATAAAATGTCAAAGTGACTATAAGTATTGAAATGATGAATTGTGGAAAGAGGTATTGATTCTTATGATATGGTTGAGTATATTTACCATAATTTTGGGTATTGTTGAATACTTCTTGAGTATGAAAAAAGTGGTGTTGATGTACATAGCTTGTCAATCCTTTAATATGTGAATTTTGCTATAAAAGGGTAGAATTTGCATTTTGGGTGTGTGTGAGTTATTTTGAAAATGTGTTATATTGGAAATAGAAATGTGAGATTTTGGAAAAATATGTATTTTTAAAAAGTGCCTGAGTTGTGATTTGCTTTGGGAATGTAAGGTGATTACGAATTATGATTTGAAACTTGTATACTCGGTACCAATAAGAAGAGGGTTAGCAAACAGTTGGGGCTCTTGAGGGGGATTGCCAAGGTGGATACTAGTCCTAGGGGGATTTGTGATGGTTGTGATTTTTGGTGACAGCTTGTGTGGTATCATAAGTTGTGCCCTACACATCCCCCTTAAAAAGCAAGAAGAGCGATATGACTCTAGGGCGCAAGCCCTAAAAGGTTTCCCGGGGATGGTTCATTTTTTAACCAGTGTTGGTTTGGTGATATTTATTTGTGTGAGTAGAATACATGAATTTGGGTGCCAAGAAACCAGTAGACCAATATTCCAACAAACATCTTGAATGGGGTAAGGTTGAGTCGAAAGTACATAGAGTTAAATAATCAGGAAAGAATCAGTTTATGAAATTGTGCTCAAAAAATAAATGATGATTTTACCACATTTATTATATGGTCTAAAGATTTCTCACTTTGTGCTTTATAAAATCAATGGTGCTGCGTTACAATTTCAGTAGAAAGGTTTTATAATGTAACTTTGAGATTTAGTTTCGATATGACAAATTCCTTGATGTTTCACTTATGTATTTTAAATGATAGTACATAAGGCACATGATGTATTTTGATTGGGCATAGTAGATTTCTAACCAATAGAAAAGTGACAAGTGGCACTCTTAGGACCAAGTATAAAAACGGACTTAAAAAATGGAAGACTAAGGGCTCGTTTGGTAATGTTTTTATTTTCGTGTTTTTAAAATACAATAAAACATAGAAAAATTTTGTTTTAATTTGTGCTAAACACCGAAAACAAAAAATGTGTTTAAGAATCATTTGTTTTTACCTAATTATGAAAATAAAAATAAAAAACATGTTTGGTAACCCAAACCCCCCCCCCCAACACACACAGACC
>CM042191.1:13997900-14053958 GCA_023539305.1 Ilex asprella
AACACACACAGACCACACCCCTTTTTTTTCTGTCACTTTGTCTTATCTACAACACACTAAACACACCCACACACGGAAAAATCACACCCAACCCACCCAGAATTCAAATAAACCCCCCATAATTCACACACACAAAAAATTTGACATACACATCAGTGGAGGCAGCGATGGAGAGAGAAGGGAACATAAATCACACACACAAACACAAAAATTTGAAACACGCACACACATCAATGTAGATCTACACACCCACAATGATGGAGGCAGCGATAGATGGAGGGAGAGCCAGCGATGGATAAAGAGGGGTTAGGATGGAGTGCGATGGAGAGAGAAGAGCAACGATGAAGACATCAATAGAGGCAGAGGAAGCAATGGAGGCACGATGGAGGCGAAGGCAGAGGCAGAGGCAATGATGAAGATGGAGGCGCAAGAAAAGGTAGCGATGGTTTGTCTGGGAGGAGAGATAAAGGAAAGAAAGAGAGAGAGAGAGAGAGAGAGAGAAAACGATGGAGAGGAGAGAGGTGATGAAATGGATTTTTATACTTCAACAATTTTTTTATTATTTTACTACTAAGAGGACTCGAAGCCCGAATTTTATTAATTCCCCACCCCTTCCGCGTGTTGTCTCTGTTTTCAATGTTTCTTGGAACATTTTTATTTTGTTCCCATTTTTTTGGCATGCTTCCAAGGATGTTTTTTTTTTGGCAAAAAATATAAACAAAGACACAAAAAAGAAACAAAAATAACAAACAAACATCCCCCAAGTCTTCCATTCCACTCTTGCTTGCAAATTTCATTGGAGAGAGAGAGAGAGCCAATAATTCATATTCTTCTTCCTTCTTCAAATCTTGCAAAATCCAACTGGTGCATCATCAAACACCAAGAACAAAAATATTTACTTGGCGAGGGTTACGTGTCAACGCCAATTTCACCAAATTTTAAAAATCAAGGGTAGGGGCTAGAGCTTTAGGAGGGCTTGTAGAGATTTGTTTTGGGCATGCCTAAGGATTTCTCTTCCTTATTTGCACTACAAGAGGTAGAGGTTCTCTTCTATATGGATCTCCTTTCAACCTAGAGCTGCATATGATATTGGTTTGAGTAAATATATGTCAATTGCTTGATTGGCGTTCACCCTAATCCCCGAACGTGATCCCGGTAATGTATGAGGCTTATATGAGTAGGAGAGTGTCACTCTCCCTCGATTTCGATGCTAGAAATAGGGAAAACATGTGTGTGAATTAAAATTTGTGTGTGTGTGTGCAAAAGTGCTCCCCAAGCGTAGAGAGACTTGCAATGTCGTGTTTTACTTGGAGTTGAGTATTTCAAGGTCGTCTCCTCAGGAAAGGAATGTTGAATTGTGGTGAAGGTGATTTTTGTAAAGAAATAAAAAGTGAAAAATCTTGATGGAGTTTAAATGATTACATTTTAGGGGAAAAATGTTGTTTAAATGATTACATTTCATGTGTGTGAATGAAAAGTGTTGAATTGTGTTTTGGTGAGTGGAGTTTTAGATAAAAATGCAATGAAAACATGGTTGGCTAATTGAAGAGATCATTCCAATGGGAATGCTAATGCATAGTTAAAAATAACATTTCACTATGCACTTACAAGACTAATTATGTTTTGATGGAGTTTAAATGATTACATTTCAAGGAAAATTTTGTACTAGGACCTAAAGTCAATAACATCAAATTTTCAAGAAAAACCCACGTGTTCTGGAAGAGAATTGGAGGAGGAAGAAAAGCATCCACATTCGAATGCCAATCCTCATTCGAACACCATCTTGAAATAATTGAGGGCCCCCAGGAGATTGTTTGGGTGATGACACATGGTTTGTTGCAGCTGTCTACTGTGGGTGACAAAAGCTACTTGAGTACCACGTTCGAATGCCAACAACGTTCGAACGCTCATCAAAGAAGACAAGCTTCCACGTTCAAACGCCAACCCTAGACAAGCAGTAGGAAGATTAGATCTTCATCCATATTTTGGGGCATTCACTTGGACTTTCTGCACCTAGAACTATTCTTTTACTCTCTTTCTTTGCCTCCTACTGCCTATGAATACCTTCCTTTGGAACTTGTTAAAAAGAATCTTTTGGGAAGAAGAAGAAACCCTTCAAGTGTAACTAGCTTTCTTTTACTTTCATTATTAATTTCATTAGCTTCCATTGTAAAAGCTTCTTTTTTCACTTAAAGGAGTGAAACTCTCTCACCTTTTAGCTTTCTTGCAGCTTTGAAGGGTAGGTAGTGATTCACTAATTCTTCGTAGAAGATAGGCTTATTATGTAGTGTATTGTATCTTATAGCTTCTCTACTTGGAGGGATGAGAATCACTCACTTTTCTAGCTGCCTCAAAGCCATGAAGAGTGAGTAGTTTCTCATTCACTCTTTAATAAGAGGTGATGAATATGTATAAATCATTTGGAAGTTATTTTTGTGCATTTCATTTATGCATAATATTTTATCTTTTGATTGTTTATTGAATGATTGAATGCATCTAGCAAAGCTAAGATACTTTGTACAATCATGAGTCCTTTTTGAGACAAGTTAACTCTTGGCATAGTAGGATTCATTGGTTCCTTGCAAGTATTCCAGCTAGATGTTCATTACTACATTCTTCACTACTATTGTGCTTTAACTAAGAATGAAATAATATCACAGTGGTTGTAGATGGGTTGAGTTCCTGCACTAACAATTCTTGTAAATCTTTACAAAGACATCAGAACCTTGCTTTCAATTCTTATAGCCTATCTTTATCCTACAATTAACTTGATGTTGACATATAGGTTAATTGAGTTCTCAAGCACAAATATAACAACTGGATGAATGAAAACATGTCCAGATCCTCGAGTTAAAGGGTGACTCTTTCATTGGAGAGAATCTTATATTCTGTCCAGAAATTCCTAGAGAATATTATATTTTATCTAGAAAGTCCCGTAAACATCAAAACTTCAAATCTCAAGGGTTTCAGTCACTTTGGTCTCTGTCACTATTTACTCCAAAACACCAACAGTAGTTCCCTGTAGATTCGACTCCGGACTTAACTGGATTATAATTACAACTTGACTGTCTGCACTTAGGTGCACACATTTCGGATCAAGTCAAGTTTTTGGCGCCGTTGCCAAGAACCTAATGGTGTTTTAAAGTAAAAAGTTAAAAGACATTCCTTTTTTGTATATATTTTTGATTTACTTTGTATATAATTCTTATTTTATGTTTGAGAACAATCCTTGCTTTCCAAATTTGTCAGAAGAATTTTTTGGGTCTGTAAATCAATTTGGACCATCTTCACCTTGATCAGTGGCAGACTCTTTTAATAATAGCATGGCCAATAATGGGAGAGAAGGAAAAGTTCCTGAGAGAGAAGGGGAAGTTCCAAACAAAACAATGTCCCCTCTTGTTTTGTGTTTCCTGTAAATGCGTCCCTCTTTAATGTAAAGGCTGGGACAATGCAATTACTACCTCAATTTCATGGACCTGAATCAGAAAATCAATATGTCCATATTAATGATTATGAGGAGGTATTGTGAAACATTCCAAGATAATTCTGATCTGGCCAAGTTAAAAATTTTTCGTTTCTCTTTAAAGAACAAAGCTAAACAATGACTAAACTCTTGGACAGCCCATTCAATACCAAACTTGCAGACATCATAGAATGAGTTTTTTTCAAAAAGTTTTTTCCTCTACATCATTCCAATGCACTCAAAAGACAAATCATGAATTTTTTGAATAAACAGAGAGAAATATTTTACCAACGTTGGGAGAGATTCACAGATCTTCTCCAATCCTGTCCACACCATGCTTTTGACAATTGAACTTTGGTAGGATTTTTCTATGATTCGCTGCCCATTAGATTACATCAATTTGTTGAAATGATGGCTTAAGGAGAATTCATGGGTAAAATTCGAGAGGAGGCATTCAATTTTTTTGATACAATAACCAAGAGTTCTCAAATGTGGGACTCAATCTCTCCTATCACTGTTGAAACAAAACCATCTACTTCCCAATGGGGTAAATAAGTCATGAAAGAAGATGATGACTAGAGAGTGAAAATGACTACCTTATCTCGAAAGCTTGAAGCTCTGGGGATGAAAAAGGTAAATCAAGTTGATGTTGGACCTCCCACACAGCAAGTGTGTGGGATTTGTGCGTTAATAGAGCACCCTATTGTGGAGTGTTCTACCATTCCTACATTCAAAGAAGTCTTGTTAGAATAAACAAATGTAATTTCTAATTTTAACAAGCCTTATTCCAACCTGTATTCTAAAACGTATAATACAAAATGGTGGAATCACTTGAATTTCAGTTGGAGGAACACATAACCAACTCCCATGAATCCACAACAAGGTTCACAACCACCACCTTAAGGACCTTTTGTATATCAACCATACCAACCACCACACAAGAGAAGTCTTGAGGACATATTTAACCGGTTCATGCAAAGACAAATGAACTACAACAATCATTCTACTCAGGCTTTCAATGACTTCAAAACCTAGACCACTTAGTCCTTTGAGGATCTCGAAAGTCATATCCAAAATTTGACTCAGTCAATGACCACAAATGAGAAGGACAAGTTTCCTGCATAACCAAAACAACCACAAGGTTAATATCATGTGGGAAATTCTTCAACCATGAAAAGCCCACAAGAATAAGCTCAAGCTATCACTACATTAAGAAATGGTAAGGTAGTTGACAAAATCATTAGAGACATGTTAATTGCAAAGCCAAAACCTGAGTCAATCCCAGTCAATGAACCAGTTGAGCCTGAACCTGTGATTGAAAAGGAACCAGAACCGTCAAAGGAAAAAGATCCTTCATGTCCTATTCCTACTACTTTTCCTCAAAGATTCAAGAAACTACAGAAGTTGGATTACCATACAGAAATTTGTGAGTTTTTTAACCAAGTAAATCAATATTCCACTTTTGGACGCAATCAAGAAGATTCCTTCTTATGCCAAGTTTCTAAAAGACTTGTGCACAATCAAAAGTAGTAAAATGTTCAGAAAATAGCCTTTTTAATAGAATAAGCTAGTGCCATACTCCAACACAAAATACAAAGACCTAGGGTGTCCAACTGTGTCTTGTGTCATTGGAAATTTAAGGATAGAACAAGCATTGCTGGATCTTGGAGCCAGTGTCAATTTGTTCCCTTTCTCAATCTATCAACAATTAGATCTGGGTAAACTCAAACCCACCTATATCACACTCCAGTTGGTATATAAGTCTATCAAAGTTTCAAAGGGCATTGTTGAGGATGTTCTTGTTCAATTGGAAAACTTCTTCTTTCTTGTGGATTTCATTATCTTGGATACTCAGCCAAGAATACATCTAGGGAATCAAATTTTTGTCATTCTTGGTCGAACTTTCCTAGCAACTTCAAATGCATTAATCAATTGTAGGAATGGAGTCATGAATTTGAAAAGGAAGTGAGAGAAGTTAATCTCATTGAGTCTTTGGCACTTGAACATTTGAATGATGCATTTTGTGAAAAAATTATTGAATCTTGTCTATTGGAATCTATCAAATTTGAGTTAACAGATGATGATCAAAGTCTACAGAGTTTCCCCATTCATACTATAGGGACATGGCTACCCAAATTTGAAGAATTGGCCCCAAGTGGTACAAAGCCACTCTCATCTACTGTCAAGCCACCAGTGCCTGATTGACACCTCTTTCATCTGACCTAAAATATGCATTTTTAGGGGAGGACGGGTCATACCCAGTGGTCATTTCATCCAAGCTTGCTGAATCACAAGAATTTAAGCTAATTGAAGTCCTTAGACGTCATAAGAGCGCCATTGGGTGGACCATTGCCGATTTGAAAGGTATAAGCCCATTAATTTACAATCATGCTATATACCTTGAGGAGGATGTAAAACCCTCTCGTCAATTACAGTGACGGTTGAACCCCCAATTGAAGGAGATTGTACAAATTGAGGTGCTCAAACTATTGGATGCATGAATAATCTTTTTCATAACTGATAGTAAATGGGTTAGCCCAACCCAAGTTATGCCTAAGAAGTCTAGGGTCACAGTGGTAAAAAATGATCCTAGTGAGTTGGTACCAACTCGAGTTGTCAAAGGATGATGGATGTGCATATACTCTTAGAAACTCAATTTGGTAACTAGGAAAGACCACTTTCGTCTTCTCATTCTTGATCAAGTCCTAGAAAGAATTGCAGGTTATGAATTCTATTATTTTCTAGATGGGTATTTTGGAAATAATCAAATTGAAATAGCACTTGATAACCAAGAGAAAATAACATTCACATGCCCCTTGGCACATTTGCATTCAAAAAAATGTCATTTGGACTTTATAACATTCCTCTAAAATTTCAAAGGTGCATGTTGAGTTTGTTTAGTGACATGGTTGAGATATTTTTGGAAGTTTTCATGGATGATTTTTCTATATATAGTGATTTATTTGATTTGTGTCTAACAAAATTGGAAATGAAGTTGATAAGATGTAAGGAAACCAATCTGGTGCTCAATTGCATGAAATGTCATTTCATGGCAATATAAGGCATTATTTTGGGTCACATTGTGTCATCTAAAGGCATAAAATTTGACAAAGTAAAGATAGATTTGATTGAAAATTTGTCTGCCCCCAAGACTGTTAAAGATGTCCGATCATTTCTAGGACATGCAGGGTTATATAGGATATTCATTAAAGATTTCAGTACAATATCAAAACTCATGTGTCATATCCTAAGTCAGGATGTAACTTTTGTATGGAATGAAGCATGCCATCAAGCTTTTGATAACCTTAAGGGTATGTTTAAGTATGCCCCGATAATGACCTTGTGACTGGACTCTACCACTTGAATTGATGTGTGATTAGGGATGGTAGTGGACCGAGGAAAAATGGGTATTCGTCTAAACTCGCCCCGTTTGGACCGGGGATGGACTATACGTATTGGACGACAGACGTATATGGAGATACCCGTATAAACCCGTGCGGGGATGGAGGCAGAGATGGACTTACCCTTATCCCCGCCCGTACCCGCCCCGCAACGTACCCGTTACCTACTAAATAAATAAAAATATATATTGAGTTGATTGAGATGATTTTACTACCATTATGTTGTTTGTGGATAATTGTTTGTGTTTTGTTCAAATATGTAGTATTTTGGACATTTGTTGTTTGTGTTTTATTTAAATATGTTATGTTATATTATGTTATGTTAGATTATGTCAGATTATTTAGAATGTTATTGAATTATTTAAAATATTGAATTTATTTAGCTTGGGCTTGGGCGGGTACGGGGGAAGCAGGGATGGGGACGGGGATTAATAATTTACCCGCGGACAGGGATGGAGATGAAAATTATACCTGCTAACGGGGTGGACCGGGGATGGACGAATTTTTTTTAAGCAGGTACGGGGATGGAGACTACACCTCCCGCCCCCGCTTCGGTCCATTGACATCCCTATGTGTGATGCAAGTGACTATGATGTTGGAGCAGCGTTAGGTCAAAGAAAGGAGAAAAAACTATATGTGATTCACTATGCAAGAAAAATTTTGAATGATGCTCAAATGAATTATTCCACAAGCAAAAAAGAATTGCTTGTTGTGGTTTTTGCTCTCGAGAAATTTCATTCTTACCTTATTGGTTCATCTGTCATTGTTTTTACTAATCATGCAACATTAAAGTTATTATGTCAAGCCACGACTCTTGAGATGGATACTCTTATAACGAAGAATATAATGGTAAGTTTTTGAACCTTGCAATACTTTTGAGAGAAAATCAACACTTACTCAAGTAAGGCTTTTCACCTTCTATACTTGAATAATCTCATTATTATTGTTTTGATTGATGCAACTAGAGCAGTCTATTGATGTATCCCACAAAGAATTTGTTCATAGGATAAATACATGTGCACATGCTTGAGAAATGATTTTAGGCCATTTATTGAATTTTTGAGCTTTATCTATTTCTTTTGATACATAATCCCTTGTCAGTCATGATTGAGCCTCAAAATGATAATTCTTTTCAGTAAAACCATAACTTTGACCTAGAAAAAAAAAAGAGTCAATCTAGCCAAAGAATGGTGATTTGAAAAAAAGACATAATAAAATGAAAAGTGACCAAAGAGAGAAGCACGAGTGATTTTTCAAAAGACAAGATGAAGAAAAGGAGAAAATGTGTAGAACTATAACCAAATTGGATAACCCATTTTTTTCAACTCTTCCTATCCGTCATTTTAATAACCACTTACCCCTGGCCACATTACAACCTAGAAAAAGCCCTAACTGATCTCAAGTCTGATACATGTGTAGGTCGTCAATCAAAATTTTGGGGTATGTTAAATAGTATTACTTTATTTGCATAAATATTCTTCCATGAGATTATGACAAACATGATTAGTCTGTTTCCTTGGATTTCACTCTCGTAATTGACGTGCATGTGAATTTACAATTAACCTTCTTCTAATCACATGTTTTTTGAGAGAAAAGTCACTATAATCGGAGAAAATTTTTGCTAAGAGCATTCTAAAAAAGGTTTGTGGAATCACATGGAAGGTTATGAGGAAGAATGTTTATTATATAAAAATTCTTGTCGTTAGAATGATTATTTTTACTACATAGGGAATTTCGAATACCAATGTAACAAGTGTTTATTTTTTCATATAATACGTACCTATGAAAGAGAAGTGTTTGGGAAACAAGTCAAAAATTGAGTGTTGGGTGTCTCAACAATCATGTTGCTAACTCACTCTGATGAGAAATTTTATATATACACATCTGTTCAACTGAAGTTTGTGGTTAGCTTCACCAGAAACCCTCACGAGACAACACTCATCCGCTAGAGAAACCTAAGGGTTTAACAGTTTATTGAATATGCTAAATGCAACCGGATGACTTATGAAAATGGCATTGCAAATATCTTTTCATTTTGAAGTTTTGTATTACTAGGGACTAGAAACATTTAGGTTAGGGGTGTGATGCATAGTTAAAATTAATATTTCAGTATGAACTTACAAGATTAATTATGCTTTGATGGAGTTTAAATGATTACATTTCAGTGGAAAAGTTGTACTAGGACCTAAAGTCAATAACATCAAACTTTCAAGCAACACCCAAGTGTTCAGGAAGAGAATTGGAGAAGGAGGAAGCAAAGCATCCTCATTCGAATGCCAATCCTTGTTCGAATGCCATCTTGAAATAATTGAGAACCCCCAGGAGATTATTAGGGTGATGACATATAGCCTACTGCAGCAATCTATTATGGGTGACAAAAGCTACTTGAGTACCATGTTCGAATGCCAACAACGTTCGAACTCTCATCAAAGAAGAAAGGTTTCCACATTTGAATGCCAATAATGTTCGAACGCCAACCCTCGACAAGCAGCATGAAGATTAGATTCTCATCCAGATTTTGGGGCATTCACTTGGACTTTCATCAACTAGAACTATTCTTTCACTCTCCTTTTACCCCCTCCTCATTTCCTATAAATACCTTCCTTTGGAACTTGTTAAAAAGAATATTTTGGGAAAAGGAAGAAACCCTCCAAGTGTAATTAGCTTTCTTTTACTTTCATTATTAGTTTCATTAGCATCCATTGTAAAAACTTCTTTCTTCACTTAGAGGAGTGAAACTCCCTCACCTTTCTAGATCTCTTGTAGATTTTAAGGGTGGATATTGATTCACCCATTCTTCGTCAAAGATAGCTTATTGTATAGTTTATTATATCTTATAACTCCTTTACTTTGAGGGATGAGAATCACCCATTTTTCTAGCTTCCTTAAAGCCATAAAGAGTGAGTAGTTTCTCATTCACTCTGTAGCAAGAGGTGATAGAAATGTATAAATCTTTCGAAAGTTATTTTTGTGCATTTCATTTAGGCTCAATGTTTTATCTTTTGATTGTTTATTGAATGATAGAATGCATCTAGCAAAGCTAAGATACTTTGTACAATCATGACTCATGAGTCATTTCTAAGACAAGATGACTCTTGGCATAGGAATATTCAATAGTTCTTTGCAAGTACTCCAATTAGATCTTCATGACTACATTTCAATCTTCACTATTATTGTGCATCGACTAAGAATGGAATAATATCACAATGGTTGGATGACTTGTAGAATTAGTTTCTTGTTTGTCATTGCAAGAGGTATCCCAAACCTTGAAAATATGTTTTCCTTTAAAAACTTGACCACAACTCGATGGTCGTTGGTCTTGGTTGGGATGGCCTCTACCCACTTGGACACGTAGTCCACTGCCAATAGGATATAAAGGTAGTCAAATTACATAGGAAAAGGACCCATGAAGTCAATTCCCCAACAATCAAATATCTCAATGACTAGCACGGGGAAAGGGGCATCATATTACTACGGGTCACACTACCCAACCTTTGGCACCTATCACACTCTTTACAAAATGAAACACAATCTTTGATTAAAGAGGGCTAGTAAAAACCAGATTGCAAAACCTTAGCCAAAGTTTTCTTTGAAGAGAAGTGACCACCATATGCCTCAAAAAAACAGAATGAAAGCACATCCCGTTGTTCATTTTCAAGTATGCATCTCCTCATCACTTGATCTAGGTAATACTTGAACAAATACTGGTTATCGAATTAAAAGTATTACATATTCACCATGAATCTTCTTTTGTCTTCCGGGCTCTAATACGGTGGTATTTGTCCTGTGGGAAGATAATTACAGATGTCAGCCTACCACAGGACAATAAAACGAATAGAAAACAAATGCTCATTAGGAAAAGAGTCAGGGATATGAACATGCTATTCGGCATCTAGGACAATAAGTCTTGAAAAATGGTCTGCCACCACATTCTCCACTCCTTTCTTGTCTTTAATGGTCAAGTTGAATTCTTGTAGGAGGAGGATCTACCTAATGAGTCTCGGTTTTGCGTCCTACTTAGTCAAAAGATACTTCAAAGCAGAGTGATCAATGCAGACTATAATAGGCGAACCAATGATTTAAGACCTAAATTTGTCCAATGCAAATACTACGGCTAGCAACTCTTTTTCAGTGGTAGTGTAATTCATATGTGCTTCGTATCACATATGGTCTTTTTTCTTACCTTTGACCAAACACTGCGTCGACCGCGTAATCACTCGCGTTGCATGAGCTCTGTAACACCCCAAAACCCACCCTTGAAGGAATTATAATCTACAAACCATCCAGCCATGAGAGAAACTAAAGATAACCATTAAGGAATAAATCATTCATACAATTGACAAAGAGTAAATACTAAAGCTAATAAAAAATTGTACTTCTTTAACTTACAATTCAAAACCAAAGAATATCTAGCAGCGGAATAATTAAACTAACTAAAATAATGTTTCATAAAAATCTTTCAAACACTAAACCAAAAATAAAATAACTTTATTCCTTTAAGAAAGGGTCCACATCTTGATTCTCCAATAGTGCATAATCAGCCTGCTCATTCACATTGGCATTCTCTTCTATGCCTAAATTTGTAAGTGTGTTGTAGGAGGTGAGCGAAAGCCAGTAGGAAATTCCTCTCAAATCCCAACAAGATTTTAAAACCATAAAAAAGAAGGCAAGTCACTTTTGCAAAATAGCATATATAAATTTTTTAGAGTAAAATCATGACAGTTATAATGATCTCAAATGTACGGAATAAAGTAAATCAATGACAGGAATAAAATTGCAAGAAATTAATGCAATTAATAAATAACTCAGTAGCATCATCCAATATTCTCATGTATGTTGGTTCATCCCCATTCTCATGTATGTTGGTTCAAGCTCATTCTCATGTATGTTGGTTGCTTTTCTAGAATCTACACAACGATTCCACCTTATTCACCCACCACAAACCAAACAATCTCAATCATTCCCTGCATGGCACATCACAAACTACTTTAGGAAGGACGTATATCATCTCCCACGACATTGACGAATTCTTCCTAGAAAATGTATATCATCCCTCAATCTTGAACCTACGTGAACAATAGTGGTTGCTATTACAAACAACAATCTACTATAAGTGTTAGGCAACCATCTCACCCCCACTGGGATAGACTAACCTCTAACACTCTACGACAACTTTCGAAGGCAATTCAAGTATGTCACAACAAACCATACAAGAGATAAAACCACAACTTTCTCAACAATCACAATCTTACCCAATCACAATTTTCATTAACATTCAAGTATCACAATTGCATAATTCTCAATATACTACAATAATAAAGGAATTAAAATATGCAAGACATCATATCAAGAAAATCTTCACAATTTCGATGTTAAAATTCTAGGGTTTTGCCAAGAAAACAAGAACAATTATTACACAAAAACATGATTTAATCAAGAATAGGAATTTAGAAATTAAGAATCCGTGTATTTTTCATAACCAAACATGTATTTACCAAAACTAGGGTTTTAAAAATTCAAAAATATGTGTTCCTTGAACCCAAACATGTATTTTAGTCAAAACTGCATTTCAATGATAAAGAAACCAAGAACTCATAAATATTTACCATATAACTATCAAGAAGATTGAAAATATACATATATAATATCCTAAGTGTCAATGAAAGAACTTGAGAAGAATCTCTTACCTTGATTCTGTAGGTTGTGATGCAAACCTTAGCATGCTCTATCCGTCAAAAGTCCCTTGAAGTACTGTCTGCTCTCCTTTCTTCTCACCCTCTAGGGTTTTCTACAATGCAAATCAGTCTAAGGGTTATTCCCTAAGTATTTATAGTGAAAATTTTGAGAGAACACCCAAAATAGGTCAGGGACATTAAACCCTATGTTCAGTGTGCCCAGACGTATGTTTTTTCACCCAACTTTCTGCCAAGTGCGTCCGAACGCGAGTGACAGTATACCCCAACTTATAGATAAATTTTGACATAATTAGGAGCCGATTCAGAAAATTTTCGTGCAACATTTTTTTGTAGTCCTTGAAGTCTAGTTTCTACTGTCCAAAAATAAGCTCAATTAGAGTTATAAATAAAACATTATGGCAAAATACTAGGGTATTGTCAAATTCATTCCTACCAGAATTCTTTCGGAAATGCATTTTAACTTTGAGATACTTCCTAACTCTAATACACCTCATACTACCTCTTCCAAAGTTTTTGACTTCCTTATTCAATAGAAAACTTATTACAAAATTACTTAACCATACTTTTCAATCCAAACATCTCCAAAACTCCATTTATCTCAACGAAAATACAAGGTAAACTCAAACTTTATAGTCAAACTTTCAACTATGATTCTAATTTTCTCTCATCCTTTTATTCATCTTAGGAGAACTCTTAAGATAATATTATTCTTCGTTAATTTTAATAAGGGATCTTATAAGCTCGAATGGGAGTTCTCATTTGGGTGGTCGCATGATTAAAGGTGAAGTGAGCATACTTTTGGATTTTTTAAAAGAAGCCTTAAAATCATCTAACCACACAAACGGAACATTTTTTTGCTAGAAAATTGGTTAAGGCCCTTGCCAATGCACTAAAATCTTTTACAAATCTGCGATAAAAACCGGCATGGCCAAAAAATGACCTGATATCCTTGATGACCTTTGGAGTTAGGAGGTAGGAAATTGCGTTCACCTTGAATTTGTCTACTTCAATCCATTTTTCTGATACAATGTGCCCAAGCACAATTCCTTGTGTCACCATGAAGTGACACTTCTCCCAATTGAAGACCAAATTCTTTTCCTCACATCTTTCAAGCACTCTTTCCAAATTCTCCAAACATCCCTCAAATGAGTCCCCAAAAGCAGAAAAATCATCCATGAACACCTCCACAATTTTCTCCACCATATCGCTAAAGATTTCCATCATGCATCTCTAAAAAGTTTCCGGGGTATTACACAACCCGAATGGCATTCAGTGATAAGCAAAAGTGCCAAAAAGGCACGTGAAAGTTGTCTTCTCTTGGTCCTCCAAAGAAATCTTGATTTGGTTATAGCCAGAGTAGCCATCCAAGAAGCAATGAAAGAGGTGTCTGACTATTCTTTCCAACACTTGGTCAAGGAAGGGCAAGGGAAAATAATATTTTCTTGTACATGAGTTGAGTTTCTGATAGTCGATACAAACTCTCCAATCGGTAACCACACTTATCAGAATTATCTCATTCTCCTCATTTGCAACCATGGTGACCCTTGGCTTCTTTGGCACTATTTGAGTGGGACTAACCCATTTAGTATTGGAAATTTGAAAAATAATGCCGACACCAAGTAGTTTAAGCACCTCATCCCTCACCACATCCTTCATAATAGGATTTAATCTTCTTTGTGATTTTTCGAGATAGATTGGTGTCTTCCTCTATGTAGATTCGGTGCATGAAAATGAGGGGACTAATCCCCTTGATATTGGCAATTGTCCAACTGATTGCTCCATTATGTCTTCTTAACACTTCCAACAATTTTTCTTCTTGCCTCAGCTCCAAGGAAGAACTTATCACCACTTGGAATGTTTTATGCTCCTCGAGAAATGCATACTTCAATGTGGAAGTTTTTAGTTTCAATTCCATGATTGGTGTTTGTACAGTTGATGAAAAAAAAATATTTTTTCTTATTGTGGATGTTTCTCAAATGTTGGGGCCCAACTTCTTACTCCTTGCATAGTTTCAGGCTCCTCTTCCTTACCAAACTCTTCATCACCCAAATTTGAATGACAAAGTAGTTCCATATGGTCTCCCACAAAAATGTCAATCTGGTTGACCTCATGCATTTCCTCTTCCTCATCTGGTTGCTTGCACTAGTTGAATACATTAAGGTCCATTGTCATGTCCCAAATGCAAACTTCATTAGTCCGTTCTTGCAATTGATCATGACTTTAGATGTAGCAAGGAAATGCCTACTTAGTATCATAGGAATTTGAGAACTAGGATTAGCAACCAAATGAGTATCAAGTACAATAAATCAACGAAACAATAAAATTTGTCAACTTGAACTAAAACATCATCAACTACTCCCCTTGGTGTTCACACATTTTGGTTCACCAATTGAAGAGTGATTGGAATTAGCTTCAACTCTTTCAATTATAATTGTTTTTACATCGAGAATGTTAGGAGGTAAACACTTGCTCTCAAGTCTAGAAGTGTTTGTTCCACCCAGCAATTCCTTATGGTTATGGCAATGGTAGGGCAACTGGAGTATTCGAACTTGGGTGGTGTGTTGGTTCTCAAAATAGAAGTTACTTGCTCCATGAGAAATGTCTTTGTATGCACATTCATCTTCCTCTTCACGGTGTACAAGTCTTTCAAAATCTTTGCACATGAAGGTATTTTCTTAATGGCATCAAGGAGTTGAATGTTTATCTTCACCTGCTTAAACGTTTCAATGATATCTGGATAGTTAGCAATGTTAGTTGATTGCTTCAAACGTTGGGGAAAAGGGGCCGGATAGAACAATCATGCTCATTCAAATCAAAAACTTGTTCTCTTTCATGTGTTTTACTCCCCTCAGAGTTGCCCTTAGTCTCTTTTTCTTTAGCAATGTGGCTTTTGGTGAGACTTTTGGCAAAATAGTTTTGTCAATTTGTTTACCACTCCTAAGGATGGTGACTGCCTTGAGTTGCTCATAAAACTCCTTGGTGGGCTTGGACGGCTCAATTACTTGTTAAACCCTAGGGTTTTCTTAAGGTTGAGTGGGAAATTTCTCTTTCTCTTGTTGATACAACCCTATGACATTGGTCAATTTTTTTGATTTGAGTTTGAATATCATTGAAAGCAATAGTGGTTTGATTATTGATTGTTGTTTGGCTTTGAATGAATTGATGTACGACATCCTACAAGTTTCTTTTGTGGGAAGGTTGGTAGGTGGGTGGGTTGGATGGTCCTTGTTGACCAAACCCTTGTTTAGATGGTGGGTTTTGGGAAAAACCTTGTTGATTGGATCATGGGTATTATGGGCTAGACGAAGAACCATGACCATAGTATGATTAATTTTGCTTTAGTGGAATGAGAGGCGACAATAAGTTAGACCCGTGAGGAGTAGGGTTGTCATTCTTCCAACTAAAGTTCGGGTGATTGCCCTAACCTAGATTATCTGTATTGGATTATGGAGAGAATGATTACCTACTTTAGTTGAAAGCATTCACTCGCTCATGATAAACCTCTTTGAGTGCCAGATTGTTTGGGCACTCCGAGACAGAATGCTCAACATTTTCACATATAGAGCAACACTTATCGTCCTTAGCTATATTAGACATTTAATGCCTCCTATTTACCTTTACAATCTCCACCTTTTGCGACAACTTTGTGATTTTGGTAAACAAGACTTCTTGGTCCCACAAATTTTACATCCCTCCCTCACTTGGTTGACTCCTCGAAGATGACCTTGGCATATCATTTTGATCCATGATATCCCATAATTGAGCATTCAATGTCAATGTATTGCAGTATTCAAGGGCCTCATCCGAATCTTTGTTTATAAACTCTCCATTACACATCTTGTCTAAGAATTATCAGTGGGCTGATGTAATTCCTTCATAGAAAAAACTAACCAATTTTTACGGTTCGAATCCATGATGTAGAATGGATTGTAACAACTCTTTGTATCGATCTCCACATTGATAAAACTGCTCATTGGATTTCTCCAAGAAATTTTTAATTTGTTTCTTAAGACCAGTGGTTTTAGGCACCAAAAAAAATTGTTTAGAAATTCAGAAAACATTTGTGCCCAAGAACTCATGGATCAAGGTTTCAATGAGTTCAACCGAGTTTTGACTTTGTCTATAAGAGAGAAAGGGAATAATTTCATGCAGGCTATGTCTTCCATGGCATGATTTTTGAGAAATGTTGCAACAATTTTCTCAAATTCCTTAATGTGCAAATAAGAATTTTCTCTTTCAATTCTATGGAATTGAGGAAGAAGTTGTAACATTCCCGGCTTAACAAGGAAGGCACAAGCTTGGACTGGTAGAAGTATGCAAGAGGAGGTGGTGCTTTAGGTTGGTTGAAGATAATCCCTCATTGACCTCACTAGAGGATCAATTGAAATATTGTTTCTCTCATTCTTAGGAGGGGAAAATTGTATTTGGGGATTTGGCATTCTAGGGTTTTGCATTCCCCGACCCCTCGGAACATTATCACCAGCATTCCTAAAGTTGTCACCTGCATCCTCGGGTGTGTCTTGGTCAAGATTCATATTTGGGTCTATGGCAAGTCTTATAAGTCTATTCTGGTCGTCCCGCCACCACATACAAAAACACTATCTATAATTGAAATGAAAAATATGCACAAATATATACAAAGGAGCAACGTACCTCGGCCTGTGATGAGAATTATGAGACTTACCTCTGTTGTCCGAAATCACCTTCTAATTTGACGCTAGCATTCCCTAGTAACGACAAAAAAAATACTTGATTTTCATTTATCCTAATCTCTAAACATGATCTCGGTTGAATATATGGCTTATATGAGTAGGTGAGTGTCATTTTCCATCGATTTGGATGCTAAAAATAGGTAAAACGTGTGTGTGAACGAAAATGTGTGTGTGTGTGAGTGCCAAAGTACTACCCAAGTGTAGATAGACTTGCAATGTCGTGTATTACTTGGAATTGAATATTCCAAGGTCGTCTCCTCAGTGAAGGAAGGTCAAAATGTGGTGAATGTCATTTTTGTAAAGAAATTAAAAGTGTAAAATCTTGTGAGTTTTATGTTTTGGTGAGTGGAGTTTTTGATAAAAATGAAATTAAAACAAGATTGGCTAATCCGAAGAGATCACTCCAATGGGAAT
Source organism: Ilex asprella (assembly GCA_023539305.1). Lineage (NCBI taxonomy): Eukaryota > Viridiplantae > Streptophyta > Magnoliopsida > Aquifoliales > Aquifoliaceae > Ilex > Ilex asprella. The sequence goes on from CM042191.1 coordinate 14,015,587, forward strand.
GCCAAATCAACTCAATACATTCTACCAATGGTGTCTCGGTGTATGATTGATTCGTAGGAAGTGAAGGACTAATATGGAGGTGCAGGCTCTAGCATACCCCGTGACAAGTTTATGGTGTTTCAAGAGCTCACAACCACGTCCACACTCAACCTAGTCAAACCAAACATTGTACACTATGAGGAAAAAGGGAGGAGAATTGGCTTAGCATACCCAAGAGGAAATCTCCCTTAGATTAGCCAACTACAAACTTAGTTATCCATAGTTAGCACAAAAACATGCATAATGTAAAGAGACATGGTTTAGAAATGAAGATTAAAACTTGTATTAATGCAAAGAGAAGTTAAATTACAAAGACAAGTTCATTTTATACCCCAAAGTAAAGCTTGGAAGGAGAAACCCAAATGTAGACATGGTGAATACAAGAATATGTAGCTAAACATGAATACACTTGAAATAGAGGAGATTCAAGTGCAAGAAGTAAATACTAAAAGTGATTTAAGGTTAACTACAACTGAAATGGAGAAGGAAATGCAAAAACCTAACTTTCTCTCTCTAAAATTTCATCTTCTTCCTTGAGCATCTCTCTCTAAATTCGTGTGTAGTTGAATGCCTCTCAAGAGCTTGGTCAAAATTCATCCATAAACTTCCCCAAGATCTATGTGACTGACTTCCTATCATTGGAAAGTCTTTGGGGACTATCACACGCAACCACAGGCTCACATTCCTCTTCTATGCTTCCACTCAACCACTCTCTTTATCTCTCTTTCTCTTCCATGTTTTTTCTTTCAAAGTTAGATTTTAGGTGTAAGAAAGCATGCTTGTATGTAGAATGTGTTAGGGCATGGGTGGGAGAAGTAAAGGTGGGCCCACAAAGTAGTTGGAATGGAGATTGAAGCTTTCTGGCGTTTCTAGGCAAAACCTACCAATAGAAAGATGAAAAAACTTACTAGTAGGTTTTTTCCAATAAGCAAAATCTACTGGTAGGTTTTAATGAACATCTACTAATAGGTTTTCACCTGTTTTGGCTTTTTCTTCATTTCTTGATATCTCGAGCCACCCGTTAAGCCTCCCCTTCTTCTCCATTGCCTTTAAGCACTTGGTGGAAACTTAACACACATCATTTCCTACTCTTTACCTACAATCACACAAAAAAAAATCATTAATTGTTAGATTAAACAAAATTTCTCCCATTTTATCCACAAAAACAAGAATAAAATGAGTGCAAATAGATAAATGATGTGCAATATTCTATGCTCATCATTAATCACATCATAAGCTAATAATTAGTGTAACTAGTGAGTTAAGTAAAACCGCTGAGCATGTTGTCTAATTCTTACTTCAATAGGGTTGTTGAACATGTTTCATATGTTGATATTGATGGGTATGCTAAGTGTTTACAATTATGCACCCTATGTGTTTGATAAAATGCTTAAATATTTTATTTGAATTAATTAATGTATATAACATATTTTAGTTGATATGTTAGAATGACCTTATATGCTTTAATGCTATAAGTGACATTGTGTTTTCAATTGAAATTCAATCGTACATGCATTGCACAAGCACGAGTTAAACACCACATCCACGAGACATTTGACATGGTTTTGAGTGTTGTGTATGATTTTAATCAATCACCACATATGTGAGTTGATGAATAGGGATCAGGAGAATTGGACCAAGGTCCGATTGAGTCTCATGAGATATTGCTTAAAAATATGTTGAGGTACAGCAAGAAGGGATAGATCCTTCCTTAGGTGCAGGCTCGGTTTTTTGGGTCATACACTAGTCAGTGGTGTAACGAGCTCATAAAAGTGTGTCAGTGTATGCTAAATCGAGGGTGAGATGTCCTCAAAATACCATGTCAGTTTGATAGCCCGTTGGTGGAAGCCCAAGAATTACCTAACCCAAAAAGACAAGAAAATAAATGAAAGGTCATTGGGTGTGTATAGCTCAATGGCGGGGGGTTGGAATTTCCTAGTTCATGACATGACATTACATCATGTGTTGTGCATAGGGACCCAGGAGTGAGTTCGGAGTTGGACATGCATTCATGAAACATCATTCATGGCTTGACATGTTTAGTGACATTCTTCTATGTTACTAATTATGTATACGTGATTGTTGAGTTGTAGGTAAATCGTAAAATATGCATTTGAGTTGGGATGTATTCTCTATTGGAGATACCCTACTAGGCTTAGCTCACTTCGCTGTTGGAATGTTTTTCAGGTACTATGCACGCTTCCGCAGATGGCCCTCACATGGGTTCACTTTGATGATGGAGCTAGAGCTTGGGCTCTTTTCTTGAATGTATAGATTTTAGGTCCCAATTGATAGCCTTGTAGTATTTTGAATTATACAACATTGTATAATTTTTGTAAAGGCTTGTACATGGGGCATTAATGTAAACACTTCTTTTGGTTTTAATGAATGTTTTACGTTTGAACTTGTTATTATTGTATAATGCATGAAATGGATTAGATGTTTATGTTAGACCTTGGAAGATCAATAGGAATTATTGTTGTTTTAGGTTGTGTTTTAGGTAAAGCTCCACATACAAAGGAGATTCTGCTGAAATTCCGTTAGGATTGGTTCACCTGAACCATGGCCTTGGGTTAATTAACGGGGCTTTGCGGGCAATTAAGACTCTTGGGAATTGGGGTGTCACTCTGCTTTTGAAAATTGGGATAACGAATCCCAACTAGCAACCAATTTGAATCATACTCATAATCTTTTCTGAGTTCTCCAACAACAAATCAAGAAATTGAATCCGACATTGACTACACAACAACTCCAGAGTCATATGATGAAAATAATGTAAAAACAATTAATTGCATCTTTTAAAGGGGATAATCAACCTCAAATTCCTCATATTACATCATGACCTCAGTCTCACTCCTCCTTATCCAAAGGAAAGGAAATAAAAAAAAAAGATGATTAGGAAGATTCGCAAGATCCAATGGATTTTAATGACAACTATAACACCCAAAAATCCACCTTGGAAGGCATTACTATCTACAAATCATCCAACCATGAGAGCAACTAAATATAATCATTATATAATAAACCATTCATCTATCTGACAAAGAATAAATACTAAGACCAACAAAACATTAAAATTTCTCCTACTTACAATTCAAAACCAAAGAACATCTTGCAGTGGAATAATAAAAACTAACTAAAACATTGTTTCACAAAAATCTCTCAAAAAACAATAATCAGAACTAAAACGAAGCATCTCTAAGCCTTCACTTTAGGATCCTCATACTGACCCTTTCTAGCCTCAAGATCTACTTGCTCATCTAACTTGACATCCTTCTGTCTACCAAAATCTATAATGTGTTGTAGGAGATGAGCAAAAGCCCGTAGGTAATCCCTCTCAAATCCTAACAAGGATTAAAACAATAAAAAAAAGGCAAGTTTTCTTTGGAAAATAACAAATATACTACTTTGAAAGTAAAACAATGACATATAATGATCTCAATGGTACGGAATACAGTAAATCAATGACAGTAATAAACATGCAAGAAAGCAATCAATAAACAACTCAGTAGCATCATTTCATATTCTCGCGTATGTTGGTTGCTTCTCAGAAATCTACACAAGGATCCTATCTCGTTCACCCACCACAAACAAAACAATCTCAATCATTCCTCACAGGACACGTCACAAACCACTTTAGGAAGGTAGTATACCATCTCTCACGGCATTGACAAACCTTCTTAGGAAAGGTATACCATCTCTCGGTCTCGAACTTATGTGAACAATAGTAGTTTCTCTCACAAACAATAATCCACTACAAGTGTTAAGCAACAATCTCACCCCCACTGGGATAGACTAACATTTAACACTCTACTGTAGCTCTCAAAGGCAATTCAAGTCTATCACACCCAAGCCATACAACATTTAAAACCACAATTTTTTCAACAAAGAACTCAAGTATCACAATTTCACAATTCTCAATATATTACAATAATAAAGGAATTAAAATATATAAGAGATCATATCAAGAAAACCTTTATAATTGTGATATCAAAATTATAAGGTTTTTTCAAAAATCATAATTTCTTGAAACAAGAACAAGTATTATATGAAAAAATGATTTAATCAATAATAAGATTTTAGAAATCAAGAATCCACATATTTTTCACAATCAAACATATATTTAGCAAACTATGGTTTTGGAAATTCAAGAAAAAATATTATTGAACCCAAACATTTATTTTGTTCAAAACTATGTTTCAATGATAAAAAAACCAAGAACTCATAAGTATTTATTATATAACTATCAAGAAGACTGAAAGCATACATATATAATACCCTAAGTATAAATAAAAGAACTAAAGAAGAATCTCCTACCTCAATCCGATGTATGAAGATAGCCTTAGCGTGTTTGAATCAATCTTAATGCAATAATTTCTTTGAATCTTGTGTTTTCTCCTTCTCTCTCGCTCTCTATGGTTGCCTAAGGTAGAAAACCAATGAAACATGGCTAAAAGGATGTCCTTATGGTATTTATAGAGTGAAAATGGAGAAAACTCTAAAACTTATCGGGGTCATTTTTAGGGTGACGTCCGGACGGTGCCAAGTCTATTTTTTGATGAAAAATAAGGTTTCATGTTAGGGAGTACGGTCGGATGGTGCTTGGGGCATCTAGACGGTGTCAACTTTCTTTCTTGACTTCCAGAGCAGCTTTCACCTATTTAGAAGTCGATTCAGGAAATTTTCATGAAATACAAATTTGTAGCCCTTGAATTCTAGTTTCTACTTGCAAAAAATCAGCTCAATTGGAATTTTAAGTAAAAACAAATTCCTAAAATACTAAGGTAGTGTCAAATTTCTTCCTACACGAATTCTTTCTAAAATGCGCTTTAACTCTGAAATACTTCATAACTTCTAATACACCTCATATTACATTTCCTCAAAGTTTCTCAACCTTTCAGATTCGATGGAGACCTTATTTTGACCAAAAAATATTTAAAAATTTACCTAATCACCGTTCTCAAGCTTAATCACCTCCGAAGCTCAATTTACCCCAAACGTAAATACGTGCGAAACTCAAACTTTATAATCAATCTTTTAACAATGGTTCTAAGTTTTTACCATCATTTCGCTCACTTTAGGAAAAGTCTTAAGATAATATTGTCCTTCTTTAATTTTAATTTAGGGTGTTACAACAACGAAGACGTGGAATTGTGTTGTAGTGCATTTCAAAATTTAGAAGATTTGAATTTGGAAATGTCTAATTTAATGGACATTAATTAAAATTAATCATGGAAAAAAAAGAAAGAAATGATTAAAGGATCTTTTCAGCCATAATGAAGATGACGTCAACCATGACATATCTCTTACTTGTGCAAGAATAACGTCACCCATGACATCACCAGTGATGTCACTCATGATGTTTTTGTTTTATAATTTTGGAATCTAGTTTTCATGTTCAGATCTTTGTTTATTTGAGGGATGTCCTCACCCTTGTGGATTCTTCTATTTCTCTTATTTTTGGTTTTTCAAATTTCAAATGTTTTTTGTATTTTCAAATAGAAAATAAAATGACAAAACAAGGAAAAATATATATAGTGAACACTTAGTCTTTCATGCATGATGTGTCAATAATGCTCCTAGGACTAAGTGCCTCTAGCACTCGCTCAAGTGCACAAACACCTATGAATTTCCTAAGACTCTCAAATCTAGGGGCAGCCAAGGATTTTGTGTGAAGATCGGCCAATTGATCTTGAATTTGGTATATTCCAATGATATCACCTTATTCTTGACAAGGTCACGAATGAAGTGATGATGTATATCAACATGCTTTGTCCTAGAGTGCTTAATGAGATTCTTATAAATGTTTATGACACTCAAATTGTCACAATACACATTCAATGTATCATGAGAGATCCCATAGTTAAACAACATATTCTTTAACCAAAGCAGTTGTGTGCAACAACTCCCTGCTACAATATACTCAGCTTCGACAATAGAAAGTGATATGAAATTTTGATTCTTACTTTGCCAAGATACCAAGTTGTTCCCAATGTAAAAACACCCACCAAAAGTGCTCTTATGATCATCAGTATTCCCTACCCAATCGGCATCAGAATTGCCAGCAATCTCAGCATTAGTCTCAAAGGTATACCAAATACCAGACCAAAAAGTGTCACTCACATATCAAATAATGTGTTTTACTGCAAGCAAGTGTGACTTTTTGGGACAAGTACACATACACCAACACTAAAGACTATATCAGGTCAACTCTTAGTGAGATAGAGTAGACTACCTATCACACTATAGTACAATGTATAATCAACATATTTGCTTGGAGTATCTTTACTCAACTTCGTGTTAATACTCATTGGAGTACGTCGGTGTCTGGCTAACAGTAACCCAAAAATCTTCACTAGGTCTCTTGCGTACTTAGATTTTGAGACAAAAATCCCATTCTTCATTTGTTTCACCTGCAAGCCTAAATGGAAGGTTATATCTACCATCATGCTCATTTCAAATTCAGATTTCATGAATTCACTAAACTCATGAACAAGAGAGTCACACGTAAAACCAAAAACAATATCATCAACGTACACCTGGGCAATTAAAGTTCACCATTTACACTCTTTAAAAATATGGTCTTATCTACACTACCTCGTGACAACCCTTCTTTCAAAAGATAGGTAGAAAGCCTTTCATTCCAAACCCTTAGAGCTTGTTTTAATACATAAAGTGTCTTTTCAATTTAAACACATGTCCAGGGTCATGTGGGTCTTCAAAACCCTTTAGTTGTTCCACGTAGACCTCTTATTGAAAGAAATCCAATTAGAAATACACTTTTCACATCCATTTGATACAATTTAAATTTCTTGTGACAAGCAATAATAAAAAGTAATCTCAAGGATTCTAGCCTAGCTACTAGTACAAAAGTCTCATCAAAATCAATTGCTTCAACGTGGATGTACCCTTGTGTAACTAACCTAACTTTGTTCCTAACAACTATACCAGGCTCATTGGATTTATGTTTGAATATCCATTTAGTTCCAATTACATTGGTGTCTTTAGGCCTAGGTCCCAAGTCGTAAACATCACTCCATGTGAATTAGTTTAACTCTTCTTACATGGAAATAAGCTAATTTTTGTATTCAAGAGCCTCACCAACATTCTTATGTTCAAGCAAGGAAACATTGTAGTTTTGATCCAATTCAACTTTTATTTGTCTACTAGTTCTCACCCATTTGTTCGGATTTCCAAGTATGTCACTCGGTGTATGCCTAGTCCAAACCCACGAAGATGTTGGTTTGGTGAGAAAGTCATTTTTTTAGGGGTAGAAGTAGGTTCCGGTTCACCATTGTCTCCTATTGGCTCAATCATTCCCTCATCCTCCTCTCTTTCATGCACAAGGTCCTCTCCGAGTCATCAATGACTACATTTATAGATTCTATTATAGTAGATGTTCTCAGATTGAATACTTGATAAACTTTACTATTTGTTGAGTAACCCAAAAGTATTCCCTCATCACTTCAAGAATCAAAGTTTCCTAAGTTTTCTCAATCTCTCAAAATGTAACATTTCCTCCCAAAGACACAAAAATACATAAGGTTAGGTTTTTGCCCTTCCAGATTTTAAAGGGGGTCTAACACGTGCCAGGACTGAGGTACATTTGATTGACAATGTAGCATGAAGTATTTACCACCTTAGTTTAAAACCTTTATGGCAACCTTTTGTTGTGAATCAAGACTCAAGTCATCTCTTGAACCACTTTATTCTTTCTCTTCATTATACCATTTTGTTGTGGGGTCTTTGGTGTAGAAAACTTGTAGTTAATGCCATGTTTATCATAGTAAGCACAAAAGTCAGAATTATCAAATTCTCTACCATGACCACTTTGGATTTTAACAAATTTTCCTATGGATTTACCTCGTTCAACTTGAGCTTTCTTGCAAATGTTTCTAAAGCTTGCAAAAGCCTCAGATTTTTTTCTCAAAAATCAACCCAAGTGTACCTATAAAAATCATCTACCATGACTAAGATGTATCTCTTAGCACCTTTGCTCTCAGTTTGTGTAAGACCCATGAGATCCATGTGTATGAGCTCTAGGGGTTTCTTAGTAGTGATGTTCAACAAATTTTTTGTAAGGGACTTTTCTTTTCTTCCCTAATAATTGACTTGGACCACACACTTTGGTAGATGACTTACTCAATTTAGGTGATCCCCTCACAAGCTCGTTGCTCATGATTCGGTTTGGGTCATTATAGTTCATGTGACCTAACTATTGGTGCCAAAGTGTGACTTCATTAAAACTCGCTCTATGACACACTAATGAAGGATTTGTAGATAAGAAATAATAATTATATCTTGACCTTACCCCTTCCAAAAGATAACCCATTTTATCATTTAATGTTGTGCATTTGTCTCTAATGAAGGAACCGCATTGCCATCATCACACAATTGGCTAATGCTAATTAGTTTAGCCTTTAAACCTTCCACATAAAGGACATGATCCAACTTTGGCATCCCCAATGGTTGAATGGAACCCTTTCCAACAAACTTGGAGATACTCACATCTCCAAATGTGACAGTCCCACCACTACACTTCTCCAACACGCAAAAGTGAGACTTTTCTCCAATCATGTGCCTAAAACAACCACCATCGAAGCACCATTTATTACCCAATTTGGATTTCAAGGCAGAGTGAACTACAAAACACAACTCATGACTAAGTGATGCATCCATTTTTAGATATATTTTCAAGAAATGCACAAAAATGTCTGCAAGTGTATTTGATCACAAGGCAACCACTCTCTAGTACTAATTGTTATTTCAAGATAGAGAACCTCATATGGATCTTTTCTTATGATTATGCACGTGCAGACAAAGACACTATACCTATGAGGGGTGAGTAAGTTTTTTTATTTTAGCCCAAATAAATTATCAATTAAAACTTAAGTCTACCTTAATTACCACTTCTCAATTGAATGCGAAAATTAACGATGAGAACCCCTTTTAAACACCACCAAACCTTTGAGTCATGACGATTGATTTTAATTAATATGTAATTAATTCACTTAAGTCAATCTCATGGCAATCCCAAAAACCCCAAATCTAATTCTACGACTATGGTTGAACGATATTCATACAATTAAATCAACAAACACATAGTGCACATGTGTGCTAACAAATGCAAGTGTGTACAATAGAAAGTAAAGAACACAAAAAATTTGTTGGCGTGAAAACCCTTCTTGGGAAAAACCACAGAGAACCTCAATGGGTTCACCCAAGCCATATCCACCACTCTCCAAGTCAACATACAAGTATTCGAGACTTATATCTCAAACATTACCGTGGTTAGATGCTTCTTTCCTTTCTATATTTCTCTGCACCTTCCCGCCACAGTTCATTTAGGCCTCAAGTGATTATGGTCATACAAACAATCCTCAATATGCACACACCAATGGGTTTGTCAACCAACAAGTTCTTCAACACCAATTTGTGAGGTTGGGCATAATCACTGGTAATAGCCTTTGGATCTTAGGGATCTAGGTTATGGTAGAAGCTCTCAAGGTAGAAAGTTGGGTTTATCTCTTTGAAATCTCAAAAGAGTCTTAGCTTATGTCTAGGAAAGACACTCCCTATTTATAGGCTCGGAATAAGGGTAGTCTTAGTAAATAAAAAAACTCAGATTTATAAACGACCGCTCAATCTGTGGGAGAGTTGTTGACACTGGAGTGAAAAATAAAGTCTCAAACCAACCAATAATCAGGACTGCTCGAGCGAGCTCATTGAGCGAGTCCTATGCGGATCCTCTATGGCCTTTTCCCTTTATCTTACTTAAGTTATCAAGAGACCGCTCTAACGAAAGCTAGCGAGCATAGGGCAGTCCCTACAAATTTTTAAGCCTAAAACCATTTAATAACATTTTGAGTGTTGATGTGTATGAAAGATCATTTTGTTGTGTAATCCTCCTTGTGTTTATGTGTATGTGTGTGTCATGATCTAGTTTCCTTATTTGCTATTTACTTTTAAGGTCTTTGCATTAATATCCACGATCTTGTGCTTACTTGTTAGTTTTCTCTATTTATTTCCCACATGGGTGATTCCACTATAATTATGGTTATCTTTGGCCTATGCTTGGTTCTTTGGAACTTTGTGACAAAAAATGGGGAGTGCAAAATTTGTAAGGAATTGGATGAGCTTGACTGCATAATTTGAAGTAAGGGGGAGAAAATTTGTTGACATAGGGAAGAAAATTGATTGACGTGGAATACTCTTTTTCTATGTTAATTTTCATTTATTATATTTTTATTTGTTATTTTCTTTGTTGTTTGAATAGAACCAACTAAGGAGGGGAACTAGACTAGTTGAAGTTGAATGTTATTGTAAGACCCCATACAAAAGTTAGAAAGTTAGAGATAGATAACATAATATTAAGAACTCTTCTACAAGGATAATAGAAACTTTGAATTATTGTTGAAAGATTGATCATGAAATTTTAAGTTTTGTGCGTATGACTTTCGTGTCAAATTTAGTTTTTGAGGCGGTTAAGCTTGGAAAGTGTGGATAGTTTTGTTTTTGAAGTTCTGTTTACACACTTGTTTCTTTTTAGAGCATTTGATGCATCTGAATCACAAACTCCCAATTTTTTGAATTTAGCCTCATATTTTTTCATCCTGGGTTTGTTTTTTGTCGTAATCTATGGGCAGTTTGGTCGTGAAAATTTGTCATCATAAATTCTAGTTTTTTTATATTTGGGCATTGTTTTGCAATTTTGCAGTAATTCGTGACAAACTCCTTCAAAATTTCTTCATTTTCTTGAAATTTTATGACAACAAAACAAAAATTCATATCAGTTATTTACCCAAAAAAAATAATGCAAAAATATAAATAAAAAGCAAAAAAATGTGTTTTACTTGTTGAATCAATGAATCAAAAACTTTCTCATCTTCAGGCTAACCGAGCTTCTTTCATTTGCTCTCCATGAGCTAATCACCCGATTTATTATTAGTGCCATATCAAAAATGTTAAAAATTATCGAATGTGATTCCAAAAAATAAAACAAATTAAAAACATACAGTTAGCTTATGAACAAACTGATCTTACCCATGATTTCCAACTCTCACAAAATAAATCTTGTATGCAACGAGTTTTCAAACATATTCTCACATCTAGGATCGAGATTTGCCTCACGAAATATGACCCAAAAACCGTTGTGAAACATGCAAGAGGTGTTTGTCTTGGATTTCTAGATCTTCAAGAGGTCCACAAACATGATCCTTTTGTAAGGCATCATAATTTTAAAGATTAAATTTAAAAGCAATGTTTTTTGAGTTGCTTCATAATTGATAAGATTAACTCAGGCAGTTAAATTAGACTGGTGAATATCTGAAAGGTGCATAAAGTGTTTAAATGGCATCACAATTTTTCAAGTTTCAATTTTAGAGCTATGTCTGTTGAGCTGATGTATTTGGGACCAGGTTACACTCAAATTTGATAGATTAACTTAAGGTAATTTAACTAGATTGTTGAACACTAATTATTTTAAACCAATAAATAATTACTATTAAAGGATATTATTGTCTTTTTGAATTTATATGAGGACAATAAAGTCAATCAAAAAAAATTTCCTTTAACTGTCTTTTACTAATAGTATAGATTAACTGATGACGTATCAATGATGACATTATATGAGGTTTTTATTAAGGGCAAAATGTTGCGATATTTTATTAAAAACACTACATTCATGTTCAAATTTTTAACTTAACACTCTATAACACCCACAATCTATAATGGAGACATTAACTATTTATGAACCATTCAGCCCATAAGAGCATACTAAAGTAATCATTAAATAATAAAATCATTCATCACTTCAATAAAAAACTAAAACAATTCCAATAAAAAATAAATAATTTCTCAAATTTATAGAGCATCTCCAAGGGCACTCTTCAAAATAACTACTCAAAATATATTAAACTATTACATTCTTTATTTTAAAGAGTCATTTTTATAAAGTTACTCCAACTATACTTTCTATTTTAGCTAACTACTATTAATATTTTTAAGTCAAAATATTGCATAGCTTGACACGTCATCAAAATGTAAAATAGTTATTTAACTCTCCAAATATAAAATAGTTACCCAAGGAGGCTAGTCAAATGTAGAGAGCCATTTAACCCAAATGTAAAATAGATAGCCAAATAGCTAGTCCCCTTGGAGTACAATTTTGTGGTTTTGTTCTTTATTTTAGCTAACAAATGCCAAATAGCTAACCCCTTGGAGATGCTCTATATCCTAAAACCAAAATAATATATTGCAACTAACTAAATAAGAAATATTCATCACATTGTCTAATAACTAAATTTCAAAAAATTAAAGTAAAAAGAAGCATCTCTAAGCCTCCAAATCTAGATCCACGTCCTAATCCACCGCAACATCAAAACCAACTTACTCATCTAATGTGATATCTTCCTCAAGTCCAAAATCTGAACAAAAAAAAATTGTTTATATCGTAGGATGAGTAAACAATCCCAAATGGAAAATATTTTCAAATCCAAATAAGGTTTTAAAACATAAAACAGGTAAATCTCAATTTGTAAAATAAATACGTAAAATTTGAAGTAAATAATGATATTTAATAATGATCTCAAGTTTACGATACCAAACAGTAAATCTCATAGCAAAATATAATTATTTGTAAATACCATATCTTAAAATATAGTATCTCATGTATGTAAATAGACTAGCATAAATCTACACATCGAATCTATCTCATTCAGTCATTTCAAACACAAACCGTCTCAAATCAATCCCCCGCATGGTCATAACACTTACAACTCTTTAGGAAGGGCATCTACCGACTCATTCAGTATTGACAAATCCCTTGAAAAAAAAGCAAACCTCCTACGAATGTTAGGCAACTATCAAATCCCTCGAGATAAAAAAACTTCAACACTCTACGATATGCATTTGAGTGTAATTCACGTTCATCACACTTACCCATACAAGAGATAATACAAAACTTTTCATAAAATTTACTTATACCAAAATCCATAGTTTCACAATTCTCATGCAAAAGAATGATTAAAGCCAAACATGCAACAGGTCGTAATAAGAAACCTTCATATTCACAATATTCAAGATCTAGGGTTTTATGAAAAACATATAATTCTTGATGTAAAACTTGTATTAGGATGTATATCGTGTGTTTATTCAAGAATTCAATCATATATTAAAAAGAAATACAAAATGTTGAAGATGACACAGATAGAATTGTAAATTAATAACCAATGTTTTTCAACAACAACGAATAAATCTTGGAAGTAGATCATGTATTTTATTTCAAGAAATGAATAATGGATTCAAACAAATGAGAATATTATAAATATATTATTTATTTTGTAATATAGATGAAAAACCTATACTTATATAACCCTAATCTCAACAAATGAGTTTGAGAAAGAACCCATACCTCAATCCATAGTTTTAATGAAACCCTAGCACCTTTGTCGCATTTTCCACACTTTAATTCCTTGCTAGGGATGAAAGCTGTTGAAATCTAACGAACGTCCTTCGGGTATTAATGGGGTAAAAAATGTTCATTTGGCACGAGCCTAATTGCTATCAAATGCTCGTTCACATTCGAACGTGCCACGTTCGAACAGAGGTTGCATTCAAACATGCTTCACTTTCAGTATCTTGTGTTCTATTAGTTCTACTCAGTTCTTTGTCTGGTCAGGCATTCGAACGCTAGTATTGGTGTTCAAACACTGGTAACTTTCTATCCCAACTTCTGGCTCGATGTTGACCTAGTTAGAGGCCGATTTAGTAAAATTCAATGAAATATATTATTGTAGCCGTTGAAGTCTAGTTTGTATGGTCCAAACATTAGATTAATTGGACATCGAGGTAAAAAGGTATGGCTAAAATACTAAAGTAGTGACTAATTCTTTCCTACCCAAAATTTATCCAAAATGCGTTTTAACTTCAAAATACTTCCAAACTTCTAATACATCCCATATCACCTTTCCTAAGGTTTTTTGACCTTTTGGATTCAATGCTAGTCTTATTATGACCTAAAAATATTTAGAAACTTAACTAGATACCCTTATCAAACTTAGATGCCTTTGAAACTAAATTTGACAAAAAAATCAATACGTGTGAAACACAAATTTCATGATCAATCTTTCTATAATGATTCAAACTTTTTATCCTCATTTGGAAGTACTCTTTTTTTTTTGATAAATGAGAATAAAATTCCAGACTAAGTACAGTAAACAAAAGACAGTAATTAAAAGCATCCTAATGTGGCTTGGCGTGGTGTGCATCCAAATCTACTTGAGCCTTTGTTGAATTTGGCAGTTTGGTTGGCTGGAGTGGACCAGTATAACCCATAGTGAGCCCCCATCTTGCTAATTCATGAGCTGCACCATTTACATCCCTGCGTGTATGTACTTATTCTCATTCTGGATGATATTGAAGAATGACTTTTATGTCTTGTACTATTGAGAGCACGGACCAGTGAGGTTTGACATGAGGAAGTATGATGGAATGAATTACAATCTGTGAGTCTCCTTCAATGAGCACATAAGACCATCACTTGGCATGTGCCCATTCTACAACTTGTCTTGCAACTAGAGCTTCAGCTATGAGTGGGTCTGTTTCTACTATGATATGAAGTTCACTTCCTATAACTGATCCATCATGAAGTCTGGCGATTGCTGTAATAGATTAATTGTTATTCCCCACTGCTGCATCAAAGTTAACTTTTGTAATTCCTACATGAGGAGGTCTCCAAAATTCTGGTGATTTCTGGATTGATGGGGCTTTGGATGGATTTTAACTTCTCTAAACTCATCAAAGGTCTTCAAAACTTGCTGAAGGAAATGATGTGGAATGACTAGTTGACTATTGTGAAGAGTCTTGTTCCTCCAAGTCCAGATGTTGTGAGTTAAGATAGTTGTGAATAGCAACAGTTCAGAGTAATGAGGGTTATTGGGTCCAAAGAGGATGGTGGGATGAAGGATGTTCTGAATCCATTCCTGTAGATTGAGGTGAAAAAAGGAATCTGTGCGAAGCCCCCTTCTTGTGAACCAGACCATCCCAGTAAGGTTCGAGTTGGGAGACACTGTGCAATCAGTTTCCATATGAACATTTTATGTCTTTCATGAATAGGAGTCTGCCATAATCTCTTCTAGTCACTTCTTGCTAGGTAGTGGCTTTGTGAATCTTGCTCAACTTTATAAGATTTGTAGGCAGACTTGCAGTCAAAGATGCCATTCCTATTCGGTATCCACAATAGCTTGTCTTCCCTTTCAGAGGTTGGTATATGAATTCTCAATATGGCATGAATGGTTTCTTGGTTGAACAATGAGGATAAGAGAGTTATATTCCAGCTGTTGGTGTCCTGGTCAATTAGTTCAAATACAAGGCTGGGAAGATTCTCTGATTCCTGGTGTAGATCGACTTTGAATGTTGGTAGATTAGGCACCCAAGGTTCTGTCCAAATATTTATTGATTGACCATTCCCCACCATGTAGCAGGCACCTTGTTCGATGATTGATCTACACTCCAAAATTTGTTTCCAGATTTGAGAATCTTGTGGTTGTTTACTAGTGCAAAAGAAAGAGCTTCTAGAGCAGTATTTCCTGCTCAACTGACTGGTCCATAACTTGTTTGGGTTGGAAATCAATTGCGATCCCAGCTTGGACATTAATACTTTATTAACATCAGATGTTCTTCTGAAACCTAAGCCTCCAAATTCTTTAGGTGTGCATAACGAGTTCCAAGATTTCAATGTCAGTGCATGTTTGTCTTCAATATGACCCCACCAAAAGTTCTTGATTGTTCTATCTATCTTGCTGCAAAGGTATTGTGGTAATAGGAAGGATTGCATGGCATAAATTGGCATTGCCAAAGCTATTGACTTTATTAGAGTTGCTATCCCTACATAGGAGAGTAATTTGGTTTTCCAACCCTGCAGCTTCATCTCAAGTTTTTGTAAGATTGGTTGGAATGATCTTGTTCTGGATCTCTTCATGAAAAGAGGCAATCCTAGGTAAGTAGCTTCCAAAGTTCCTTTTTTAATCCTTAAAATTCGTTTGATGGGCTTGATCAGCGAATGCTGGGCACTTGGGTTGTAGTACACTCTGAATTTCTCATAGTTTATCTGCTGCCTAGACCATTGAGCATATGTAGATAGGCAACTTTTGATAGCTGCAACATCTTTCTTGAAAAAATGAGGAGGTCATCTGCAAATATTAGGTGGCTGATAGGTTCACAGTTTCTTGAGATTTTGATGCCTTTGAGATTCCCCAGTAATGCTTCCCAGTGAATTAATCTAGAAAGAATTTCAATGCAAATGACAAACAATGTTGGTCTCCCTGTCTAAGACCTCTTTGGGTATGAAAGTTTCCAAGGGATCCCCCATTGATCAGAATTGAGAATGAAGCTGTGGAAATACATTGTTCAATCATATTGATAAATTGGTCAGGAAAACCAAGCAGCTTAAGGACTTGTAGAAGGAAAGACCATTCAACTTTATCAAAGGCTTTGGCAATATCAATCTTTAAGATCATTAAAGCACCTTGTCCAGGCCATATCAATCTTTAATTTTGGCTGGGGTCTTACACCCTCTCCTCTTATTAGAAAAGGCGTTCTAAATTTTGTTTTATTTAGAAATTTTGAGTAACTCAATTCAATAAAGTGTTGTCCCAATATTTTAGAATCTGATGATACCGAAAAATATTTTAAGTATGAGCTCAGACCAAAGAGATCAACCCAGGTGGGAGGTCGGATAAGCAATCATGAGCTAAGGGGAGCCGGCTCAGAGCTCGATCCGGGCAAGGTGATAGAAGAGTTATGGAATGAACGACTGGCCAACAGCAAGCAGTCCCAAAGCAGTAGGAAGCGACAATCAAGGCGTAAAATCTCAATCAACCAAGATCCTCTCCTAATTAAAAGGGAAGTCCCGCAAGGGAAGGAAAAAGATATGGCCGGGAATCCCTTAGAAATAGGGATCATACTATAAATATGAGAGGAAGCCTTCATGGAGAGGGTTCAGATTCGAAAGAAACAACCCTAGAGGCTACAGAGCCATAAAAAAAAAGCCCTAATCTCTTTCATACTGTATAGAATAGACACCCAAGTGATCAATAAAGAAAAAGGAGCAAGAGCCTCCATTGAAGAGTGGACTAGCCGAGCTCCACAGCCGGTGAACCACTATATTTCTTGCTGTTTACGTTCCCCTAGACTTCCCTGAATATTCAATTGTAAATCACGAGAGTAATTAGGCTTAGATCCACCTCGGTCGTCACAGTTTATACGCCCCCCGTTCATATGCGGTGAAAAAACATCATCAGTTTGGCGCCGTCTGTGGGAACGATTGTTCTCATCTTACAAATAAGCTGATCAACCAGTGATTGATGGTCTCAACCCGCAATATGAGTAGAAGTCAAGCAAATCTGCCTCGGGTCATAGATCAGCCTGACGCTGACAACAGACAGTACGAAAACGTCCCCGAGATAGGTCCCCCCGTAAGGGATCCCCCCATCAACAACGAATTGGCAGCTCTTCGCCAAGCCAATGAACGCTTGATGCAGCAAAACGAAGAACTCAAGAAGCTTCTCCAGCACCCACATGAGGCGCAACGGGCCCAAGAAGGCCAGTACAATCCCCCATTGAGGGAGCAGCAACACCTCGACCCCCTCAGGGAAGCCGATGAAAGGGGCGAAAATAGCCCAGCCATGGGGGAAATTCCCCCCTTTAGGAATGGTCACAACGAGGAGCACAGCCAGAACGACGAGGGAGAGAGAGATGATCTCTTCCCTTACCAGCAGGAGAGAAGAGAACAATACTGGGAACACCATTTCAGGGGCCTCTAGCAAGAGCTCAGCCATATAAAAGAAGCTGTAAAAGGCAAGGCTCCAGTAACAATGGACGCCCTCGTACAGCAGACTGAGTCCCCATTCACCACGGGAGTGTTACGTTTCCCCCTCCCTCCAAAGTTCAGAATGCCACAGGTAGAAATCTTCGACGGGACAAAAGACCCCGTAGATCATCTCAACACTTACAAGAATCAGATGGAGTTGCACGGATACCAGGATCCAGTGCCCTGCAGGGCCTTTGCTATCACCTTGAAAGGCTCAGCCCTGGCATGGTTCAATAGACTTCCCCCAGCCTCCATCTCGTCCTTCAAAGAGCTCTCCATAGCTTTCGTATCTCACTTCATAGGAGCTCGAATCTATAGGAAGCCGAGCTACCATCTCCTGAACGTGAAGCAAGGATCAGACGAGAACCTCAGATCTTATGTTCAGAGGTTCAACTCAGAATCTTTGAAAGTGGACATCCCTTACGAAAAGTTTGCCATAACCGCCTTCATTCCGGGGCTCGGGGTGCAATCAAAAGACCTGATGTTCTCTATATCGAAGAACCCTCAAGCAAGTATGGCCGAGGTGTTAGCCAAAGCAGAGAAGTATATAAATGGGGAGGAAGCACTCCTTTCGAAGATAGGGAGCTCCTCATCACGAAGAGAGAAGGGAAAGGAAGAAAAGAAGAGGGAGAGAAGTCCCAAGAAAGATAAGGAACGAGGCAGGTCTCCAAGACGGGATAGAGACCGTTCCCCAAAAAGGAGAGGCAATGTGAGAGATCGCCTGGGGCCCCCACAGCCAGAACTGCAACCAAGGTATCCACTCCGACAGCCAACTCCCCTTACTGCCTCTATATCGCAAGTCCTGCATGAGGTACAGAACGAGAAGTTCATCAGATGGCCGCCTCGGATGAAGGCAGATCCAGCGAAGAGGGATCCCACCAAGTACTGTGAATTTCACCGAGACCACGGCCATCACACAGATGATTGCATTCAGCTAAAGAGGGAAATAGAGTTTTTGATCCAGCGGGGGCAATTACGTCGCTTCGTGGCCCAAGAATACCCAAATCGAGCTCTTCCACCTCCCCCACCTCAACAGCAGGCCCTTGCACAACACCAACAACCCCTGGGAGAAATCAGGGTGATATCAGGAGGATTTGCAGGAGGAGGGGAGTCCAGTGCTGCCAGGAAAGCACATTTGCACAGGATCCGAGGTGATGAGATACATGAGATATGCACTACAACTAAGGTACCCCGGCAAGACACTACCATAATTTTTTCAGATTCAGATTTGGAGGGCTATCACCATCCCCATGATGACCCATTGGTAGTAAGAGTCATTGTGGCTAATAGGACAATACACCGGGTTTTGATAGACAATGGGAGCTCGGCATACATCATTTTCGCATCTGCATTCGACAAGATGGACATAGGAAGGGAGAAACTGGAGCCAGTGAGTGCCCATCTGTTAGGATTTTCGGGAGAAAGGGTATTGCCTTTGGGATCAATTCAGCTCGTACTCACTATTGGAAACTCTCCCTGTCAGGCCACCACAACCGTAAGGTTCCTGGTGGTTGATGCCCCTTCAGCATATAACATGCTGTTAGGGAGACCTTCCCTAAATGCAATGAGAGCCATCCCCTCGGCATACCACCTCGTCATGAAATTTCCTACAGAAAATGGGATCGGAATGGTCAGAGGAGATCAGCGCGTGGCTAGAGAATGCTACATGGCTTCTATGAAGCGAAAAAGGTGGAAAGCATACAACTGGACGAGCTTGATATGAGGGATGAGCTGGGAATCAGACCAACACCATCAGAAGAACTCGAACCCATCCAGCTCGACGAGGAGGCAGACCACTTGGTCTACGTCGGATCTAAGTTAAGCAAGGAAATTAAGGATCGACTTATATTATTCCTGAGGGAAAGCTACGATGTATTCGCATGGAAACAGGAGGATATGGAGGGTATCGACCCTTCGGTTATCATGCACAAATTGAATGTGAATCCCACTTACAAGCCCGTAAAGCAAAAAAAGAGGAGCTTCGCCTCAGAAAGACAGAAGGCAATCAATGTGGAGGTCGGCAAACTTCTCCATGCCAAGGCAATCAAGGAAGTGGACTATCCCGTCTGGCTAGCCAACGTGGTACTTGTCAAAAAGACCAATGGCAAATGGCGGCTCTACATCGATTTCACTGACCTCAACCGAGCATGCCCGAAGGACAGTTTTCCTTTACCCCGGATCGACCTCATAGTGGATGCCACCGCTGGCCACGAGCTCCTCAGCTTCATGGATGCCTTTTCAGGCTACAATCAAATCAGAATGGACCTCAGTGACCAGGAGAAGACCTCTTTTATCACAGAACAGGGAACGTATTGTTACCAAGTCATGACCTTTGGTCTGAAAAATGCTGGAGCCACTTACCAGCTGTTGGTGAACCGAATGTTCCAAAAACAAATAGGGACATCCATGGAGGTCTACATCGATGACATGTTAGTAAAATCCTTAAAGGCAGAACTCCACATTACGCACCTGGCTGAATCCTTCCAGATCCTTAAGAAATATAAGATGAAGCTCAACCCTGCAAAATGTGCATTCGGGGTCTTAGCGGGGAAGTTCCTGGATTTCATAGTCAACAGCAGAGGGATCGAAGCCAACCCGGAGAAAGTTAAAGCAGTGCTAGATATGCAGCCTCCATCCAACACCAAGGAGGTGCAACGCTTGACAGGCAGAATAGCTGCCCTGAGCCGTTTTGTGTCTAGATCGAGCGACAAGTGTCAGCCATTCTTTCACGTCTTGAAGAAGGCGTTTCAATGGGACCCACAGTGTGAAGAAGTGTTCAGAGCATTAAAGAGATACCTGAGCTCACCGCCGGTTCTAATAAGCCCGATGGAAAGAGAGGTCTTGACCCTATACTTAGTTGTTTCAAACTTCTCAACTAGCGCAGCATTGGTTGGGGAGCGAGACAGAGCTCAGCACCCAGTCTATTACTGCAGCAGAGCTCTGAGGGGAGCCGATGAGAGATACCCAAAGATGGAGAAACTTGTCCTGGCCTTAGTCACAACAGCTAGGAGGCTTAGGCCCTATTTCCAGGCTCATACCATTGAAGTTCCAACAGATCAACCAATGAGACAAGTGTTACATAAACCAGAATCTTCTGGAAGGCTGGTAAAGTGGGCAATAGAGCTCAGTGAATTTGATATCAGGTATAAACCAAGATCTGCTATCAAAGGACAGATATTGGCAGATTTTATCGCGGAGTTTACGGCGGCGACACCAACCGACATTACAGAGTCTGTCCCCGACCTCCCTGTTTGGAGACTTTCAGTGGATGGAGCAGCTAATGCACAAGGAAGCGGCGCAGGCCTAATCCTGACTTCTCCCGATGGAATAGATGTCGAGTATGCCCTCAGATTTGGATTTAAGGCTTCAAATAACGAAGCTGAATACAAAGCTGTTATAGCCGGACTTAACCTGGCTCACTCTATGGAAGCTGAACATTTAGAGATCTGCAGCGGTTCCCAGCTAGTGGTAAAACAAATAGAGGAATCATACGAAGCCAGAGGTGAAAAAATGATCCTTTACCTCAGAAAAGTACAACAGTTGATTAAAAAGTTTGTACAGGTAAAGATCAGTCATGTGCCCAGGTCGGAAAACTCGCGGGCAGATTCCTTGGCAAGACTAGCAACTGCCTCTCAGGAAAGCCTTGACAGGCTGATACCAGTTGAGCACCTACCGAGGCCCTCTGTGAGCATTGAGGAAGAAGAAGTCGTCGCCATCTCAGATCAGCCCTGCTGGATGGATCCCATCATAGAGTATCTGCGGGATGGGGCTTTACCTAGTGACCCCAAGGAGGCTTCCAAGCTAAAATCCAGGTCAGCCAGGTTTTTTTTATTGCAGGAAGGCCTGTATAAACGAGGCTTCTCCGCACCTCTCCTTAAGTGCGTAGGGGATAATGATGCGAACTATATACTCAGAGAAGTACATGAAGGGATCTGCGGCAATCACATCGGAGCAAGGACATTGGCAGGAAAGGTACTAAGACAAGGGTACTACTGGCCCACCATGCTCAAGGATACCACTAAATTGGTAAAGAAATGCAAGACTTGCCAGGAACACGCCAACATCTCCCACTGCCCACCTGAGCTGTTGACTTCAGTGGTAAGCCCCTGGCCATTCCAACAATGGGTGCTGGACATACTTGGGCCCCTTCCCACTAGCGTGGGGCAGTGTAAATTCGCTATTGTGGGGGTAGACTACTTCACCAAATGGGCAAAAGCGGAAGCATTGGCAACAATAACAGAGCAAAAGATACAAAACTTTGTTTGAAAATCTATAATTTGCAGGTTCGGAGTTCCCAGGGCAATCGTATCTGACAACGGAAAGCAGTTTGACAACGCAAAGTTCAAGGAATTCTGTGCTGAGCTCGGAATAAAGAACTATTTCTCAGCTCCGGCACACCCCCAATCCATGGGCAAGCAGAAGTTACTATCAGAACCCTAAAAGCTGCCCTGAAGACCAAGTTAGAAAATCTGAAAGGAAAGTGGGTGGAATGCCTCCCTGAAGTATTGTGGGCTTATAGGACCACCACCAGGTCAGCAACCCAGGAAACCCCTTTCTCTCTGGCTTTTGGAACTGAAGCAGTGGCACCAATGGAGGTGGGACTCCATTCCCCTAGGGTTGAATTCTCCAATGCTGAACATAATGATGAATCTCTCCTGCTGAACCTCGACCTCCTGGATGAGAAGAGAGACATAGCGCTCCGTCACACTCAAGACTACCAGAGGAGAACTACGAGGTATTATGACCGAAGAGTTAGACATAGGAGCTTCAAAGCAAGGGACTTGGTGCTTAAAAAGCTCCTACTTGCCAGAAAGGATCCCACTCATGGAAAGCTAGGACCAAACTGGGAAGGGCCTTTCATCAATTCTAGGGTAATCAGGCCGGGGAACTACGAACTACAAACCGAGGAAGGAAGGATCCTACCTCACTCTTGGAATGCAGAACACCTTAAGAGATTTTTTCAGTAAGTCACCCTTGTAGCAGAAGAGAATTTATCGATTCGCGTGATTGATTCAATAAAGCAGCAAATTTTTGGTTTACATAGTTATAGCTATCTGAACATTCCTGGAGCAATGAGCTCTGAAATTCATAGTATGAGCCATGTAGCCCACAAAGGGAGCTCCCAAGCAGATAATAGAGCCAAGTAGCTAGTAAAAGAGCTTACATAGCTCATTTAGAGCCAAGTAGCTCGTAAAAGAGCTTACATAGCTCATTTAGAGCCAAGTAGCTCGCGAAAAGGCTTACATAGCTCATTTAGAGCCAAGTAGCTCGCGAAAGGGCTTAAATAGCTCATTTAGAGCCAAGTAGCTCGCAAAAGGACTTACATAGCTCATTTAGAGCCAAGTAGCTCGCGAAAGGGCTTAAATAGCTCATTTAGAGCCAAGTAGCTCGCAAAAGAGCTTACATAGCTCATTTAGAGCCAAGTAGCTCGCGAAAGAGCTTAAATAGCTCATTTAGAACCAAGTAGCTCGCGAAAGAGCTTAAATAGCTCATTTAGAGCCAAGAAGCTCACGACAGAGTTTAAATAAATCAAAAAAGAGCCCAGTAGCTCATGATGAACTCACGTTTATAAATCAAGGAAGAGCCCGGTAGCTCATGATGAACTCATGTTTATAAATCAAGGAAGAGCCCAGTAGCTCATGATAGACTCACGTTTATAAATCCAGGGATAGCCTCCAACTTTAAAGTCTTGATATAGACTATACAAGCGTTAGCTCAAACCTCTCTGAAAATTCATCAGACCTCACAGGGGAGTTCGGAGGAGAGAAACCCTGAAAACTCTCTTAAATAGGTCAGATTACCCCTAAATTCAGGGAAACAACTCTACACAAATGGGGCTCGATAGGGTCAAAGTCAAGTTCCGTGCGTTAAAACCACAGGAAAAATACGAGAGAGAGGCACCAAGGTCATGACTAGTACAAGTAAGTTCAAAGAAGCAAAATCTGATTAGTCCTTTGAAAGCCCAGCCAAATTTTGCTTCAAGGAAAGCTCAGCACCCCTCAAAGCAAAAGGGGGCATGGGAAATATATCAAACATATGCGAGAACAGATTTCAGATATGGATCAAGCAAATGCGAAAGCAGACTTCAAAATCAAAAGGTCTTCCCAAAGAGCAGAGATAACAAAAGTATATTTCAGTAGAACAAGGAGACACATACAAAGGCATATTTCAAAAGAAAGCTCTCAAGTTCTCTATTTCAGCAAACAAATTACGATCAATTTCAACAAAAGTTACAAAGTTCTAAGCTTCTGGAGGGAAAATAGACAGAGGATCCTGCGACGAGGCAGGAGCAACTTCGGTAAAAACACCAGAAGTCGGAATAGTAGGGTTTTCTGGAGTATTAGATCCAGGAACCTCGACCCCATCTGTCAGCACATCCTGAGCCAGAGCCTCATTCACGAGCCCAGCCGAGAAAGAAGTAGCTCGGGGCATGGCAGGAGGAACAGGTACCTCTTGATCTGATGCTTCGACGGGTATAGCTTCGATGGGTAGATCTGGGAGATTCTCCTCGACATCAGAGTCAGACTCCTCCAACTCCTCTTCAGTTGGGACAGAAAAGTTAAAGTCCAAGTCTCTGAAGGTCCTAGAGGCTTTTCGCTGGAAAGCAAGCCACCCAGAAGCCCATTGCGTAGTAGCACCATCCTCCAGTTCGGCGATCAGGTCTTTTTTCTCCTTGAGTTCCTCATGAAGGACCTCATTCACCTCACAGAGGGCCTCGTGATCTTGTTTCAGGGTGTTGAGAGAACAGCGGGCATCAAAGGCATCCTGATTGGCTTTGGCCCAGAGCTCAGTCTTGTGCTTCAGCTCTTCCCCTATAATCCTTAGCTCATCTCGAGCCTTCTTCTCACCCTCCTCAGCCTTGGACTTAGCCTTTTGAAGTTCCTGGAGCTCTGAAGACTGCTTCCCCATTTTATCCTGAAGGCTTTCCATCTGAGCTTTGAGTTCTTCGTTTTGGAACGAAAGATCAGCAACTTTAAGCTCATAAGCTTTCAGAGCCTTGGCTGAATCCTCTGCTGAGCGAACCCTGCCCAGCAGGCCTTTTACGTGAAGAGCCATCTAGAGAACAAGAATAAGAGCAAGGATCAGCCTTAAGGACTAGAAATAGCTAAAAAGTATATGTATGTACAAAATAATAAAAAATAAGAATAAAGGCTTACGACGGTGGCTCCCTGGAGAGCTGAGGCGATTGCTTCTTCAAGAGGCATGGAGCAAGCCCTCTTGATATCGAGGTCAGTAAGAATGGACGCCATGGCCCCAGCAACGAGCTCAGCATTCTCAAAAAAGGAGTCTCCTCGCTCCTCCATCTTGACACTCTTGCCCTTGTCGACCCCAGGTTTTATCAGAGATGATTCGATAACCTTGCCTGAAGGGCTGAATATAATTCTCTCGGACTAAACGTTAGAAACAAACTCCCAAGTCCTTTCGACCTCGGACAAGGTGGGAGAAGCATCACCCAGCTCGTCAGGCTTAGGGGGAGTGGCCTGGGGTTGCAGGGAAGAGGAAACCCCTGCTTCAAAAAAAATGGGGGAAGGTGGAAGTTGGCTACCCGCAGCCAGAGCCGAGGTGACAGGAGGCGCTCCTAGCCTTTGAGTTTTAGCCCTGGTGGTAGGGCTCCTGCTGGAACCAGTCTCAGCTTTTCTTTTGCTGCCTTTCCCACCTCTCTGCAGCTTAGCAATCTTAGCTTCAAGCTTCTCCAAAGATAGCTTCATTGTGGAAGAACCTGGAAGGTCTGAACCAGGACGATTAATCAGAACAAAAAAAGAGGAAGGGAAAGGACAAAAATAAAAGAAAGGCAAGGAAATCACCTAATACTTCGCTAGGCCTGACGATCGAGATAGGAGACGGAGATTCTATCGTTACCTCGGGAAGACTAAGTCCCCTTGCAACCAGGACCTGAAACTGGATGAGCTCAGAATACCTCCTCGGAGCACACTCGGACAGTCTCAGCTTTGCCTCCTCGTCCTCTCTGCTGAGCTCAAGCCTGGTACCTAAAGAATGACAGCGACAAGATTCAGAAACCTGCTTTTTCCCAGAACACAACCCGATTAATTCGAACAATGACTCACCCAAATTCTCAGGATAGGACCAAGCTTTAGGGATACCAAGGGTATCCGACCTATCAGTGGGATCGTACTCCCAGCCTGTGCCCCCAACAAAGAAAAAATATTCCTTCCAGTGCTTATGGGAGGTAGGAATGCTAGAGATAAGTTGTTTAGCGTTAGCTCGTTTCGAAGCGTACAGAAAGCCTTCCGAGGAGGTCAGCTTCACATTGAAATAATCCAAGAATAAAGGAAGAGAAGGAACCCCGAGTTTTAAATCCTTAAAAAGAACCAAGAGGCCTACTAAGACACCCCAAAAATTGGGGAAAAGTTGCAAGGGACACACATTAAAGTATTGAAGAACAACCTTCAGGAAAGGATGCAGAGGAAAACGAAGACCATTTTCGAAGGCGGCCTCAAAGAAGCAGACCTTTTTATGTACTTCGGCGACGTAAGGAGTAGAACTTTCAGGGCAAGAGGGCAGCACACCAGAGGGGAAACCGTAGCGGGCACTAAAAATCCTAAGAAGGGAGGAATCCACTTTACTAGGTCCTACGAGCTCAGCCTGTCTAAGAGCAGCCCCCAAATACGATGAGCCGGTTGAGAGCCCGGCCCCATTGACCTTCCCCTTGCCTTTGCCGGGCTTGGGAGGTATAGAAGCAGATGAGGAAGGAAGCCCCTCCGCTTCAGCTTCAGGATTGAGGGCATCGACACCCGAAAAGTTGTCAATTTCCACACCCACGTCCCCTAACTCAACATCTTCATCGACAGACCTGCCACCTAGAGGGCTCGTAGTGGTTTGGGCAGCTCTGAAAGTAGACATTAGAGGGCAAGAAAAAGGGAGATTATAGAAGCAATAAGGAGGAGGGACTCTAACCAGACACTCCCTAATGACTAAGGGGTTAGCACAGAAGCTGCCGATGCAAAGGACCCTCACGATGGAACCCCAGGTAACGAAATAAGGTAGGGGGGAAAAACAGAGATCACAATTCCAAAAATAAAAGAAACGATAGGCCCAGAAGTGCGAAAACCACCTCGAACTTGAGGGATCCAGACCGGGTAAAGATGGAAAAAGGAAAAGAGACGTACCTAGCTACGAGGAAGCGTCGAACGAAAACCCGAAAGCTGAATCAAGGGAAAGAAACGCTACGAATGGTCGAATCAAGCGCAGAAGATATAGTCTCGCAATGGGAATCAGAGGATACACAATCGCAGAATGAGCTGAAATCGCGAAGAAAGAAAGGAATCAGAGAATTGAGAAAGAAGATGAACAGTGAGAGAGCAGTTCCTCTTTGCCGTTTGAACATTTAAAGTCTGGGGAGCACAAACTGAAACGTACGTGGGAATCGAGGGACTCATGATTGCTTGGAACCGTCAAAAATATGTCATACGCGGACAAGCCAAAATCCGCCACGTGGAAGTCTAGCCCGGATTAAAAACAGTTCAGCCCTTGCCCATGCTAGCCTGAGTCAAGGGCTGGGGGGCAACTGATGATACCGAAAAATATTTTAAGTATGAGCTCAGACCAAAGAGATCAACCCAGGTGGGAGGTCGGATAAGCAATCCTGAGCTAAGGGGAGCCGGCTCAGAGCTCGATCCGGGCAAGGTGATAGAAGAGTTATGGAATGAACGACTGGCCAACAGCAAGCAGTCCCAAAGCAGTGGGAAGCGACAATCAAGGCGTGAAATCTCAATCAACCAAGATCCTCTCCTAATTAAAAGGGAAGTCCCGCAAGGGAAGGAAAAAGATATGGCCGGGAATCCCTTAGAAATAGGGATCATGCTATAAATATGAGAGGAAGCCTTCATGGAGAGGGTTCAGATTCGAAAGAATCAACCCTAGAGGCTACAGAGCCATAAAAAAAAAGCCCTAATCTCTTTCATATTGTATGGAATAGACACCCAAGTGATCAATAAAGAAAAAGGAGCAAGAGCCTCCATTGAAGAGTGGACTAGCCGAACTCCACAGCCGGTGAACCACTATATTTCTTGCTGTTTACGTTCCCCTAGACTTCCCTGAATATTCAATTGTAAATCACGAGAGTAATTTAGCTTAGATCCACCTCGGTCGTCACAGTTTATACGCCCCCTGTTCATATGCGGTGAAAAAGCATCATCAGAATCAATTACATGAATACTTCTTTCACCATCCAGTTATTTACAAGATTTGGATGAGTTAAACATATAATTGAGAAGTACAATAATCAAGTTATTTTGGATAATGTGGTTTTGCTATTTCATTTTTTAGTCAAAAGGTTTCTCAATAGAATAAGAAAATTTTCGTTCAGTTTATCAAAAATTTGTCACCAGACACAAGCAAATGTCTCAGCAGCAGTTCCAAGATCAACACTAATTAGTTACCTTTTTGTTTTTTTTGGATTTTTTTTTTGAGACAATGAAGTACACAATTTATAACTGAAAATAATGGTAAATTTGTGCACACTTAATTCCTTATTATGTAGCCTTTTTTTTTCATTTAACTATGAGGTAATTGTATTTACCCAAAAAAACTATGAGGTATTTGGGTCTCATAGCTACGATAGCTAAAAATAATAATTCCTTTGATTTGGACCTTTTCTGATAAATAGACTCAAACTCGGTTTCGACTTTGTAAAATAGTCTTAACAGACTCTGTCCAACTTATTTACTGGGGTAGTCGGTTGAAGTCTCCAACTCAGAACATGACTGTTTGATGGTCCAAGTTGGTTCAACCCATCAGCTTGAAAACACTTGCAACGTGGGGGTCCCTCACTAGTTCCTCTATATTGCGAGATATAGCATGGCAGGATTCCAAGTAGCGGCCAAGCCAAGCTAGTTGTCTCTGACGTGGTGTATGTCTATATTGTCGGTTAGAGTCTTCTCTCTCTCTCTCTCTCTCTCTCTCTCTCTCTCTCTCTCTTACACACACACACACACGCACAAACACATGTGGCTGGGCCTGGACAAACAGCAAGTCATAGTCTACATGTACGGTAACAAAATCAAATTTTAGGACACATTAACCTTGGCACCCCTCAGTTATGTTCCTCGTCCCATATTGTTCCACATAACTCCTATGTTTTTTACATAACACTGATTATTGGTTTCACATTGTCCCAATAATAAACATTTATTTTAAATTTGATGGTTTTTTTTTTCACTTTTTGTTCCTAAACTATGTGATTTTTTTTCTCTATCTCACATGTAGATATTTTTTGTATACGATAGATATTTGACCTCATGAGAGTGTGAAATAAATGTTAGTTAAGGGGATAGTGGTAAAATTCGATAATTCAAGGTGTAAAATGAGATAAATTACCCGAAATTTAACAACACCAATCCAGTGCAACTAAAAAGACCAACAACAATAAGTGCAAATGGAGATATAAAAAGTGTGTGAAAGAGACCATATGGTTTAGTTCACCGCAAAATCTTCCCTTCTCCCCTTCTGTATTACATGCCATGAAGACATAATCTATGAGTAAGCAGATCACATGAGAAAATGATGGACCATTTCTCTCCCTTCTTTTAATAATGTGGGGGTTGGAGGAAACTTACACTATCACCCTCCTGAGAGTAAGGCAAGTCCAACCAATTGGGGCCCACCAAGACACTTTCAGCTAGATTGATTCATGACTTTTAGCTACATAAAGCTTGATTGAAATGTAATACCCATGAATCTGATTTAATATCCTAAAAAATTTCAACTCCGAAAAGGCCATGACTAAATCTCAAGTAGATAGTGAGGCGTGACTTATGAAGAGCTGAAAAAAGTTGCTCAGATTCTTGCTTAGTTGAAGAAATGATATAAAGAAAAGAATCATGGTAAATTTGAGGAAGTGTATAAAATAGAAACTGATGAACAGTATCCATTAACAGCATTCTGCAGAGGGAATTAATGGAGGAGTAAAGAGATAAGAGGACATGAACAGAAGAAAATAAAGAAGGCCCAGTAAACTAGAATTTCCAGCCTCAGGGGTTCCTTGGAGTAGCATTAAAGACTCTCTGCATTGGATCTTCTTCACTACACATCACTCCCACCACCAAAAACAAACTTCAGCATTTATAAGCAAAGGTAATAGAAGAGCTTGATTTATATGGAGAAAGGTGGGTTGATTTCTTGATGATTTTGGGTTGGGAAATATGGGTTATGCTCCTCAAAATCTCCATATGGTCATCATCATCGTCCTCATGCTTGTACTGTTCAATTGTATCCACATTTTTACTGTGGATGCCTCATTGAATGCACCAGAATACTTCAATCTACAAGAGGTGTACTACATGGAGAACATTGCTGGTGGGAAAGAGAGCCATATTGGGAAGGTCTCAGGTGAGGATGAGAGAGAAGAAAAAGAAGGCTTGATCTTGGAAAAGTTCAGAGCTTTGCTTGGACTGAAGAGCTCTAACTTAAGGAGGCCATCCAATGGTGATTTGGAATATGCGTCACCCTCACCTGCCCCATCTCTCTCCATTGAAGCTGAAGTTCCAGCTCCAGCTCCTACTCCAGTACCTCCCATCCGTGTACATTCGCATCACTACCCGCCTCATCACCGTCCAAGCCGATCCCCTCAAATTATTCAAAAGGAAGATAGAGATAAAGATGGAGTTAGAAGGATCTTAATGGCAGTTTTTGTATCAGCTGGAAGTGCCTTGGTACTTGGTGTCATAGGCCTCTTCTGGATCTGCCAAAGATTCAAAAAACAAAGAAAAAGATCAATGAGTGCAGTGTCAGTCTACAGCACCGGAGGAGGGAATAGAGATAAATCAAAGTATTTAAGTTCTCAAAATGCAGTGAGGAAGGTAAGCTCTGATCCAGGCCCTGACCTCTTTTACCTTGATTCATTAGGAAGTGCTTTAGAACCACAACAATGTTGCCTGAAACCAAATTTAGAAACTGTGAACACATTATCAAATCAAAACACATCATCTTCTACATTGCATGAGAAGGAAGAATTGGATCAAGAAGAGATTAAATCAGAATCTGACAATGATAGCTGTTCTACTGGTGGGGAAATTATATCTATTCATGAGACAGTGGAATTTACCAAGTGTGAACCTGATGGTTGTGACTCTTCAACATGTGATAAAATGGTTCCTATGGAAGCTCATTCATCTGATGATGAATCTTTTCATTCGGTCTGCGATTCACATTCTTCTAATCTATGGCTTTCTAATGCTTCAGCTTGCAGTCTTAGTGATACCTCAGAAATTCTCTCCCCAAATGCCTCAGAGTTATCACCTTCTCCCCTGACATCCCCTATGAACTTGCCAATTCAATTGCAGACACCAGATTCCTTCTCAAACCCTGTTGCTGTTTCTGTTTCAAGAACAGAGACATATTCTCCACCACCGCCACCGCCACCCCCTCCTTTCCCACGTGTACACATTCTTCCTTCTCACTCTAGGACTTCAACAGGAGTGAAATCTAAAGCCTCGACTTTTTCGACATTACCAAATTCATCATCTCCTGGGAATTCAGATTCTTCTTCAGGATCAAACCAAACCCCCCTAAATGATTTGTCACCATCACCTACGAACCCTGCAATTGGAATTCCTCTGCCGCCATGCCTGCCTTCATTTTCAAAAGGGAATAGTACCTCTCTAAAAGGCCCACCACCTCCACCATCTCTGCTTCCACAGTATATTCAATTGGGGAAAGATGGAGCTCCCTTGCCAAAACTAAAACCACTGCACTGGGACAAAGTTAGAGCTGCACCAGATCGTTCAATGGTATGGGACAAGTTAAGATCGAGCTCATTTGAGTAAGTTACGTTGTTTCTTTGTAGTTTATTCCCTCGTATTTTTTGAAATTAAGTAATTGATGAGGCCTGGAACAGGTTGGATGAGGAAATGATCGAGTCACTCTTTGGTTACAATCTACAAAATTCGATGAAGAAAGACAAAGAAAAAAGCAAAACCCCTTCCCCAAGCAAGCATGTCCTTGACCAGAAGAGACTACAGAATATAACCATACTCTCAAAAGCTGTGAATGTCTCTGATGATATCCTCTGCGATGCACTGATACAAGGTAAAAACTCTTAAAGTTTTGATAGTCATAACGTCTGTTTGATTTGTAAGGGCATCTTGAGCTGATTTGCACTGTGAGATACCATATCCATATGCCATTTGGCTATGGATGCCCATATCCATACTAACCGAAAGACTTACAATTATGATCCATGTCACAAACTGAGACTCATTAGCATGAGGTCTCTCGAAAAATTATGGGGAATGTAATGGTAGAGCGCCATAGTCCACCTGTTCGGATCTTAACAGAACCTTCATTTTCAGACATTGTCATGGATGTGGGCTAAAAGCCGAAATTTCAAAAAATTTCAACATCAACACTCAGATACACATTCTGGACTACCTCTTGAACATTAACTACTCATTCCGAGCAGATTCCAGTCGTACTATCATGCATGCACACGGGTGTATCATCATACATGCACATGGGCACGCATAGTTTTAAAAACATCACCAACATTGAATTCGCCATTATTTTGGACAATCTCCTACAAGCAGGGAAAGGCTTGTCTTTACAACAACTAGAAGCATTGGTGAAGATGGAACCCACAAAGGAAGAAGCATCTAAACTTTCAAGCTACAAAGGAGATATAAACGAATTGGGAGCAGCAGAGAAGTTTGTTAAGACAATGCTTAACGTACCTTTTGCTTTTCCTAGGATTGAAGCTATGCTTTACAAAGAAACCTTTGAAGATGAGGTAGTTCATCTCAGGAAGTCTTTCTCAATGCTAGAGGTAAGAAGGAAATCTAAAATGTACCACACTAACCTTTTTCAGAACCGCATAAATGACCATTTCTGATATTGTTTTAGGAGGCCTGCAAGGAACTCAGATCAAGTCGGCTCTTCTTAAAACTACTTGAAGCAGTGCTGAAAACAGGAAATAGAATGAACGTAGGAACGATTAGAGGAGGAGCCAGAGCATTCAAGCTTGATGCCCTCCTTAAACTTGCTGATGTGAAAGGAACTGATGGAAAAACCACACTGCTTCATTTTGTTGTTCAAGAAATTGTTCGATCAGAAGGAATCAGGGTCTCAGATAGCATTATGGGGATGATCAATCAGAAAAACAAAAGCACAAACGTCGAAGATAGAGAAGAAGATTACAAAAGGATGGGCCTAGAACTTGTTTCTGGTTTGAGTACTGAGCTGTGCAATGTGAAGAAGACAGCCACGATAGACTTGGATGTTCTTGCTTCCTCTGTCTCGAACCTAACGGGGGAAATGACTAAGTTGCAACATCTAGTGGACAAGGATTTGAGCATGGATGAAAAAAGTGAGAATTTTGTGCATTCAATGACATCCTTTCTCAATTATGCCAACAAGAGTCTGAAGGAGTTGCAGGAAGATGAACATAGAGTTCTCTTACATGTTAGACAAATAACAGAATATTTTCATGGAGACAAAAGCAAAGATGAATCCAACCCACTTCGAATATTTGTGATTGTCAGGGACTTTTTGGGAATGTTAGATCATATCTGTAAAGAGCTTAGAAGTTTGAAAATCCCAAGTAGTCCGAATCCTCTAGCTCCATTCCGATAGATTAGATGCTTGATTATGTCTATAGATTGTACAATTCCCTCTTATGACGAACGGGAGATTTGTGTAACATCTTTTGAATGATGTGAAGAATTCTGAGTGTTTAGATTGAGTTGATTGCAGGTCGGCCCAAGACTATTTGAGGGAGCCTTTTATTTTTATTATTAATATTTTTTATTTGAATTTTATTTTTCTCATATTTTATGTTTAACATTAACAAAATATGTTCAAATTATCAAACACAATCTATGACTAAACAATATAATACAAGCTTGAAATTAAAATCCTAAAAGTATATAACAATAAACATGATTTATCAATGTTTATCACAAAATTGTATTATCTCCTAGGCCCGAACCTTCTTGTAAGTTGAATGTGAGTGAAATTTTTTGTGGGTTTGATGTTTTATACAAGCCTGAAACCAAATCAAAATGTTTGTTGGTTTTGATCTCTTGTTCGAGAGAACGAGAGAAATGGAGGGGGTTTTTTGGCTTGTTAACATTGAGAAAGAGATAAATATCGAATGAAAGTAAGGTTTGTTGGCAGTGGTTCAAATTTTTGTTTTAATTGGTTTGGTGACATAATTGCCTAAAAGACCTATTTTAATTGGTTAGCTAACATCATTACTAAAAAGCTTATGGATGATACAAGTGGAATAATTTCATTGCTTGAATGAAATGAGAGTTCTTTTATAATTGGTTAGATGATGTCATTGTTAAAATCTGATTGGAAGATACAAGTAGAGCAATTTCAGTGCTTGAATGAATGAGAGTTCCTTTGTAATTGGTTAGATGATATCGTTGATAAAATATTATTGGAGGATACAGGTAGAGCAATCAAATGCATTGGTTAAATGCAAAGAAGTTCTTCTGCCACCACCTTGAGATGCCTATAAATAGGCATAGGTCTCTTGATTTTGAGATCATCCCGAAAATTGTATTTGTTCAATTTTTATTCTCTTATTGAGAGTATGAGAGGTTTTCTTTATTGGGGGTTTGAAAGGGTAAGGTTGAGTGTTTGTAAAAGGGGTTAAGGGCTTGGTTTTGGAATTTAAACCTGAGTGGTGAGGCTTGTACCATTTTACCCATTTTCTCTCAATAGTAAAGAAAGGAGACCGAATCACATCTCGTGAACGTAGGTAAAACAATTTTGCCGAACCACATAAATATTGGTGTTGTGAGTTGTACTTTGATTTTCTTTATTCGGCTTATTTATTTTTTTGTCATTATATTGACCAAATAGCTACGAAGTTAATTCCCAACAAGTGATATCAGAGCTCCAAGTTCGCTCGGGAGGATTGTAATTAAGAACAAATGGGCATAGTTCTTGATTACCGATGCTCAATAAGATAATGGGAAAAGGCATCTCGATTGGCAAATTCGAAGTGGAGCTCTTTGATTGAAAAAACATCTTTAGTCTATGATAAAGCACGATTAAAGACATCTTGATGCAACAAGGACTGCCCAAAGCAATACTCGAGAAACACAAAAAACCAGCGGACATGAAAAATGAGGAGTGGGGGGAACTTGAGAAGAAAGTTGTGAGTACCATATGTTTATCTCTCGCACCAGCGGTAAAATATAATTTTTTGAATGAAACTTCTGCTCCAGATTTATGGGAAAAGTTGAAAAACATTTATATGTCAAAATCTCTCACAAACAAATTGTTCCTAAAGAAACAATTATACAATTGCGGATGGTAGAAAGTTGATCATCAATTATATCAATTGATATAAGTGTATAAATCTTTTCCAAGTGTAGCCACTAGTGTTTCAAAGAAGATGATCAACCAAAAGTGTAGTCCCATCTTCTTTTGATACACTTGTGACTGCACTTTTAGTTGCGAAAGATACTCTCAGGGTTGATGAGGTGATGGCGAATCTCTTGGAGACTGAAACACTCCAAAGGCTAGGAAACAGTTCCCAAGTAAAAGGGTTGATAGCCAATGTTGAACCTAGTCAACAACGAGGAAGAAGTAAAAAAAAAATCTGGAAATAGAGAGAAATCACGCTCAAAATCAAAAGAGAAGAGTGATAGAAAAATCAAGTGTTACTACTGCCACAAGGAAGGACACATGAAAAGAGATTGCTATTAAAGAAAACGAGATCTACATGACAAAGAAAAATCTGTGAATTCAGATCAAGTAGGCATTGCACAAGATGGTTCAGAAGGTAATTGCGATTTATTATCAGTCACCACAAGTATGAATTATCGTACTGACAAATGGATATTGGATTATGAATGTTCTTACCACATATGTCTGTATAGGGAATGGTTTGATACTTATAAACCCCATAATGGAGGAAATGTTATAATGGACAATGATGTATTTTGCAGTACCATTGGGATTGGGACCATTAAAATTAAAATATTTGATGGTATGGTGAGAACTCTAGGTGATGTGTTGAATGTCCTTTACCTAAAAAATAATTTAATTTCTTTACGTACACTTGAGTCAAATGGTTTTACTTTTATGGCAGCAGGAGGAGTTCTAAAAGTTGTTAAAGGGGCCATGGTTGTCATGAAAGGGAAACGGCAAGGTAACTTGTATACATTGGTAGGGAGTGCTGTTACCGGTAGAGCAGTTGTGAGAACTCCGTTGGATTCAGGTACTAATAACCCTATTCTATGGCATTTACGCCTTGACCATATGAGTGAGAAAGGACTGCAAGAACTTCACAGAAAAAGCTACTTGATGGGGTAAAATTTTGTAAATTTAATTTTTGTAAATATTGTTTATATGGTAAACAGTGCATGGTGAGCTTCAAGACCGGGAAGCATAGAAGCAAGGATGTGTTGGATTACATACACCCGGATGTATGGGGACTAGTGCCAGTTCAATCTAAAGGTGGAGCAGTATATTTCATGACATTTATTGATGACTTCTCCAGGAAAGTATGAGTCTACTTTATGAAGCATAAAAATGAATTCTTTGATAAATTCAAATAGTGGAAAGCTGAAGTTGAAAAGGAAATAGGTAAGCAGATCAAGTACCTACAGACAGACAATGGCATGGAGTATAAACTCCAAGAACTCAGGAAGTTTTGCCAGGCAGAAAGGATCACTTGACATTATATTGCACCAGGTGAACCATAACAAAACGGTGTAGTAGAAAGAACGAACAGAACCCTTTTAGAAAAAGCAAGATGTATGAGACTTCTAGCAGATTTGCCAAATTTATTTTGGGCTGAGGCTGTTAACATGGCATGATATATTGTTAAAAGGTCACCGTGTTCAGCTATTGATACAAAAGTCCCTGAGAAGGTGTGGACAAGTAAATTAGTTGAGGTGTAGGATAGGTATATTTGGTTGTCTTGCCTATGTTCAGGTGCAGGAGCAGCAACAATCGAAGTTGGATCCAAAGTCCTACCAGTGCATATTTATTGGTTACTAAAAAAGCGTGAAAGGTTATAAACTTTGGGATCCAGTTGCATGAAAGGTTGTAATTAGCAGGTATGTTTTCAATGAAGAGCATATGTTGAACTTAAACAGGGAAGATGTTGATAAGCAGGTGGAGGCTTATGCAGAAAAATTCTCAACCTAGATAGAGTCAGATGAAACACAACGGCCCAATGAAGAGGATAATGTACCAACGCCCTCTCAGAAAGATACATCTAGTGGTGATGACTAGCAACAAGAATCCACAACTCTAGCTATTGTAAGAAAGAAAAGAACCCATAAGGCACTAGTTAGGTATAGTTTTGAGGATATGGTTTCTTTTGCATTGGTTGTTGGTAGTGGAGATCCATCTTCTTTTCAGGAGGATATCAATGACAAAAAAAATATGAAAAATGGATGATAACACTGAAGGATGAGATGGAGCCTTTATACGAAAACAACACTTGGGAGCTTGTTGAAAAACCCAAGCGGTGAAGGGTGATTGGTTGCAAATGGGTATATCGAAAAAAAGAACTTACAATAGAAAATGAAGGAGAAATTTTTAAAGCTCGTCTAGTAGCAAAAGGATTTAGGAAAGTCGAAGGCATTGACAATAATGAAAATTTTTCTCCCATTGTAAAGCTTTCTTATATTCGTGTTATGTTAGCCATGGTAGCTATGTTTGACCTTGAGTTACAACAACTTGATGTCAAGACAATGTTCCTTCACGAAGAATTGGAGGGGGAAATATATATAGAGCAACCAGAAGGATTCAAGGTGCAAGGTAAAGAAAATCTAGTATGTAAAGGCTTGTTGAAGTCCTCAATTACTGACCCTGCTAGCATTGTATGAACTGCAGCTATCCATGCATAACTCAGCATTTTTTCCAAGTCCTATATGTAGTCGATAAAGAATCAGTCAAATGAGTTTCCTATGTTGCAAAAGAGAAGTGTGGTGCAGAAGTACAGTGCCACCAAGCGCACAAAATTCTATTGATCTCTTGTTTGTCTTACTTGTAATGCGTTACTTATACCAATTTCCACCATTTTTTCATGATTTTATGTACGTTTGTAAAATACCTTTATGTGAAAGCATTTTTTTTATTTTTTCCTTAGGTTTAGGTTTATTTCCTGTCCTTTGCTCCGAAAATATCAGCAATGTGGGATGCCTTAAAGTCTGCTGGATTCTTTCCCAAAAAAAAATTAACATTGAGGATTGAAATGTTGAATTATATAGGTGATATCATGATCAAACTTCAAGTAAAAACTTTCTAATACCATTCCATTGTAAGATGACTCAAGCAGATCTTAAAATGGTGTTGGTTTCATTAACTCTAAATGTTTAGTGCTTATTAGAGGCTTGATTTCTTTTATCACACTAATGAAAGATAGCATATTAGACCTAAATTGTTCGGTCGAAGACTTCTTAGGTGCTCTTTTTGGTGACATGGTTTAATCTATATAATTTTTAAAATGTTTCAGAGGATGTAACTAATATATCTAACA